>OY992530.1:201457303-202657303 GCA_963921185.1 Dasysyrphus tricinctus | reverse complement strand
CGAAGGATATAAAGGAAAATGCGCTGTATTTTTTTTTTTGTCAAAATACTTTTTCCGACTTTTGTACATCTACACACTTGAAGAAAAGTAGTTTGACTGACACAATGGCAAAATATGAATTCATGAAAAGTATACCATTAGACGGTGTCCACATTGGGTATGAAAAAGTGGATTTTTAATGACTTTTCAGTATTCACATCTCACTTCAATGAAGGAGAGGGAGCGAGATATGAATACTGAAGTCATTAAAAATTCACTTTTTCATACCCAATGTGGACACCGTCTTATTGCCTGTCTACACTTTGCTTTTACTGAAAGTCGTTACCATGACTCCCGTGTCTTCATTATACAGACAAAATGCTTTCAGTTCCATATACCCTTCCATTTTTTAAAGTGGCGCATCGGTGAATTTTGGGTGTAATCTTATTTCTCTTACAGGCACTTATGAAGATGAATGTCAGTCTCCTTGGGTCAAACCAATCTAAAATGACACATCAAACACATTTTTATTGCGATTTTTCGGACACAGATATCTCTATCACCCCGACTCCACAGGAGATAATTTCTATCAGGATGCCTATCTTGACAGTAGATATCCAATGGAGTCACTCCGTTTCATCTCTTGTTGGGATGTCAGAGATATCTATCTGCGATTATATCTTGACAAAGATCGCTGACATGAATTTTGACAGATGAAGATTTTTTTGCTTGTTGTCTCATTTGCTCATTCTGAATATCTGTCCATATCCATTTACAGTTTTTTCTTCGACAAATAGAAATTTATTTTTTTATATTTTTGGAAACTAATATTCATTCGGTTTCGCTTTCGTGATTTGTTGGACAAATTTCGGAAAATTGCGTGTTCTTATAAATTAACAATCTCCTGAAGCAGTCAAATAAATCTATATTTAGTAGGTAATTACAGTGCTAACAAAAACAACTTTTTGCAAGAGATAAAACTATGTCTTATGTTTTAATCGTCTTATTAATAAATGCTCTAATTATTACCTCATTAAAAGTAATAATAACAAAAACGATTTATATTTTCAATATTCTACTTTTTACTAAAAGAAAAATATGGGTATTCGCTTTGCAACCAAAACGAACACAGTCAAATAGCTTGTTTCTTTTCATTTGTGCGCAAAAAACCAGCCATCAAACTCTCTTGCTGTCGTGATATGGAATGAAATATCATAACATGATTTGCCCAGCAAAGATAGAAGACAATGCAAGATATAAATATCTGATATTTAGTTGGAGAGAAATTGTCTCCTGTGGAGTCGGGGTGTATCGCATGTTTTGTTTTTCACTTTTCCAAATCGTGTCGTCTCCTAGCGTGTGTGTGCATTTTCACTTTTTGCAACAAAGTCCGGATGAAGATAGGCCTAAAGTTGTTTTGAAAGGTCAAATTCCATGATTATAATATTTATATTTAATTCAGACATAGACACTGGTTACGACTCCACTTTTTAGTTTTGCCACTGACAGCCGTTTCTTTCAGATTTTAATATAATAAAATAAAAACACTTAATCGGAACATTCACTGACCTGTTGCTCTTTTAATGGCTTTCTTCAACCTTCTTTCTGGATTTCTTAGGTTAATATCTAGAAGTATCTATAAGTGAGGCAAAAGGACAGGCATAAAAAGGGAGGATATACAGTGTTGGCCAGAGGATTAGCACACATTAGTGGATCGGATTTAAATAAGGAAGATCTTTATTTTTGCTACGTTCTTGGAAAATAGTTTATTGAAAACTCTTAAATTTAACACTGAAAACTTAAATATATACACAAAATGAATTCAACAAAATAACAACAATAAATAATCCTTTAATAAAATTTGTTGGTGTAACATGTGGTGGTCACAGAAGTAGCACAAGTACGAAATTAAATAATTTATCACTAAAACAAGTAGTTTTTTTCTAATATTTTGTTGGGAACCCTTTCTGCTTTTACACAGCCTTAAACCGCCGAGGAATACTCGCCTCTAGGTGCTGGCATTGATGAATAGGAATGCTGTTCCAGCCATCCCTGATTGCCTCCCAAAGTTCTGCTAGATCCCTTGGCTTCCTTAGTCCAACCTTATATTCAACATCGTTCCATAAATTTTCTTTGGGATTCAGATCAGGACTCTGCGCAGGCCAAGGCAAAAGATTGATTTGGTGATCACTAATCCACTGCTTCACCAGAAGAGAAGTGTATTTAGGATCGTTATAATGCATGAATGTCCATGATAATGGTAAATTTTCGTCTGCAAAGGACTCCATATGGTTTTCCAAAATGCTCTTGTACTGATTCTGGTCCATTTGCTGCTCTATTTTCGCAATAGGCCCTACACCGAACCATGAAAACTTAAGGATTTCTTGTTGTTGTTATTTTGTTGAATTATTTTTTGTTTAAATTTAAGTTTTTCAGCGTTGAATTAAAGAGTTTTCAATAAACTATGTTCCAAGAACGTAGCAAAAATAAAGATCTTCCTTATTTAAATCCGATCCACTAATGTGTGCTTATTCTTTGTCCAACACTGTATATAGGACGAAAGGATGAAATAGGAATGATAAAATGGTGTTAGTGATGACAATTGCAAATATCTCACAATGCTTAATTGGCAGTCACACGGTTGGCAGATTTTGTCCCAGGTCAGACAATAATATATTTTTCTTGTTATTTATCTATCTATATATCGTTATTACAATAATTTCCCACTTCATTTTGTTATTTAAATTAAGAAATAAAGTTGAAAAAGTTTGCAAAATTCCTGTAAACTAAAATAATATTTTTAAGAAGTACCATTGAGAAGCCAAAGTCACCAGTGCACGGTTGCGCTGAAAATTCGTTTTGTACATCGAACACAAGATACATACATAAATTGTCGGCAAATGAAAAAATCGTCAGATGCCATTGCATAGCACATGTGACTATTTTTAAGAGCCTAAACATGTCCTAAAAGCCTGACAAACGTTAAATTTTTTGTTCAGACGATTGCCGACGATGAAAAAATTGTCAGATGCCATTGTATAGCACATGTGACTATTTTTAATGAGCCTAATAATGTCCTAATAGCCTGAAAAATGTTAAATTGTGTGTTCAGACCTGAGAAATTCATTGCCAGATACCTGACAATTTCATTGTCAGATGGTAGTCTGGCAATGGCCTGACAGTGCTTTTTCTTGCAGTTATTTGTAACATCACACGGTTGTGAGACTTAGCCTAGTTTACAGTTCCCGTGTGCAAAAAAAAACCTACGCAAATATTCTCGCATGTCAAAAATAATTGAGTAAATAATTTTTGCATGATTAGTTTACAGTTTCATGCAAAAAAATAAAACATTGCTGTCATGGAATGTCATGCAAAACAATGGCCCGGCAATTGTTTTGCATGCGAAAAAAGTGTGGTGGATAAATTTTTTTTTTTTTTGATGGTCGGTTTACACTTCCAAAAAAAAATTTTTTCACCTCAAGGCTTTATTAGCATGCAAATAGTTTTTGCATCCAAAAATAATTATTTTCCATTTTTAGGCCTATAGTTTATTAATTAAAGGTAAATTAATGATTCAATGGGTGGCTTAGGCCAAGGCAAACGTTTTTTGCCTTGAATATTATTCAATTTGGTGCACAGAATAGATGGAAAATCGTTCTGAAAATTTTAATATTTTTTTCGCATGGGAACTGTAAACTATGCTATGGGATGATTTTTCTATGACAGATCTGACAAAATTTTCAGAACTGACAGTCGTCTGTACATAGCTTAAGTTCACACGATTGTATACTTTTAGATCTAACAACCGTCTACACTTAGCATTACTAAGCATTGTCCTCAAGTATAAACAAAATTAACGGAATTTATAGCCCTTAATGGGTGCTGGAAAAAATTTCTTCACTAGGTTTATTTCATATTATTTGTACTTACCCTCGTGGCTAGTAAAAGGTACCGATTCAAAAGAGAAGATATAGCCAGATCCCTTAATGCTCTGTCAGCTATAATTCCTTGCCAGCTTAGAAAATTTCTGAATAATTTTAAACCGCTGCAAAGTTGTCTCTGAAAAAATGATGTTCGTGCTTCTTGAACACTGGAAATTATAGATACCAAAAATAAAATGAATAATAATTTTAAATTCAAATTAAGTATTATTACTGTTTTGGAAATATTGGTATAAAAACATCGTTATCGAGTGCTGATTTTAATTTTTCTAGAATGGCATTGAAAAGTTGTTGAAGCTGATAAGAGTATTGTCGAATTGGGTAGTCTCTGCCAATGCGATTAATAAATCCAATCAACCGGAGATTTTGTGTTGTTGACATAGGATCCCAGCAATAACTTACAATTTCTGAAAGAAAATTAGATTATTACTAATATTTATACATTAGGCGTGTTTATTTGAAACATAATAACTTCGTCAATTAAAACTTACAACAGAGGACAACAATTAAGAAACAAACATGACTTTACCTTTTTATGATATGAAACTTCTCTAGATGCAATTGTGATAATATACTTTTTTGTTTGATTTGGTTGGCCTTACATTGGGTGCGTTCAGAAAACATAAATGACTTAATATGCAGTTAACTGCATTCATTGAACGCAAACTTGACTAGGAAACTAGTTATTTTTTGACTTGGAACTTTACTTCAAACCTTTATCTTCATTTGATTGACGGTGTTCTTCCCAGTCTCGTGAACAGGATTCGTTAGAAGTTTAGCTGTCAAATTACTGAGAACACAAATATTGGATTCGCTTGCTCACTTTTTGACGGATAAAATTTGCTAAGCCCTCAGCGAACTCACTTTCCTGAACATATCTATTAACATAAACCTTGTTTAAACAAAAATACATCACCCATTTTTGAAAAACTGAATAAAAAAAAAATAAATTTAATGAGATTTTATTCTTTCTTTTCCTAAGCTACTATAGGGATTAAATTCAAGCAGAGTAAGGAAAGGCACGAGCTTATTGGCTAGTGTAATATTAAAACAAAAAACGAAATTTCATCGCAAGATCACAACTGTTTAATAAAAACCAACGATTTATCAAAACAAAAATAAAAAGTGTGCTTTGTCAAAACGGATTTTATTTAATTTGTTTGCATTTCGACATAAATTCGACTCATCATCAGTAATACATTATGCACTTAAACAAAGAATACGTTATTAAAACAAAATAAAAAATAAGAAATATCATCCCGTGCAAAACCTCTCGCATCAATAAAAATAAAAAGTGAGCATAAAGTTTTGTATTTATATAGAATTCATTCAGTTATAATGTTGAGATAATTTTGAAAATTATATTGCAAGAAGCATAGAATTATATTCTTTTCCAGTCACCGACTAACCTTCGAGCCGATAAGATCGATCTCCATTGTCTGTGCATTTCTTTTTCTGCCTTGTGCTTTCTAACCTAACCGGTTTATTATACCTTTCGTTTTTTTTTCACTCACTTCGGTATATCTCGTGTTACCTCTTTCGTTTGAACTAGTGCGCCTTGTTCAATTTGATAACCATGGCCTCCGGGCCGAGAAAAAAGGGAAATCAATTTTCGCTTCTTGACGAAGATGATCCTCCCAATCTAACAAATCCACCCAAAAAACATAAATTGGGATCCTCCATATTTTCCGATGAATATCCTGAACTACCCTCCACCTCCAAGTATAAAAACCCAAGATTCATTATTATTTCTCCGACTGATGAAGAAAAGCCAATCACATCACTTAGCCCATTTTTATTAAAAAAAGCAATTGAAAATATTAGCAAATAGTTTGAGCACGTGACGCAACTGCGTGATGGTAATTTACTTCTATTGGTGAAATTCCAAAAAATTGCGGGAGATTTTCTTAAAGTTAAATCCCTTGCTAGCACGTGTCCTGTATCAGTCAAATTACATGATCAACTTAACTCAACTAAAGGCATAGTTTTTGCACCATGTCTAATTCACGTACCTGAGTCTGAAATAATTAGTGAAATGAAGTCACAAGGTGTGAGTGAAATCTACAAATTTAATAAAAACGAAAACGGTAAGCAGAAACCATCCGGTTTAATGTTATTTATTTTTGATCTTTTCACACTGCCAAAATCAGTAGAAATTGGTTTTTATAAAGCTAAGGTTACGGAATATATTCCAAACCCAATGCGCTGTAAAAACTATCAGCTGCTTGGCCACACAAGCAAACGCTGCAGCCGACACCCCACATGCGTTAATTGCTATCTTCCACCTCATTCAGGCTCTGACTGTACTCGCACCATGTGCGCTAACTGCACTTGCACACTCCGCCCCCTCTAAAGACTGCCCCGAATACAAGACGGCTAAAGCAATAATTACAATTAAAACCAATAAGAAATGTTCCATGGCTGAAGCCAAACGTCTTCATGGGTTACAAAACCCAAAACAACAAACGACAAATGCAGCAATAACTGATTCATTTGCATCAAAAACAAGACCACAAAATATACCCTCAAATAACTCAAACAAAACCACAGCATCTAACCAATCCAATGAGAAATCCAATAACACACTCCTTAATAAATCCAACTACCCAATAGTACTTCCTCTAAAAACAGCAACAACAATCCCTGCACCATCCACAACCGTTAAAACATCAACAATAATTCCTGCTGCGTCCACAGCAAACAAAACACCAACTAAACAACCAGAACTCGTTAAAAATACAGTCTATGATAACAACCAAATAAATACCACTATACATAAAAACCAAAACACAGAATTAACTACAAACATTTCTAATATCAATTCCTCTCCTATATCTAATATAACCTCAAATCTTATCAATATGAATAACTATTACATGGATACATCGTGTAACGATGATACCTAACCAAATAAACACTATCAAAACAAAAGCCGCATTTCCAGACGTGCGACATGGGCGGGGAACAAATCCCCGACCATGTCGCACGTTTTGAAATGCGGCTCCACACTTACAAAATCAGCTCACCTAAAACTAAATATTAAACTACCTTCCTTTTTCTTTTACCCTTTGCGCAATATTATAAAAAAAAAACCTATATTGTGTCCAAGGGCCTCTCTCCCTTAAATGATGGTTAAAGTTTTGCAATTGAACATAAACGGCTTTTTTAATAATTACCACGAGCTGCAATTATTAATAAAAGATCAAAATCCATCAATCATTTCACTCCAAGAAACTCTAATACCAAATAAGCCAGATCCAAACAAATTTACAACTTACTCACCCAAACAATACAATGCTTATTTTCATAATCTCCCCGCAAATGCCACGGCTAAGCAGGGGACTGGACTTCTAGTTCATAAATCAATTCATCACAAACATATACAAATAAACTCCAATCTGTCTGCAAGGGCAGTTGAATTAGATTTAAAGATTAAAATAACAATCATAAACATATATATTCCTCCTGACCAAGCATTCGCTGCCTCCGAATTAGAAAATATTGTGGATAGCTTCCAAACACCAGTATTACTTACTGGCGACTTTAATTCTTGGAGTCCTCTATGGGGCTCCCACTGTAGCAATACTAGAGGTAAAATATTTGAAATTTTTTTAACAAATTCAAATCTTATACTTCTCAACAATGGCACCCCTACCCACTTTTCAACACATAAATCTCTTACTCACATAGATTTAACACTCATTTCACCTCAATTGTACCCAATTTCAACCTGGGAAGTTCTCACAGATCTATATGGAAGTAACCACTTCCCGATCGTAACCAATTTAATAATGGACTCACAACATAATGTTGTCAAATTTCGACCAAAATTCCAAACAGATAAAGTTAATTGGGACCTTTTTAATACCAGCGTTTCATACTCTTCCTCTGAAAGACAAATATCACCAAATATCAATCAAGAAGCAGCTAGAATCCTCAAATCCATCAAAGCTGCAGCTAATATTTCAATCCCGCAATAAAGCCAATAAGACCCATGTCCCTTGGTGGAACAAAGAAATAAGCGATCTGAGGAACTGTAAACAAAACGCCTGGGAGATGTTTAAAAAAACATCCGACTGATGCCAACCTAATCCACTACCGCAAGTCCAATGCCCATTTTCGTGAAGCCGCCAAAGCTGCAAAAAAAGACTGCTTTGAAAAATTTACCAGCAATATAAACCCTTACTCTTCACCCAGAAAACTTTGGTCCGACATTAAAGTCCTCACGGGCAATTACACACCATATTCGATTAAAATTATCAAAACTGATTCACAAACTCTCACTGAACCCTCAGATATTGCCAACCACTTTGCAAACTGTTGGGCAAAGCAATCGCATGATAGTAACTTCTCCGCGGAATTCTTACAAGCTAAGCACACCTCATTGCAAATATATCCACCTCCAACGGGCACATCAACATCAGCAAATTTGATTGAATTACCAATAAATCTAATCGAACTGGGAAATTGCCTTCACCTAGTCAAGGGTAAAACACCGGGTTTCGATCGCGTATCGTTCCCTATGTTAAAAAATACAACTCTGCCTTTCAAGCTTCGCATCTTATCCCTTTACAACCAAATATACGATAAAGGAATTATTCCACAATAGTGGAAAACAGCTACGATCATACCTTTGCCAAAACAAAAAAAAAACCTCTCGAACTAAACGGCTATCGTCCTATCTCCCTTCTCCCTTGCATTGGGAAGCTTTTAGAAAAAATTATTTCCAAAAGAGTCCAGTGGTTCATCGAAAAAAATAATCTAATTAGCAAAAATCAAGTCGCTTTTAAACATGACCGTGGAACAACTGACGCCCTTTTATATATTGATGAATATATAGCCTCGTCATTATCTACAAAAAACCAATTTTATCAATCGACTTTGAAAAGGCGTTTGATAAAATAGGTATTCACGTTGTTTTAAACCAACTAATAAAATGGAGAGTAGGACCTAAAATTTTCGGATACATTAAATCGTTTTTAACCAACAGAAAGTTCCGTACCCGAGTGAACAATGAATATTTAAGTCTTAATGACCTAGAAAATGGCATACCACAGGGTTCACCACTTTCAGTGGTCATCTTTATTATAGCTTTTAACGAAATAAGTAACATATTATCTAAATATCAAACTGTACGACACTCCTTGTATGCGGACGATCTACTAATACTTCTAAAAACAAAAGAAATTCCAAAAATTATAGATTATTTTTCAAGTATTCTTGCTGACACCGATAACTGGTGCAAAGAATCTGTCTCAGTCATATCTTTCAATAAAAGCAATATCCTTCATATATGCCGAAAAACAAGTTGTACAAAACATATAAACGTTAGCTTTAAAAATATCGATATTCGTAATGTAAACTCTTTAAGTATTCTTGGAATCATATTTGATAACAAATTTAGTTTTAAGAACCATTGTATGTATCTTAAGAAAAACCTAGCTACCAGGACAAATATAATAAAATACCTAACAAATAAATCTAGCTGTTCTCATACTAACACTGTTTTGAGAGTTATAAAATCAATCATTATTTCTAAAATCGACTACGGGCTTGCAATTTATGGTAAATGCTCGAAATCTAATCTTCAACTTTTCAAACCTGAATACCATACAGCAATACGCCTCGCCCTAAGAGCTTTTAGAACAACACCAATTATGAATATGTTGGTTGAATCATGCCTACCTTCCATTGAACAAAGGCATGAATTTGTTACAGCGCAACTTCTGTACAAAATAACATCATCACACAACTCATGGCGAAACAAACATTGAATAGGAAAAGAACCCCCAAATGTCTTTCAACAATTAATAACATACTCTCATTCGCAGAACAATTTGAACTTCCAATCACATTCAACAACGCAACTAAAGAATCTACATATCCTCCATGGCTCCTGCCTCGAAACTCAATCATCACTGAACTCAACAAACTACCGAAAAATTCTACAAGCAATGAAATCTACAGAGCTGCTTTTACAGATTTAACCAGCAAATACAGGGACGCAAACTGGAACTTCGTTTACACTGATGGCACCAAAAACCAGTATGGTACTGCTTTCGCGGTAGTTGATGCATCTGAACGAATTCTACACAAAAGTATAATGCCTGAATTCTCATCTGTATTGTCTGCCGAAGCCCTTGCAATCCTTTCAGCAACAAAATTAAGCAACAATCAGAAAACAATTATATGTACTGATAGTCTCTCTACACTCAACGCTGTAAAAAACATAAACAACAACTCACCAACCATACAATACATAAGAGATATACTCATTGCAAACAAAGATAAAGTAAAACTTCTATGGATACCTGGGCACGTCGGCATCAAAGGCAATGAATTTGCCGATGAAATTGCTAAACGGGCAGCCAAAGAACCCCTCCTCACGTCTTTTATACCAAACAAAAAAGACACATCAATAACGATAAAAAAAACATTTCCTAAAAATAAGACGAAACGAATGGGCAAAATACCGCCATTACTACACCAGCATTAACCCAGAAGCTCAGCTGGCAGAATATCCAATAAATTGCTCAACATCCATGATTCGGTGCTTTTTACGACTCCGAATGGGACACTCAAAGATCACTCACAGCCACATATTTGAGAAAAAAGATCCACCAATATGCCACTTCTGCAACAACAGAGAAATACTCTCCATCCACCATCTCCTCTTCAACTGCAACTCAATCAACAATAATATTCTTCCTAAATTTATTAAAAAAAAATCTATCCTAAATATTATGAAAAATCTATGTGAAGAAAATATAAAATTAGTCTATCAAATATTAAAAACATTAAATCTAGATAAACTTATTTAACTTTTCCACAATTCGTGTAAACTTTTCTTGTATTTATATTTTTAGCTGATAGTCCTGGAGCTAGTGCTTTAAATTGTTTTATCTTGTAATTCATTACATTGTAATAAAATAATAATAATAATAATAATAATAATATTCTTTTCCATAATTTTATTAAAAGCTGCGTTTTATTATCTCCGGATCTGGGTCGAGGTTATTCTTAAGACTTATTACACAAACAACATGGCATCGCACTAACCCGCATCGTTTTATTTTCACGAGATGTACATGCTTCTGCATCTACAGACTTGAAAAAAGTCAAACCCCTGTGAATCCCCCCCCCCCCCCCTGATTATGGCCTTGGTGAAAGTTGGTCCGCGAGTAAAAATTCTAAAATTGACAGACGGGCGCACAGTGGAACGATCAGTACAAATTTCTGGTCATGAGGTGATATGAACATAGTTCTTATATGTGATGTTTTGAAAATTGTTCACTCTTTCATAACCTATAAAATTTTTGTTTGTAAGCATAACGGTTTTCATGCAATAATGGCTTAAGTTAACACTTTTTTTCTAAGCCGAAAAATATGTGATTTTAGATAGTTTTTGTTTTTCGAGTCTTTTATTCAATTTTTGAGATAACTCAATGAAACAAATTTTGTTCGGCTAGGGAAGATTAGTTTAAAAAAATTTAATTAAAAATAAAATCAAATTAAAGATTTGTCAATTCGAAAACACCTGTTTTACAGTTGCTTTTAAAAAATAATATCTAGAGCTTCCAACAAGCTTTTAAAAAATGCCTACATATGCCTGCTTTCTAATTCACCTTTAGGGAATTTTATGCTATTGGTGAGTAATATTTAACAAGAATTGGATCCGACCCCGCTAACCTATGAGCTTTAAAAAATCTCTACCTTTTATACTGCTCATTGCTCAACTGTCTTCTTTTTTTTAACAGAAACTAAAATATACTTTTACAGTACGGCCATTCCAAAAATTTCGAAACCAAGCAACTCAATTTCAAATTAAGGAAAAAAATATATTTAAATATGCCAATATTTACAATATATATTAGAGTTAACGAAAAAATTGTAAATATAAAATTTTACTTGTTGTTGTAAAATAGGCAAGTGATCAAAAAAGCTCATACTTTATCGTTCGTATCTAGGCATTTTTCGGCATTTTTGCCGCTATCAGTTCTCTATAAATTGTGATGCAAATGGCGATGTGCAGTTAGGTCTTTATAAGTGTTTTCAATACACTACTTAAATACTTAAATTCGGAACTATTTTTCTGCTAGGAGTGCTGTAAAAATAGTATTACGCCTCGAAATGACTGAACATTTCATGTCTTCTCCGTTACCGAAAAATGACTAAAGTTGGTATAAATGGTGAACTATATTAGTGTTTGTAAAATAATTCCGCATACAAAGCAAGACTTGAAAAAGGATTATGGTGGATTTTCTATAGATTTTTAAATCATGTCTTACTGTCTAAAACAGGGTAATGGAGAAGACAAAATTGCACTTTCTCATCCAAATTTCAACGACTCACAGGCACTTTTTTTTTTAAGTCTGAATTTCTTTGATCCCCTTGCTTAAAATGGATCAAAGTAACTAAAAAAAAATATGTGTTAAATTTCATTGAAATCGGTTGACGTTTACACGTGCTAGCGAGCACTCGAAGTTTTTCATATAAAAAACATGGTGTTTTGACAGTCTTTTACTCAAAGGGCCCGTAAAAGTGTAAACGTTGATGGAAAAACTTTAAACTTGGCATATATGCTAAATACCATAAGGAGTATACAAATATATTTTTTTTATTTTTGTAAACAACAGTTACTCCATTTAAAATAGCAACAAATGCACAAAAACAACGATTTTTAATTAAATTTTTTGATGGGGTTAATATTATGCAAAACTATTGAAAATATTTTGTTTTGATACTCCTAACAGTAGTTAATTTATGTGCCAAGTTTAAAGATTTTCCATCAACTTTTACAATTTTGCTGATATTTTTAGTAAAAGCTGTTAAAACCCCATGTGTTTTGAATGAAAAATTTCAAGTGCTCGCTAGCATGTGTTAACGTTAACCGATTTCAATGAAATTTTACACACATTTTTTCAATTGCCTGAATCACTTTTATCATTGATGAGAATAATTTAAAAATACGAATTTCAATATAACTGAACAAAAAAGAAATCTTTAATCGTACGTGTCTTCTCCGTTACCATTAGCTGTCTTCTCCGTTACCATCTTTCATATTTTTTTCTGTTAGTAAAATGCAACTTGGCATTAAACCAAGGATGGTTTTTGATAAATGTTGGTATTATGAAAGTGTGCAAAAAAAATCAACTTCATATCTTAATGGACGGCGCAGAGTTTTAAACTTCAAGGCAATGGTCGGAAATCTCTAAATCGTACGTGTCTTCTCCGTTACCGTCTATTTTTTTGAATAAACTTACTAAATTTCATAATTTTTTGGTGAAACTTCTGTGTCGTGTACTTTGTGATGAATTCTTAAAAAGCACTGAGTTTCATAAAAAAATATTAATTTATTAACAAGAAAAACCTTACTACAAGCGTCCGATTGTCTTCTCCGTTACTTTTAGACTAAGAGCCCACAGCAGATTTTGGGTGTGAACGATAGCAAAAAAAGAAGTATAAGCGTCGAAAGCTCCATTAAAGACTATTAAAAAAATCAAAGTCTTGCAGTCCACAACTGGGGCCTTTGCGAGAAACAGTGCATCGAAAAAAAAATATGAATGCAACTTCGAGGATAATCGTGTTAGCCAAAATTGGTTATCACTCATCCCTTGAGAAGCTCCTCGGATCACATATCATGGAATCTGAGACCATTTGAGTGTATAGTTCGCTCTACCGGACCGTTTAAAAAATTCAAAATTCTAAGTGAAAAACTGTTTTTTTAAACAGTCTGGCAGGGCTAATTATACACTCAAATTATCTCAAATTCCGTGATATGGGATCCGCCGAGCTTATCTAGGGAGGGGTGAAAACCAATTTCGGCTAACACGATTTTCCTCGAAGTTGCATTCATATATTTTTTTCGATGCACTGTTTCTCGCAAAGGCCCCAGTTGTGGACTGCAAGACTTTGATTTTTTTAATAGTCTTTAATGGAGCTTTCGACGCCTATACTTCTTTTTTTGTTATCGTTCACACCCAAAATCTGCTGTGGGCTCTCGGTCTATTTGGAATGGCCGAATAGCATTAATTTTATTCCACAAAATTTCTTTAAGAAAATTGTGGAAAATTAAGATATGTAATAGATAAATGAAAACAAGGTTCAAGTAAATTTAAAAACAAAAGAATAGTAATCAAAATCAAAAATAAGCTTTAAATGCTATTTTCACTCTCGATACCGTCATTCGGATACGTTATGTTAAAGCGCTGTTACGAAAACAGCAAAAACGGGTATTTCCAATTTTCTAACTGTTATATCCCAGAAACGTGACGTGATAGAATTTTTCTGACTTCGGATTCGAGTTCAGCACACCTAAAAATACTCGGCCATTCCAAAGTAACGGAGAAGACAATCGGACGCTTGTAGTAAGGTTTTTCTTGTTAAGAAATTAATATTTTTTTATCAAACTCAGTGGTTTTTAAGAATTCATCACAAAGTACAAGACACAGAAGTTTCACCAAAAAATTATGAAATTTAGTAAGTTTATTAAAAAAAATAGACGGTAACGTAGAGGACACGTATGATTTAGAGATTTCCGACCATTGCCTTGAAGTTTAAAATTCTGCGCCGTCCATTAAGATATGAAGTTGATTTTTTTTGCACACTTTCATAATACCAACATTTATGAAAAACCATCCTTGGTTTAATGCCAAGTTTCATTTTACTAACAGAAAAAAATATGAAAGATGGTAACGGAGAAGACAGCAAATGGTAACGGAGAAGACACGTACGATTAAAGATTTCTTTTTTGTTCAGTTATATTGAAATTCGTATTTTCAAATTATTCTAATCAATGATAAAAGTGATTCAGGCAATTGAAAAAATGTGTGTAAAATTTCATTGAAATCGGTTAACGTTAACACATGCTAGCGAGCACTTGAAATTTTTCATTCAAAACACATGGGATTTTAACAGCTTTTACTAAAAATATCAGCAAAATTGTAAAAGTTGATGGAAAATCTTTAAACTTGGCACATAAATTAACTACTGTTAGGAGTATCAAAAAAAAATATTTTCAATAGTTTTGCATAATATTAACCCCATCAAAAAATTTAATTAAAAATCGTTGTTTTTGTGCATTTGTTGCTATTTTAAATGGAGTAACTGTTGTTTATAAAAATAAAAAAAATATATTTGTATACTCCTTATGGTATTTAGCATATTTGCCAAGTTTAAAGTTTTTAAATCAACGTTTACACTTTTACGGGCCCTTTGAGTAAAAGACTGTCAAAACACCATGTTTTTTATATGAAAAACTTCAAGTGCTCGCTAGCACGTGTAAACGTCAACTGATTTCAATGAAATTTAACACATATTTTTTTTTAGTTACCTTGATCCATTCTAAGCAAGGGGATCA
This sequence comes from Dasysyrphus tricinctus, assembly GCA_963921185.1. Lineage (NCBI taxonomy): Eukaryota > Metazoa > Arthropoda > Insecta > Diptera > Syrphidae > Dasysyrphus > Dasysyrphus tricinctus. The sequence continues at coordinate 202,642,024 of OY992530.1, read as the reverse complement.
AAGAAATTCAGACTTTTAAAAAAAAGTGCCTGTGAGTCGTTGAAATTTGGATGAGAAAGTGCAATTTTGTCATCTCCGTTACCCTGTTTTAGACAGTAAGACATGATTTAAAAATCTATAGAAAATCCACCATAATCCTTTTTCAAGTCTTGCTTTGTATGCGGAATTATTTTACAAACACTAATATAGTTCACCATTTATACCAACTTTAGTCATTTTTCGGTAACGGAGAAGACATGAAATGTTCAGTTCAGTTTGAGGCGTAATACTACTTTTACAGCACTCCTATCAGAAAAATAGTTCCAAATTTAAGTAGTGTATTGAAAACACTTATAAAGACCTAACTGCACATCGCCATTTGCATCACAATTTATAGAGAACTAGTAGCGGCAAAAATGCCGAAAAATGCCCAGATACGAAAGATAAAGTATGAGCTTTTTTGATCACTTGCCTATTTTACAACAACAAGTAAAATTTTATATTTACAATTTTTTTGTTAACTCTAATATATATTGTAAATATTGGCATATTTAAATATATTTTTTTCCTTAATTTGAAATTGAGTTGCTTGGTTTCGAAATTTTTGGAATGGCCGTATTATATAATTCTAAGGCTCTTTGTTTGGATTTAGAATTATTTAGGTAAGTTTTCACCAGTTTGTATCGGGAAACAATATTTTAAATTATAATAAATAAATTTTTTTATGACAGGCTTACAGATCAGTATTTTCCGAATGCAAATAAAACTATTTCATTCCTTCCCGACGTTTCGTTGGTTTTTTCCAACTTTTTCAAGGGTTCTTTATTAGCTGAAACAAATTACATTACACAATTGTTCTTTTCCTTATTTGAACAATTTTGGCTTACTTTTTACATTGATGGTAACAATTTATGTTTAAATATTTTATACGTTGAACATTAATATAAACAACGAACAAAAATAAATAAATAAATAAATAAATATGAACGTTAAACACTACAATAAAACAGACAAGAACTTAAATGCTAATATCACAGAAGTTTCTTTATTGCCACACTGTAGTTTGCCTTAATGTTGTCTTTGTCTTCTTTCGTATTCATTGCCTTCGTCAGTCTTTCTTGTATTCTTAAACTTTCTATCGTATACCTCGTATTTTCCCTCTTTTCCTTGTCTAATATTTGGACGTTAGCAAAATCAGCTGATTTTGCTAACGTCCAAATATTAGACAAGGAAAAGAGGGAAAATACGAGGTATACGATAGAAAGTTTAAGAATACAAGAAAGACTGACGAAGGCAATGAATACGAAAGAAGACAAAGACAACATTAAGGCAAACTACAGTGTGGCAATAAAGAAACTTCTGTGATATTAGCATTTAAGTTCTTGTCTGTTTTATTGTAGTGTTTAACGTTCATATTTATTTATTTATTTATTTATTTTTGTTCGTTGTTTATATTAATGTTCAACGTATAAAATATTTAAACATAAATTGTTACCATCAATGTAAAAAGTAAGCCAAAATTGTTCAAATAAGGAAAAGAACAATTGTGTAATGTAATTTGTTTCAGCTAATAAAGAACCCTTGAAAAAGTTGGAAAAAACCAACGAAACGTCGGGAAGGAATGAAATAGTTTTATTTGCATTCGGAAAATACTGATCTGTAAGCCTGTCATAAAAAAATTTATTTATTATAATTTAAACACCAGATCACCAATTTCAACAAAATATTTTAAATTGATTGATTTTTATAGTGATAAAATGTACATATATTGTACGTACATATAAACATAGATTTATGTAATACATGTCACTTTTATAAATATTCTGGAGAGGGGTATTTGAAATGTTCTTAAGAGAAAAAATATCATTTTCTCTTATACGGGGTGATTGGTATAAGGTGCACCAAAAAGTTGGAGCGAGTAGGTTGGGTTAAGACAAGAAAAAAATCGTATAGGAGGGGGGGTCTATTTCCCCCCGTTTAGGCAGGAGGAGGAGAAAAAAAAATATTTAAAAACAACTGTACAATTTACAATACCAGGCTATACCTTTTTGGAAAGCCAGAAATCTCTTCTTTGATTTTCATTTTAAATTAAGTTGTGTTAGTGAACAGTTTTTGAAAAATTAATTTTCAAACTCGAAATTTTGAAAAAAAATAAAAATAAAAATATTTTTTTTTCAAAATTTTATATAAATAAGTATAATTTTTATTTTCAAAACTCAATGCTCTTATTAATTTTCAATAAAAAACAAAAAACCGGATGTTAAAATGTATCTTAGTTTTTGAGAAATAAAAAAGAAATGAAAAGTACTTTTTTCCAAGGAAAACACTTTTTTTGGTTTTCCCAAGTTTGATCTGCTCAGGTCAATTATTAAATCAGCGGATTACCCCTTCTTTATTTTTTATTGCATACCATCTAGTTTTGAGCAAATAATAAACAAAATAAATTGGATTGATTAGATTTCACCATTTTTTTACTGAGGGATGTGTTCAATTTAACAAAATTTACCTGTACGTCTACCTGTTACTCAAATAAAAAGGATTACCTATACAAAATAAAAAAAAAACACAAATATGTTTTACCTAACCACAAATAAATATGGAAGGACATGCTGTTTGGAACTTATTTCTAAATTGCGTATCCAATCGTCAATACAAAACGATGCACATAGGAGTATTTGTATGCAAAAACTGGACAAAATAATTTTTTGTCTTGATTGCAATATTTTCATCTTAAACCATGTAATAAATACCGTTTTTAATAAATTTACCCTCTTTTAAAACAAACAAAAAATTCAAGTTTTTTTTTAATTTTCAACTGGAAACAAAAAAAAAATGCATACAATCGGATATACGATATGACCAAAAAAGATAAAAAGGATCAAAGTTACAGCCAATATTTTTTTTAATCAATACTGGGAGCTTTGCTTAACGATATTTTATACAAATAGTTACCAAATAACTCCAAAAAAATAAAAAAAAAATACCAAAGAAAAATAACAGCACAAATAGTCAGTTTGAATGGGCATAAAAGTGGGAGTACGATATGACAAAAAACAACTACATCCGCAAAAATCCGCAGCCAGTTCTTTTTGAAAATGAAGCTTGATGGTTTATTTTATCCACCCATATATATACATATGAGAACCCAATTCCACCGACATCTATAAAAAAATTACTTCCCAATTAAAAAGAACCAACAAAAATAGTGTTTTTTTTTGCATTTTTAGAACAACAATTCGAAAAAAATATAAATATTAAAATATTTGTCGTAAAAATGGCTCAATATAATAGTGAACATCTGTAGTTGATTTTTATATACCAAAAATTTCATCAGACTACACTAAATTTTTAAGAAATAATTTAATAAAATGTTGCAAATTAATTGAAGGTTGATTACAAAAAGAAGTGACAACTTCGTAATCGAAGACTTTGAACTAATATCATAGCCAAAATATGTTGAGCAATAAAAAAAATATTTTAGCCTATTGTTCCATGGGATCTTAGCTATTGTCTGGAAAAAGTTCCCCTTTCAATTTTGACATTTGAAAAATCGACTTTTGGCCGAGTTTTGTAGGCAAATACTCCTATGTGCGATGGCAAGTTACTCTCGGGAAGAATTGACAGATATGCACTATTGCTACGGTTTAGCGAATGGTTCCAGTCGGGAAGCACAGAGATTGTACGCTGAAAGGTTCCCCAATAGGAGATGTCTCCACTATTCACTTTTTGCAAGACTTCACCACCGTTTTCGGGAATATAGAGTGCTGGAGACTCGAAGGAGAGAAAGGTCATCTGGTGGATTAACAGACATAGAGGAACGGATTTTGGATTTGGTACGACGTACCAGAAGAATAGCAACTATGCTTAGATTGCCCCAAAGCAGGGTTTGGGCAGTGATTCATACCGATGACCTTCACCTATATCACTTAACCCCAGTTCAAGAGTTGACATCAAATGATAACATTTTGAGGACTGAATTCTGTAGAACGCTATTACTGAGGGAAGAAACAACACAACTAATTTAAAAGGATAGTTTGGACAGATGAAGCGCAGTTTACCAGAGATTGAGTTACCAATTTCCACAACTTGCATTACTGGAGTCACAACAATCCACATGTTAAAAAACAAAATAAATCGCAGCACCGCTTTAGCTGCAATGTGTGGCTTGGTATTGTGGGACGAACGGTAATTGGACCACGTTTTTTGAATACGATTTAAAATGGAGAATCCTATCTGCAATTCCTAAGAACCCTTTTGCCAGATTAACTTGAAGATATCCCTTTGGCTATAATAGACAATTTAATATACCAACAGCATGGAGCTCCAGCACACTTTAGCCTGGCTGTGAGAAACTGGCTGAATAATAATTTCAGCGACCGATGGATAGGAAGGGGAGGTCCCACTGAATGGCCACCAAGATCACCAGATTTAACTCCTTTGGATTTTTACGCTTGGGGATTCATGAAGAACTTTGTATTTTAATTAGAATAGGCTAAAAAGTAACAGATATTAAAAATATTACTAGTTAATAAAGTTATTTTTTGTATTCCTTGCTAATAAAACTAATGGTATTTATGCAAAGATAAAACAAAAAAATGGTTTTTCCTGGAAAAAAGTATTTTTTTTTTTAATTTCTCGAAAACTAAGATACATTTTAACATCCGGTTTTCTGTTTTTATTAAAAATTAATAAGAGCATTGAATTTTGAAAATAAAAACTATACTTCATTAAATAAAATTTTGAAACAAATTAATTTGAAAGTTTTTATTTTTTTTTTTTTCAAAACGTCTAGTTTGAAAATTAATTTTTCAAAAACTGTTCACTAACACAACTTAATTTAAAATGAAAATCAAAGAAGAGATATCTGGCTTTCCAAAAAGGTATAGCATGGTATTGTAAATTGTACCGTTGCACATAGGAGTATTTGCACACAAAACTCGGCCAAAAGTCGATTTTTCAAATGTCAAATTGAAAGCGGAACTTTTTCCAGACAATAGCTAAGATCCCATGGAACAATAGGCTAAAATATTTTTTTTATTGCTCAACATATTTTGGCTATGATATTAGTTCAAAGTCTTCGATTACGAATTTGTCACTTCTTTTTGTAATAAACCTTCAAAAAATTTGAAACATTTTATTAAATTATTTCTTAAAAATTTTGTATAGTCTGATGAAATTTTTGGTATATGAAAATCAACTACAGATGTTCACTATTGTATTGAGCCATTTTTACGACAAATATTTTAATATTTATATTTTTTCGAATTTTTGTTCTAAAAATGCAAAAAAAACACGATTCTTGTTTGTTTTTTTCATTGGGAAGTAATTTTTTTTATAGAAGTCGGTGGAATTGGGTTCTCATTTGTATATGGGTGGATAAAATAAACCATCAAGCTTCATTTTCAAAAAGAATCGGTTGCGGATTTTCACGGATATACAGTGAGCGTCAAAAAAAAGTGTACAGCTGTGAACTGCGTTTTTGTAACTCTGTTGAAGAAAATAGATTCGATCTTTTAGGAAAATACTAATCTTATTTTTTGAAGCGGCTAATCTTCAATGAATTGGCATATAAAACTTAACAACAAATATTATAGTAAAAATTCAATAAAAAATAACAAAAAATACTTCATTTTTATGGCGTCAAAAGAAAGTGTACACTATTCAATTAAGGCGAAAAACTTAAAACCAATACTTCGTCTGCTTCCCTTTCGCCCTTAGGAATGCTTTTATGCATCTGGGCATCGACTCTACTAGCTTCCCTGTCAATTCAGCTGGGATTTTTTGCCACTCTTCAAACAAAATTGAATTTTGTGCCTTTTTGTTAAATAATTTCCTCTTTTGGATTTGTTTGTACAGATAATCTCACAAATTCTCAATGAGGTCAAGGCCTGGAGATCGCGGAAGGTCTGCTAGTTGCTTAGAAGTACCATGGAGTAACCATTCCTTGACCAATTTCGATGTATGCTTGAGGTCGTTGTCTTGTTGGAAGACCCATGTATCAGTTAACTCCAGTTTTGCAACACTAGACGACAAATTGTCTCTTGAAATATCAAGGCAATCTTCAGTCTTCATTGTATTATCAATAAAGACAAGGTTTCTAACTCCAGAAGACGTCATTCATCCCCAGACCATTACCCAACCTCCTCCGTGCGTTTTGCAATAAACCTGTTTAATTCAGTGTTTTTCATCGTCCATAGTTTTGGTGGCTGTTTTGAGCCAAAAATAGCAATTTTTCTCTTGTCCACTAACAAGATTATTTCCCAGAATGACGAACCGTAATTTTTATATTTCTTGGCATAAAAAAGTTTTCACTTTCGATTTTTTCGGAAAGGAATGGCTATACGGCAATGTTTCTAAGACGGTTCGGTAATGGTCTGGGGATTTCTGAGACCGTTCGGTAATGGTCTGGGGATGTATGGCGTCATCTGGAGTTGGAACCCTTGTATTTATTGACAGTACGATGAGGACTGAAGATTGCCTTAATATTTTAAGAGACAATTTGCCGTTTAGCGTTGCAAAACTGGGGTTAACTGATTCATGGGTCTTCCAAGAAGACAGCTTCCTCAAGCATACATCGAAATTGATCAAGGAATGGTTACTCCATGGTACTTCTAAGCAACTAGCAGACCTTCCGCGATCCCCAGGCCTTGACCTCATTGAGAATTTGTGAGATTATCTGTACAAACAAATCCAAAAGAGGAAATTATTTAGCAAAAAGGCACAAAATTCAATTTTATTTGAAGAGTGGCAAAAAATCCCAGCTGAATTGACAGGGAAGCTAGTAGAGACAATGCCCAGAAGCATAAAAGCTGTCCTAAGGGCGAAAGGGAAGCAGACGAAGTATTGGTTTTAAGTTTTTCGCCTTAATTGAATAGTGTACACTTTCTTTTGACGCCATAAAAATGAAGCATTTTTTGTTATTTTTTTTATTGAATTTTTACTATAATATTTTTTGTTAAGTTTTATATGCCAATTCATTGAAGATTAGCCGCTTCAAAAAATAAGATAAGTATTTTCCTTAAAGATCGAATCTATTTTCTTCAACAGAGTTACAAAAACGCAGTTCACAGCTGTACACTTTTTTTTGACCCTCACAGTAGTTCTTTTTTGTCATTCGTATTCCCACTTTTATGCCCATTCAAACTGACTATTTGTGCTGATATTTTTCTTTGAGATTTCATTTTTTTTTATTTTTTGGAGTTATTTGGTAATTATTTGTATAAAATATGGTTTAGCAAAGCTCCCAGTATTGATTAAAAAAAAAATATTGGCTGCAATTTTGATCTTTTTTGGTCATATCGTATATTCGATTGTATGCATTTTTTTTCTTGTTTCCAGTTGAAAAATTTAAAAAAAAACTTGAAATTTTTGTTTGTTTTAAAAGAGGGTAAATTTATTAAAAACGGTATTTATTACATGGTTTAAGATGAAAATATTGCAATCAAGACAAAAAATAATTTTGTCCAATTTTTGCACACAAATACTCCTATGTGCGTTGTTTTTAAATATTTTTGTTTCTGTTTTGAGTCAATTTTTTAGAAAATTGACATTCCTGCTTAAACGGGGGGAAATAGACCCCCCGTCCCATACGATTTTTTTCTTGTCTTAACCCAACCTACTCGCTTCAGCTTTTTGGTGCACATTATACCAATCATCCTGTGTAACAGTTGAAGAAAAGCTCATTTTCAAAATTGTGCATCATTTTGATAAAAAAAATTTCTTAAATTCAATATAATCATAGTATTGGATACAATCATAAGTATCTACCTACCATAACTATAGTTAAAACAGATAGAAAAATTGTTTTAATATTTACTTTTTGAGGATTTTTAAATTTATCGGTAATGGGTGTATGGATCTCAACAAAACAAATTCAAATTTTTTTTTTACTTGATTATTTGAGGAACAATTTTTTAAATAAAAATGTTAGTATTTAGAATTTAAATTAATATATGGTAAACTTTAAAATTTCATTTTTTTTATGTTGGTTATTTTTTTTTTTTTTCAAGTGCAATTTACTAGTTATGGAATCGTATGTTTTATGAAATATTTTTCAATGTTTTATTAATCTATAGTATTTAACAAACACAATGGCGAAAAAATCAAAAGAATCCATCCATTTATTCAAAAGTTACAGCTCGATGTCCACTTTTTCAGCTTTTCGTTCCACTGTGGGGAGGTCTGATCAAAACTCAATCTGCTAAAATGGAGCATGGGCGACACTTGGTCCCCGAATGCTGAAGTTACTCATGCCCAGAATGGCTGCATTTCCAACCTATTTAATAATATATATTGTTATATGTAAAAGATGGAATGCTAACCGATAGGTCCCATCCCCCAAATCTGCGCAAAATTCCAACGAATTAGAGTAGATTCGCGGAGTAAGGAATTATTGCCAACCTCTCCTTTTCAACTCAAAATAATTGCAACTAGCTTTTCTTCGATTTCCACTATTTTCGTTTTATTAATTGGAGGGGAAAATTGCACGCGAAAGAAAATTAAGTTTCCTTTTAGTTTTCTGCAACTTTCTTTCATATTGAGTTGGGGTTAATGCACCCAATGGATTGCCTTCCACTGGAAGTCATACCAGAGTTCGGCGAATTCAATGGCGATGACTGTGCATAAAGCTGGGGTTAAAGTGTGAGTAGGAAAGACCGCTGGGTTTCAACTGCGTTTGCTTGGAAAAAAGAAGAGGTCATCCAGGAAATGTCAAAGCATTTTTAGGGCATTTTTACCCGTTTATAGAGCGAACCAGAGGTTCTGAAAAATTTTTGAGAACACGAAAGTCGAAAAAAAAAAGGAAATTTAATTACGAACGTTAGTTGATTGATTTCGAGTGTTGAAAGTTTAGTAGAAATTGTGGAGGATCGAAGGAAAAACGAAACGAAAACAGGAATTTGTTCAAGAAGCTAAGTAGCAGGAAAGAGAAAATTGGAAAATCAGGAAGGGAGGAGTTGGCAGTATAAAAAGATAAGTGTAGTGTTATCTATATATTGCAAAATAATTTTCTTTTCTAAATAATCTCGTATCGTAATAGTCATAGAATTTCGTTTGGGTTTCGTTACCGTAGTATTCCGATAAAGCAGAACTCGCGATCCGTTTTTGAAAAACCTTTGTTCTTTCGGGACCAGGGGCCTATAACACAAAGCTACAAGTCGACTGGCTGTTCTACAAGTGTAATGAACATTCATTACAATTGGGAAATTGTTTAATTTCCCCCTTTCTGTAAAACAAAGCTACAAGTAGTGTAAGAAAACCCAAATCTTACTTGTAGAATAATTGATGAAATCTTACAGGTGGTCCAAGACTTGTAGGATGCAGAAGATGTATTTAAATAAACAAAAAAAAAACAATCTTTTCAATATCAACATTTAAATAATTTTGTTCTTCATGTTTTAGTGTTTTTAACCGAAAAAACAGTAAGGGTATTGATGCAACAGCGTTAATTCGTCGTAAACATAGTAAAGTTGTAAACTTCGTAGATCTGTCAAATTTTCCATATAAATTGTGACAGAATCACGAAGTTTAAAAGTTTACAACGATTACGACGACTTTACGCTGTTGTATGAATACCCTTATTGTCAATTGTCACCTCATGTATGTATTTTTATGTTTGTTTGTGATCCTTATTCAAGGAAATATAAGTTGCTTGAATATATTTGTCAATAATAATTTAATGTAGAAGTCTACATATATATTTTACATGATGTATGTATAATTTAGAAGCTTAGGAACAAAAGATGAAATTCTCCCTTTTCGTATTTTTTTCATTCGGGTCCAGAACCCTGAATTCTATCGATTGCCAAGATGAATTTTAACTTGAAAAAACACCTCGGGACAAAAGGTTACATTTTGAATTCAATTATATAAATTATTTTCATGATGTTGGATCAAAAAGTGACTTTTTTAACATTATGGAATTACAAAAGCTGATATTTTTACTTTATAGGCCAAGAGCCAGGCACTTTTTGTTTGCAAGTAATTATTGAACCGATTTTCTTGATGGAATATGTTCAGGGGTTACCCATAAATGTAAATCCAAGTTAGCGGGACGGCGGGCGAGGGACCGCGAGCGTCAGCCCCCATCTTGTTAAACGCATTTTATCAAATATCTCGTAACCCGTGCATCGTACGACAAAAATAGTAGATTTTTTTGAAAGCTCTTATACCATTCTTTTATTTCTTTTGTTAAATCAAAGTGTTTTAGTGAAAAATTTTTGAGAAATGAAATTGTAATGTAAATTTATTTTTGAAAACAACCAACTTGACAAAAAAAAATCATAACATTTCTCAAAAACTTTTCACGAAAACTTGCCTGAAAATCTCTTCGCTTTTCACACTTAATTTCTTTGGTAAGAATATAAGAAAAGGCTGGAAAAGATTTTTTTTTATATTTTCACGAATTTCTACCAATACGGCAATTTTATTTTGAATCGATTCTTCATTCATTATGAATAAAGATGCTTTCACGCTGCTTATCTCTTTTTAAATGAGCGCTTGTAAGCTGAATGCTTACAAGTGTAGGGAGTTTTTTGTTTTCTACAACTGTAAAGTTGTTTATTATGTTACAGAAATAATCTACACTTGTAAGATTTACATTATCCTACAAGAGACTCTTGACTTGTAGCTTTGTGTTATAGGCCCCAGGTGTTAACGGTCCATTTTGTTAGCTTTAATTTTTTTTCTTTGTCTCTTTTGTTTAAAAGATTTTGGGTTTTAGCCCTACTTAATTGTAAGGTTTCCCAAGCAATTATCTAATAAATAGGTTTCAAATTCCCATTCGGAATTATAAATACCATCTTTCATTTCAAGATTCTTTCACCGTCGGTCGGTTTCGCTCCGAAGGTTTGTGATTTCCTTTTTTTTTTCAAAAAAAAAAATCACTGGCGCCCATTTTATTTCTTTTAGGTACGCTCCTGTGTTAATAAAAGTAAGTTTAATTAATCCGTTCATTTCATTATTTTTTATATCCATCATAATCTTTTTATCATCAATAAAAAAATAACTTCGCGAACCCGAAGTTAGACAGTTCGGCTTCGTGTTCTTTTTTTTTGTTAAACGTTTAATTTTTGTTTGTCGGTCGCCGCCGGTCGCGTTTTCATTACTATAAAAAAAAAGTTATTTATTTTGTTCGCGAGTAAAATTTGCAACAATACTACCCAACTTCCCTCGATATATATATATGGCTTGCCGAAAAGACACAAACCCAATATTCCTTATGCCTATGCGTCTCATCGTATCATCAATGAATTTGCCTTGCTATGCACTCTCTAAACTTGTTGGTAAGATTTTGCAATGTGTGACGAACAAATCACTATATACTGTAAAAAATTCTTTTGAATTTGTAGAGAAAGCAAAAAAAACGTGGAAATACGAGAAAATGATGTTTTAATTTCTTTTGATGTAGTATCACTTTTTACTAACATCCCAGTTCAATTATTAGCTGTCAACATAACATAGTTAAAGAGAAATGGGAAATTATTAGTCAAAACACTCAAATCAACCAAAACTCTCTAAATTTGTTGGTAAGATTTTGAAATGTGTGACGAACGAATCACTCTACACTGTACAAAATTCTTTTGAATTTGTGGAGAAAGCAAAAAAGTGGAAATACGAGAGAATGATGTTTTGGTTTCTTTTGATGTAGTATCAGTTTTCCGAGTACAATTAGCTGTCAACATAACATACTACCAACGTTACCGACAAGTGAATCAGACTCACTCTTCGAATAGCAGAATGGTGTTTGGTAAATATTCAAAGATAATTCCCCCCGATATGGATACTAGAATAGGGCTGATTATTATGAACACGGCTTCTTACTTAGTCAGCAAAGTGTTTACTTGAGTGATGAAAAATTCCACTCCGTTAATCAAAAAATAGTATTCAACATTTTGAATGATAACGAGTATTCTGCTGCAGTCATTCGGGGTTTGATTTCAAAATACAACCACAAAATCCCCCGCCAACAATGCGATACGGATGGTTTCTTCAAAAGTGTTGTTTCTATTTTCAAAGTTTAACCGAGAACTTCAAAGAGATAGTCACGAAAAATCTTAAAAATGTTGGTTTAGCTTTTAGAGCCTAGTATGCGGATCGAGACAAAATTTATCTCCCATATAAAATTTTTCCCAGGACAAATTTTATCTTAGATTCTTTTCCAAGCGGTGCGAAGCTCCAGCGCAAAATTCGACAGTTGTAACCGCTGTATGTGAAAAGGTAAAAGAAAGTCTCCACTTAGTTTTGCGCGGAAAAAGAATGCTCGAACCATTATTTTTCCGGACAAATTGTGACGTTTTATATATATTTCGCTTTTCATAAACTAAAACCATCTCCCTGTTTTATTCTTTCTATTATTAAGACTTTGTGAGGACGCACGACTGAAATAAAATATAAAATACGAACAGAAAATTATGACATGGAAAGAGAATAGAATAAATAGAACAGCTGTTTTAAATCAGTCAGTGGCGTAGCTAATGGGAAAGGGTACAAAGGGCCACATAATGGAAAATATTTGTTGAGGGCTTGAAAGATGGGTGACAAAATTGCCCTAAAATTGCCTGCAAATTGCAAGCCTTAAAGAGGTATTTACATCCATCCACATTATATTGTTCCTCATCAAGCACATGCGATTAATTTTTCTTGCTCTGAAATGCTTGAAAGAATCTGATTTCTGTATGCAGAAGTTTAAAATTTATGTTAATTGAAAGAAATTTTTTTAATTTCTAACTACGCTACTATTCTCATTTGACTTTTGTTTTTATCTCTACACCTTCAGAATTTGTCTCGAGATAAGAAATGTAGAGATAAAATTTGTCTTTGCTCGATCTGCATACTAGGCTTAAGTCTAAACTAAAAAACCTGACAAGGATAAATGTACGGAGCAACAGATTTTGTGAAAAACGTTCATAGACGTTTAATAATAGCTTTTTAAAATAGGTAATGAGCGGGTTTGTGCCCATTTTTCTCAAAATTTGTTGTTCCTACGAAAAAAAGTGTCATAATCTTTTTGTGTAGAATTTTATGAGCAATAATATAAATTCATTAATTTTTTGAAAAAAGTTACATTTGCTGCGATATTTACAAGAAACTGCAATTTGTCCCTTTTACAAAGCCCCTTTTATGTAAAACGAAACGAACGGCAAAAAACGATAGTCACGAAAACGAAAGTCACGACATATGTAAGACGATAATGGACCCATGAAAATGTTGCCAGCTAAAACGAAACAAAATATTTTTTTTCAACCACATCTATCTTCACGAAAGTGCATGTTACGTATTTATCGAAAAAATCCCATAAATAAATCAGAAAATTCCCTTTTTAAGCTTTTCACCAAATTTTGCTCCTTCTCTAAAGGTTAAAATCTTCACTTGTGTGAACATTAGTATTTAAAATTGTCTCTATTAAGGTAAAAAACGACTTTTATTTTCACTTTGCAATTTTGCATTATTTGTCAAGCTCAAAAGGTAATGGCTTTAACAGGAAACGAAAATTCCTTGTTAGATTTTTTAAGATTTGTTTAATAAATATTATTTATATTGGACTTTCAGTAATACCTTTTGAACTTTAGCGCGAGATTTTGATTACAAAAAATGTATTTGTTGCAATGCACTAAATTTTCCGAAATTTTAGTTTGCGGGATTTCGTTCTCGCGAGATTATGAAAAGCGGGATTTCGTAATTGCGTGATTAGGAAAAGCAAGATTTTTTAAATTACGAGATGTGGTTATGCGAGATTTCGAATGCGACATTTTAATTTGTGAAATTTCTTAGCCAATCTGGATTAATAAGGCAATGGCAAACTTCGTACCAATATGTGAACTAGAAGTGATTGAACAAGAGGCAGTAAGTTACATGAAAAAAACATCTCTTTCTATTTTTTAATTCTTTTTTAAGATCAAGTTGTTTCAGTGAATAGTTTTGAAAAAAACTAATTGGAAACTGAAGTTAGAAAAAAGTTGATAAAAGAAAAGAATTTCTGCTTCGATAGTAAATAAGAAATTTGCGACCGTCTAAAGGGGGAATAGGCTCTTCTTGGGCGAAACGCTTTTTGGAGTAGAGCTCATTTAAAATTTCAATAATAGAGATGTTCAGGAAAACGAGATCTCAGAGACCACAGCAGAACAGGATTCTTCAGCTAAATTTCTCAGTTTTGCTGTCAAATTACTGAAGAAACAAATTTTTGGATTCGCTTGCTAACGTTTTGACAGAGCAAAATTAGCTGAGGGCTCTGAGATCTCATTTCCCTGAACATGGCTAATATATAGAACAGACGACTGAGTATAAATTTAAAATTTTTCAAAAAATTATACGAGTAGTTAGCAAGTATTTTTGTAGATTGCAAACTACAGATTAAATTAATATTTAGTGCTTATGTATATTACATTATATTATGTATATTACATAATACATACATATATAATTAATAATTTATGTTTGAAAAATTCGTTTAACGAACGTGTTTATACCCATTATCTTTGTTTTCTAACAAATATTTAGAATAATAAAAAGTATTCTTACCCGTAACTTTTGGAAGTAATATTTTTTCAATTATTGTTGGCACTAGTTTCATATCTGGGTCAACTAACAAGGACTCTTCTGTTTCTTTCTCCGACCATCCATAAAGCATGCAAGCAGAATACCAGTTCATATTTTCAATGTCTTTGTAGTCTTCGTTTAAGGGATTCCAAATAAGTGTTTCACTTCTTACAATGGGCCCCATGATCTTACGAAAGTACAACTTTGTAAAAACAAATTCATAAGTATACAGAACAACAAACCTTGGGTAAACAAAGACTAACAAAAGCATCTTTATATGATTCCATATCTGTCTTTCGCCAAACATTAAATTTTGAGAGTATAAGTTCGGGTTTGCAGAAATCATCTCCAGCATCTGCGAACAAATCATCTACTTCTACCTCTAATTGATCTAGTAGGAGTAAATAATTATGATTATGTGTTTGATTATTAGATACGAGTTTTATTTGCCTATTGATGATTTCTTTTGTTCAAGAATATGGTCAGACACTTCATCGTCGCTTGACATTCCATCTAAATGTGTACTACTAATATCATTTTTCTCTCTTTCGCAGCGCCTTCTAGTTCTTCTGCATTCACGTTCGGCTGTTCGTTTGATTATTTCTTCTTGTTCCGGACCTCTTCTAAGAGCTGAACCCAAGCATTCTTAAGTAAATAAAGAAATATATTAGCCATTAAAGTTGAAAAAACGAATTTAATTTACTGCTTGAAGATTCTGTCATTTCCTTCACTTGGTCTCGAACGTCTTGTCTTCGCCTCTCAATCAAGTAAGTAGGATGTTTTGATAAAACTACCAAAGCCCGTTTCTCTAGCTCATTGATTTTGGATGCCTGTTACAATAAGAATTTTGAATAACATCTAATTTGGTAGTTTTTACTGTTAAAAGATAGATGTTGTTAATAACTTGTGAAGTAAAGTTTCAAATAACTTAATTTTATACATAAAAGTACAACTGATTTGAGTTTTCAATGAACGCCACATTTTAATTCCTCATTTTTTTTTTTATATTTTATTTCAATTTATGACTTATAATTCGAAAATTTTCTTTTAAACTTAAAACTCCAAATTATCACCCTCCATTAATTTAAATTACCCCTATATTCATTTTAACTGACGCTGCCTTCATTTACTTAGTGTCCATTCTTATTATTTTTTTTTCTATTTTAATACAATGATTTTAGCTCTAATGGATGTTTGATGAAGAGTTTCTGTTTCAAATAAGCGTTGATCAGTTACTTTGCTCACTCATTTCTTCCAACAAAATCCTGTTGGTTGTGTTAACAGTGCCTCAACTTTTTAATCACATGATTAGCAGAAAAATCACATCACATGATTAAAATAAAAATAAAAAATCAACTGTTAACTTCAAAGAAACAAAACAATGATTATTTGATCAATTATAATCCAGTCACTTCGTGCTCAAACGGGCCCTAAGCGAACAAACTGTGGGGTAGTTTTGATTTTATTCCTGCTTTATGTTTTCGTTTGCAGTATCGAAACAACTTTTCAGCCTTAATCAAGTAGCATTTAAGGCAAATCGTGGATGCACAGACGCCCTACTTTTTATCGATGACTATATCTCTAGAACACTGATCTCCAAAAACCATACCCTAGACTTTGAATGAGCGTTCGACAGAATAGGAATACATGTTGTGTTAAATAAACTCAAAGAATGGGGCTTTAGCCCTAAAATTTTCAATTTTGTAAAAGCTTTTCTTACAAATAGGACATTTTTTATAACAACAAATAATTCCTATACAATGGGTAAATCTTCTCCATGAGGTATATAATTCAAATTTATAAGTTCTCCTCGAAGCTTAACCATCATCGATATTTCCTCGAAACTGTTTTCCTCCCGAAAATAATTCACCTCTTCCAAATTTTCATTAAGTCGACAGTAAATTTCTCTGTGTAGTGACTCTACTGCGTTGTTCAAAAATCTTTCTCAACGTTTTAGATCAACTGAAGCTATAAGCTGATAAGGCACAGATTTCCATCGAACAAAGCCAAAACTATCTAAAACTCAGGTTTATCTCACACTCCATAGCTGGTCCAACTATTCAGAATACCAGCTAATTATTGTATCTTGTATAACTTGGATAGCAACTATCTTTAAAACATAATCGATTTGCATTTAGAGTGTTCGAATAAAGAGAGGTGATAATCCAGTTTCCAACATAACCATGTAGTTTTGCGTATTATATGACAGTCGGAAAATACGCTTTATATGTATACTTGGTGGTAATAAACACAAGTTGTTGTTGTTCATTCAAAATCTATTTATATATTTTTATATAAATAAAAATGAGTTTTACTTTTGTGCGTGACCTTATATCTCGAATACAGCTTGGTGGATTTTTATAATTATTATTTTAAATGAAAGGGGATCATTTGTAGAAAAAAATATTAAAATCCGTCCAGCCCAAGATTTTGTAGCCCGTTTGTGTGGAGCTACATCTCAAACGCCCACTTTGTTGTTAATGTTTTTAATCGTTATGGTTTTGGAAGCACACAATCAAAGCTATAGAGCCTGTCTACATTGCCGTTGCGCTGAAAGGCATTTCCACGATATATCATGCTTAAAAAAGAGATAGAAAGTCTACGCTTCTCTTACACGCCGTCTCCATTGGAGATAAATTCATCGCAATTGCAATAGCAATAGCAAATAGCAGATAGCAGACGAACTGTCAGATTTTCTTCGGTGGGCATTTCATCGCATACCTTTTTAGTATAGTGAAGACAGAGCGACGATGACGTTGGATACAAAAAGATAACCAATGACAGTTCCGCTTGCGATAAAGCCATAGAAGAAGAAGTAAAGGAAGTGGTGTATATCACATATACAGTGTACGTGAGTGAAGCAGCAAGAATTGAAAAAAAAAAACAAATTGAGATTCATCTGTCATTTTGCCGAGCTGAAAGGAAGTGTTTTGAAATTTCAATTTGTTAAATAAGTGAAAAAGTTTATTTAAACTAGATAAAAAAGTGAAATAAAAGTTAGAATAGTGAATACTATCAATAATTTATTTAAAAAATACAAAACAGCATCTGGTGGCTACGTTAAATCCTCTAAAAACGCCTATACTGAGGAGTATACAAACATTTTTGTTTACAAGTTAATTTTGTCTGATATTTTCATATTAAGTAACGTGAAGTGATGTTATTTAGGTAAATAAATTATCTAAGAATACTTTAAAATTAAGATTTTATTGCAATTTGCAATAAAAATAACAAATTTGTTGAAAACAAAAATATACTTTAATCCAGTGATTTCGTTGAGACTCATCTGTCAAATGAGAAATTCTCGCACAGGGTCGATCTAGTTTTTGTTGGTGGTGGCAAGGCGCTCAAATCCGTTTAGCGCCCGTAGTGCAGAGTTATTTTTTAACGCTTTAAATAAAATATTTTTAAAGGGGTAACAGCAGAATCCTATTTATCTTGTTGGATTTGTATCCTCGTCACAAAGTGTTTATTTCGGTTTAAAAGTACACTACCATGAAAAATATCACTTTATTAAGAGGAATATGAGCGAAAACTTACCTGTGAAAAGAAAGATTTGTGCACCGTATTATAGGCGTTTTTATATGACTTAATGCATCACCACATGTTTTTTTATATATCAATATCAATTTCTTATCAATAAAGTTTTTCAAAGTAATCACTATATTGTCTTTCATTTCACTTTTTTATTCAGTTCAATAGGCTTTTTCACTATTTTTATGATTTAAAATCTCTGTACACTTTTCTACAGCTCGGAAAAATGACGGAAGCATCTCAATTGTTTTTTTCTTTTTTTTAAATCTGGCTTCCTTTGGGCGCCCCAGCCTTCAGCCGTGTAACTGCACTGCGACCCTGGGGCAATGCATTTGTGTTTGTGTAACTCACACTATTTTGAAAAATGCTTCACTGTTTCCACGATATGCCAGTTCCTTTACTTCTTCTTCTTTGGATAAAGCAAGCGATGAATAGCTTGCGTGAAAGCATACTAACTATCGCATACTATGAAAATATAGCTGCGATATTGGTCTCCACTTGCTATAATTAAAGCATGCTTTAAAGCATGCTATGAAATTATCGCTAGTGGAGACTGCATGTTAAGGATGTTAAATCGAAAAAATGCCTTCCAGTGCAATGATAATGTAAACATGTTCTTAGGGTTTACATTTAGAAGAGTCGTTCCAACGACTCATAGCAATAAAAGGTCGATTCAAACAATGCAATGGTTTGATTGTGTTTGTTCATATTGGGAGTTAAATTAAATTTTCGGAACAAACAAATTTAAAATGCGAACATGCGAAAAGAAGAGAATGGGATAATGGGAGCATTTTACATTCGGTAGTGTGTATTTTGGCACTCTAAACTTAAAGCTGTACCTTCGTTCTTTCATTCATTCATTTAGACGCTGTACTTTGAGGGCAAGAGAAAGCGGGGGGTCAGAAATATCGCGAGGCATGAAAAAAACATAAATACTGCACTCATGAGGCTCATTTGTTATTTTTTAAATGTGCAGAACATTGCAGTTTTTGTTGTTTTTATGTGTTTGAGGCACTTCAAAGTTTTTAATGTAAACACGAAGAGACTCACCAGTCCGCACTCAATCTTCCCAATCTAAACAGGTTTTAGACCTTCATTGTTCCGCGTACCGCCAACGTATGTACATAGACGATAAAACTGAACGTCTAAATGCAGCTCAAGCGCCTGTTTACATTGCCATTGCACTGAGAGGCATTTTTACGTTAGTACATGCGTTAAAAAGAGATTGGCATATAAAATCGTAGAAATGCCTCTCAGTGCAACGACAATATGTGTTTTTTTCCTTGCCCGAATGGACTTGGACGAAAAAAACGACGTCGGGGCTAAGTAATTTACATGTTAAAAGCAACAACAACTAAGCCCATTCGGGCTTAGCTAAGCGCAGAGAATTTTCGGGGCTTAACTCTAGCCCAAATAAAAACTGTGTTACCGGCACGAATTTCTTACATGTTATCGATAGTTTCTATGGAAACTCCATTTTGTCTTCTGTAATGGCGTCACTAAGCCCCGATATCGTTTTTTTCGTCCGATTCCACCGGGCTTGCAAAAAAACACACCTAATGTAGATAAGCTCTAGGCGATTGTATAGTGCGGCTATTGCTTGTTGGGTTTGAATCGACATTTTAGTACAAGTTTAAAGTTATTACGTTGAATGTGTGAAAAAAACGAGATAATAATATGTTCAACGTTAATGCAGTTCTCCCGACATTTAGAACAAGTTCAAAGTTATTACCAACACATGTCAAGCATACGCGTTGACTGTGGAAAAAACGAGATAAGTATATGTTCAAAGTTGATGCAGTTGACTGAACTTTCTTTTAAATTTTTGCAACGTGCTTTTCTGTTCTCATTGGAATTTATTTCAAATAAAGTTTTTCGTTTTATTTTTCAATTTAATATATAAAAACGAATTTCACCTTTGTGTCAGACCTTATATCTACAATACGGCTGAATAGATTCTTATAATTCTTTATTAAATGAAAGGGGGCCATTTGTAGATTTTAGAAAAAAAAAATAAATCTCTCCAGCCGAATTTTCTGTGGCCCATTTTTGTAGAGCAACATCTCAGAAGTGTGCTTATTGTAATGTGTCCATAATCGTACTGGAAGCACACAATCAGAGCATTAGAGCTTTCGACATTAGCCGTTTTCCTTTGGAGGTGCCGAAGTACTTACGAGTAGATGAAAACCCTAATCTAGTACTACCAACTGCACATGCTCTCATGCGCGAGTAGATACATTTTACATGGGAAAGCAGTTTGATGTGTTCCATTGAAAAAAGCTGGCAAAGTACTTGCAAGTACTTCGCCACCTCCAAAGGAAAACGCCTATTGTCGTTGCGCTAACGCTGACATGCGTCAAAAGGATATAGGGAGTCGACGTTTTTTTTACTCATGTTAAATCGGAGAAATGCCTATCAGTGCAATGAAAATATAGAAAGACTTTTACAGCCAAATTTAAAAACGCGGAATAGCGAAGGTTAAGGACTTATTCCGTGGATTAAGTGCAAAATGTTACTAATAAAATAATATTCTGCTAAGTGACGTTTACTATGCTATGTTAACTTTTTTGTATTCAAACATTTGTTTATTATGTTTTTTGTCAAAAAATAATGAATATGCCTACTATTTTGGGTAAATATGACTTGAACACGGGTTGGGATTGAATCCTACTTTAAGACGGTTTGGAATTGAATTACAGTTTTTTTTTAATAAATCCAGCGTCGTATTGCTTGATTCACTACTTGCACATCTTATTTTTGGGATTTTCTCTTGGGGATATTTTTTTTTTAAGAAATTTTGTCTTGGGGATATTGTCTTTACTAGACTTTAACTTGGGGATTTTGTCTTTGGGGATTATGGGCTTTGGGCAAATATCACTAACCCATCAAAAAAAGGGACAATTTATGATTTCAAGGAACTGGGACTTTCAGGCCGTGAAATATCTAAGGGAATGGAAAGAAGTAATACTGTTGAAAACAATTGTCAAGCCATTTTTTAAAATGAAAATTGAAAATTAAAAAGTGGTAAATTCTGCAGAAAACCTTGAATTCGGCACGTTATTGCCCAGAATATAGTCAAAAAGTTGTATATTCGCCGCTGTTTTGACGATTTTAATAATAATTCAGACCAGTTCTACGGCAATGACACACATGAATCTCACCAGGGCCCTATTTCTCAGATCATACATCACAAACATTGTATGATTTTGACAGTTCTGCTGTATGATTTCTATTTCTCAGATTTGTTGTATGATCCACTATCTTACAACAATGTATGACTAGAGATTACACTGGAAATATTGGAATATTGTATGATTCTGTTTCTCAGAATTTGTTCATACACATCATACAACAAATTAACCTCAAATGTATCATACATTTCATACAGCAAATCAAATTGCTGTTTTCCTTTCACAATATTATAAAACCATATTTGTTTTACATTTTGTCTTTTTATTTGGCATCAAGTTACTGCATTATTACAATGTATTAATATAGTTTTTGTATTCACAGATATTTTATTTAAATTTTGCTTGAGCTGAAAATCGATAAAAATAAACGCTAATTTTGTTAAGCAATTCAGAGAACGAAGCCAAACTTTGTTTTACTATACAAAGTCAAAAAACTCAAAGAACACGAACTATAAAAATAAAAACCTACGAATCACTCTTTCATTTTATTTTCACATGCTAAAGGAAAACAAAAATCACAAACAAATTGAATGACAATGAAATGTCAAAGTCATACATTTCATACAACAAACAGAAGTATCATACAACACTTCCAATGAAATCTGAGAAACAGAAAATTGTATGATGTGTATGATGTATGAAGATGTTGTATGTTGTATGAAATGTATGTGATGTATGATCTGAGAAATAGGCCCCAGGAATCTTGTTTGTGTGGAGCAAGGAATGAAAATCGGTTGTCCTTTCTGATATAAAGTTCCATCCTTGACGCATATGATGATTAAAACTTTTATCGTTTTTCGAGCCAAAAGGAAAAATTCATTGCCTTACACAGTATTCAGGCACATTCATATTTATTTCGAATCAACACTGTGAGTGTATTGCTTTTCATAAACGAATCTGAATGGATCTCACATTCGTTTAAGAAAATGATTCATTTCAACAAGATTCACTATCTGAATACATTGTGAGCTGCTGTAAAACCTGTTTTCGTTCAAATGTGAATGTGTCTGTATACTTAACAAGACAATTAATGTTTCGAGCTTCACATGGAGCACATTATCTCTATTAAGCGGCCCATAGGCACCACACTTGTGCGCGGAAAATCAAAATTCTTTGATTTTTGGTGCGGTGCGTCGATCGTTGTTATGTGTCTGGCGGAGTGTGTGCGCACAGATGTGCACACAAGTGTGGTGTGTATGGGCCCCATTACATTTTGTCGACATTGGAGAAACAAAAAAAAAAAATGCCACTGATGGTTTGTGATAATAGCATGCTCTCTCTTTCTTTTCTTTCTTCGCACTGTTTTTCTGTTAAATGCTATGAATTAATTGTAAGTGCAGAGAGCATGTTATGTTTTGTGAGCCACTTGAAACTGATGAGCCACTGGCCGCGTTCAAACACAGAACTAAAGCGATTTGGATAGGTTTGTGTTGTTGTAATCCATTGTCAAAACAGAGCTGATGACGAAACAGCTTTTGGTAAAAAAAAGATCCCAAGCTATCCTAAACATTTAAGGATACGAAGCTATCCTATGAGAAATGTCAACAACAGCTGTCTTGTGTTCAGACACATACATGGATACAAAGAGCTATCCTAGATAGGCTATCGATTGGAACTTGAACGCCGCCACTCATAAGTTTCACAGCTGTTGTGAATCACCTGATTCACTGAATGGTTTGAGTGCGAGCCCCTTAAATGTTCAGAGATCATTAGTGCAAGCAAGATAACGATTCAAATTCTGTTGTGTTACGTACAAAGAGCTTTAGAAAAAAATGAATATGACTCACATGCTTTCATTTCCATGAATGTATTTTTGTGAATGAATGGATTCATGCAGCTCTCTGCTATGGACTTATATGAGACTGACGGCACATGCAGAAAATATTCAGTTTACAATTCGAGCAACTTTTCAGTTTGTGTTTTGACACAAACTGGACCAAATACTTGCGGATATTAGCCGCGTTTTATTATCGCTCATAACCCATATGGTTCACCTCGCGAAAATAAAACGATGTGGATTAGTGCAAAAGCAGTGCTGTATATCAGTCTCTTTTTTTCTTATGTTTATTTGTTTTTCATGTAAGCACTTGTTTCTTTTCCTCTCTAATACTAATACTGCTGACAAATCGCTGACATCCATTCACAATGGTAAATAGCCCTCTGCCGGCCAGAGTGAAAACCTCTATCTGGGTTATTGAAATTAACCTCGATAGAAACCTAGATCCCATGTTGTTTTTGTAATACATGTTAAAAGATAACCTCGACCCAGACCCAGAGATAATAAAACGCAGCCATTGATCCATATCGTTGAATTTCGTTCTTTCCAAAGTGACTTATGTTCTCTGTGCGAAAGGGAACAAATGTATTTGATCTTTTATTTACTGAGCAAAAGAATAGGATAAAGTCAATACTCTTTTTCTTTGTATTTATGAGATAGAAAAATTGAAATATTGTCAGTGTGTTGACTTAGTTCGGCGCGATTGCTTTTGGAGTTTCTCATGTGCGAGCTCATCGATCAACTTGTGACTAAACTGTTTTGTTGCAGTAGCAGTTACATGTGCGCAACTGGCCTTAATCTATCTGGGATGCCTGAAACAAGATTACGCTGGATTTATTTAAAAAAACTGTAATTCAATTCCAAATCGTCTTAAAGTAGGATTCAATCCCAACCCGTCTTCAAGTCATATTTACACAAAATAGTGGGCATATTCATTATTTATTGACAAAGAACATAATAAACAAATGTTTGAAAACAAAAAAGTTAACAGTTTTGTATTTTTGTTAATTTAAAAAAAAAAAATTTAAGTGGCCTCAATCAAGTGACGTAATTTTGCAGACGAATTTTTGCAGTTCATTCATAAAACTTGTGAAATTTCAATTCATGATCAAGGTAGCCCCTTCAACGTTATCCTTTTTTATTAGATAATATGTATACTTTCTCACAGGTATCAAATATTTCCAGGAAAAAAATTTCTAACAGGTATTTATCCAGAAAAACGATTGCGAAATTAGTGGCCTCAAACAAGTGATGTATGTGTATGTTTTGTAATTTAGCTTGTTTTTGCCTAATATGTAAAAAGTGTCTTTAAATTGAAATTTGGTCTTCCATGTTACTGTCATTAAATAATGCCGAAGGAGAAGATTCGACAGTTGCTGATCTGTCTTGCTGTTTTTGGCTAAAGTACAAATCCAGAGTGCTCAAAAAAAGATTTGATTAGCAAAAATGGGTTTTGTAATTTTCAATTTTCTCAAAAACTAAGGGATTTACAACCAATTGGTTTCCAAAATTCGACCCAGAATTGATAGAAGCAAATAAAAAATTAATTTTTATATGATTACGTAAAGTTGAAAAACAAAACACTTCATTTTTTTCAACTTTTTTTTCAAAACTTTTAGTTGGAAAATAATTTTTTCAAAACTATTTACTTAAATAACTTAATTTAAAAATGAATTTAAGGATGGTATTTTGGCTTTAAAAATTGTATAGAAAAATAGTGTGTCGCCGTTTTTTTCATTATTTTTTTTCCATTTCAAGTCATTTTCAAAAAAAATTGCCCCGCCCACCTAATTTGGTGGAAATACGAAGTGGCTCAAAATCTTAAAATTATTCTTTTATAATGTACCAACAATTATTTGCTTTTATCAAACCGCCCTACTAATAAGGACTCAATAAATTCAATTCAATTCAAATAACAGATAACCCGCAAAAATTGATGCAATAATTTATTAATTATAATTACCTTCTCATTTAGACACTCAACCAGGTTGCTGACGTAACCATTTATTTCTTGATAAAAACCGTATTTCGCTGCGGCTGTCGGTGCTTTTTGTGAACAATCCATTTCTTCCAGTTTTAAAGACTTCATCTCTGTTGACATTCTTGCAATGTCTGATTTATGTTGTCCATTCAGTTCCCTTAGTTTTATTAGCCTGATAAAAAAACTTTTCAGAAAAAGTAAGCAAACCCACAAAAATCACTGATTAACCTTGTTGTTATTGAGCCCGTTATTTCCTGAGGTGTTCTTAGTGCCGATATTTTGTTTACTTTTTTACTCTTGGAACTTATTAATTGACGTGGTTTTTCAAATGAGCTCCTTGCGTATGCCTCATCTAAAAGCGTAGAGGTCGACTGTGTTGATGGACACTCTAACTGGTTGCTCGAGGACTTAATCAAAAATCGTGATAAGACTGACTCTTGTTGTGCTGTTACGAGCTGCAGCAAAATATGCTGAAGATATTCGAACACATAAAAATAAAACTCAAAAATTCTATACCTGTGCTCCAGTAACACCTTTTCGAATTTGTTGGTTCTCCCACTCATTGGTCTCACGATCCGAATCATCATCGGAATCTATGGAAAAAGTTCGTATAGCGAATATAATATTTTCTTTTTTTTATATAAATTGTGTTTTATATAAAATTTGATTTCAAGAAAATAAACGCAGCCTGTTTGACAAGTGACAACGTCCATCATCCCATACATCGATACATACAATCATTCTCAACAGAATAAAATTGTTCACGCCGTTCTTCGAGTTCTTTTTTCCCGGAAAGTGCATTCATATCAACACGCTCTTCTTCATCAGAATTCTCCATTTCATCTTCTCGATTGATTCGCTTTCCTTTTTTATTTGATACATTTGTAGGTTCTTGCACTGGAATAACAACACCTTAAAATTAAAAAAAAAAAAAAATAGGTAACATTTTAAAAGTCGAACAATATTTGATGAATTGACAACCCAATTTCAATCGTGTATGGAGATCTTTACACGTACCTTCTTCGCGGGCTTTTTGTCTGCGTTTTCTTGCTGCATGAATCATGGCAGCATCTGGAATCGAACCACTTTCAAGCAATTGCTTAAGATTTTCAGGTTTTGAAAACATATGTTTACTATCTACATCATCGCCATTAACTCTTTCATCATCTTCATCAGACATGTCATCTTTTCCAGCACAAAAAGCTGCCCTTCCATTAAGAATAAGTGTCGGTTCAGACTTTTTAACAACAAGCTGTGAACAAAAATTAAATACAAAATATTAGTTACCTTGTTGCAGTTATTAAAAAAGTTATTCAAAAATTAATCAGAAATTCTAACTCATTAGTTAGAATAGTAAAATATATTGTTTTATTTTTTGTTTGTTACAGAACAAGTTCGTAAATTAAAATTTAGAAAAAAACACATGTGCTAATTTACGAATTGATACCTCAATAAATAACAATGTCAAGAAACTGAACTGTAATATTCTGATGGTTTTTGATCCGCTTAACTCGAATTCGACACCAGATTTTTTCAGAACCTTAGATTCAATACAAAAAATCGTTTTTCGCTGTATTCGAAGTTAAATGACATTTTTTTTAAATGCAACAATTTCCCAAGTAGGGAAATACAAAAATATAAGAAAGTGTTATCAAGTATTGTAAATATAATTTTTGACATCACTTCATATTTGTATTTTGAAAAAGAAAAATGATTTAATTTTTAAGAATGGCTCATTTTTTGCTGTCTTAGACATACTAGTCTTAAACATAACAGCTGGTCAAAAAAATGGGTCTGATTAATTATTTGTTTTGTAAAATCATTTTTTTAATATTTTCTTACACATATATTTTTTTACAGGGATATTAATTAAACTAATATAATTATCAAATATGGTAAACTAAATGGGTTTAAAAATAAAAACATAAGAAATATAGGTTGAAAAAACTGCAGATGTTAGTTTTTGGATAATGTTATGCTTTCAACGATCAGCAACATCCTGCGGGTCTTGTTAACGATTGGTTTCGAGATCAAGAAGTGTCTATCCTACCATGGCCCAGATAATTCTGTTATGTTATTTTTTATCAGTGGATTAGAGCTTTTACATAATGTTACAAGATAAGTTGGGAAAAATTATTAAAAAACTGAGATGATAAAACAACTTGTGTGTCTCTTTCGAATTAAGCAAATTAAACACATTTTGATAACTAGTCTAGTTTCTGGTTTGGTTTAGAAGATGGGTTATATTCTGTCGGCCTGTTCTATTTGTATAATAATGGTAGAAAACTGATTATAATAACCTTACCACAAAGTCGTCTGTGCGTATTTCTGTTTCAATATTATCAGATTTTTTAATTTTACTTTGTTCTGATGAAACGGACGAAGTGGTCAATTGACATTTTTCATCACCTTTACTTTTAGAGCTAGAAGTTAGAGCTTCAATTGAATATGGTGTTCCCAAGCCGTTTTCATGTTGTTGCTGTGATGAATAGTTTACGAAATCGTGATCGTAGCCTCTTCCTTCTTTTGCTTTTTTCTTTCGCCGTTCTTTGTCCATCATTCGCATTACTTTTTTACTATGAGACGATTTTCGAACTTGAAAAACCTCGTCTTCTTCATCTGTAAGAAAAGTTTATGAATAAAGTGCAACACGATTACAGTTAATATTGATGAAGAAACTAAAAGAAGAAAGTCTTAAGATCCTTGAATTACGTTATATTATGTGTAAGTTCAACGATGGGCAACAATTACAAATCATATTACTTATTCTTATAGGCTGGTTGATCTTATCAAAACGATCACTTCCCTCGTTCAATTGAAAAACATATTTCGCTTATCGAATTCGAATCGTGTCTCAGCAAAACAAAGGGAAAAACTCCAGGAAGGGATAGAATTTCCTACCCAATGATTAAAAATTTGCCTCTAGACGTAAAATTCAGAGTAATCTAACTCTATAATAACATTCTTGATACCTCAACGATACCCCAAAACTGGAAAACTGCCATTTTACTCCCTATCCCTAAACCAAACAAGGACAAAATCCTGATTGAAAGCTATCGTCCCATATCATTAATCTCATGTCCATCGAAAATCTTAGAAAAAATTGTGGCGAAGCGCTTATTTTGGTTCGCTGAATCGAAACAGGTTGCATTCAAACCAAACAAAGGCTGTCTTGACGCCCATCTCCATTTAGATCACCTCATCTCAAAAACCATATCATCAAAGAACCATGTATCCGTGCTGTCATTAGACTTCGAGAAGGCTTTTGATCGAATCGGGAAACATGTGATTTTAAGCAAATTAAAAAAATGGAATGTTGGTATAAAAATTTTCAAATTTGTCGAATCATTCTTATCAAACAGAAAATTCTCTTCAAGAATTAATAACTGCTTTTCCAAAACATACCCATTAGAAAACGGTATACCGCAGGGGTCTCCCTTATCGGTAATGTTATTCACAATAGCATTCGACGACATAAGCAATATACTCGAAAGGTATAATCTACTAGACCACTGTCTTTACGCTGATGTCTATATTTTAAGTAAAATTTCAGACTTAACTATTTGCAAAAACCTCTTCCTTGACGCCATTGGCGACATTCAATCATGGTCATTAGAATCCGGCGCAAAATTATCACTAGAAAAATGTAAACTACTTCACATTTGACGAAAACTTAACTGTCCTAATCTTACTTTTAATGTAAATAATATACCTATTCCTAATGTAAATAATTTAAGTATTCTAGGATTAATTTTTAATAATAAATATTACTGGAAAGAACATTGTTTATCATTAAGAAAAAACCTAGCTGCGAGAACCAATATCATTAAATACTTAAGCAATAGTAAAAGTAACATCCATATAAATACTCTTTCTCACATAACAAAAATGTTAGTATTAAGCAAAATCGATTTTGGATTATATATTTACGGTAAATGCCCCAAATCTATACTTAAAATCATTAAACCACCATACCATCAAGCAGTAAGAAGATGCCTTAACGCCTTCCCGATTCAAAATTTGCTTGCCGAAGCTGGGCTTCCAACTGTAGAACATCGAATTGACGAGCTGACATTGAAGTTAGCTCCAAAACTAGTCTTCTCCAGAAACTCTCTAATTGATGCCGATATTGTCCAGGCAATAAATCAAAAATGTGTTAAACGAATTCCATCCACTCTTAAACTAGTATTGATCAAAACCAACCAACTTCAACTTCCAACAAAACGGGGATATAATTTTAAACCCTCATTTCCTCCTTGGCAAATTAAACCCAAATCGATTGATATGACACTGTCTCAATACAGAAAAAACAACACTAATCACTCTGTTTATCGAGCCCTGTTCTCAGATATCAAATCAAAACATTTAGATAAAGGATGGAAGTTCTATTTTACTGACGGCTCAAAGACTCAAGAAAACACTTCATTCGCAGTAACAAGAGAGGACGGATATATTCTGAACATTGGGGTCCTTCCAAATTTCACATCAGTCTTCACAGCCGAAGCCTTTGGTATCCTTCAGGCCATTACAACAGCAACAAAGATTCGAGGAAATTCCATTATCTGCTCTGACAGTATATCCGTTTTACAAGCTATAGCCAATTCAAGCAACAACGATGACCTAATAAGTGAAATAAGGAACCGTCTTATTAAAATCCCAATCATTAAATTAATGTGGGTTCCCGGTCATACTGGTATACGCGGCAACGAAGAAGCAGACCGTGCCGCCAGGTCAACTAAGGATGCACCCGTATACAATTTTAACATCTTTACTAAACGTGACCTGACCAACTTCATACGAAACTCATCGAAAACCAAACAGTTAAACGATTGGAGCCAATACCATCACCACTACAAAAAAATCAATGTCGACAGATCTCATCCTCGATATCCCAACGTCAAATTAACAACAAATTTTGTTCGGCTAAGGCTTGGGCACACTTCAATTACACACGAACATCTCCTCAACAAACTAAGCCCTCCTGTATGCTCCCCTTGCAACGTAACACTTAATTTAGAACATTTATTAAAAAACTGTACCGAAACAAAAAAACAATCAAACGCTATCTCCAAAGACCTAAACATCAACGAAATTCTCAAAATACCAAATTTAAAAAATATCGAATTAGTAAATAAATTTATATGTAATCTAAAGTATAAAATTTGATTTTATTTTAAATTTCAGAGCTAATAGTCCTCGCAGCTAGGCTCTTTAAAAATTGTAATTACCAGGTTACTTTTAAGTATCTCTTAATAAATTATAATAATAATAATAATTATCAAAATGAACGACGTTTTCAATACATTTTTGAATTTAGTAATCTAGTAGATTATAACAAAATCTTGTTAAAAGAGTAAAATTCTTAGGCAGGTTGAAAATTTGAATTCTTAGTAAATTTTTTAAAATTAAGTTTTTAATTGAATTAAAAACGCACGTTGTTTTTTATTTTTCGATTGATGCCCTGTCTAATTTTACGCGGGTTTCCACTTCAGTATAACAGTTTAGTATAGAAGTTTAGCATAGAAATATAGAAGAGAGAAAAGAGAATTTATTAAAGTTATTAATTTAGTGTTTGTATTCAGTGAGTGGGATTGCATTGTTTTTAATGGATTTTTAAAAGAAAAAATACCAAAAGTGAAGTGCATGGAACTATTTCTTCGATGGGACTAAAGCTGATTGGGATGTATTTTTTTGAGAGCTTAAACGATCACTGCAATGCAGAGATCAGAAATAAAACTCAACCTTTTGAAAGGTTCTTCAATAACTCTCATTTGTTGTCATTTTCAATAAAAATCACTCTTTAACCTTTATTCTAAAAAAGAATTTTTTTCGGTCAAGCTCTGAGAGAAACCTTTATTTTGATTTTTTTTTCTGTTTCGGTCAACCAGTGAGATTTATCACTGAGAGAAAAAAATAAATCTCATCTGCAAATTGATCATTGAGAATCTCTGTTAGTATGAATTTTTAAATTTTGTAGGCCTTACATGGAGAAATTCATTTAATTAGGCTATTTAGTCATCGGTGAATACCTACTCATGGATAATGAGCAGAGTTGTAATAATCTATTTTTTGAAATGCATTTTGGCTATCATTAATTATTAAAGAAAAACAATTAATGAATTGTGAAAATATTTTGCAGTAAAAAAAAATGTTAATGTAAACTCAAAACTTTGTTGCATTGAAATGTTAATGCAGAATAAAAATGTTTTGCATAAAAAAAAAAATGTTAATGCAGGCCAAAAATTGTTTGCATTAAAAAAAAAGGTTAATGCTAAATCGAAAATTTGTTGCATTAAGAAAAATGTAAGAATATTTTTTGTTAAAATCGTTAAACTACGTCCATATTAAGGGCATGATACGTGGTAATGATGGGTAGGACACGAATTTCAAATGAGTTTGTATTTGATAGGACGTAGATTCACATGAACACGATTTTTGACAGGTGTTAAAATGTCAACATCAAAATTTTGAAAAACCGAGTATGCCAATCGATTAAGAAGGGGGGTATTACCTAGTGTTCCCGCCAACGCTGTGGGACCACAAGAACACATTTTATTCGATAGGTTAAAAACCAACATCAAAATTTTGAAAAACCGTGTATGCCAATCGATTTAGAAGGGGGTATTACCTAGTTTTCCCGCCAACGCTGTGGGACCACTAGAACACATTTTATTCGATAGGTTAAAAACCAACATCAACATTTTGAAAAACCGTGTATGCCAATCGATTTAGAGAAGGTGGGTATTACCTAGTGTTCCCGCCAACGCAACGCTGTGGGACCACTAGAACACATTTTATTTGACAGGTGTTAAAATATCAACCTCCAAATTTTTAAAAACCGAGTATGCATACGTTATACGCCCCTTCTAAATCGATTGGCATACTCGGTTTTTCAAAAAAAAAAATATTTTATTTTATTGACATGTTTTTTCAATGCAAACAATTTTTCATACTGCATCCTTATTCTATTTTTTTAATGCAGAAAATTTTTGATCCGCACGTTTTCACATTGCATTAAAATTTTATTTTTAATAAGAAATGCATTTTTTTCATTGAAATTTTACCAACTCTGATTATGAGTGATTTTATGCAATAAATCGTAAAAACCATTTTTGATTTATTTTCTGCGAAAAAGGTTAAAGGTTGACCTTTTCCATTTATTTTTTCGCAAGAAACTCAACCATTGAGAGATATTTCTAAGAATTAAAAATAAATCTCAACCGATAACCTAAATTTTAATTTTTTTTAAATAAATGTCAAACCAAAACCGAAATCTTTTTAATGGAATGTAGTTACTCTCAGAGAGAAACCAATTGAAAATAAAGGTTGACAGTTATTTCTGATCTCTGCTGCAATGGCTTTGAAATTTTAAGCAAGTTTGTTATTATTATTATTAAGAATTCTATGTGAAAAGCGTATAAACCTCTCATATGCAAGGGATCGGTTCAAGAAAGTTAAGAACAATATTTGCAGTCAGGCCCTCCGCACATAAATTTACAGGAAATAAGGTTGGAAATAACTTGAAAACCTTACAACACACGCATTTTAAAAACTAAATACATTAAGAACAGAAAAAAAGACAATAAACACAAGCGACAAATGGCCAATTCGAATCCAAATAGAAATGAGATGCCAAACAACTTTAGAAAATTCCAGATGAAAACTAGTACGTTGCTGATGCGAAACGAAATTTTAAGTTGGTCTCCAAAAAGACAACGAAATGCTAACGAAAACGCAGCTAAAAAATATTCCTTGACAGTTCAATTCAAAAAATCAAAACAAATACAAATTAAACAAAACAAACACATGCAGCCACGCAGAATACAAAAATACTTACAAAACGATGAGGTCTGACCCGACAAATAACCTACAAAAAAGCAACAATGAAATAGTAAATGGCTTATTCAAGCAAAAAATAATAGATTCTAGCCTAAAAGAAAACTATCATGTTCTGCAGCATCAGCACCGGTACTCTATGGTCTTCCAAAAATCCACAAACCTAACTTACCACTACGACCAATAGCCGGATCCACAAATGTCCCATGTTATAATCTTTCGAAATATATTGGTCAAATTCTCAAAACCATAATATCAGAAGACTATAACATTAGAAAATCATTCCAACTGAAAGAAAGAATTAAAGAAATACCTCTGAACGATGAAGACATCTTAGTTTGATTCGACGTATTCGAAATTTTGAAAAACCATACAATAGACAGCTTCGAAAATCAAATACCAAAATAAAATTAATCGCAAAGTATGTCGATGAAATTGTGGCAATAATAAATAAAAACGATAAACATAAAATACTACACACACTTAACGAATACCATACAAAATTATTAAAAAAATTATTTAAAAAAAAATCCAGCAACTAGTGTTAAATGTTATTGCCTCTTTTTAAGAATGATTATTTTTAAATGCAATGTAAATTTAAAAAAATAATATGAGTCATTCATTCGTCGTCGTAGTTTTTACTTAATTTAGTAACTTAATTTCATCTGATAAAATGTTAAAAAACTACTTTAGTATATTAAATGCCAATTTTATTGGTTATTGTTGTAAACACAAACATGTGTTATACCATTTTGGTAGTACATTAAACAGGCCAATTTTTATCAAATTTGCCACTTATGTTCTCATACATTTTTTTCCCTTTATTATTTTTCAGTAGTACCTCGTGGCTTGATGGTTAGTGCGTAGGACTGTCATGCCGAAGGTGTGGGTTCGATTCCCAGCCGTGCCATCTAAAAACAGAAATGTTTTATTCGAGGTACTGCCTCTTGCGAGGAACTGACAAATCCTCCAAGAGTATACTTGTCATGAAAAAGTGCTTCTCATTTAGCCGTTCGGACTCGGCAAAAAACTGTAGGTCCCCTCCATTCCTGCCAACAATCACGCACACAGGAATGGTTGTGAGTTGTAAGTCACTAGGCCCTGGTTCTCCATGAGCTGTTGCGCCACCTAATTTATTTATTTATTATTTTTCAAACTTTGGTGAAAAAAATATTGAATTATTTTTGAATAAAAAAATAATTTTTAAAAAATTATAACACATAAAATGCATAAGCTGGTGTTAAAATTTACTACCCATCATTCAGAACGGTTATTCAAGAATATTATAAAAATACAAAAATAATAAGAATCCTTTATGGGTGGCCGTTGTAATTAGGTATTTTAGGAGACCCTGAATTGTTTAACATTTTTCGAAAATAAATTATACCCTGTATACATAGTACATTAGTAATCTTTTTGGTTAAATACAGGACTTTTTTTTATGTAAATGGATAAACATGAGTAATAAATTTTAAATGTCTTTACATTTTTGATGAATGGAAAAAGCTGATTTTACGTTTTGGATGAATTCATAAATTGCAGGGTTGATGAAGTTTGCAAGCTTTGATGCTCTATGAGTGAGGATCTGGGGCATTCAGTTAGTATATGCTTGACTGTTAGATCAGTTTCGCATTCCGTGCATATCTCTAGCGTTCCGCCGTTCTAATGTTGTCTGCTATTACCGACTCGGATGCGGAAGAGTTTACTGCATTCGTCTCTTGTGAAATTGGAGTTGTATGAGATATGTTTGATTGTAGAATGGTGGCTTCGCAGGAAGTAAGAACTTTCATTCCAGTGATTGCTGAGCTGTGTGTATTCTTCGGCGAGTTGAGTTCCTTGGGCAAGCTGACAAAATTTTGGCATTTCTATTATAAGAGGAAAATTTGATGCTTGTTTTGTGGCCTCATAAGCCGATTCATTTCCGGGAATTCCAAGATAGCCTGGAACCCAGGAGAGCCAGATGTTTTTGTTTGAGCTTAGTTGACTCCGAATATATTCTAAGGATGGACATTTGTTGTTCATGCTCTTGAGCCCTTGTAGGATACCCAGGTTGTCGGTGAAGATTAGAGTTTTAATGGGAGATGCGTTGGCAAGGCTGATAGCTTTTTTTATGACTGCTAGCTCGGCGATGTAGCTTCCTGCTACTTCTGGAAGGAGCCCTTGGTGCAGAATATTAACTCGCCCTCCGATCGATGATTCAACGATTGCATACGTGGTACTCCCTTCTAGATGAGAACCATCGGTGTATAGAATTTGTTGGGGGCTTATTTGTTCCGTGAGTTCCTTGTGGAGGCACTGGAATACTAAATTTGGTGTCTACTTGGGGGACATTCCTTTTCCATGGTGGGTGTTGAACGCATGTGGAGTTAGTGAGATCTTCTTCGAGAAATATTTGAAAATCTGGGAAGATTTGTGGGATATTTTGAATGGCTGACTTTAATTTATATTTATTGCTGTATTCATTGAAGGCTTTTTTTATGCTTGCATGTAATGGGTGTGCATCGTCTAGTATGGCTTTTGAAATTACTCTGCGTTTTTCAAGGAAGCTGAATGGTGAAAAACCAGCCTCTGTTCTAAGCGCATCAGTTGGTGTTGTTCTGAGTGCACCGGCTGCGGTGCGGTAACACTCGTTGATAGCGGTGTCTTTCTTTTGGGAGTTATTTTTTGCTGTCATTAAGCCGTGTTGTAGGGTACATACCTTCCACTAATATCTTCGTTATTCGAAGTGCTATTTCAATATGAGGTCCTTTTTTTCTCGAACAAATCATTTTTAGTGCATTGTTGCGTTGTTTCAATGTGTTTACTATATTTTTCGTTTGTATGTTCCATTTTAAATTTTTACTAAAAGTGATACCAAGTATCCTAAGTTCGGTTTTTAGTGGAATAATTGTGTTGGGCAGAGTTATAGAGATTGCTGTGTAGTTTCTATTTTTACATACATGTAGCGCTTCAATTTTTGTTGGTGGGATAATTGCACCAACATCTCTTGCCCATATAGAAATAGCTGTACTTATTTTGGTTAGTGAGTTTTGTACTATATTAGGGTTTCCTGAAGCAAGTATGTATATGTTGTCTGCATAGACTCCAACAAAATCAAGGTTGTAAGATGATTGGCTTAGTTCTACAATCAGAGAGTCCTGTAAGTTACAGACTTATTTGTGCTCAAGAAGGTTAATCAACGAATGGACACCTCTTTTGGGTCTGAAAGCGTGTTGTTCTGGGCTTATCTTAATCTCTATATGCCACCCGATTCGTCTTGCAATAATTTTTTCCAAAATTTTTGAGAGAACGGGAAGCAAAGAGATGGGGCGGTATTAATCGTAGGAGTGACAATTGCGACCTTTTTTGGGAATTGGTTTCAATTGCGCTGTTTTCCAGTCGTGAGGGAATATACCTGTTTTAATTATGTTTGTGTAGAGAGAACAAATTTTCTGTTTCAAGTTTATGGCAAAACACTTTAGCATTTTGTAGGTTATTTTGTCTTGGGCTGGTGAGGTTCCCTTGGTCATTTGGAGAGTCATGGTAAATTCCAACAATGAAACATCTTCTGTTATGCACTCTGGGTAGTTCTGGATGTTCGTTAGGTCATCAATTTTAAAATTATTTTTACTTGGATGATTTTGCAGGGGTATGAGTGGTCTGGGCTATATGAACTCCACTTTTCTCTAAATGTATTGGCAATTAATTCCGGATTGCTGTGAAGATTATTGTTTAGCATCATAAAAGGGAACATTTCAGGTGGTTTATTAGATCGAATTTATCTAATTTTTGACCATAGATTTTTCGAATCAATTGATAAGTCCATAGAGTTGACAAAGGTTTCCCATGAGAGTTTTTTTGCTGATATGAATTCTTTTTTGACTTTCGCACAAATTTTCTTATATGCTAACCAATTCACTGTCATGGGACTCCGACGTAGTTTGGACCAAGCTGCTTCTTTTTCTTTTACTAATTTTGCTATTATTTGAGTAAACCAAATAGGATTGCTTTTAATGCATGTGTTTTTACTTGTTGGTATACTTTTAGATGTAGTTGTTCTGATAATTTTTTTTATTTTAGCGGCTTCCTGGTTTATGTTATTTTTGATTTGTGATGACGATGTAAGATTGCCTGAAATATGTTCGAACAAACTCCAGTCTGCAAGGTTTTCCTTGAATCTAGAAGCACGTTTTCTTGTGTTTCTTCTTCATGGCTGTGGATAATGATTAGTATGTGGTCTTTATTTTCTCCTCGAGGGATGACCTCCCAGTGAAGCATGGGAGCTAGGTCGGCAGAAGCTAAAGTGACGTCGATGGTAGTAAAAGTGTTGCGAGTGGACAACAACGTAGGTGATCCATCTCCTATCTCCTTCCCTATAAATATTTGTTATGTATATTGGGTTTCTTCCTGGAATTTGAATGGTTTGATGCAATAGTTGGGTTGATGATGTGGTGTGAGATAATATGGGTATGTGTTTTTTAACCAAAAAACCTATACCTGATTTAGCATATTGATAGTCTTTGTTGTGATAGTTTTTGATACTAAAGAATTTTTTATCTTTTGATATGATGTGTGTTTCTTGAAGTGCTATGATGCCAGGGTTGTATGTTGATTTTAATATTTCGAGTGCGTGTTTGTTAGTGCAGAATCCTTGCAGATTCCATTGGAGAATGAGTAGTTTGTTAAGTAACTGGTTCATTGTTTGTTATTGAAGGGGTTTTTTTCATGGGCTTTGGGGTTTGTTTCGATGATTTCTTTTGTTTTTGTGGGGGATGTTTCGAGGAAATATATTTTGTAAGTGGATAAACATCCATCCAATCCATTTCCTCATTTTCAGTTTCGTATGAGTTGTTATGAGCGTTTAAGATTTTTGAGTCAACGGACCGCATGGCCTTAACTTCCAAGACTTTTTTTGATATATATACCCCTATTGATTTGGAAGGGGTTGTAGGATGAAATCGGACGATTTGTTCCAGCTAAGTTGCTTATTGCAGAAATAACTAATAATCGTGGAATATTGTTGTCATTTTGTGTGGTTCTTGGGAGGGGTGGATAATAGTCAGGGTCAGTGTTTTTTCTTTTGGCTTTTTTGCTCCGGTTCAGGGGGGACTCTGGTGCGAGAAGGCTGAACCGGTTGGGGTCAGGGGGGTCCGTACCCCCTTTCATATTGGGTTTTATACTTGCGACACTTGTGGGTTTAGATTTTCAGGAGGTAATTAGTTAAATTCAACCACGTGGTTGGCAAAAGTGACACTTGTCTAATTGAAAGTCGAAAAGGAAAATGGCGGTTCGGTAAAGAGCTTGTTTTAACACGTCTTTACACGACAGATGCCAATGAAATACAAATTAAATACAGCAGTCAACCTCATCAATAAAGTATTAGATATGAGTAACGACATCTATCGAAACAAAAATACAAAAAAAAATAAGAACGATCTTACAAAAGAACAATTAAAATAAAAAACCACAGTCACAAAAAGTAAAGCCTGGTAACCCTAAATATTACTCTTTAACCAGCGTCCCACACCTCAGTGATAACCTAACACTAAACAATACTATACCAATTAACAGAGAAAACACATGCTTCGCATACAAAGCTAACACAACATTGAGTACAATTTTCACGAACACAAAACCAAAAATAGACAAAACAGAACAACACAACGTTGTATACGAAATACCATACAAAGGAAAAGATAATGAATATTGTCAAATGATATACATATGTACAACAAAACGTAAACTGGCTGTGGAGTGTCAGAGCATGAAGCTGACATAAGAAAAAGAAGAACAGCTACAGTACTCACAGCACATGATGGATCGCAATCATATGGATAATTTTACCCGCGTTTTATTATTGCTCATAACCCATATGGTTCACCTCGTGAAAATAAAACGATGCGGGTTAGTGCAAAAACAGTGCTGTATATCAATCTCTTTCTTTCTCATGTTTATTTATTTTTCATGTGAAGCCTGTCTCTTTACCTTTACCTACCTCTTTATTCCTAACACTGCTGACAAATTGCTGACATTGTTCACAATAGTAAATAGCCTCCTGCCGGTCAAAGTGAAAATCTGTATCTGGGTTATTGAAACTGACCTCGATAGAAACCTGGATCCCATGTTGTTTTTGTAACACATGTTAAAAGATAACCTCGACCCAGACCCGGAGATAATAAAACGCAGCCATTTATAACATCAGCTGCATATACAGTGTTGCCATCAATTGATCTGTGATACCAAGTGTAATAAAGGGTGATTATATTTTAAGGGCCGATGGTGATTTCGAATAAAACAAAAAATAGCTTTTTTGGCATTTAGTCCTACAAATTAGCGTTTCGTTCGGCTTACTCACTTGAACTCATCAGTGACATAGTGAGGGTTTTGTCATACGCAATTTGTTTTAGGTTCAGTTCAACTTACATGCATTTTTCAACGAAAATCCACTGTAAACTATATTCAACAAGATTAGAATTCCTAATCATTAAGCTGGAAGTTTTTTTGCCCGGGGCCAGGCATAGTTTCTATATAAGAAGGTTTTATAATACAAATTCTATATACTACTGAAATAAATCAGCCAAGTAGAAGACTTAGCATTAACGATTGGACTTGTTGAATTATTGATTCAAAATAGCTTTTTATGGCTTTTAGTCCTACAAATTGGCGTTTCGTTCAGCTTACTCACTTGAACTCATCTGTGACATAGTGAGGGCTTTGTCATACGCAATTTGTTTTAAGTTCAGTTCAACTAACATGAATTTTTCAACGAAAATCCACTGTAAACTAACAAGATTAGAATTCCTAACCATTAAGCTGGAAGTGGATTTTCGTTGAAAAATTCATATAAGTTGAACTGAACTTAAAACAAATTGCGTATGACAAAGCCCTCACTATGTCACTGATGAGTTCAAGTGAGTAAGCCGAACGAAACACCAATTTGTAGGACTAAAGGCCATAAAAAGCTATTTTGAATCAATAATTCAACAAGTCCAATCCGTAATGCTAAGTCTTCTTCTTCTTTTTCTTGCCACCGTTCTGACCATTGAAATGGAGGCTTATTGAGTTAGTCTTAAATTGAGAAATGTCAAATAAAATGCAGAACAAAACTTGACGTTTAGGTGAGGTTCACATTCAACATCGGCCCTTAAAATTTAACCACCCTCTACTAGTTTTTAATTTTTGTTTTTCTAGTGGTGTTAAATGACAATATATTTATTTATTTATTTGTTAATTTATTTACTTTATTTAACTCTTCGTTCAAATAAATTCTACATAAAATGTAACAGAAATAATTAATTAATTTTACAAATTTGTATTTTTTAAAAATTTTATTTCAAACTAAAAAATATAACTTGTAACAATAGGCGATTTTTATTGGTAAGTGTATAGGCAGCGCAGCAAACGGTTAACACAGTAAACAACAACAATCGAATAGTGTGGTAAAAAATAGTGCAGATAAGATTTGTGGAATGTTTGGGATAGAACAACACTTGGGGTTGCATAAAAATATTTCCTACGTGAAGGTTGGCAGACCTTGATCATATAAGGATGTGTTGGTTTTATTTATGCTTTGTTTTCACTAGTTACGATTCTCGTAAATATTCTATGCCATGACTCGTTGTATTGTCAAAACAAAATTTTACCGCTAACTTTCCCAGTAAAGTATTGACAGTCCCACTGGACCGCGCTCTGTTTGACCTGACCTTTAATATTTAAGACTTAATCGGAATCGGGTGAAAACCAGTTTTGTGGCATAAGTTTGGACAGTTTTTAAAACTCAGCATAAACGAATAGTCATCTGTTTGCCTTTTGAGATTGTAATTCGCGACGAACAATTTGTTAACTCAAATTTCTTTTATTTTAGCAATTTAAATACAAATTTTAATACCTCAACGTTAGTTAAATTTCTGCCATTTCATGTGCATAGCCCTTTATGCAACTTAAACTACAAAAAAGCAATACTTTTTCAACAAATCCCTTAGCTTTTTCAATAGTGAATTGGATAGGAGTTTCATTTGTTTGTTTTTGATTATAATCAATTAATTAGGATATATCATAGTGTAAAAGGCCAAAAAAGTGAAATAGTTCAGCTTTCCGCCATTTTTTCCGAAGCAAAATGCTCAAATGACTGGACTAAAAATCATCAACCCGTTTTCAAAATATTGAATTTTCAAAATAAAAAATTTAGTATTTTCTTTTTTTAATCTAAAATTTATTTTGTTAAAAATTTTCATATGTAATATTATTGATTTTTTTAAGTAGCTTTTGTATAAAAAATTAATTGAAATAAGTTAAGCCGTTAAAGAGAAAATGGTAAATCAAAAAAACTGTTATATGGCAGGTCCCGTTAATAACAGTTTTTGTTATTTTTTTTTCATACCAAAAAGTACGACTTATATACAACTAGCTGACTAGGCTTCTCTCGGGTAGACAAAAGCTTCGACAAAAAATTATAAAAATAAAATTATAAATAAATTTAACAGTACCTATGTATAATATGTCGGACGGGCAATGATATGAGTACGTCTTTGTACGCTAAAAAATATTGAATTTATATTGTGTTTAAATTTTAATAAATTTTATTCGAGTGCTTTATGATATACAATATTTTTGGTTTTTTCATCGGTCAGAATAATTCACGGGAGGATAATTTACGGCATCATCTTGATTCATAGCAGTGTCGATCGATTTGTCTGCAAGAAATTCAGTTGGTATTTTATTTAAAACTTCTGCACTGATATCATTTACGTCTTTATTTTTGTCAGGCAAAATTGCTCGTTCATTCAATCAATCATTGATCAATTCTTGTTTTGATTGAGTCATTCGACAAAAATTGGTTGGTAGTGTTATTAAGCCAGTTATCAACTAGTAATTTGCCATTTCCAATATCCAATATCTGTTTGGAAAATTCAGCTTCTGTTAGATCATTTTGTAACTGAACGCGCACATATGTGGTATGGGTGTTTTTTTACGTGGTGCCACAAAAAGGATGATTTCGAACATGCACTCATTTCATCAGCAGCTGTACATCGAGAAGTCACGGCAATTTTTGACGAAAATCCCCTGCTAAAAATATCAAGACACCACCGAAAATCCGTCGATTCCCACGCAAATCTTGCAACGTTCTTAACGCTTCCAGACTTTTTGTGAGCCATCGTACATTCATCCCAAACGGTTAAACTACATTTCTGCAAGACTTTAGTGATGCCTGAATTCTTAGAAATTTCACATGAAGGTGTTTCAGTAGCATGCATATTCAATGGCAGTTTAAGTGCAGAATGTGCAGTTCGGCCACCTTTTAATAAAGTCGCTGCAATTCCAGAAGAAGCGAGTGCCAATGAAATTTGGGTTACTGATCGTATAGTCGCAAGAAGTAATGAAATCAAAAAGATTTTTCCAGTTCCACCAGATGCGTCTGAATAAAAATAGTCCACCCCTTTCATTACGAACAGCATTCATGATTGTATCGTATATGTTCTTTTCTGTTCAATATTTATTTTTTTGTTCAATATTTAATTTGGCACAGTTATAATTAAATTCACGACGCATTTCATTGTTGAATAAATCTTGCGCTGAACGATTAGGTGCTATCATTCCCAATTGAGATAATGCTTTATTTACAATTGACATACTTTGAACTTGTACTAAATGTCCGGAGAACTGCATCAACCGTTGAACATATTACTATTTCGTTATTTCCACAGTCAACACATATGCTTAAATGTAATAATAAGATGTCTCAAAGCACATTGAAACAACAAAAACTTCAATGTTCTGCACATTGAAACAATAACAAATGAGCCTCATGAATGCAGTATTTGTTTTTTTTTCATGCCTAACGATATCTCTAACCACCCGCTTTCTCTTGTCCAGAAAGTACAGTGCTAAATGATGATCGAATGAAGACGAAGGTGTAAATACAGGTTTTAGGTTAGAGTGCCAAAATACACAATACCAAATGTAAAATGCTTCCATCATTCCATTCTCTTCTTTCTTCATGTTCTCATTTCAAATTTGTTTGTTCCGAAAATTTTATTTAACTCCCAATATGAACAAACACAATCAAACCATTGGCGCTTACATTCTTTGAATCCACAGTACACATATCTAAGGTATAATCTTGCGCATGTTGTCCGAAATGAGAACTGTTAGAAGAAATTCAAGATGGCAGCCTAACGTGACCACGTCCGCTGTATTACAACAACAACGAAGAAAACAAACACAAAAGGATAATATAAATAACACTAAAAACCAGGAAGGAATGTTGTGTGCATGATAAAATAATGTTAATAAACACTAAAAAGCTTGAAACAATTGTATTTGCTAATAAATAAGTAACAAATGAACAGCAAATTTTGACGTTTAACGAGTGGGGGTCACGGGATTCGCCATTTTGAACTGATTTTGATGGATACGCAGAACTGAACAAAAATGAAAACGCTAATGATATTACCTTTATTATGTGTACTGAGGTTTGAATCGACCTTTTATTGCTATACATATAGTTGGAACGACTAACACTAAGAGCCTGTTTACATTGTCATTGCACTGAACGGCATTTCTTC
This sequence comes from Dasysyrphus tricinctus, assembly GCA_963921185.1. NCBI lineage: Eukaryota > Metazoa > Arthropoda > Insecta > Diptera > Syrphidae > Dasysyrphus > Dasysyrphus tricinctus. The sequence continues at coordinate 202,598,647 of OY992530.1, read as the reverse complement.
GATTTAATATGCGTAAAAAAGAGAAGTGTAGACTCCCTATCTCTTTTTACGCATGTTATATCGTAGAAATGCTTTTCAGCGAAACGACGTAAAGACAGGCTCTATGGCTTTGATTGTGTGCTTCCAAAATCAAATTACAATAACAAAGTGGGCGTTTTTGATGTAGCTCCACAAAAATGGCACGCAAAAATCTTCAGCTTTACGGATTTAAAATTTGTTTATCTCTAAACCATCTACAAATGGTCCCCTTTCATCTAAAATACAAATTATAAAAATCCAACCAGCCGTATTCGAGATATACATACATAAGGTCACACACAAAAGTTAAACTCATTTTTATATATACAGATAACACACTGATTTTTTTTATAAAAATCGTTTGAGCCGTTTTTGAGATAAATTAGCTATTTCTTGACGGTTGTATGGCAAGAACCGTTATTTTTGGAGCTCAGTGGTTTAGGATGTAGGTTGAGGTACAGCCAGACATACAGATAGACAGAATTGTGCCACCCACTTTTTTCGTGTTATCTATCATCGTAATGTCATGTATGATTGTTATCGCGAATTTTTTTTTCTGCACGAATCCAAAACTTGCCCTATAGTACCTATGAATTTCGCAAGTAAAAATGGTGGAACATCTAAAATGAAACTTCCTGTTGAAAATCCTTAGTTTTTCGATTTTTTGGTGGTTTTCCTACCTTTTCCTGCACACATTTTTTATAACATTTTTCGATAGACAAATTAATTTTGAACAGAAAGTTTTAAATCTAAAATCGGCTTAGTTTCCGATTCATAACAAACATATTGAAAAGTGACCAGTGCGATCATTCTCTCAGAAACGCAGGGTTGAGTTCAGATGCATTTTCGGTTTTATGCATGCTTATACTCCAAATAAACATATATATTCAATAATAAAAATCATTGAACGTAATTGTTCCTTTAAAGTACTCATTTTACGGTATATTTAACAGCCTATGTATATTAGGGTGGTCCTTAAATTGGACACTGTCTTGGATAGCCCTCATTCGATTCAAAACATTGAAAAATAATTTCCCTAATTTTTTCAGATTTTTATTTCACCCCCCTGGTCTCCTTTTTTCACTTCAAGGTACAAATAATGGAGTTAGGGTGATTCTCATAACACGCGAAAAAAATCAGAACTTTTAGATTAGATTCAGACGAAAATAAAATCGTATTGGAGGGGGTGTCTATTTCCCCCCGTTCAGGCGGGAGGGGTAATTTTCTAAAAAAAATTTCTAAAATTTTCTAAAAAAATAGAAAAAAATTATTAAAAAAACAACGGGGCCATTTACAATGGCATGCTATAGCATTTTTGAAAGCAATGAATCCAGTCTCGAATATGCTTTTTAAATCAAGTTCTTATTGTAAATAGTTTTTGAATAAGGAATTTTCAAAACTTAAAAACAAAAACAAAAATAATAATTTTTTGCGTTTGAAAATTATTTTTTTCAGAAAGTATTTACAATACAAACTTGATTTAAAAAGCATATTAGAGACTGGATTCATGGCTTTAAAAAATGCTATAGCATGCCATTGTAAGTGGTCCCGTTGTTTTTTAATAATTTTTTTCTATTTTGGGTTAAATTTAAAGAAAATCACCCCTCCCGCCTGAACGGGGGGAAATAGACCCCCCCTCCGATACGATTTTATTTTCGTCTGAATCTAATCTTATAAGTTCTGACTTTTTTTTCGCGTGTTATAAGAATCACCTTAACTCCATTATTTGTGCCTTTAATTGAAAAAAGGGAGCCCAGGGGGGTGAAATAAAAATCTGAAAAAAATTAGGAAATTTTTTTTTCGCTATTTAGAGTCATTTGATGCCTATCCAAGTTGGAATTTCAAAAAAAAAACCATTATAAGGACCACCCTAATGTATATGTATTCTAATTGATAAAAAGATTAAGGTCTTTTAATAAAAATAAAAACAGGTTGCACAAAAAACTAAGTTGAGTGAAATGGACAAATGGGCTATATAACAAATATTTGTATGTAACTGAACAACGTACAGTAATTAAAATATATAAAGCAATCGTCAAATCTCATTTTCAACACTACTCTACCATTTTATAAAATATCTGGCCAGTAATGGATTAAAGACGATCTAAGTGTTTGATATCTCTAAGTAGATTGCACATTAGCTCCATGTTTGGCGTTATAACCGGACACTGTCTTATAGGGAAGCACGCAACACGTCTTGGCGTATTTTCTAACGGTTTTTGCAGAAGATGAAGAGGACATAGAATCGATCCCTAATCTTCTATGCATGTGCCCTGCTCTATCTAATAGACAAAGACTTCACCTTGGTGATTTCTACTTCTTTTATCCGAGGCTAGCCTAATAATAATAAAAGTTTTTTTTTTAATTGTGAAGGAACTAAGTACATAAATGTTCTAATTCGCTTTTAATGAAAATTGCATTTGAGAAAATTGAAGACTACGAAAACCACCTTATTATTGATCTTTGGTTATTTATGATCTACTTTGACGATAATAAATCAATATAGACAAATCATTAAAATTGGTTTTCTGAGATAGGTATAATAAGTTTTGAGCTGAATGGCAAGCGCCTATGCCAACAGTATTCTTTAGAAGCAGTACCTGGGTGGCCCGCCGCATCGCTAGTTCGTTGCTCATATGACAGTTGCTTCTGCCAGTAGATTTCTTGATCAACATCAACAAATCAGTGCACATAACTTGATACCTACCTCTTGTGCTGGTTTAAGTGGGTCCCTTGGTTTTAATATTTTGAAAATGTCATTTTTTAGAGTATAGTACGGCACCTCCCACCAAATTGGGAGATAAACCCCCTACTTAAGTACAAATAATACTTGTATTATGCCTCTATACGATTTCTATATTTTGCTTCGTCTAAATAATAATCGTTCCTCAAATTTGCCCTATACTATTGAAATCTTCCCTAGCGAAATCGATTTTAGATTTATTTCACTACACTTATTTATTATGAATTTCATGTACATTAGTGGACACAAATTTAGCACACTTTATGAAGAAAGATGAAAATCTCTTATTTTTCAGTTGCTGCTAGATGAATTTTTGTAAGTTTATTTTATTTGATTATGTACACATAGAAGTATATTTCCACCGAGTGACATCTTATCTAATGTTACCCCTGGAAGAGCAGATAACAAAACAGACTGAAACATCGACTTTTTGCTTGGACACAAATTTAGCCCATTTATCGGTTTTGAGCTTAAACGGTGTATTAATGATGATTAACGTTTTGAATTTTACAAATATTTCAATTATATTTGTGCTAAACCTTTTAGTTTTAGAGCAGAAGTGATTCCTTGTGATAAACTTTCCACCAAAGCCACATGCTGTTACTTTCATAACGCACACTAGCACTATCAATTTTCTACCATAATTCAGATACATTTATGGGTTATTTGTTTTCAATTGTGGTATTCAAAATCAAAAAATAGGTTTTCGATCAAAAAACTTCGCAGGCTACTTCAAAAGTATTACTTAAATGACATCTCACCAACTCTGCACCAGTTTTCAAATGTACTTTGAATGTTAAAAGTGCTTGAAATGCCACACAAGTGGCAAATTGTCTTCTGAAAATGACATTATACTGTCCACAGCAATACCTGTGTGGAGGTGCTCGTCCATTTTTGGTAAAGTTTTTGGTATGAAACCAATACATTGCCTAGAAATATGAGTTCAGACTATAACGTTTCCACTACAATATTACCATAATTTAAATTACGTATTGTGGGTCATGGTTCATATTTTGTTTGTTGCAAACATATTATTACCATTAAATCTTAATCGCTCAAACTAAATTTCAAAACTGCAAAGCACTCTTGTCCACAAGTAATTGCAATTTTTATCAGGGAGTATTTTGCAAATACAAATCTGCTCCTCGAGATTTTTTGACATGTGTGGTTTTTGGTAAGCAATGCATCCACGCAAATAATTTACATTCAAGCATCATCTTACAAGTCTTGAAGAATTGTGGTGATGTAATATTTTGACATTAGTCTGCATTGGGTGGCACTGGAGTGCTTAAATTGAACTTTCGTCTAAAGGCGATTAAATACTTGGTCTTCTCAGTGAGTTGTTTTTAGTCTCGATGAACTTGTCCAATGCTTTGAATCATTCCAAAATTACAAAAACCATTGTACACCATTTTCTTAGAGCAAACTTATAATTCAGAAATTTTGGATACCGTCCGAATATTTGATTTTACCAGGGTCACGAGATTTTTTGTTGTTCCCACAGCAATCTTGGCTCTTGGTCCTTACAATTAAAGTTTTTATTACTTTATTTACATAATGGACACTTGCTAATATTTAACTAGCTTAAACTTAATATCAAAAAATCACAAGTCTAGAATATAAACTGGGGATATTAGAAATGTGCTAAATTCGTGTCCAGCTTAGAACCAGCTTGAACAACCTAAAACAGTTGCTTTTTCTAAAACCAGATAAAAACTTTACACTTAAAGCAATTGATTTTTTGAGCGAAGTCAAGGTTGTTATTGACGATATGAAAATTAACCGATGCTTGTAGAAAATAAAGTATACATTGAAAATGAGCGTTTGTTGCTTCTAGTGTGCTAAATTTGTGTCCACCACTGTATTACTTTTAGTTGTAAATTAACTTAATATCAGTTAGAAAATACTAGTGTATTTTGTTACACTTCGTTTCCAATCTTTTAGCTACAAGAATTCGCCATTTTTCAGAGAAATAATATATCCAAGCTTACCGTCATCCGCAAAACTTAGCAACGATTTTGTTTTAGGTGTTTTGGAGTCTGTTGTAAGATCATTCTTAACTTTCTTCTCGTAGAATTTGTCTCTTTTTTTATAACCAAAATTGTGAGGATCTTCCACATCAATTTTCTTTGAGTTTGCAATTTCATTTTTTGTAAAATGATCACCATCTTCATCGTCGAATGTTGAAAATACCCGACGTTGTATTGGTTTTTTGGGTTTTCGGAAAAGAGACATTTTAAAATGCAATTTAATATCGAAATAATATAAATAACTTATTATATACAAAATCAATAATTTTCGCGTTGTCAGAAATATCGTCTGCACCAAAGATACTTTATTTTCAGAATGGTATGTCCAGAGCAGAGATGGCCGCGTTCACAGTACACATATTAAAGGTAATATATTGCGCATGTTTTCAAAAATCGGTTGTCAGATACTGAACATAAAAAACAAATCAATTCTCAGAGACCTTGTCAAATTGACAATGGGTACATTCAATGCCTCAATTTCAGTACTGAATCTTCAGATTTCTGAATTCTGGCCAATCAGAGGCTTGGAAAATTGAGAAAACTGAAAATCTAAATGTTAAATTTGGAAAGTGTTGAAAATGTCACAGTACACACACAATGAACTGACAGGGGTCTCTGAGATTTTGACACATGCGCGAACTTGAACGAAAATGAAAACTCGGAAGATATTACCTTTAATATGTGTACTGTGGGCCGCGTTTATCGACAGAAATCTGAAAGTTCAGTACTGAAACGTCACAGTACACATATTAAAGGTAATATATTGCGCATGTTTTCAAAAATCGGTTGTCAGATACTGAACAAAAAAAAGAGCCTGATTACACGATTCGTTTTTTCGGACGTTTCGTTTTTCGTTTTTTTGACAGGTACGTACTTTCGTGATTACACACAACGAAAAAAATCCATTCGTTATTTTGACGTTCAGAAAATTTGAGGTTCATTTATTGAAAAATAGGCAGTAATAATAATTAAAAATGCTTTTACATCACTTCTTGTTCAAATTTATAGCTATTTAATTAAGAAAAACAATTTTAAATCTCACTATTTACATTTTTTAAGCATCCCCCGCCTCTACTCGTTTGTCAAATCATAAACGTCAAAGTTCAACCAGAAAAAGTCTTGAAATTTTCATACGTGCTTTCGTCTTTCCATTCCCCCTACGTTTCTACACCCCTCACCCAATGTGTCAAAAAGACGAAACACGTAACGTCCGAAAAAACGAATCGTGTAATCAGGCTCAAACAAATTAATTCTCAGAGACCTTGTCAAATTGACAATGGGTACATTCAATGCTTCAATTTCAGTACTGAATCTTCAGATTTCTGAATTCTGGCCAATCAGAGGCTTGGAAAATTGAGAAAACTGAAAATCTAAATGTAAAATTTGGAAAGTGTTGAACATGTCACAGTACACACTTAATGAACTGACAGGGGTCTCTGAGATTTTGACATATGCGCGAACTTGAACGAAAATGAAAACTTGGAATATATTACCTTTAATATGTGTACTGTGCTGAAACGTAACGTTGAACGCACAAGAAATCAGAAATTTCAGCCAAATGACATATTTTTTTTCTGTCAAAATATTGTGTTTACTTTCTGATTTTACTGGAAGCAGAGAATATGAAATAAAGAAGTCAATCCTCAGCTGTCAATTTGATTTGCCTACAAGCTGGAAGCGAACAGCTGATGTACTAGATTTGCAAAGTATTAGTGAAAAGCAGTGCATAACGCACACATAGAATCAACTAGTCATTCAGCACATCATTCAGCACAGGTCTTGTTGTTGTTGCAATTCACATCTATTTCTTCGACACGAAATGAAATTACAAATACAACAATGTAAACAAATGGGTTTTGGGGGGTGAAACGTACGAAGGATTGGCTTCTTTATTTGATATTCTCTGACTGGAAGCGAATATAAAAAGTACTTTTTTTTGTCGGAAATCAAAAATTGAAATTAAGTTCAAACCAAAAATTAGTGACTCCGGAACATATCTGAAAAACGTAAGCAAACGTAACTTATGTGGTTTTCCATTCAACCATTTCAGATTTGGTGGTCAGATCATAATTTTTTAGTGGTAAATAGAACACAAAATGAGATTTGATTTGCTTTTGCAATTGTGTTAGTGACTATTTTTCTATTGATGAATTTGTCCAACAAACACCACCTTCTTATCGAAAGTAAACAACACTGCGAAATGCCGAATGCAAACTAATACGTTCAGATTTATGTCAGTTTATTTTGGTGTGTGTGCAAATGCGTGTAAATCTTGCTGAAAATTGAGATTTGAAGAATCGACCTGAGATCGAAAAAAAATCGATTTTTTTGGTTGAATGGAAAGCAAAAGTTGATCTCAGGTCGAAAAAATCAGAAAAAAATCGACTTTTTTGGTCGAAAGGAAAACCACATTAAAGTCATCTGAATTTTCAGAGTTTTTATGACAGCAGACCAATCAGAAGCTGCAAAAATTTAGATATCTGAATCTTTGAACGCACGAAATCCAAAAAAAGTCAGATATCTGAAACGTTGGACGGTGTTCATACCAGCTTCACGTGAGGCGGCAATTACGTGTTTCGTCTTTTTGACACATTGAGCCTGATTACACGATTCGTTTTTTCGGACGTTACGTGTTTCGTCTTTTTGACACATTGGGTGAGGGGTGTAGAAACGTAGGGGGAACGGAAGGACGAAAGCACGTATGAAAATTTCAAGACTTTTTCTGGTTGAACTTTGACGTTTATGATTTGACAAACGAGTAGAGGCAGGGGATGCTTAAAAAATTTAAATAGTGAGATTAAAAATTGTCTTTCATAATTAAATAGCTATAAATTTGAACAAGAAGTGATCTACAAATATTTTTGATTATTATTACTGCCTATTTTTCAATAAATAAACCTCAAATTTTTTGAACGTCAAAATCACGAATGGATTTTTTTCGTTGTGTGTAATCACGAAGGTACGTACCTGTCAAAAAGACGAAAAACGAAACGAACGAAAAAACGAATCGTCTAACCAGGCTCATTGGGTGAGGGGTGTAGAAACGTAGGGGGAACGGAAAGACGAAAGCACGTATGAAAATTTCAAGACTTTTTCTGGTTGAACTTTGACGTTTATGATTTGACAAACGAGTAGAGGCGGGGGATGCTTAAAAAATGTAAATAGTGAGATTTAAAATTGTTTTTCTTAATTAAATAGCTATAAATTTGAACAAGAAGTGATGTAAAAGTATTTTTAATTATTATTACTGCCTATTTTTCAATAAATGAACCTCATATTTTCTGAACGTCAAAATCACGAATAGATTTTTTTCGTTGTGTGTAATCACGAAGGTACGAACCTGTCAAAAAAAACGAAAAACGAAACGTCCGAAAAAACGAATCGTGTAATCAGGCTCATTTTGTCGTCTCTCTTTTGTATCTCATTCTTATCATAAGGCGTGTTTTTTTATCATCGAGATCTGGATCTAGATCTTCTTTTAACACGTGTTACAAAAACAATTTCAGAAAATTTCCCATTATTTTGTTTTTGTTTTACGTGTAAATGGCAATGGATTGGTCACACACTGAGGAAACCAAACGATGAAATTGCAAAGCAGTCATTTGAATGGAATCCTCAGGGTGCACGGCGGGTTGGAAGACCAAGAACAACATGGAAATCAACAGTTCTAGCAGAAGCAGACTCCCAGAGAAAGACGTGGCCACAGTTAAAATATCTATCTGCAGACCGAGAAGGATGGAAACGATTTGTTGGCGCCCTATGCCCCAACCGGGGTTACAGGACTTGATGATGTAAAACTTAATCCAGATCCAGATCCCGATGATAATAAAACACGCCTATAGATAAAAAATATAAAGATGGGAATCTTCGGCTGTCAAACTGATTTGCCTACAAGCTCAGACCGTGGTGAATGTCATAAAGTTGCACTAGTAACCTCTACCACATGCACACTAGTGCAACTTTATGATTTTCACCACAAATCGTCGTTTTTTTTTAAATTTGTCAGTTATTTTAAAAATCTCATGGACATGTCCGTAGAGTATAAAAGCGGGTGAACTGAATTTTTAAGTGCTCACTTCCCTTTATATAATTTTATTTTAAAATTGCATTGGCTTCTAATATTTACGCGTACTAAAATAAGAAACAACAATATTTATTGTAATAAATAATTGAATAATAAATATAGGTTAATTGAATCGAAGTGGGAGAAAATTTGTTTGTGAATTATGAAGTTACATAAGTTTTTCTTTAAATTTGTATATGTTGCTTGAATACTCCCTAGCTTTTGATCTCCACAGAAACGAACTATCAAAATTTGTCTGGATAAAGACTCTCCCAAATCAACGCGAATTCGTAGCGAATCATTCGCAAAGACAGTTTTTTGTTGTTGTATAGCATTGTGTATCTTTCATATTTTGTGGTATTGTGAATGATTTAGCGTCGAGAGCGAATGATCCGCGTTGGTTTGGGGGAGCCTTAATTAAAAGATGAAAGATACACAATACAAAACAAATACAAAAAACTGACTTTGCAAATGATTCGCTATGATTTCGCGTTGGTTTGGGGGAGCCTTAATACAATTATGGAATGAATTTTGTTTTTGCTTTTAGTTATCTTTCAATCGTAAATAAAGTATGTTAATTTAAATCAGCAATTTTAATTCACCGATTTCTGAGCCACAGAATAAATTATGAGCCACGTTTGTAAAAACTTTTATGAGTTTAAAAATTAATAACAAATCATATTCAACAAATAGCTGATGAATTTCCAAATTTGTGTCTGCTGTTACAGGAGGACTCTTTTAAGTCATGACTTTTTTTGGAATCGAAGGAGAATGTAGGAGAGATCTGAGGTTTTTTCGCGTTCCGACTTATTAGTTTTCGTAAACAGTCATCACTCAAAAGTTATCGGGTATTAGCAGACTAAGGCCTTAACTACATTGGACAAACTCATTTTAAGATAATGTTTCTTACTGGAAAACATATTAAAATGATGCAGAAAGCTTAAATTTTGGTTTAAAAAACAATTTGTATATTCTTTTTCACAAAACAACTGCGCTAGCGGGAAAAAAATATTTTTACTTTTGTAATTTTGCCAAAAGTGGCCAATGTAGTTAAACCTTAAGGGCTATATTGTTAAAAAGTGCTTAGAATTTTGAACTGTGGTTCAGCAAGTTTAACTCGCTGATTCCGGTGTACATATATTAGAAGAAGAAATTTCACGTTAACAAACACACTTAATTACACACTGACAGCAGTATTAATAAAAAACTGGTATCCGCTCCCTAAACACACGTGTTAACTGGCACACGGATAGACAACTTGTCCGCTTGATAACTTTTCTTATTTAAAAAAATATGATATCTTTCCAGTATTTATCACTTCACCAAATTCGCCACTTCATCAAATTATGGTGATTTTCTAATACATGTGTCACATGCATGCACTGCCTTACAAAGTGTATACTGGTCACTGATCTCTATATATAACTGGATGGTGTATTCCATAGAAAGTATAACAGTTTTTTTGACTCCAATTGAAGATGACATTTGCTAGGCATTCTCACTTTTTGACGTTTGCTGAGCACAAAAAAAAAGTAATTTGAAGTGAGATTTTTATTTGTACAAAAACAGAATATTTTGTTTATTTTTTTTAAGTTCTGTCGGAATGTGAACGAAACTCCTGTGCAGCTCTTCAAATTCTCGAGAAGTGTGGTTTGCAGATGTCTAACGCTCCCCGGGAAGTAGTGGTCAGTTTGAGGAGGAACATACATTTCTTCGCCAGGAAAAAAATTTCGACCGGGGTACAGGCCGACTTTGGCAAATGCCACCAACAATCTACGGAACTGGCTGGTGATTTACTGCCCAAGCGACAACTGCGTTGCTAAGAGCTTATTGGATCTTATGGAGATGAATGCTAACACCATGGGTATCAACGTCCAGTTTGCCCTGCAAAATGGCTGCATTGAGTCGTATGTAGGGTGTTTGCGAGAGAACATTCGCCAAGGAGCTCAGACTGTCTTTGGCTGGGGGAGATGTCATCACCTTGGGACCTTCGTAGGACATGGTTAGTCTATCTTATTTTTGTTCTAGATATCGTTAGATGCTAAGCAATGTTTTATTTCATTTTAGTGGACCAGCTGATATTAAACAAATCTACGAATACGGAGGACGTACTGTGAGATTTTTGCCCAACAGTGAAGTTGTCTATGCCAGTATTGGTCGACCCGACATAACTCTAAAGGTATACATAGCTAAATCAACTGTTCCACTTATTGAATCGTCCCTTAAATTATATGGTGGAATGTCGATGTCAAGAATTAAATAAGTTTTTGCTGAGAAAATGTGTTTTTATTTAAGAGAATGTGGAGACTTCTAAGATCCCAGAAATATAAAAAAATGTTTTATTGTTAAGTTTTTCATTGATCTAATAATGTATTAATAAAATTCTATTCTGTAACATATCTAATTGTGTTTTTTTTTTTTTAATTTTCTTGGCTTATGTTTTAGGGCTGCTGAATCCTTGATATTGATAGATAAACCAAGCTCCCATTTCCAAACTATTTGCTTTATTTGAATGATTGGAATGCATTTAAGTCTCTTTTTAAGTATTCTAACTAGAATCAAAAACCATTTTCAATTCAAAAAAGGATTTCAATAAATTTGCATATAAAAGTAATATCATCATTTTTCCACCTTCAAAAAACTCATGAAATGTGTGTTTTGTATGCAAATTTTTCGAAATATAAGTTTGAATTGAAAATGGTTTTAAAAACCATTTAAAGGACTTAAATTCAAACTCAGAAACGTTCCAATCATCCAAAAGGACCAAATATTTTGGAAATGAGAGCTTGGTCTATCCATCAATTTCAAGAAATTTCTAAAAATTCGTAGAAATTTCTTGATATTGGTAGAAAGACCAAGCTCCCATTTCCAAACTATTTGCTTTATTTGAATGATTGGAACGCATTTAAGTCTCTTTTTAAGTATTCTAACTAGAATCAAAAACCATTTTCAATTCGAAAAAGGATTTCAAAAAATTTGCATATAAAAGTAGTATCATCATTTTTCCACCTTCAAAAAACTCATGAAATGTGTTTTGTATGCAAATTTTTCGAAATATAAGTTTGAATTGAAAATGGTTTTAAAAACCATTTAAAGGACTTAAATTCAAACTCAGAAACGTTCCAATCATCCAAAAGGACCAAATATTTTGGAAATGAGAGCTTGGTCTATCCATCAATTTCAAGAAATTTCTAAAAATTCGTAGAAATTTCTTGATATTGGTAGAAAGACCAAGCTCCCATTTCCAAACTATTTGCTTTATTTGAATGATTGGAACGCATTTAAGTCTCTTTTTAAGTATTCTAACTAGAATCGAAAACCATTTTCAATTCGAAAAAGGATTTCAAAAAATTTGCATATAAAAGTAGTATCATAATTTTTCCACCTTCAAAAAACTCATGAAATGTGTTTTGTATGCAAATTTTTCGAAATATAAGTTTGAATTGAAAATGGTTTTAAAAACCATTTAAAGGACTTAAATTCAAACTCAGAAACGTTCCAATCATCCAAAAGGACCAAATATTTTGGAAATGGGAGCTTGGTCTTTCTACCAATATCAAGAAATTTCTACGAATTTTTAGAAATTTCTTGAAATTGATGGATAGACCAAGCTCTCATTTCCAAAATATTTGGTCCTTTTGGATGATTGGAACGTTTCTGAGTTTGAATTTAAGTCCTTTAAATGGTTTTTAAAACCATTTTAAATTCAAACTTATATTTCGAAAAATTTGCATACAAAAAACACATTTCATGAGTTTTTTGAAGGTGGAAAAATGATGATACTACTTTTATATGCAAATTTTTTGAAATCCTTTTTCGAATTGAAAATGGTTTTCGATTCTAGTTAGAATACTTAAAAAGAGACTTAAATGCGTTCCAATCATTCAAATAAAGCAAATAGTTTGGAAATGGGAGCTTGGTCTTTCTACCAATATCAAGAAATTTCTACGAATTTTTAGAAATTTCTTGAAATTGATGGATAGACCAAGCTCTCATTTCCAAAATATTTGGTCCTTTTGGATGATTGGAACGTTTCTGAGTTTGAATTTAAGTCCTTTAAATGGTTTTTAAAACCATTTTCAATTCAAACTTATATTTCGAAAAATTTGCATACAAAACACATTTCATGAGTTTTTTGAAGGTGGAAAAATGATGATACTACTTTTATATGCAAATTTTTTGAAATCCTTTTTCGAATTGAAAATGGTTTTTGATTCTAGTTAGAATACTTAAAAAGAGACTTAAATGCGTTCCAATCATTCAAATAAAGCAAATAGTTTGGAAATGGGAGCTTGGTCTTTCTACCAATATCAAGAAATTTCTACGAATTTTTAGAAATTTCTTGAAATTGATGGATAGACCAAGCTCTCATTTCCAAAATATTTGGTCCTTTTGGATGATTGGAACGTTTCTGAGTTTGAATTTAAGTCCTTTAAATGGTTTTTAAAACCATTTTCAATTCAAACTTATATTTCGAAAAATTTGCATACAAAAAACACATTTCATGAGTTTTTTGAAGGTGGAAAAATGATGATATTACTTTTATATGCAAATTTATTGAAATCCTTTTTTGAATTGAAAATGGTTTTTGATTCTAGTTAGAATACTTAAAAAGAGACTTAAATGCATTCCAATCATTCAAATAAAGCAAATAGTTTGGAAATGGGAGCTTGGTTTATCTATCAATATCAAGGATTCAGCAGCCCTAAAACATAAGCCAAGAAAATTAAAAAAAAAAAACACAATTAGATATGTTACAGAATAGAATTTTATTAATACATTATTAGATCAATGAAAAACTTAACAATAAAACATTTTTTTATATTTCTGGGATCTTAGAAGTCTCCACATTCTCTTAAATAAAAACACATTTTCTCAGCAAAAACTTATTTAATTCTTGACATCGACATTCCACCATATAATTTAAGGGACGATTCAATAAGTGGAACAGTTGATTTAGCTATGTATACCTTTAGAGTTATGTCGGGTCGACCAATACTGGCATAGACAACTTCACTGTTGGGCAAAAATCTCACAGTACATCCTCCGTATTCGTGATTTGTTTAATATCAGCTGGTCCACTAAAATGAAATAAAACATTGCTTAGCATCTAACGATATCTAGAACAAAAATAAGATAGACTAACCATGTCCTACGAAGGTCCCAGGTGATGAAATCTCCCCCAGCCAATGCCGTCATAAACAAATGATTGTGTAACGACCAGTCAGCACCCAATAGAGGAACATTCGGTGACTCCAAGGACATTATGTCTTGTTGAGAGCGGACGTTGTACAAATGTATTATTCCTTTCTTTTCGGCCACCAACACCTTGCCAGGTTCGTCTGGATGTCTGGATGCCAGCGCACTGACATACCAGCCTAAGACAGGCAGAAGGTTGTAACAGTTTCAAAGCTGTGAGCTGAACTCCAAATCTTACACGAATGATCGTCACTAACGGAGGCAAGGAACTCTTCGTCATGCTCCCAGGCCACATCGTTGACGTAATTCGTGTGTCCTTTAAGAATGAATTTGTAAAAAGCCATAAATTTGTTCGGAAAAGTTTACCACATGAGATGGATCAGTTTTAGTTCGCATTTTTAATAAAGTTTTAGAATTCTCTTGAATATTAATTTTAAACTCGGAAAAGTTAAACCTTTTTGTTTTTTCACTTTTTGACGTTTGAAGATGTCAGTTTTCACTTTTTATGTTATACTTTCATACAGTATAACAAAAAAAAATAGGCAACGTCACTTATAACAGTTCTTCAAATGGAGTCAACTTTTTTGTATGGATACGCTATCCAGTTATATATAGAGATCAGTGATCCTGGTAGTAGTAAACGGTGCTATCATACGCGTGCGTGTATGTGTTAAGAAGTTATCCGTTCATTATACGTGGAATCTGGCTAGTTAAAGTTATCCGTACTTTAACACACGTCCCAGACTATTACGCAATTGTTAATAAGAATTACTAGTTAACAGATGTATAAACGCTAGCACGTTGCTATCCTCCGTTTATTAATATGGGGGTGACAATACAAATACATACATACCGTTTTTTGAAAAATGCAAGCTATAGCTTTGTGTCCCATAGATAGAATATTCAAGATAAAAGTAATTCCGATTTAATGTAATGATTTGTATATCTGAGATTGGTGGAACGGTAAGCGAGCGTGAAAATTGTTGCAAAGGGTCTCGCAGACCCAGATACAAAATGCAATACCGGCACGAATTTCATACTTGTTATCGTTCGTTTGCATGGAAACTCCATTTTTTTCTGTGATTGCGTCACTAAGCCCCGATGCTGTTTTTTTTCGTCCGAAACACACCTATTTTGTATGCTTCGATCAGTTACAAAATAAAAAAAAAAAATTTTGTAGCCGCCAACCACCCTAAATTTTCAATTTTACCGCCCTCAACTTTTGCAATGACTTGACTGTAACCTCTCAAAAGTGTTGCAATTCAGTTTAAGGCTACCACTTTAAATCGATTTACATTGATTACACAAGTGTTACTTACATCTGCATAGTAACTTGAATTAAGTTGCACAACACAACCGCTTTCTGCGCTTTTTGTGTTATAGTGATGTTCCTGTGACTAGTTTTTTTGCCCAAATGTAACCCTCACTATGTTACTGAGAAGTCACCACAACTTCCCAATAACATAGCGTGCCCCTTGGGTTGTATTTAACATGTAAATTGTTTTGCTTTGTTGTCGTTTTTTTCACACAATTTTATCTGGACATGCAAAAAAACACAGCTACTATAGTTACATAGATATCGCACGCAGAGCAAATAAAAATGACTACTTTTTTATCGTGGGACCTATTATATATGGACTGCCAGGAGCCAACTTCACGGTGGTTCGTTTTCAACCACTAAGCGCCACCAGCGCTTGTTGGAGCAAAACAGAAAAATGGTGTAGCTTTTGACAATTTGCTTTGACGGTTGTGTTGTCATTTTTTGTTTATATTTTTAGAAAACCCGAATAGAAAAATACATTTTTGCAAAAATTGTTTAAAATAAATAAAAAGTATTGAAAGTTAGTTATTTCCATCTGCTGTTCACGGTGGTAAGGAACCTGAAAACTGAAAAGTACAAGTGAAAATTTTCAAACTCAATTTTGGACAATATTTCTCACTAGAAAACTTATTAAAACGAAGCAGAAAACTTAAATTTTGGTTTAAAAAAAACAATTTGTACCTATGTTCTTTTTCACAAAACAACTGCGCTAGCGAGAAAAAAAAATAATTTTACTTTGTAATCTTGTAAAAAGTGGCCAATGTAGTTAAACCTTTACAATTTCTTTTTTTTTTTCAGAGCCACTTCAATAGGGCTTTTTAGCAAAAATTTCTAAATGTCAAACTCAGGACCTCGGCACAAATGACATTTAGGTAACACCCATTTTCATTTTTATTTCGGAGGCCAATACACTCCAATTCAACAGAATAAGCACATGGATTTTCGTAGTTGGTTTATTAATTTTTTTTTCAAACATTGTGCATTGTCCGAGAATAAATATAAACAATAAAAACTATTTCAAAAAAAATTTTTTACTTCCATCCATCAACTTTTATTACCAGTTTCAATATTTCAGCTTATTCAGTTGACACAAAAAGACTGCATTTTCCTTATGGAAAGACTTTGATGAGAGTCGGAGGAAAAATAGCAGTACTTTTTTCTTTTCCCAGCATCATAAACAAACAATAAGGATAATCAAATGATTCATTAATGCACAATGTTAAGAAAAATGCAAAAAGTACCTTTGAAAATGTGTGTCCTTATTCATTTGAAGTGGAGTGTAAATGTTTGGGTTTTTTTTATTGGTAATTGCGTCTGTCAAACGTGCCGAGTTCTTGGCTGTCACTTTGACTTTGACAATTTGGTAGAGATCTCTATGGGCAATGTGCAATTTTCCAACGCTATCAAAGCCAGCCCAAAAAGTAGTCTTAAAATAGATGAATGAATGGCAGAAGTTAAAAGAAATAATATAAAAGAATCGAGTTAACGTAATCAGGGCCAACAATTATTCTTACACCGACGAAATATCAATAAATTGTCTCCGTAGCATTCCAAATTGCTTTCTCGGTGTGAAGGGATAGCATAGCTGTGATATGGTATCTGAATGGGTAGGGATTTTATTTAATATCTATCTTTTTTTGTATGATAGCTGATTTGTTTTCTGCTTTAAGCTACTATTTGCGTATGATAGACCACCCAACAGAAATCCACCTCTCTCAGATCAACTACTTAACCGCAATCAGTTGGAAACTGGGTGACACAGTGACGGTAAACTCGATTTCAAGGTATTATGGTGCACTTCAGTTCAAGTTTACGAGTGCTAGGTGAAAAAGAAACTCTTTATGACATTGTGAAAGTGAATGTTTCCGTAAATATAAACAAGAAGTTAATTCTGCGTGTATAGTGGTACATCAATAATTTAAAGGAAGGTACATTCACGTTTTTTAGTTGTGTACACAGTAACAAAAAATTCGTGCGGCAAAAACTACCTTGGTAAGTATAATATTTAGCTAAAACTTTAAGCCAAGAAATATTGAAGTTCCATTCTTCAGGTTAATGGTTATAACAATGGCAATATACAATCTATCGATAAAGTCCAATGGCAAGGAAAAAGCATCGAAATGGCTAGAAGAATTTCAAAAATCGGTTTGTACCTATGAAATGATAAATCCCTTAATCAAAGACAATAGTAATATTTTTTTATATTTCCCTTTAAGAAATACTCATGGACAATAGCAGATGAACTACTCCAACAAAAACGCGATTTACAGCCCTGTTACTTCGCGGCTCAGACCATGCGAAACAAAATCCAGAATTCTTTCAACGAGTTACCCCCAAACTCGCACGAAAGTCTACGCGACTCGCTGATTGCCCATATTTGCCAGATAACCAGTGAAACGGATCAAATTATTGTAACCCAGTTGTGTTTGGCTGTTTCAGATCTTGTTTTGCTGATGGCATCATGGAAGGATCCAATTCTATGTCTGGTTGAGTCATTGTCAAAGCGGTCAGAGACTGTTTGGCCTCTAGTTGAAATACTCACACTCATCCCTGAAGAAATTGATTCGCGACATTTGCGATTGGGAGCCAACCGGCGCAAGGAAATCCACAAGCAGTTAGAAGAAAGTGCATGCACTGTGAATGAGTTTCTATTGGTTTGCCTTTCCACTTACATGCAAAACGAATTTATCCTCAACAAGGTGACGAGATGCTTCGCATCGTGGATTGGCATTCATGCCATTCCATTAAAAACTTTTCCAGAGAGCCCGTTGGCCCGGCACGTCTTCAATATGCTCAGTTCGCCCGACACAACACGCAAGCTGCACGACTCTGCAACCGAATGCCTTTGCACACTACTCGGGTGTATGGAGGGCAACAACAATCATTACAATGTAGACCAAATGCTTGAATTGCAGATCTTTAACGGAGTTCTGGCTCTCGAGAATGCATATCACAACAGCATTGCCCACGAGGACGCCGAAAAAACTATCAACTATTGTCGCATATTTACGGTCATGTGCGAATCATTTCTTTTGCTGATGGTCTCCAATGCGGAAACACCACATTATTCGGTAAAGGGACTCGAGTTGGTTCTGCTGTGTGTAGGACATTATGACTATGAGGTTGCTGAAATCACTTTCAATTTGTGGTATCGCCTTAGCGAAGAGCTGTACCAGAAGAACAACGATTCATTGACCTTGCACTTCAAGCCTCACATTGAGAGATTGCTCGGGGCGTTGTATCGACATGCCCAAATGGACGCAGACCATGATGGACTCATTGATGAATCGGATAATTTTAACGTAAGTCAATAATTAACTATTATGCTTTTGTGCTTCATCCAGGTACCTATTCTCTTTGTAATTTTGTTTGTTATGTTAGTTACTTAATGTTATTCAAAGCTTAGATATTGGACATAATCCCAATTTTTAAAACAACATTTTCTAATGTTTTCGAAAATTAAAGAAGATTGCGTTTAACGGTTCAATTGTAAGAGATCCAGGGTTGTTTGAAGTTTGTCTCTTCAGTCTTTTCATAGGTGTTTGTGTCTGTAAGGGGCGGATGGACCTGTAAGTGCTCGTCACAAAAATTGTCCACGTGGAGCCAAGCTAAGCAGATTGCTGGCTGACTTAAAAGCAAATATTGTCTGATGCCCTTTAATTGAATCGGTGGGTGGAAGAACAGAATAAGCGCAGAAAAATAAAAAAAAAATAAAGTATCCAAATATTTCCTTGAACAATAAATATGGGGAACCGGTCGGCCATGAATCCGTTGAACATTATCATCCAGACAAATAAATTATGATTACATAAATATGTAGTTACAAGTATTTAACGAAATTTAACACTTGTGTAGTCTCTGAAATTAATTAGTAAATTTTTGGGTTCACATTTTTTGTTGGAATTTGTGATTTACATTTAACATAGAAACTGAGCTTCTGAGATTCCACTCACCTAATTCTTCACGACGGCCACAGAAATGTATTTAGTATAAATTGATATGAAGTATATGCATTTCTATTCATACAAAATATCCTATACTTAATTCATTATTTTTTATCGGTAAACAATATTTAACATGTTATTTTTTATAACTATAGGACTTTCGGAGAAAAGTTTCAGACCTCATCAAAGATGTTGTATTCATCGTCGGATCGGGTGCGTGCTTCAAACAAATGTTCATTACATTGCAGAATCTAGCTGCTACATGGGAGAGTACAGAATCGGCACTTTTCATAATGCAAAATGTGGCTAAAAATATTATGCCGTAAGTTATTATCACAAAAACAAAACCCAATTTTTAATTTCCTTTTTTTAATTCAAGTGACGAAAATGAAGTTATACCCAAAGTTGTTGAAGCGATCTTAAATCTTCCCGAAAATACTCATATCGCTGTACGTTAACGTTATACGTCCATTATGCTACTGGGAGAATTGTGCGATTGGATTCAGAATCATCCAATCTCTGCAAGCAGTTCTGAATTTTCTCTTGTACTCCCTCCAACAAAAGAATGGTTTGGCAGCAGCTGCTGCTATTGCTCTCACATCCATATGCACTGCCTGCCGTCAGCAGATGAGTTTTCATCTCAATGGACTCATCGAAATTGCCCGCAGTTTGGATAGTTTTGAAATATCCAATGAACTTGCGATAGGACTGCTGAAAGGAATCTCCTTGGTACTGACGAGATTGCCCCGCGATCAACTGGAGCCGGGCCTGCGTGAAATTTGTTCCTTCCAGTTGAATCCTTTGGCTCAATTAGTAGAGACAGGTAGCTTGACAATAAAAAAAGGCGAGCGTACAGATCCGGACTACTGGATCGATCGTGCCTGTGCAATAATCAAGCACACTAATCCAGATATTCAGGCCGATGAAGTGCATCCTACTTTGGCAATAATAACCGACGCCTGGCCATTAATTTCGAGGGTGATGGAGAAATACCAAAGTGACTTACGAATAATGGAACGAACCTGTCGTCTGATTCGCTACGCAGTTCGTATGGTAGGCAAACTGGCATCACCACTAGTAGAACCACTCGTCAAGCAAATGGTTTGCCTCTACGTCGTTCATCATCACAGCTGCTTCTTGTACTTAGGAAGTGTGTTGGTCGATGTATTCGCCAAATCCGATGAGTGTATCGCTGATTTACTTTAGATGCTACAAGCTTTCATCGAACCCACATTTAATATGTTGCAGGTGGAAAATGGTTTGAAAAATAATCTTGATACAGTGGATGACTTCTTTAGATTATGCTCGAGATTTATCGAATGTTGCCCAGTGCCGTTCCTGCAGATTCCACTTGTGACACCTATATTCCAATGTGCACTTCTAGCATGTACCCTAGACCATCGGGAAGCTAACTCTTCAGTCATGAAATTTTTTTGCAATATTTTGCGATGGGGTCGCACTAAGTCCAATGGCCTCAGTCATCATGGGCACTTTCATTGGAGAACTCACATAGTGAGTTTCATTGACAAGCATTGGGAACACTTATTTGAACCAAACACTTAAGTCAAATCTTTGCTTTTGTATCGTTAAGGATCGCTAGATTAAAAGATACTTATCTCCACTAAAAAAAGGAAACGTCGTAAAAAGTGGATTGGTTCAGTTTCTGGAGCTCTATCGCATAACATCCCGGAATTCTTTCAATCCGGTCAAGAATTATTTTAAGAATCCGGATGGTGGAAACTGACTTACAACCAAATACCAAAATTCTATATGAAACTATAAAGTCATCACGGACATAACATCTCAAGCTAAACTGACAGGAATATATCGAAAAGGTGCCTATTTTCGAAAGGACAATATACCTTCAGAAGAAATGAATTCTGGTACCCCTGGTCTTGACTTCAGCAGCTCAATTTCTTTTAAAAAACGGGACGCATTCGCGAATTTGTATGTGAAATTTAAAGCTGGTCATGCACGACCGTGCCATCTGATCCATTTGGCTCGGATGAATGTTAGATTGGCTGAAAATCCAAATGGATCGTAGGCCGATCCACCCACAACACCGATTGTGGATCGGCACCGAGCCATTTGGCTCTGTCGTGTATGGCCAGCTTAACACTGCACCAAAACCGTATGTTAAATCATTCAAATATTAATAGTTAAGTGTATTTTTTTTGGACATTCAAAATTATGTCGAAAATTTAACTATGTATATTATTTAAATGTTCTTAAGATTTAAACTAAATGTATATATTTTTATCTTTAAAGGCTCTCCCAAACCAACGCAAAATCATAGTATATCATTCGCAAAGACAGTTTTTTGTAGTGAAAGATACACAATGCTAAGCAACAACAAAAAACAGTATTTGCATTGGTTTGGGAGAGCCTTTAGTAATACGCACATGCAACTTGCAAAGTTTCTCAGTTTTAAGTTTAATTTCAAAGACTATCACAATTTTTGATAGAGTAAATTATATTGACATTAAATAAATATACATTATACAGGATAAAATTTGTTGAATTTTGTATGTACTTAACACTATTAAAGAAGATTTTTTTTTAAGTTGCTGAAATTAAAATTGTGTTTATATATTGGTTAGAAATTGCGGGGTGATTTTCACTGGTCTAAGATGAAATTCTGGGGGCAAATACATATTTAACTTCAAGCATAACTGTGTGACGCACAAACCAGGTTGTTAGACGAAGAAGAACATCCTACATTTATGTGTGTATATTAATTTATTCGTAATAGGTATACTGATAGATAAATGTTCTATGATTTGCATATCGTCTGTCAAAACCTCGAAAGTCCAATTTAAAAAAATATTTTAAAAGATACAAAAAACCGATTTAAAAGGTAATAAAATGGAATTTTAAGATCGTTAAAGGTTTTAAACTCGGAATGGAACCAATTGCAAACGTCAATTGTGTTGTGACTGTCAACTATCCCAAATCACCTTAGCCGATTCTATCCCTGGTTGATAGAGCCAAAAGGAACCATGACTCAGTTACAAGACATACATAGATATTTGAATTCAGTGAACTTTTTAAATCTGAAAAACATTAAAATGTCATTTAAGGACTAACGATGCATTGACATGGCGATATGCAGCTTCGATAAAGACCAAGAGCTTGAAATTGATTTTTACCCTCCTCATGGATTGAACCTTGGTCACAGAAAACTTCATAGCCATAAAATACAAAACAGTCATTCTAACATGTTACGAAAGCCGTAGCTTCCACCTTCGGATTCGAATGAATCCAGATATAAAAATAAAAGAAAAACATATCTCGTATCTAACTGCCCGTTGTAAAGATACACATTATTATATACAACCAAGTGCATACGCACATTCAAAGAAAAAAGGTTGCATATTAGATATACACGATCAAACCGCGATCCAATTGTGGACAGAACATTCAATGACCCAACAAAAATAATAAGACCATACGTTCACAGATCCATAGAGGCACTCATCCTCTTTTTTATTTTATTTATGGAATCAAAATTCCATGCTAGGCTCAACCATACTTTCAAAAAGAAAAAAACACATAATAAATAGAACAAAAAAAAAAAAAAAACTCACGAACCAAGGTCATCAACACTGAACTAAATTTCAAAGATGTGATGAATATTATCCCCGAATTTGATGTTCCGTCAGGATGGCGAAATTACTATCTGGAACTTTATACGGTGACCATAAGCTTCTCCTGCATGGGCACCTGAAAAGAAAGAAAAAAAATGGTTATTTCAAATGGCTAGGGAATTTGGTGTCGCTGGAGAAAGGTTCTTTGATAGAATTCAATTCAAAGTAATTGAAGTATCAAGAAACAATCTCAGCGACAGCAACCACTTATCTATTAGGTAGGCCTGGAACGTGTTGAGGTAGGTTATTTTCCATAAGGGGTAACTAAAATAGGAAAAAAAAATAATAGTGGAATGAGAAATGTGGTTGGGCACATAAAGAAAAAAAAACAAGAAGCTTACCGGCCGATGAGGTAGAAGTTGATATTCCGTCGCTTCCATAGCGACCACTTAATGTATTATACTCCCTGCCTTTGATATATATTCCATTTAATGGTAATTTATAATTCAAACATACATTTTTATCACAGACGATTGAGAAATTTAATTTTTGTTGGAGGGCAACAATTGTTGGCACATTTCTCGATTCTTATTTTACGCGAGTATTACAAAGAAGGAGAAATGTCAAATGCCAGAGTACCTTGACATACATCACGATTACTTTCACAGTGGTGATTAGCAGAACTTAAAAGTGAACATTATAAAAAGGGAAGTAAAGACTGAGTCAGATAACGACGGTTTCAAATTCAAACTTGAGAACTTGATCAGGATAATTAGGTGCAATATTTAAGAGTTAAGTTAGGTTTAATGAGAAAAAAAGACTGAAAAACAAATTCCAATGCAATACGAGGCATTGAGTGATTGTTTTAAAGTAAATAGTTTGTTAAAGTATGATTAAGTACTAGATGGTATTAAAGGAGACAGTAGGTAACACGCAAACTCGGATAGCTAAATAAGAAATGAGGAATAGGAAGAGATGCAAACTATTAAGACAGATGGAATAATTAATATAGGGGTAAACAAGGACAAGAAGAAAAGTAGAACGAATTTGCAGAACAGTTAGGGGAAGAAAACTTGAGTTCCAGTGATAATGAGAATAATGAAAGTGGGGCAATAGGCCAATGACCGCAAAAACTGCATTTTTCTGATTGCAAGTCATATGAATACTGCAAGTCAAAGCGCGAAGATTTGAATTTAGAGCAGTTGTGCGTTAAAGTTTTGTAAGAACTTTTTATACATATACATAACAATATCATATGGATTTTTTTTTTATTCATCGAATTGAGTATTTTAAACTTGAAAGTGATTCATGAAGGTGAATATTTCTTGTGAAAAATAAGTATACAAAGTGTATACTAATAAATAATTAATTCTTAGATTTTTAATTGAAATTCGTTGAAAGAAAACGAAGTGCAAAGTGCATAAAGGAGCGGTTACGCTTACTTTGGTTAGCAATAATACTAACCAGGAACATGAGATTTTATCTTCTAGCAGAGGTATGTTAAAAATGAAGTGATTATTTAGAATCTTTATCCAGTTTCTTTAAGATGTTTGTCTAATCTGGAATATTGTGCTTAGGTTTAGGATTGGAACAAATCTTTATCTCATCAGTCACGAGGCTTCATGTACCTACATCTACCTATATATATACATATACAGTACAAATAATAGATAGATACACGTAGTACATATAGTGGACTTTCTACTTAAAAAGACCAGCCTAAACCTCTGCGTATTTTGGGGAGACCATTTAAAAAAAAAAAAAAAAAAACAGGAATATTGGAGGCTGCGCTGATAAAAAAGAGATAGTGTGGCAGGGTGCTCTGCTGGGAAGTGTACCTACGTGACCTTTACTTACCAGCTCAAATATCAAGGGCATCACAAGGGCAACGGGACCCCAAATGATCTTCCGTTTCATTTTTTTTGCATACGATTTTGAATTTCAATAATTTTAAAAATTTAATAATTTTGTTTTTTTTTTAATTTATTTTTTTTTTATTTGCTTCAATTTTTTTTTAATTTTTGTGAGTTTAATTTTTAATTCCTTTTAAATGAACTAAGTGTAAAGTAGAAGAGTAAAAAAGTTAAACATAATAGTAAAAGAAAGTAGAATAACCCTATTGAAGTGAATCCCTTAACTTTGGAACTATATTGAACATGCATATATAGATATTTGTATAGAGTGAGATAAGTGCGCGAAGTTGAAGCTCGAAGTTGAGAGCCAAACCGTCATCCAGGAACGTGCTGCCGGCAGGACTTCGTGGGACGTGTAAACTGTAAGTTTGCGATTTTCTTATATTATTTTATATACTATATACACGTACATATATTACGCATTATACAATCCTTAGAACAAAGATAAAGGATAAATTTTTTTTCTTTGAGAGGAGGTAGAATAAAAATCCTCCTAGTAAGAAAAGTAAAGACAATATCGTCACCTTTTGCCTATAGATTTTTTTTTAACCTTTTTACTATTTTTACTATTTTTTTTTTCTTTTGCTGAATTAATTCAATTATAGTACCAAATTTTGTAATGTAATAAATGGCCAGAGGCCAAATTAGTTGAAAAAAAAAAACAAGATTTTTGTTGTTTTTTCATTATAAATACGAGTTAAACCTTTCTATTCATAATGTGTTGCTAATTCAAGCTGCGATGGGGTGTGGGGTTTTGGCAGGACCGACAGTGGAAGAGGTGAGATAAATGGTTGGATGACTTAAGAAGACAAGACGAACATTTTGACTAGGGACGAGACTTTTCAACAGTTAAAAGTTATGACTTAGCGATTGGGATTAGAATTAGGGGTCACCTTCGCAGAACACGGCCATGGAGGTGGTAAAGGTAGTATCCGTGGATACTAGGGTGGGTAGGTCAATTCTCGACGATACCATCTGTCGAGGCCTTGAGTGACTTGGCGAACCACTGTCTGAGTGAGACATTGGGCTTTGGACGGATTTGTAGGGATTAGAGTAGTTCTAGGTTAGAATAGCAGATATAACAATAGTTATAACAAATTATATCTCATTTCGATTATAAATAAATAGTTTTAGTTTTTTTGATATAAAATAAATTATATTTCATTTATATCTTGGTCAGATATAAATCCCTAATTTTAGGTTTTGATATAAAAATATTATATCTCATGTTAATTTATATTGGTTTAGATGAGTATAGGTTTAGATTGGTTCATCTTGAACAAATCCGTTTCGAAGACACAACCTTTCCCTCAGGCGGTGGCATAGGTACTTAGATTTGTGCACTTCCTTTTCTTGCCTTATCCTGATTTTATCTTCTTCCTCATTCCTTTCCTTTTCCTATTCCCGTACCTTTCCTGGCACGAGAGTTTTGTTTGCTGAGTCGGAGATGTATGGATAGGGGTAAGAACCACCCCCAAACCTTCGAGCTGAGCCGAGCTAGTGCAAGCGTGCCATGCCCCTGTCCAGCATCAAAGAACACCTCCGTGGTATACCGTAACTCACAACAATGGCGCCCAACGGTTTCGAACGGCTTAGAGATAAATCAATTCTTCAAGGAGATGATTTTCATTATGAAGATCATCCCCTTGGATTTGCGATTATCTCTCAGATTTTTTTTTTTTTCTTCAATTTTAATAATTTTCCGATCCCTAATTGCACAAGTTTAGGTATCGTTTAAGCTCTTTGTAAAGCGATAGATGAAGGATAGCTGTCCAATCTTACGGGTCGAGCACCCGAAGATTTTGTGAGGTAATCTGAATACTATCGCAAGTCAAAGAGCGGAATGGGGTTGAGATGCCCAACACTTGTTGCTTTCCATATAGTCAGGCATAGTCAGACGTATAGTGAGGCGCAAGTGTGGGACATTGAAATCCTATTCGTGTGGAGGTTGATTCTAAACCCCCAGCTAGCCTACTATCAGGTTATACACCAGATAGTATGATGTGGTAGGGAAGTTTGGAATAAGCTGAAGCACTCGTCAGGTCACAGAGAGGCACCAATCGCAGAAGTGATTGACTGACGAACTGACTGACAGACTGACTTAATACTAGACGACTAACTAACGATCTAGAGACTTTTATTTCGCCCATTCAACTACTGTTTAGGAAACCTGGCTGAAATTCCACACACCAAGCAACGTATTAAAATATATAGAAAAAAAAAGACAACTGAAAACATATTTACAAAAAGAAAATATTTTTAACAATTTTGTTTCACACATTTATTATAATTCATTATATTAACATAGTTTTTTTAATCTAAAGTGATTTGCAGTTTTTGAAGTTTTTTTTTATTATTATAATTTCCTTTCTTTATTCCATTTTCATTCATTTTTTTTCTTAATTTTTTAATATTACCTTCTTTTACATAACTTTTTTTTATTTTTTTTTTGAATTCCATTTTTTTTATAACATACATTTTTTTTTTTGAATTTTTATTTTGGCTTTTTACATATCCTTTTTTTAAACATAATTTTTGAAAAATTTACGACAGTCAACTAAAAGGTTTAACTTTGAGTAAACAAAGAATAAAACAAGGAGAAACAAATCTACACATACAAGATCCCCTTGAGAGTGAAGATGGTGAAGGAAAACTTAGGCGCAGTTCCTAAGAGCACTCTGTCCCAGAGAAATAAGGGAAAAGAAAGAGTCCCTCATATTCTTAGGTCTGGCAGGAATGGGGTCCTAGAGGATCCTCCACTAGCGATGCCTAGAAATCGACCATCTGAGGCGAATGGTCATAGGTCTATTTTGGAACATTCATCCCTAGATTCAGGTAGCAATGAATCCTTGGCCGATGAATCTAGCTTTCATGGCTTCCATGAAGAGGGAACAGAGAATAGGGATGAGTCTGAGATAGGAGCGGTAGGGCTGAGTCCAGGCCGAAGCAAAAATCATTCTTTGATTCTCCTTGACTCGGAAGAAGAGGAGACCAGACAGACGATACGAAGACGAACTCACGAATTTCAAAAAGAACTTCAAGCTTTACATGATAACATAGAACGGCAAAACGAACGTGACGACGAGAACACAACTAACACGACATACAAGAACATCGACAAAGCTATCGAGGCTGCGGTGTCTAGGTCCATAGAGGACGCACAAAAGAAAACAATGTGCCTGCTCAACCAGCAGATGGCTAGCATGAAAACTATGCACAATATGGTCCAAGTCTTAACGAACAATGTGACAACAGTTCATGAGCGTCTCTTGTTGGTTGAGAAGTCGGCCATATTGTGGCATGAAAAGCAGGAAATGACTGATGAGATTAAAGCTTCCAACCCTATTCCTAAGAAACGTGTTTCATTAAAACAGGGCAGAGAATCTCGAGAGGAAAAATATCCAGATAGACAAGACAATAGGAAGCGTCTTGAGATTCACAAATGGGGGGTAAAATTCGACGGAACGTCGAAGACTATGAGCGTTGAAAGTTTCATTTTTCGAATTGAAACGCTTCAAAAAACAAATGGTGCCAGTAATGAGCAAGTATTTGCAAATTTCCACCACCTATTAACCGGGCCAGCAGAGAAGTGGTATTGGCAGTACCTTGAGGAAAATCAGGGGGATGATTTGCTTAATTACTACGATCTAAAAACAGAGCTGTTAAGACAATTTAGGAATAGTAAAAGAGACCACGAGATTCTTAGATCTATTATGGATCGAAAACAACAACCAAACGAGTCTTATGATGAGTTTTATGAAGACATTAGAGGATTGGTTTTGCAAATGCAAAACCGACCAAATGAGAAAGATCTCGTCTCGATCGTGAGAACTAATATTAAAGATAGGGTAGCGAACTTGATATTTGGATGCTCGGTTGAGAGCATTCGTGACCTGAGAGAGGAGTGCAGGCGTGCAGAGAAGCACTTAGCTACTCGTGACTACAAAACTAAAAGACTGGTTAGTGAAATAGAAGAACGAGATATTCACCGTCATAGGGTAGTTTTAGAGAGTTCGGAAGATGATGATGATGGACATATTGCAGCAGTCAATTACAACCGAATTGACCGACCCCAAACAATCAATAAACAAGACAAACGGAATGCTACACATAAAAATAACGAACGAGACAAAAAGACAGAACCTACTAAAGACAGCAAAACAGCTGCGGCAACATGTCCATCAACATTCCACGCTCTGACCTGCTTCAGTTGCGGCCAGGGGAATGTTTCCTTCCACTGTGGAACTTGTCAGGGAAACCTGAAAGTCGGCAGTGCATCCGGAGCACCACCGCTGACGAAAGTGCCTCTTCCGGAAATCCAGGAACTGGAAAAGTAAAAATTTTAAAAAGAGAACACAATTTAGAAATAATACAACCTCATTTATTGAAACCACATAAAACGCTTCACCAGAGAATTAAAGAATATGATGAAGCTCGTAGGCGTATTTTTAATGAAGAAGTGATGAGCTGTGAAAAAATAGTAGTAAGCAGTAGAAATTATAAGAAAATAGCTAGGCTTAGGGAAAAGAGTGCAATATGTAGGAGTAGGAAAATGAAAATTGAGTCCACTGTTCTATCGATCTGTGACGATAACAGACCGTATGCTAAAGTGGCTGTGAACGGCGTAGAAATGTTGGGTCTTTTAGACAGTGGCGCTTCACTAAGTTGTTTAGGGAAAGGGGCAATGGATTTTATCCGAGACCAGAACATAGAAATGACGACTATGACTATAGACATAAAGACAGCAGACGGCAAGAACCAGCAAATTAACGGACGATTTAAGACCAACGTCTCATGGGGTGGCAAAACCCAAGAGATGGAGTTGTATGTTGTTCCAAGTTTGCAACAGCAACTCTATCTAGGGGTAGATTTTTGGAAGGTGTTCAAGGTTGCTCCGAACGTGATCTGTGCTCTAGACATACCAGCGCTGACGAGAGGGCAGGAGTCTGATCCTATGCGACAGCTTACTCCAACACAAACTGAAGAGCTCGAGCGTGTAAAACTTGCATTCCCTTCGTTCGCACAGATGGGATTGGGTAAGACTCACGTCGAAGAACATGTCATTGAGATGGAAGATGAAACCATTCCCATCAAACAACGACATTATCCAATTTCACCTGTCGTTCAAGGGTTAATGTATGCTGAGCTTGACCGCATGCTTGAACTCGGTGTGATCGAAGAGAGCAACAGCGCTTATAGCTCTCCAGTTGTGTTGGTGCGTAAGCCAGGCAAGAACAGACTTTGCTTGGACTCGAGGAAAATAAATGCGGCCACGAAAAAATTTGCCTATCCTCTTCCGCACATTGAAGGGATCTTAAGTCGACTCCACAACACGCACTACATATCGAGTATCGATTTGAAGGACGCCTTTTGGCAGATTCCTCTGGAGCACAAATCAAGAGAGAAGACGGCATTCACAGTCCCTGGACGACCGTTGTATCAGTTCACGGTTATGCCGTTTGGATTGTGCAACGCCGCCCAGAGAATGTGTAAGCTGATGGACAAAGTTATTCCCGCTCGTCTGAGAGAGAATGTCTTTGTCTATCTCGATGACCTCTTGATTTGCTCTCCAGACTTTGAAACCCACATGGGCGTTCTGAAAGAGGTAGCGAGGTGTTTGCGTGAGGCGGGGCTGACAATAAATGTGGAGAAAAGCAAATTCTGTTACAAAGAGATCAAGTACTTGGGCTATTTCGTCGGCGATGGATGTCTGAGAACAGATCCTGAGAAGGTTTCAGCGATTAAGGACTTCCCTGTCCCAAAAACCCCTAAACAACTCCGTCGGTTTCTAGGGATGACGGGTTGGTATAGACGCTTTATCCCAAATTTTGCGTCTATATCGGCCCCAATGACAGACTGTCTTAAAAAGGGTAAGGATTTCATAATGACTAATGAAGCGCTAACAGCTTTCGAGAACTTGAAGACGACATTGATTACTGCACCTATACTAACGAACCCAGACTTCAACAAACACTTCTACATACAATGCGACGCATCAACTTCTGGAGTAGGGAGTGTGCTTTTCCAAATGGACGAAGAGAAAAGCGAACGGCCCATCGCATTCATGTCCCAGAAGCTGAATCCCGCTCAACGGAATTACAGTGTAACGGAACTTGAGTGCTATGCAGCCGTTTTGTCCGTGAAGAAGTTCCGAGCCTACATCGAAGGCTTACCTTTTACTATTATAACAGACCACGCAAGTCTCAA
The DNA here is from genome assembly GCA_963921185.1 of Dasysyrphus tricinctus. Taxonomy (NCBI): domain Eukaryota; kingdom Metazoa; phylum Arthropoda; class Insecta; order Diptera; family Syrphidae; genus Dasysyrphus; species Dasysyrphus tricinctus. The sequence continues at coordinate 202,567,622 of OY992530.1, read as the reverse complement.
GTGGCTGATGACACAAAAAGATTTGAGTGGTCGGTTAGCTCGGTGGAGTTTAAAGCTGCAAGGCTTTGACTTCACCATAGAGCATAGAAAGGGTGTCCTAAATGTAGTCCCGGATACTCTCTCAAGAATCCATATGGACGAAATCAGTACCAAAATGCCAGAAGTTGACTTCAATTCACCATACTTTTCATCAGAAGAGTATGTTGAGTTGAAGAAGACCGTAAACGAGAACCAAGACAAACTACCCGACATTTGTATTTCCGACGGCTACGTTTATAAACGAACTGACAGACGAACAGGAGATCCGATCCAAGAAGACAGAGCCTGGAAACTCTGGGTCCCGAAGGAGTTGTGTAGGGGACTTTTGGAAACAGCACACGATTCCTTTACTGCTGGTCATGGAGGAATCCATAAGACCCTAGCCAAACTAAGACAAAAATACTACTGGCCTAATATGACGGCTGAAGTAAAAGACTACATAACAAACTGTGATACTTGTAAGTGCAATAAATCGACGAACTTGATTTTACGGCCACCCATGGGACAACAGACAATAACGGAAAGACCATTTCAGAGACTCTACATCGACTTCTTAGGACCGTACCCAAGAACGAAGACCGGTAATACCCACATTTTTATAGTACTCGACCATTTTAGCAAATATGTGTTTCTTAAACCCATTCGTAGAGCAACAGCAGCTGAGGTAGTGAAATACCTCGAAGAAGGTGTTTTCCATATGTTTGGCGTTCCCGAATTTATACATTCTGACAATGGAAAACAATTCGTTTCAGAATTGTTTTCCAGCCTTTTAAAGAGGTACGGAGTTCAGCACGTACGCACCGCTTTCTACTCCCCCCAAGCTAACGCTTCGGAGAGAGTGAATCGATCCGTGTTATCTAAAATTCGGTCCTATATCGATAGTGACCAAAGAAATTGGGATACCCATGTGAGCAACACTGCATTTTCGCTCAGAAGCGTTGTCCACGACGCGACTTCTTATGAACCGTATTATGCAGTGTTTGGCACTCAAATGGTCCAACATGGGAATTCTTATGAACTTTTGCGTAGATTAGACATGTTGAAAGACACAAACGTTGAAATTACCAACAAAGCTGACAAAATGGCACTTATCCGCAAAGACATTTTTGACAACCTTAAATTAGCGCACGTTGAAATTACCAACAAAGCTGACAAAATGGCACTTATCCGCAAAGACATTTTTGACAACCTTAAATTAGCACACGACAAATCGACTAGACACTACAACCTACGCACAAGGAACATTTCTTACAAAACAGGACAAATTGTTTACAGACGAAATTTCAAACAGAGTAACCTAGCAGATCACTATAATGCTAAATTGGGACCCAAGTTCATCAAATCAATAGTCCTTAAGCCCATTGGAAACTCTATGTACGAGTTAGGGAATCTGAGAGGGGAAAAGGTTGGTGTTTATCACGCCAAAGATATTCACACATAGTTTCTTTGACGCACTCAGCTGCTGTTGTTTCTATTAGCCATCAGTCTGTGATATAGATGTAGTTATGTCCTTATATATTTATATTATTTATTTATTTATTTATTTATTTATATATTTATTAATCCATCCATTTAATTATTTTTCCTATTCATTTATTTATTTCATTTATGGGTTACTATTAATAGATAAATCTTTTCAATAAGAACCTCATGATCTGTGATATAAGTGTTAGTTACGTCCTTATATACACATTTATTTATTCTCTTATTATCGACTATCATTGATATACAAGTCTTAGCAATAAGACTCATATGATCTGTGATATATGTGTTTGTGCCGTATAGAGATTTATTTATTTACCTATTTTATTTTATTTATTTATATTATTTATTTATTCATTTATTTATTTATTTATTTATTTATTTATATACTATACATATATCGATTTATCTGTGTATTCACATAGCAATTCATTCATCCACAATATAATAGCTATTTTAGCTATTTGTGTTGTCAATGTCAGTTTAAAGATTTTGTAATTTCGGTTCCACTTACTTAATTATTGATTTCTTTGTATCCATTAGGAAACAAGATTCAATTTATTTATAATTTAACTCTCCAGGTATTTTATTTTTTTTTATTTTTTTGATACTATTATTATTTTTTTTGGAGAATCACAGACTGACCTTTAGCCTAGAATCTCGATTGCATTCTTTAAAATCGAACTCAGGGTTTATAAACTCACGCGACCAATTCATAACAGAGACGTATATTTAAAATCTGTCACATTCAATTCAATAGGTATTATAAAAAAAAAAAAAAATAGCTCGACACTCTATAACGAAACAAATAACTAAAACCGATTGAAACGCCAACCAAATTACCTATAACTACCTATGTCTACAGAGCAAAAAAATTTTACCCATCAACTGGTATAGCAAAAAGAATAGTACCTCAAATCAGAATTGGTTAGTTACCGAACTAGGAACAATAGTTAAAGTAACCGTAGGCTCATCGGCAAACAGAATACCTAGTAATTCAGGGCGTGGGACGTGCCACACGTTGACGAACGGCTGAAAACTCAATAGAGCTACTAAGGAAAAACATGCAAGCTGTTCTGATGACTTGTAATTCCAATGAAAGAATAAAATAAGGCCAACATATTTCACATGAGCAAACTACGACTTCCATCTTCTTCGAGTCCAGTCTACTCACGACCACTCGGAGACTGTTATCGTGTTTGTTACGAAAGCCGTAGCTTCCACCTTCGGATTCGAATGAATCCAGATATAAAAATAAAAGAAAAACATATCTCGTATCTAACTGCCCGTTGTAAGGATACACATTATTATATACAACCAAGTGCATACGCACATTCAAAGAAAAAAGGTTGCATATTAGATATACACGATCAAACCGCGATCCAATTGTGGACAGAACATTCAATGACCCAACAAAAATAATAAGACCATACGTTCACAGATCCATAGAGGCACTCATCCTCTTTTTTATTTTATTTATGGAATCAAAATTCCATGCTAGGCTCAACCATACTTTCAAAAAGAAAAAAACACATAATAAATAGAACAAAAAAAAAAAAAAACTCACGAACCAAGGTCATCAACACTGAACTAAATTTCAAAGATGTGATGAATATTATCCCCGAATTTGATGTTCCGTCAGGATGGCGAAATTACTATCTGGAACTTTATACGGTGACCATAAGCTTCTCCTGCATGGGCACCTGAAAAGAAAGAAAAAAAAATGGTTATTTCAAATGGCTAGGGAATTTGGTGTCGCTGGAGAAAGGTTCTTTGATAGAATTCAATTCAAAGTAATTGAAGTATCAAGAAACAATCTCAGCGACAGCAACCACTTATCTATTAGGTAGGCCTGGAACGTGTTGAGGTAGGTTATTTTCCATAAGGGGTAACTAAAATAGGAAAAAAAAATAATAGTGGAATGAGAAATGTGGTTGGGCACATAAAGAAAAAAAAACAAGAAGCTTACCGGCCGATGAGGTAGAAGTTGATATTCCGTCGCTTCCATAGCGACCACTTAATGTATTATACTCCCTGCCTTTGATATATATTCCATTTAATGGTAATTTATAATTCAAACATACATTTTTATCACAGACGATTGAGAAATTTAATTTTTGTTGGAGGGCAACAATTGTTGGCACATTTCTCGATTCTTATTTTACGCGAGTATTACAAAGAAGGAGAAATGTCAAATGCCAGAGTACCTTGACATACATCACGATTACTTTCACAGTGGTGATTAGCAGAACTTAAAAGTGAACATTATAAAAAGGGAAGTAAAGACTGAGTCAGATAACGACGGTTTCAAATTCAAACTTGAGAACTTGATCAGGATAATTAGGTGCAATATTTAAGAGTTAAGTTAGGTTTAATGAGAAAAAAAGACTGAAAAACAAATTCCAATGCAATACGAGGCATTGAGTGATTGTTTTAAAGTAAATAGTTTGTTAAAGTATGATTAAGTACTAGATGGTATTAAAGGAGACAGTAGGTAACACGCAAACTCGGATAGCTAAATAAGAAATGAGGAATAGGAAGAGATGCAAACTATTAAGACAGATGGAATAATTAATATAGGGGTAAACAAGGACAAGAAGAAAAGTAGAACGAATTTGCAGAACAGTTAGGGGAAGAAAACTTGAGTTCCAGTGATAATGAGAATAATGAAAGTGGGGCAATAGGCCAATGACCGCAAAAACTGCATTTTTCTGATTGCAAGTCATATGAATACTGCAAGTCAAAGCGCGAAGATTTGAATTTAGAGCAGTTGTGCGTTAAAGTTTTGTAAGAACTTTTTATACATATACATAACAATATCATATGGATTTTTTTTTTATTCATACAATTGAGTATTTTAAACTTGAAAGTGATTCATGAAGGTGAATATTTCTTGTGAAAAATAAGTATACAAAGTGTATACTAATAAATAATTAATTCTTAGATTTTTAATTGAAATTCGTTGAAAGAAAACGAAGTGCAAAGTGCATAAAGGAGCGGTTACGCTTACTTTGGTTAGCAATAATACTAACCAGGAACATGAGATTTTATCTTCTAGCAGAGGTATGTTAAAAATGAAGTGATTATTTAGAATCTTTATCCAGTTTCTTTAAGATGTTTGTCTAATCTGGAATATTGTGCTTAGGTTTAGGATTGGAACAAATCTTTATCTCATCAGTCACGAGGCTTCATGTACCTACATCTACCTATATATATACATATACAGTACAAATAATAGATAGATACACGTAGTACATATAGTGGACTTTCTACTTAAAAAGACCAGCCTAAACCTCTGCGTATTTTGGGGAGACCATTTTAAAAAAAAAAAAAAAAAACAGGAATATTGGAGGCTGCGCTGATAAAAAAGAGATAGTGTGGCAGGGTGCTCTGCTGGGAAGTGTACCTACGTGACCTTTACTTACCAGCTCAAATATCAAGGGCATCACAAGGGCAACGGGACCCCAAATGATCTTCCGTTTCATTTTTTTTGCATACGATTTTGAATTTCAATAATTTTAAAAATTTAATAATTTTGTTTTTTTTTTAATTTAATTTTTTTTTATTTGCTTCAATTTTTTTTTAATTTTTGTGAATTTAATTTTTAATTCCTTTTAAATGAACTAAGTGTAAAGTAGAAGAGTAAAAAAGTTAAACATAATAGTAAAAGAAAGTAGAATAACCCTATTGAAGTGAATCCCTTAACTTTGGAACTATATTGAACATGCATATATAGATATTTGTATAGAGTGAGATAAGTGCGCGAAGTTGAAGCTCGAAGTTGAGAGCCAAACCGTCATCCAGGAACGTGCTGCCGGCAGGACTTCGTGGGACGTGTAAACTGTAAGTTTGCGATTTTCTTATATTATTTTATATACTATATACACGTACATATATTACGCATTATACAATCCTTAGAACAAAGATAAAGGATAAATTTTTTTTCTTTGAGAGGAGGTAGAATAAAAATCCTCCTAGTAAGAAAAGTAAAGACAATATCGTCACCTTTTGCCTATAGATTTTTTTTTAACCTTTTTACTATTTTTACTATTTTTTTTTTCTTTTGCTGAATTAATTCAATTATAGTACCAAATTTTGTAATGTAATAAATGGCCAGAGGCCAAATTAGTTGAAAAAAAAAAAACAAGATTTTTGTTGTTTTTTCATTATAAATACGAGTTAAACCTTTCTATTCATAATGTGTTGCTAATTCAAGCTGCGATGGGGTGTGGGGTTTTGGCAGGACCGACAGTGGAAGAGGTGAGATAAATGGTTGGATGACTTAAGAAGACAAGACGAACATTTTGACTAGGGACGAGACTTTTCAACAGTTAAAAGTTATGACTTAGCGATTGGGATTAGAATTAGGGGTCACCTTCGCAGAACACGGCCATGGAGGTGGTAAAGGTAGTATCCGTGGATACTAGGGTGGGTAGGTCAATTCTCGACGATACCATCTGTCGAGGCCTTGAGTGACTTGGCGAACCACTGTCTGAGTGAGACATTGGGCTTTGGACGGATTTGTAGGGATTAGAGTAGTTCTAGGTTAGAATAGCAGATATAACAATAGTTATAACAAATTATATCTCATTTCGATTATAAATAAATAGTTTTAGTTTTTTTGATATAAAATAAATTATATTTCATTTATATCTTGGTCAGATATAAATCCCTAATTTTAGGTTTTGATATAAAAATATTATATCTCATGTTAATTTATATTGGTTTAGATGAGTATAGGTTTAGATTGGTTCATCTTGAACAAATCCGTTTCGAAGACACAACCTTTCCCTCAGGCGGTGGCATAGGTACTTAGATTTGTGCACTTCCTTTTCTTGCCTTATCCTGATTTTATCTTCTTCCTCATTCCTTTCCTTTTCCTATTCCCGTACCTTTCCTGGCACGAGAGTTTTGTTTGCTGAGTCGGAGATGTATGGATAGGGGTAAGAACCACCCCCAAACCTTCGAGCTGAGCCGAGCTAGTGCAAGCGTGCCATGCCCCTGTCCAGCATCAAAGAACACCTCCGTGGTATACCGTAACTCACAACAATGGCGCCCAACGGTTTCGAACGGCTTAGAGATAAATCAATTCTTCAAGGAGATGATTTTCATTATGAAGATCATCCCCTTGGATTTGCGATTATCTCTCAGATTTTTTTTTTTTTCTTCAATTTTAATAATTTTCCGATCCCTAATTGCACAAGTTTAGGTATCGTTTAAGCTCTTTGTAAAGCGATAGATGAAGGATAGCTGTCCAATCTTACGGGTCGAGCACCCGAAGATTTTGTGAGGTAATCTGAATACTATCGCAAGTCAAAGAGCGGAATGGGGTTGAGATGCCCAACACTTGTTGCTTTCCATATAGTCAGGCATAGTCAGACGTATAGTGAGGCGCAAGTGTGGGACATTGAAATCCTATTCGTGTGGAGGTTGATTCTAAACCCCCAGCTAGCCTACTATCAGGTTATACACCAGATAGTATGATGTGGTAGGGAAGTTTGGAATAAGCTGAAGCACTCGTCAGGTCACAGAGAGGCACCAATCGCAGAAGTGATTGACTGACGAACTGACTGACAGACTGACTTAATACTAGACGACTAACTAACGATCTAGAGACTTTTATTTCGCCCATTCAACTACTGTTTAGGAAACCTGGCTGAAATTCCACACACCAAGCAACGTATTAAAATATATAGAAAAAAAAAGACAACTGAAAACATATTTACAAAAAGAAAATATTTTTAACAATTTTGTTTCACACATTTATTATAATTCATTATATTAACATAGTTTTTTTAATCTAAAGTGATTTGCAGTTTTTGAAGCTTTTTTTTATTATTATAATTTCCTTTCTTTATTCCATTTTCATTCATTTTTTTTCTTAATTTTTTAATATTACCTTCTTTTACATAACTTTTTTTATTTTTTTTTGAATTCCATTTTTTTTATAACATACATTTTTTTTTTTGAATTTTTATTTTGGCTTTTTACATATCCTTTTTTTAAACATAATTTTTGAAAAATTTACGACAGTCAACTAAAAGGTTTAACTTTGAGTAAACAAAGAATAAAACAAGGAGAAACAAATCTACACATACAAGATCCCCTTGAGAGTGAAGATGGTGAAGGAAAACTTAGGCGCAGTTCCTAAGAGCACTCTGTCCCAGAGAAATAAGGGAAAAGAAAGAGTCCCTCATATTCTTAGGTCTGGCAGGAATGGGGTCCTAGAGGATCCTCCACTAGCGATGCCTAGAAATCGACCATCTGAGGCGAATGGTCATAGGTCTATTTTGGAACATTCATCCCTAGATTCAGGTAGCAATGAATCCTTGGCCGATGAATCTAGCTTTCATGGCTTCCATGAAGAGGGAACAGAGAATAGGGATGAGTCTGAGATAGGAGCGGTAGGGCTGAGTCCAGGCCGAAGCAAAAATCATTCTTTGATTCTCCTTGACTCGGAAGAAGAGGAGACCAGACAGACGATACGAAGACGAACTCACGAATTTCAAAAAGAACTTCAAGCTTTACATGATAACATAGAACGGCAAAACGAACGTGACGACGAGAACACAACTAACACGACATACAAGAACATCGACAAAGCTATCGAGGCTGCGGTGTCTAGGTCCATAGAGGACGCACAAAAGAAAACAATGTGCCTGCTCAACCAGCAGATGGCTAGCATGAAAACTATGCACAATATGGTCCAAGTCTTAACGAACAATGTGACAACAGTTCATGAGCGTCTCTTGTTGGTTGAGAAGTCGGCCATATTGTGGCATGAAAAGCAGGAAATGACTGATGAGATTAAAGCTTCCAACCCTATTCCTAAGAAACGTGTTTCATTAAAACAGGGCAGAGAATCTCGAGAGGAAAAATATCCAGATAGACAAGACAATAGGAAGCGTCTTGAGATTCACAAATGGGGGGTAAAATTCGACGGAACGTCGAAGACTATGAGCGTTGAAAGTTTCATTTTTCGAATTGAAACGCTTCAAAAAACAAATGGTGCCAGTAATGAGCAAGTATTTGCAAATTTCCACCACCTATTAACCGGGCCAGCAGAGAAGTGGTATTGGCAGTACCTTGAGGAAAATCAGGGGGATGATTTGCTTAATTACTACGATCTAAAAACAGAGCTGTTAAGACAATTTAGGAATAGTAAAAGAGACCACGAGATTCTTAGATCTATTATGGATCGAAAACAACAACCAAACGAGTCTTATGATGAGTTTTATGAAGACATTAGAGGATTGGTTTTGCAAATGCAAAACCGACCAAATGAGAAAGATCTCGTCTCGATCGTGAGAACTAATATTAAAGATAGAGTAGCGAACTTGATATTTGGATGCTCGGTTGAGAGCATTCGTGACCTGAGAGAGGAGTGCAGGCGTGCAGAGAAGCACTTAGCTACTCGTGACTACAAAACTAAAAGACTGGTTAGTGAAATAGAAGAACGAGATATTCACCGTCATAGGGTAGTTTTAGAGAGTTCGGAAGATGATGATGATGGACATATTGCAGCAGTCAATTACAACCGAATTGACCGACCCCAAACAATCAATAAACAAGACAAACGGAATGCTACACATAAAAATAACGAACGAGACAAAAAGACAGAACCTACTAAAGACAGCAAAACAGCTGCGGCAACATGTCCATCAACATTCCACGCTCTGACCTGCTTCAGTTGCGGCCAGGGGAATGTTTCCTTCCACTGTGGAACTTGTCAGGGAAACCTGAAAGTCGGCAGTGCATCCGGAGCACCACCGCTGACGAAAGTGCCTCTTCCGGAAATCCAGGAACTGGAAAAGTAAAAATTTTAAAAAGAGAACACAATTTAGAAATAATACAACCTCATTTATTGAAACCACATAAAACGCTTCACCAGAGAATTAAAGAATATGATGAAGCTCGTAGGCGTATTTTTAATGAAGAAGTGATGAGCTGTGAAAAAATAGTAGTAAGCAGTAGAAATTATAAGAAAATAGCTAGGCTTAGGGAAAAGAGTGCAATATGTAGGAGTAGGAAAATGAAAATTGAGTCCACTGTTCTATCGATCTGTGACGATAACAGACCGTATGCTAAAGTGGCTGTGAACGGCGTAGAAATGTTGGGTCTTTTAGACAGTGGCGCTTCACTAAGTTGTTTAGGGAAAGGGGCAATGGATTTTATCCGAGACCAGAACATAGAAATGACGACTATGACTATAGACATAAAGACAGCAGACGGCAAGAACCAGCAAATTAACGGACGATTTAAGACCAACGTCTCATGGGGTGGCAAAACCCAAGAGATGGAGTTGTATGTTGTTCCAAGTTTGCAACAGCAACTCTATCTAGGGGTAGATTTTTGGAAGGTGTTCAAGGTTGCTCCGAACGTGATCTGTGCTCTAGACATACCAGCGCTGACGAGAGGGCAGGAGTCTGATCCTATGCGACAGCTTACTCCAACACAAACTGAAGAGCTCGAGCGTGTAAAACTTGCATTCCCTTCGTTCGCACAGATGGGATTGGGTAAGACTCACGTCGAAGAACATGTCATTGAGATGGAAGATGAAACCATTCCCATCAAACAACGACATTATCCAATTTCACCTGTCGTTCAAGGGTTAATGTATGCTGAGCTTGACCGCATGCTTGAACTCGGTGTGATCGAAGAGAGCAACAGCGCTTATAGCTCTCCAGTTGTGTTGGTGCGTAAGCCAGGCAAGAACAGACTTTGCTTGGACTCGAGGAAAATAAATGCGGCCACGAAAAAATTTGCCTATCCTCTTCCGCACATTGAAGGGATCTTAAGTCGACTCCACAACAGGCACTACATATCGAGTATCGATTTGAAGGACGCCTTTTGGCAGATTCCTTTGGAGCACAAATCAAGAGAGAAGACGGCATTCACAGTCCCTGGACGACCGTTGTATCAGTTCACGGTTATGCCGTTTGGATTGTGCAACGCCGCCCAGAGAATGTGTAAGCTGATGGACAAAGTTATTCCCGCTCGTCTGAGAGAGAATGTCTTTGTCTATCTCGATGACCTCTTGATTTGCTCTCCAGACTTTGAAACCCACATGGGCGTTCTGAAAGAGGTAGCGAGGTGTTTGCGTGAGGCGGGGCTGACAATAAATGTGGAGAAAAGCAAATTCTGTTACAAAGAGATCAAGTACTTGGGCTATTTCGTCGGCGATGGATGTCTGAGAACAGATCCTGAGAAGGTTTCAGCGATTAAGGACTTCCCTGTCCCAAAAACCCCTAAACAACTCCGTCGGTTTCTAGGGATGACGGGTTGGTATAGACGCTTTATCCCAAATTTTGCGTCTATATCGGCCCCAATGACAGACTGTCTTAAAAAGGGTAAGGATTTCATAATGACTAATGAAGCGCTAACAGCTTTCGAGAACTTGAAGACGACATTGATTACTGCACCTATACTAACGAACCCAGACTTCAACAAACACTTCTACATACAATGCGACGCATCAACTTCTGGAGTAGGGAGTGTGCTTTTCCAAATGGACGAAGAGAAAAGCGAACGGCCCATCGCATTCATGTCCCAGAAGCTGAATCCCGCTCAACGGAATTACAGTGTAACGGAACTTGAGTGCTATGCAGCCGTTTTGTCCGTGAAGAAGTTCCGAGCCTACATCGAAGGCTTACCTTTTACTATTATAACAGACCACGCAAGTCTCAAGTGGCTGATGACACAAAAAGATTTGAGTGGTCGGTTAGCTCGGTGGAGTTTAAAGCTGCAAGGCTTTGACTTCACCATAGAGCATAGAAAGGGTGTCCTAAATGTAGTCCCGGATACTCTCTCAAGAATCCATATGGACGAAATCAGTACCAAAATGCCAGAAGTTGACTTCAATTCACCATACTTTTCATCAGAAGAGTATGTTGAGTTGAAGAAGACCGTAAACGAGAACCAAGACAAACTACCCGACATTTGTATTTCCGACGGCTACGTTTATAAACGAACTGACAGACGAACAGGAGATCCGATCCAAGAAGACAGAGCCTGGAAACTCTGGGTCCCGAAGGAGTTGTGTAGGGGACTTTTGGAAACAGCACACGATTCCTTTACTGCTGGTCATGGAGGAATCCATAAGACCCTAGCCAAACTAAGACAAAAATACTACTGGCCTAATATGACGGCTGAAGTAAAAGACTACATAACAAACTGTGATACTTGTAAGTGCAATAAATCGACGAACTTGATTTTACGGCCACCCATGGGACAACAGACAATAACGGAAAGACCATTTCAGAGACTCTACATCGACTTCTTAGGACCGTACCCAAGAACGAAGACCGGTAATACCCACATTTTTATAGTACTCGATCATTTTAGCAAATATGTGTTTCTTAAACCCATTCGTAGAGCAACAGCAGCTGAGGTAGTGAAATACCTCGAAGAAGGTGTTTTCCATATGTTTGGCGTTCCCGAATTTATACATTCTGACAATGGAAAACAATTCGTTTCAGAATTGTTTTCCAGCCTTTTAAAGAGGTACGGAGTTCAGCACGTACGCACCGCTTTCTACTCCCCCCAAGCTAACGCTTCGGAGAGAGTGAATCGATCCGTGTTATCTAAAATTCGGTCCTATATCGATAGTGACCAAAGAAATTGGGATACCCATGTGAGCAACACTGCATTTTCGCTCAGAAGCGTTGTCCACGACGCGACTTCTTATGAACCGTATTATGCAGTGTTTGGCACTCAAATGGTCCAACATGGGAATTCTTATGAACTTTTGCGTAGATTAGACATGTTGAAAGACACAAACGTTGAAATTACCAACAAAGCTGACAAAATGGCACTTATCCGCAAAGACATTTTTGACAACCTTAAATTAGCACACGACAAATCGACTAGACACTACAACCTACGCACAAGGAACATTTCTTACAAAACAGGACAAATTGTTTACAGACGAAATTTCAAACAGAGTAACCTAGCAGATCACTATAATGCTAAATTGGGACCCAAGTTCATCAAATCAATAGTCCTTAAGCCCATTGGAAACTCTATGTACGAGTTAGGGAATCTGAGAGGGGAAAAGGTTGGTGTTTATCACGCCAAAGATATTCACACATAGTTTCTTTGACGCACTCAGCTGCTGTTGTTTCTATTAGCCATCAGTCTGTGATATAGATGTAGTTATGTCCTTATATATTTATATTATTTATTTATTTATTTATTTATTTATATATTTATTAATCCATCCATTTAATTATTTTTCCTATTCATTTATTTATTTCATTTATGGGTTACTATTAATAGATAAATCTTTTCAATAAGAACCTCATGATCTGTGATATAAGTGTTAGTTACGTCCTTATATACACATTTATTTATTCTCTTATTATCGACTATCATTGATATACAAGTCTTAGCAATAAGACTCATATGATCTGTGATATATGTGTTTGTGCCGTATAGAGATTTATTTATTTACCTATTTTATTTTATTTATTTATATTATTTATTTATTCATTTATTTATTTATTTATTTATTTATTTATATACTATACATATATCGATTTATCTGTGTATTCACATAGCAATTCATTCATCCACAATATAATAGCTATTTTAGCTATTTGTGTTGTCAATGTCAGTTTAAAGATTTTGTAATTTCGGTTCCACTTACTTAATTATTGATTTCTTTGTATCCATTAGGAAACAAGATTCAATTTATTTATAATTTAACTCTCCAGGTATTTTATTTTTTTTTATTTTTTTGATACTATTATTATTTTTTTTGGAGAATCACAGACTGACCTTCAGCCTAGAATCTCGATTGCATTCTTTAAAATCGAACTCAGGGTTTATAAACTCACGCGACCAATTCATAACAGAGACGTATATTTAAAATCTGTCACATTCAATTCAATAGGTATTATAAAAAAAAAAAAAAATAGCTCGACACTCTATAACGAAACAAATAACTAAAACCGATTGAAACGCCAACCAAATTACCTATAACTACCTATGTCTACAGAGCAAAAAAATTTAACCCATCAACTGGTATAGCAAAAAGAATAGTACCTCAAATCAGAATTGGTTAGTTACCGAACTAGGAACAATAGTTAAAGTAACCGTAGGCTAATCGGCAAACAGAATACCTAGTAATTCAGGGCGTGGGACGTGCCACACGTTGACGAACGGCTGAAAACTCAATAGAGCTACTAAGGAAAAACATGCAAGCTGTTCTGATGACTTGTAATTCCAATGAAAGAATAAAATAAGGCCAACATATTTCACATGAGCAAACTACGACTTCCATCTTCTTCGAGTCCAGTCTACTCACGACCACTCGGAGACTGTTATCGTGTTTGTTACGAAAGCCGTAGCTTCCACCTTCGGATTCGAATGAATCCAGATATAAAAATAAAAGAAAAACATATCTCGTATCTAACTGCCCGTTGTAAAGATACACATTATTATATACAACCAAGTGCATACGCACATTCAAAGAAAAAAGGTTGCATATTAGATATACACGATCAAACCGCGATCCAATTGTGGACAGAACATTCAATGACCCAACAAAAATAATAAGACCATACGTTCACAGATCCATAGAGGCACTCATCCTCTTTTTTATTTTATTTATGGAATCAAAATTCCATGCTAGGCTCAACCATACTTTCAAAAAGAAAAAAACACATAATAAATAGAACAAAAAAAAAAAAAAACTCACGAACCAAGGTCATCAACACTGAACTAAATTTCAAAGATGTGATGAATATTATCCCCGAATTTGATGTTCCGTCAGGATGGCGAAATTACTATCTGGAACTTTATACGGTGACCATAAGCTTCTCCTGCATGGGCACCTGAAAAGAAAGAAAAAAAATGGTTATTTCAAATGGCTAGGGAATTTGGTGTCGCTGGAGAAAGGTTCTTTGATAGAATTCAATTCAAAGTAATTGAAGTATCAAGAAACAATCTCAGCGACAGCAACCACTTATCTATTAGGTAGGCCTGGAACGTGTTGAGGTATGTTATTTTCCATAAGGGGTAACTAAAATAGGAAAAAAAAATAATAGTGGAATGAGAAATGTGGTTGGGCACATAAAGAAAAAAAAACAAGAAGCTTACCGGCCGATGAGGTAGAAGTTGATATTCCGTCGCTTCCATAGCGACCACTTAATGTATTATACTCCCTGCCTTTGATATATATTCCATTTAATGGTAATTTATAATTCAAACATACATTTTTATCACAGACGATTGAGAAATTTAATTTTTGTTGGAGGGCAACAATTGTTGGCACATTTCTCGATTCTTATTTTACGCGAGTATTACAAAGAAGGAGAAATGTCAAATGCCAGAGTACCTTGACATACATCACGATTACTTTCACAGTGGTGATTAGCAGAACTTAAAAGTGAACATTATAAAAAGGGAAGTAAAGACTGAGTCAGATAACGACGGTTTCAAATTCAAACTTGAGAACTTGATCAGGATAATTAGGTGCAATATTTAAGAGTTAAGTTAGGTTTAATGAGAAAAAAAGACTGAAAAACAAATTCCAATGCAATACGAGGCATTGAGTGATTGTTTTAAAGTAAATAGTTTGTTAAAGTATGATTAAGTACTAGATGGTATTAAAGGAGACAGTAGGTAACACGCAAACTCGGATAGCTAAATAAGAAATGAGGAATAGGAAGAGATGCAAACTATTAAGACAGATGGAATAATTAATATAGGGGTAAACAAGGACAAGAAGAAAAGTAGAACGAATTTGCAGAACAGTTAGGGGAAGAAAACTTGAGTTCCAGTGATAATGAGAATAATGAAAGTGGGGCAATAGGCCAATGACCGCAAAAACTGCATTTTTCTGATTGCAAGTCATATGAATACTGCAAGTCAAAGCGCGAAGATTTGAATTTAGAGCAGTTGTGCGTTAAAGTTTTGTAAGAACTTTTTATACATATACATAACAATATCATATGGATTTTTTTTTTATTCATACAATTGAGTATTTTAAACTTGAAAGTGATTCATGAAGGTGAATATTTCTTGTGAAAAATAAGTATACAAAGTGTATACTAATAAATAATTAATTCTTAGATTTTTAATTGAAATTCGTTGAAAGAAAACGAAGTGCAAAGTGCATAAAGGAGCGGTTACGCTTACTTTGGTTAGCAATAATACTAACCAGGAACATGAGATTTTATCTTCTAGCAGAGGTATGTTAAAAATGAAGTGATTATTTAGAATCTTTATTCAGTTTCTTTAAGATGTTTGTCTAATCTGGAATATTGTGCTTAGGTTTAGGATTGGAACAAATCTTTATCTCATCAGTCACGAGGCTTCATGTACCTACATCTACCTATATATATACATATACAGTACAAATAATAGATAGATACACGTAGTACATATAGTGGACTTTCTACTTAAAAAGACCAGCCTAAACCTCTGCGTATTTTGGGGAGACCATTTAAAAAAAAAAAAAAAAAAACAGGAATATTGGAGGCTGCGCTGATAAAAAAGAGATAGTGTGGCAGGGTGCTCTGCTGGGAAGTGTACCTACGTGACCTTTACTTACCAGCTCAAATATCAAGGGCATCACAAGGGCAACGGGACCCCAAATGATCTTCCGTTTCATTTTTTTTGCATACGATTTTGAATTTCAATAATTTTAAAAATTTAATAATTTTGTTTTTTTTTTAATTTAATTTTTTTTTATTTGCTTCAATTTTTTTTTAATTTTTGTGAGTTTAATTTTTAATTCCTTTTAAATGAACTAAGTGTAAAGTAGAAGAGTAAAAAAGTTAAACATAATAGTAAAAGAAAGTAGAATAACCCTATTGAAGTGAATCCCTTAACTTTGGAACTATATTGAACATGCATATATAGATATTTGTATAGAGTGAGATAAGTGCGCGAAGTTGAAGCTCGAAGTTGAGAGCCAAACCGTCATCCAGGAACGTGCTGCCGGCAGGACTTCGTGGGACGTGTAAACTGTAAGTTTGCGATTTTCTTATATTATTTTATATACTATATACACATACATATATTACGCATTATACAATCCTTAGAACAAAGATAAAGGATAAATTTTTTTTCTTTGAGAGGAGGTAGAATAAAAATCCTCCTAGTAAGAAAAGTAAAGACAATATCGTCACCTTTTGCCTATAGATTTTTTTTTAACCTTTTTACTATTTTTACTATTTTTTTTTTCTTTTGCTGAATTAATTCAATTATAGTACCAAATTTTGTAATGTAATAAATGGCCAGAGGCCAAATTAGTTGAAAAAAAAAAAACAAGATTTTTGTTGTTTTTTCATTATAAATACGAGTTAAACCTTTCTATTCATAATGTGTTGCTAATTCAAGCTGCGATGGGGTGTGGGGTTTTGGCAGGACCGACAGTGGAAGAGGTGAGATAAATGGTTGGATGACTTAAGAAGACAAGACGAACATTTTGACTAGGGACGAGACTTTTCAACAGTTAAAAGTTATGACTTAGCGATTGGGATTAGAATTAGGGGTCACCTTCGCAGAACACGGCCATGGAGGTGGTAAAGGTAGTATCCGTGGATACTAGGGTGGGTAGGTCAATTCTCGACGATACCATCTGTCGAGGCCTTGAGTGACTTGGCGAACCACTGTCTGAGTGAGACATTGGGCTTTGGACGGATTTGTAGGGATTAGAGTAGTTCTAGGTTAGAATAGCAGATATAACAATAGTTATAACAAATTATATCTCATTTCGATTATAAATAAATAGTTTTAGTTTTTTTGATATAAAATAAATTATATTTCATTTATATCTTGGTCAGATATAAATCCCTAATTTTAGGTTTTGATATAAAAATATTATATCTCATGTTAATTTATATTGGTTTAGATGAGTATAGGTTTAGATTGGTTCATCTTGAACAAATCCGTTTCGAAGACACAACCTTTCCCTCAGGCGGTGGCATAGGTACTTAGATTTGTGCACTTCCTTTTCTTGCCTTATCCTGATTTTATCTTCTTCCTCATTCCTTTCCTTTTCCTATTCCCGTACCTTTCCTGGCACGAGAGTTTTGTTTGCTGAGTCGGAGATGTATGGATAGGGGTAAGAACCACCCCCAAACCTTCGAGCTGAGCCGAGCTAGTGCAAGCGTGCCATGCCCCTGTCCAGCATCAAAGAACACCTCCGTGGTATACCGTAACTCACAACAAACACCATGGTTAGATGGCTTAGGTTTGCCCTTTTCTTGTTAGGTGTGTTAGGTGAAGGCCGGCTTTTTACGGTAAGCATTCTAAAACTTCTGAGCTAACTTTTTCCTTTCGTCTTTCTCCTTCAATTCTCATGAATTGATTACCTATACCAATTGAGCGCAAGAAGACCACTCGCAGTGTAGTGTCATTCTCTTACCAGTAGTAGGAAATCGATTCCAATTAGGTACTGAAAACCCTCTAAAAGTACTTGAGAGTGCTAGGACGCCATATGGCCCTAGGCTCAATGATAGGAAAATCCCTATGCACACCTCCGCGTGGTAGAGGGCGGGTAACGCTAACGTGCAGGGGGACCGAATGGATGCCGGGATAAGCAGACAACCCAGCTATGCTGGTCAGGGCACAAACTTGTCCTCGGGATGGTTAAAAGCCCCCTTAAGGCGGATGAACTGCAGGTGGCGGTCAACGGCATGATAGTCTGGTGGCGGAGGAGCTTTTTTTGGTAAAAGGCCAACGGCAGCAGCAGGTAGCGTCTGTAACCCATATTGGGCGGCTACAAAAGGCGTCTGTTTTCCCATAGTGGGCGGCCTCGAGCAGTTATGTGTTTGACCATACAAAAGGCGGGTGTGCCTGTCAAATCTGAGCTTATGTATGTTATTAATCATATCTCGGAAAACACCATGGTGGAAGGATATATGCAAATACATGAATTATGACAACAAATGGAAATGAGTCCCCAAGAGGTAATCTTTTTATAGAAAATCCTTCTGTAGCTTCGGCTGCAGTAAACCGCACATCGGATTTGGGGGTGCGGCATCCTTCATGTACGAGCGTCAATCAAGACGCCATAATAATAAATGAATCGTTGACAAATAGAAGAAGTCTTTCAAGAAGCGCAAATGTTACTTTTGGCTACCGCATACGTACGAAAATCGGAGCATGGAACGTTCGATCCTTGTACAGCTATGGTAGATACGAGCAGGTTGAGCGTGAAATGCTTCGCCTTAAGATCAGTATCCTGGGCATAAGCGAAACTAAGTGGAGAGGAAGAGCTGAATACAGATCAGACACTGGACAGACGAGAATGCTGTATTCCGGGGAAGATGAAAGAGAGGGTGGCCAAAGACTGCATGGTGTCGGAATTATGTTGAACGAAGAAGCGAGGCGTAGTTTGATCTCATGGGCGCCCATTTCTGCGAGATTAATGACAGCAAGGTTTCGTTCAAAAATTCGTAACGTCACAATTATTCAGTGCTACGCCCCCACAAATGAAGCGACCGAGGAAGACAAAACCGCGTTCTACACTCATCTGAACTCGGTTTACAGTAGTGTTCCGAGAGCCGACATCATAGTCGTTATGGGAGACCTTAATGCCCAAGTCGGTTCAGACAATTACGGACTGGAACGCGTGATGGGAAGAAATGGCGTGGGGTCACGGAATGAAAATGGTGACTTGCTTGTCGACTTTTGTAACGCGAATCGTCTTGTGATAGGTGGGACTGTATTTAAGCATAAGACGTGCAACAAAATTACCTGGGTGCATCCGGATGGTCAAACCGAAAACCAAATTGATCATATCATGATTCAGCAGCGATGGAGGAAGTCTATGTGTGATGTCCGGAGTATAAGAAATGCCGATGTGGGAAGCGACCACCATTTGGTTCTGATGAGTCTCAAACTACGAACCGCTGCCGTACAAAAACCAGCGCAGGATGCAGCAAGGAGCACAAAATTCATTACTAATGCTTTAAATGACCCCAACATATGTCGAAACTATGTCACCACCCTTAACGACAGAGCCTCGTCATTAAATGGAATCCAGAATTCAACAATTGATGAGATGTGGGGTGAAATTAAAAGTGTTTTTATGGAGGCTGGATCCGAAACTGTACCCAAGCGAACGAGACGAAGAGACTCTTGGATATCCCAAGACACCTGGGATAAGATCGAACTTCGCAAATCGTTGAAAATCCAAATAAATGCCGAAGCTGATGTTCAACGAAAGGCTGACTTGCGAAGAGAGTACCGCATTGCACATAAGATGGTCTACCGCTGTGTGAGACGTGACAAGAGGGTGAAGTTGGATGGACTCGCAGATAATGCGGAAAGCGCTGCCAGAAGAGGAGATATCCGGGAATTGTACCAAATAGCCAAAGATGTTATCGGGAAAAAAAGCAACACCAATCATCCTGTAATGGATGTGGATGGCACACTTTTGGTATCAATTGAGGATCAGCTTCGTAGATGGAAGGACCATTTTTGTGCCCTGCTAAATGAGGATTCAGTTGAGCAGAGTGCTGAAGTGCCCCAACTAAACGAGATGCGCAGGTCCTATAGGGGTATTGACATCGAACCCCCGTCAGAATCGGAAATTCGTACATCAATAAATCTCCTCAAAAACAACAAGGCAGCTGGACTGGACGGAATACCAGCTGAATTCCTGAAAGCCGATCCCGTAGCAGCGGCTAGTATTTTACATCCGCTGATACAAAACATTTGGGAAAACGAAAGCTATCCCAGGGACTGGAAGGATGGTGTGATTGTTAAGTTGCCAAAGAAAGGTGACTTAAAGAATTGCAACAATTGGCGTGGTATCACCGTTTTGTCCGTTTTCCCAAAACTAATGGCAACAATCATACTCGAGCGAATAAAGGATAGAATCGAGTCTACACTCAAGAGGCATCAAGCTGGCTTCCGCAGTGGTCGATCGTGTGTCGACCATATCAACACCCTGCGTATCGTCCTCGAGCAGTCGATGGAATATCAATCACCGCTTTACCTCATGTTCGTGGATTTTGAAAAGGCCTTTGATCGAGTTAACCGAGAATGTATATGGAGATCGTTGCTTGGTAGAGGAATTCCACCAAAAATTGTTGCCATTATTAAAGAGTCCTACAACAACGCGAGGTGTTTTGTTTTGCACAATGGGCAGCTATCCGACTCCTTCGTAGTGCAACAGGGTGTGAGACAAGGGGATGTTCTATCGCCAATTCTCTTCCTGCTGGCGATGGACGACGTATTGACGGCCAGTGTAGGTACAGCTGAGCGACAGGGCATTCAATGGAGACCGTTCGAAAGGCTCAGTCATTTAGACTATGCCGATGACATATGTCTACTGGCAAATAACATCAGTGGGCTGAACGGGATGTGCCAAACACTGCAAGTGAAGGGAGAGTCGAGTGGTCTAAGAATAAACAGCAAAAAGACAAAAATAATGCTCACAGGCCGCTCCACACAGCAGCGTATTATTCTACAGGAGACGCCAGTTGAAGTAGTCGAACAGTTCAACTACCTTGGCAGTATTGTCTCTGCAAACGGTGGTACGGATCTGGACGTTAAAAGTAGAATAAATAAAGCTCGTGCTGCCTTCGGTACTCTGTCCCCAATCTGGAAATCAAGTCAAATCTCCTTACGCACTAAGTTGAGATTCTTCGAATCCAATGTCAAATCCGTGCTGTTATATGCTTGTGAAACCTGGAAAGTCACGTCTATCATTTCGAAGAAATTGCAGGCTTTTGTGAATCGCTGTCTTCGCCACATCCTAAAGATTCGATGGCCACAAATAATATCAAATGAGGAATTGTGGCGCAGGACAAGTCAAGAGCGGCTGGACGTCGACATAAGAAAGCGTAAATGGCGTTGGATTGGTCACACACTGAGGAAACCAAACGATGAAATTGCAAAGCAGTCCTTTGAATGGAATCCTCAGGGTGCACGGCGGGTTGGAAGACCAAGAACAACATGGAAATCAACTGTCTTAGCGGAAGCAGAATCCCAGAGAAAGACGTGGCCACAGCTAAAGTACCTTGCAGCAGACCGTGAAGGATGGAGACGTTTTGTTGACGCCCTATGCCCGATGTTTACAGGACACGATGATGATGACTGAAAACCAAAATAAGACGATTTGTTAGTAGCAGATTAAGTATTGTAGATATTCTTACTTCTTCAACTTGAACGTATGAGTAATTTGCACGATTCTGATCCCAGATTGTGGGACTCCATGGAAACGCTTTATTCTGTGATTTCCTTTTCCAGATTGCAATTAAAGCGCAACTTGGATTCTCGGAGGTGGCCTTGAAATGAAATATATGGTCAAGAGTTTTTGAAAATATTTCTTGAAGGGTAGAACTTACTTCCATATTGCACATCAATACATAATTTTGCACACACCCACGCTCATGCACATCAAGAACACGAACAAAACTCAAAGTATAAATAAATGAACATTTAAATAAATTTAATAAGTTTATAATTCAAAGTTAAAAGTTCGGTCACTCCACTTAAACAGAAGAATTTCTTTTCAAATTTTCTTCATATTCAATTATTTAATAAGTTTATTCAAGAAATAAAATCAAAATAAACAAACCGACGCAATTTAGTAATCAAATAGAAAACAATTTCATATAAACGTCAGAAGTCAAAAAATATGGTAAATTAAAAGAGGTGGCTCTGTTTTTTTATAAATAATATTAATAGATGGCCTTAGTTTCTATGGCAAAAAAAGCTTGCTGAGGCCAAGTAGCAAGAGATGGCATTGAGAATAGTTACTATTTTTGCCACTTTGCTCCAATAAGCAGTTATGAAGCATAGAAGATATGAGCTCCTTTTAAAAAAACTTTTGTATGGAAATGAAACTCGACTAGCAGTCCATATATAATAGGTCAATGTTTGTGTCCCATAGATAGAATATTCAAGATAAAAGTAATTCCGATTTAATGTAATGATTTGTATATCTGAGATTGGTGGAACGGTAAGCGAGCGTGAAAATTGGTGCAAAGGGTCTCGCAGACCCAGATACAAAATGCAATACCGGCACGAATTTCATACTTGTTATCGTTCGTTTGCATGGAAACTCCATTTTTTTCTGTGATTGCGTCACTAAGCCCCGATGCTGTTTTTTTTCGTCCGAAACACACCTATTTTGTATGCTTCGATCAGTTACAAAATAAAAAAAAAAAATTTTGTAGCCGCCAACCACCCTAAATTTTCAATTTTACCGCCCTCAACTTTTGCCACCGGGGGAAAATTCCTGGTTTGCCCCCCACGCCTGCCAGATCAGGCCCTGTTTACATTCTATTTGTGAAAAATGACTAGGGACAAGCGTGGTTAAAATTTTGATCCGTGTTTCAGCTGAGGTTCAACGACGGCTCTTCAAAACTACTTGCCGGATTTTGATTATTGAAACGGTCCTTAGTCTTAATTAAGGTCTTCTAAGTTATTTCAAAAACCATTTTCAATTCGAGCAAAGATTTCAAAAAATTGTCTCAAAAAACTATTTTCGTCTTTTTTCGAATTTCAAGAATATGATGGATACTAGTTCTATGGGCAAATTTTTCGAAATTTTTGTTTAAATTGGGAATGGTTTTTGAAATAACTTAGAAGGCTTAAATTAAGGCTAAAAACCGCTTCAATCATCGAAATCCACCAAGTAGTTTGGAAATGACAACGCTTTGTATTTAACACTTGCAAGAAATTTATATGAAATTCTTGCAAGTGCTGGATACAAAACGTTGCCATTTCAAAACTACTTCAGGATTTTGATTATTGAAACGGTTCTTAGTCTTAATTAAGGTATTCTAAGTTATTTCAAAAACTAATTCCAATTCGAGCAAAGATTTCAAAAAATTGTCTCA
The DNA here is from genome assembly GCA_963921185.1 of Dasysyrphus tricinctus. Classification (NCBI taxonomy): domain Eukaryota; kingdom Metazoa; phylum Arthropoda; class Insecta; order Diptera; family Syrphidae; genus Dasysyrphus; species Dasysyrphus tricinctus. The sequence goes on along the minus strand of OY992530.1, from coordinate 202,544,289 downwards.
AAAAACTAGTTTCGTCTTTTTTCAAATTTCAAGAATATGATGGATACTAGTTCTATGGGCAAATTTTTCGAAATATTTGTTTAAATTAAAAATGTTTTTTAAAATAACTTAGAAGGATTAAATTAGGGCAAAAAAACCGCTTCAACTATCAAAATCCAGCAAGTAGTTTTGAAATGACAACGCTTATTTAACACTTGCAAGAAATTTATATGAAATTCTTGCAAGTGCTGGATACAAAACGTTGCCATTTCAAAACTACTTGCCGGATTTTGATTATTGAAACGGTCCTTAGTCTTTATTAAGGTCTTCTAAGTTATTTCAAAAAACCATTTTCAATTCGAGCAAAGATTTCAAAAAATTGTCTCAAAAAACTATTTTCGTCTTTTTTCGAATTTCAAGAATATGATGGATACTAGTTCTATGGGCAAAATTTTCGAAATTTTTGTTTAAATTGGGAATGGTTTTTGAAATAACTTAGAAGGCTTAAATTAAGGCTAAAAACCGCTTCAATCATCGAAATCCACCAAGTAGTTTTGAAATGACAATGCTTTGTATTTAACACTTGCAAGAAATTTATATAAAATTCTTGCAAGTGCTGGATACAAAACGTTGCCATTTCAAAACTACTTGCCGGATTTTGATTATTGAAACGGTCCTTAGTCTTAATTAAGGTCTTCTAAGTTATTTCAAAAAATCATTTTCAATTCGAGCAAAGATTTCAAAAAATTGTCTCAAAAAACTATTTTCGTCTTTTTTCGAATTTCAAGAATATGATGGATACTAGTTCTATGGGCAAATTTTTCGAAATTTTTATTTAAATTGGGAATGGTTTTTGAAATAACTTAGAAGGCTTAAATTAAGGCTAAAAACCGCTTCAATCATCAAAATCCACCAAGTAGTTTGGAAATGACAATGCTTTGTATTTAACACTTGCAAGAAATTTATATGAAATTCTTGCAAGTGCTGGATACAAAACGTTGCCATTTCAAAACTACTTGCCGGATTTTGATTATTGAAACGGTTCTTAGTCTTAATTAAGGTATTCTAAGTTATTTCAAAAACTCATTCCAATTTGAGCAAAGATTTCAAAAAATTGTCTCAAAAACTAGTTTCGTCTTTTTTCAAATTTCAAGAATATGATGATACTAGTTCTATGGGCAAATTTTTCGAAATTTTTGTTTAAATTAGAAATGTTTTTTAAAATAACTTAGAAGGATTAAATTAGGGCTAAAAACCGCTTCAACTATCAAAATCCAGCAAGTAGTTTTGAAATGACAACGCTTTGTATCCAGCACTTGCACGAATTTCATATAAATTTCTTGCAACGTTGCCCAAATGTGATGAACTTCTGTGGTTGTTGTTTTATCTGGCTTCAGAATGATCTTTGTTCGTTCGGTGTTTTACGTATGAGGCTCTGATGATCAAAATAAATCTACTGAAAGCTGTGTAGGACGAAATGGTTTTCAGTTAATCATCGTAAAGATTGAACAACATCATTGGAGGTTCGGTTGCCTTCAAAATAAGATCACTAACCTTCTTTACACGCCTGGAAAGGCAACTGTATTGCGGAGCATTTGAGTTCAATGTTGGGGAAATCCAACAAATAAACTTCCAATGAATCCTACATTCCCTTCCTAGTTACAATGTTACAATAATCTGTTTGCGTTGTTCCTCTACCCCTACCGGCAATGATCGAATCAACGCTGCTTCTTCTTCAGCAGTTTTCCACTTGGCCAGCTACCCCAAACGTTTCTGTCCAGCCCTTCCTTTCCTGATACGCTCCTTCAACACAAACAATGCTGGATTTGCCTTATCTTTGCCATTGCCTGTTGGATGAGCGTCTTGCATCCAGGGAACCAGTTTCCATAGGCTGAATTCAAATTATACGCCGAATAAATCATTGGCAATCAGGACACCAGTAGACGAAGGATAATTAGCCATGTTATTTATTATTAAAACATATTAAGGGTATTCATGCAACGTCGTAAGTTTAAAAATTGTGTAAAATGATAAGTTTACGTAAAAGTTTGCATGAACGACCTTTTTATCAATTTGGTTAAATGCTTTGTAATTGAATCAGCTGTTCGTTAAACGTCAAATATTTGGGTGCGTTCGGCTTGGGTCGAGGAGTTGGTTTTACAGATAATGCATTATGGTCTGTTTATTTACATGTGTGTGTACAAATATATATTTGTTTTAATAGATTCGTGTAGTAAGTACTCCTGTTAATTCAATTATATTTGTTTTGTATTGGAATAAATACATCAATGCCATTAGTTTTGCTGGAATCTCAATACCATTTCAACTCAACTCAAAGCTCAAAAACGTGGAGCTCCCGATCCTGCTTGTAAACGTAGTAATTTTTAAATAGAGAACCTCTCCCGAACCAACGTGAAGTCGGACACTCAGAAGGATAAAACAAAATGTAAAGCTAGAACTATTAAGGCTTTCTCAAACCAATGCGAAATATTCGGAACGACAGCGAAACTTTTGCCTGTCAAAATCAATGGGTTAAAAACCCACGAAAAGTTGCTTTCCAAACAGTCAAAAGAAGAAGTGAGGAATATTCCACTTAAGTTAATGAATCATTCCTCTCTTCTTTTCGTTCCAACTTCACCAAATGTCAGTTTCACTCCCGTGAGATGAGTATGGTTTTCTTGTATTCGCTCATTTTCAACCGACCACTTCAGTAAACTATCAACAATTATTATAGTTCTACCTCTATATACATGACAATAGTCACGTTGTAAGGTAGAAGTATATTAGTCGCAAGCTCACGGCAGTGGTCGGATGAAAATCGGCGAATACAAAAAAATCATATGCCATAATGTACTTTTTTTTCATTTTCGTTAACTTTTGCTTTCGGAAGTGAATAGAGCGCCCCCGAGTACACTTTTCAGAAGTGAAACTGAAATTTGTTGAAGCAGGAACGAAAAAGAGAGAAAAAGTGAATTATGACGTAGTTCTGATTTTGACAGTTCAGGAAGATACTTTGCATTGGCTAATGACATCTGTACCTAACAGCTTCCGACTATTTAGAATCTTCCTAATCCGTGCGAATCATTCGTTGACCACAACAAAAACATTAATAACAATAACACGTTGTTGAAAATGAAAACAACACCTTCTTCGTCGTCAACGAAAGATTCGCATTGGTTTGGGTGAGAATTTATAGTTCTACCACAGATACTAGCTGCGTTTTTTTGTATGTCCATATGGAGTTTGGCGAAAAAAAACGACATCGGGACATTTCAACATTTGCCTTGGTCTGTCATTTTGTTCTGAACTATCTTACCAACAAACATTTGACATTTCTATACAAATTATCGATAGCACAACGACAATAGTAGTCTGGCAATACCGTTTTATCGGGACAAAAGTTAACTCCAGTTAATTATCTGGACTTAGCTAACTCTATATGGACATAGTTGTTGTTGTATTTAACATGTAGATTGTTTTGCTTTGTTGTCGTTTTTTTCACACAATTTTATTTGGACATGCAAAAAAACACAGCTAGTGTTTCACTTTTCTACAAAAGTAAAAGTTAGGAACGCTCTAACTTTTACTTTTGCAAAACTTGAGATAAAAGATAGGATTGAGTTGTTTATTGAAAAAAGACAAACAGTTTTTTACTTTTGTACAAAAGTAAATTGAAATTGATAGTTAGGCCTACCCATAAATTTATTTTATTCACTTAAAAAAAAAAAAAATTAAAAAGCCAACATGCCGTACCAAGCTAACAACAGACCACAGAAAGAACTGCATCGACTATAAAGTACAACTTCTATATGCAGATCCTTTTTTTTGTATTGTTTTTTAGCTGTCATCTGATGTGGTTTTCCTTTCGACCAAAAAAGTAGACTTTTTTCTGATTTTTTCGACCTGAGATCAACTTTTGCTTTCCATTCAACCAAAAAAATCGATTTTTTTTCACCTCAGGTCGATTCTTCAAATCTCAATTTTTAGCAAGATTTACACGCATTTGCACACACATCAAAATAAACTGACATAAATCTCAACGTATTAGTTTGCATTTGGTATTCGCAGTGTTGGTTACTTTCGATAAGAAGGTGGTGTTTGTTGGACAAATTCATCAATAGAAAAATAGTCACTAACACACTTACAAAAGCAAATCAAATCTCATTTTGCGTTCTATTTACCACTAAAAAATTATGATCTGACCACCAAATCTGAAATGGTTGAATGGAAAACCACATCAATTTTCAGATGAAAATTTTTATCTGAAAAACGTAAGCAAACGTAACTTATGTGGTTTTCCATTCAACCATTTCAGATTTGGTGGTCAGATCATAATTTTTTAGTGGTAAATAGAACACAAAATGAGATTTGATTTGCTTTTGCAATTGTGTTAGTGACTATTTTTCTATTGATGAATTTTCTTATCGAAAGTAAACAACACTGCGAAATGCCGAATGCAAACTAATACGTTCAGATTTATGTCAGTTTATTTTGGTGTGTGTGCAAATGCGTGTAAATCTTGCTGAAAATTGAGATTTGAAGAATCGACCTGAGATCGAAAAAAAATCGATTTTTTTGGTTGAATGGAAAGCAAAAGTTGATCTCAGGTCGAAAAAATCAGAAAAAAATCGACTTTTTTGGTCGAAAGGAAAACCACATTAAAGTCATCTGAATTTTCAGAGTTTTTATGACAGCAGACCAATCAGAAGCTGCAAAAATTTAGATATCTGAATCTTTGAACGCACGAAATCCAAAAAAAGTCAGATATCTGAAACGTTGGACGGTGTTCATACCAGCTTCACGTGAGGCGGCAATTACGTGTTTCGTCTTTTTGACACATTGAGCCTGATTACACGATTCGTTTTTTCGGACGTTACGTGTTTCGTCTTTTTGACACATTGGGTGAGGGGTGTAGAAACGTAGGGGGAACGGAAAGACGAAAGCACGTATGAAAATTTCAAGACTTTTTCTGGTTGAACTTTGACGTTTATGATTTGACAAACGAGTAGAGGCAGGGGATGCTTAAAAAATTTAAATAGTGAGATTAAAAATTGTTTTTCATAATTAAATAGCTATAAATTTGAACAAGAAGTGATCTACAAATATTTTTGATTATTATTACTGCCTATTTTTCAATAAATAAACCTCAAATTTTTTGAACGTCAAAATCACGAATGGATTTTTTTCGTTGTGTGTAATCACGAAGGTACGTACCTGTCAAAAAGACGAAAAACGAAACGAACGAAAAAACGAATCGTCTAACCAGGCTCATTGGGTGAGGGGTGTAGAAACGTAGGGGGAACGGAAAGACGAAAGCACGTATGAAAATTTCAAGACTTTTTCTGGTTGAACTTTGACGTTTATGATTTGACAAACGAGTAGAGGCGGGGGATGCTTAAAAAATGTAAATAGTGAGATTTAAAATTGTTTTTCTTAATTAAATAGCTATAAATTTGAACAAGAAGTGATGTAAAAGTATTTTTAATTATTATTACTGCCTATTTTTCAATAAATGAACCTCATATTTTCTGAACGTCAAAATCACGAATAGATTTTTTTCGTTGTGTGTAATCACGAAGGTACGAACCTGTCAAAAAAAACGAAAAACGAAACGTCCGAAAAAACGAATCGTGTAATCAGGCTCATTTTGTCGTCTCTCTTTTGTATCTCATTCTTATCATAAGGCGTGTTTTTTTATCATCGAGATCTGGATCTAGATCTTCTTTTAACACGTGTTACAAAAACAATTTCAGAAAATTTCCCATTATTTTGTTTTTGTTTTACGTGTAAATGGCAATGGATTGGTCACACACTGAGGAAACCAAACGATGAAATTGCAAAGCAGTCATTTGAATGGAATCCTCAGGGTGCACGGCGGGTTGGAAGACCAAGAACAACATGGAAATCAACAGTTCTAGCAGAAGCAGACTCCCAGAGAAAGACGTGGCCACAGTTAAAATATCTATCTGCAGACCGAGAAGGATGGAAACGATTTGTTGGCGCCCTATGCCCCAACCGGGGTTACAGGACTTGATGATGTAAAACTTAATCCAGATCCAGATCCCGATGATAATAAAACACGCCTATAGATAAAAAATATAAAGATGGGAATCTTCGGCTGTCAAACTGATTTGCCTACAAGCTCAGACCGTGGTGAATGTCATAAAGTTGCACTAGTAACCTCTACCACATGCACACTAGTGCAACTTTATGATTTTCACCACAAATCGTCGTTTTTTTTTAAATTTGTCAGTTATTTTAAAAATCTCATGGACATGTCCGTAGAGTATAAAAGCGGGTGATTATATTATTTTATTTTAAAATTGCATTGGCTTCTAATATTTACGCGTACTAAAATAAGAAACAACAATATTTATTGTAATAAATAATTGAATAATAAATATAGGTTAATTGAATCGAAGTGGGAGAAAATTTGTTTGTGAATTATGAAGTTACATAAGTTTTTCTTTAAATTTGTATATGTTGCTTGAATACTCCCTAGCTTTTGATCTCCACAGAAACGAACTATCAAAATTTGTCTGGATAAAGACTCTCCCAAATCAACGCGAATTCGTAGCGAATCATTCGCAAAGACAGTTTTTTGTTGTTGTATAGCATTGTGTATCTTTCATATTTTGTGGTATTGTGAATGATTTAGCGTCGAGAGCGAATGATCCGCGTTGGTTTGGGGGAGCCTTAATTAAAAGATGAAAGATACACAATACAAAACAAATACAAAAAACTGACTTTGCAAATGATTCGCTATGATTTCGCGTTGGTTTGGGGGAGCCTTAATACAATTATGGAATGAATTTTGTTTTTGCTTTTAGTTATCTTTCAATCGTAAATAAAGTATGTTAATTTAAATCAGCAATTTTAATTCACCGATTTCTGAGCCACAGAATAAATTATGAGCCACGTTTGTAAAAACTTTTATGAGTTTAAAAATTAATAACAAATCATATTCAACAAATAGCTGATGAATTTCCAAATTTGTGTCTGCTGTTACAGGAGGACTCTTTTAAGTCATGACTTTTTTTGGAATCGAAGGAGAATGTAGGAGAGATCTGAGGTTTTTTCGCGTTCCGACTTATTAGTTTTCGTAAACAGTCATCACTCAAAAGTTATCGGGTATTAGCAGACTAAGGCCTTAACTACATTGGACAAACTCATTTTAAGATAATGTTTCTTACTGGAAAACAAATTAAAATGATGCAGAAAGCTTAAATTTTGGTTTAAAAAACAATTTGTATATTCTTTTTCACAAAACAACTGCGCTAGCGGGAAAAAAATATTTTTACTTTTGTAATTTTGCCAAAAGTGGCCAATGTAGTTAAACCTTAAGGGCTATATTGTTAAAAAGTGCTTAGAATTTTGAACTGTGGTTCAGCAAGTTTAACTCGCTGATTCCGGTGTACATATATTAGAAGAAGAAATTTCACGTTAACAAACACACTTAATTACACACTGACAGCAGTATTAATAAAAAACTGGTATCCGCTCCCTAAACACACGTGTTAACTGGCACACGGATAGACAACTTGTCCGCTTGATAACTTTTCTTATTTAAAAAAATATGATATCTTTCCAGTATTTATCACTTCACCAAATTCGCCACTTCATCAAATTATGGTGATTTTCTAATACATGTGTCACATGCATGCACTGCCTTACAAAGTGTATACTGGTAGTAGTAAACGGTGCTATCATACGCGTGCGTGTATGTGTTAAGAAGTTATCCGTTCATTATACGTGGAATCTGGCTAGTTAAAGTTATCCGTACTTTAACACACGTCCCAGACTATTACGCAATTGTTAATAAGAATTACTAGTTAACAGATGTATAAACGCTAGCACGTTGCTATCCTCCGTTTATTAATATGGGGGTGACAATACAAATACATACATACCGTTTTTTGAAAAATGCAAGCTATAGCTTTGTGTCCCATAGATAGAATATTCAAGATAAAAGTAATTCCGATTTAATGTAATGATTTGTATATCTGAGATTGGTGGAACGGTAAGCGAGCGTGAAAATTGTTGCAAAGGGTCTCGCAGACCCAGATACAAAATGCAATACCGGCACGAATTTCATACTTGTTATCGTTCGTTTGCATGGAAACTCCATTTTTTTCTGTGATTGCGTCACTAAGCCCCGATGCTGTTTTTTTTCGTCCGAAACACACCTATTTTGTATGCTTCGATCAGTTACAAAATAAAAAAAAAAAATTTTGTAGCCGCCAACCACCCTAAATTTTCAATTTTACCGCCCTCAACTTTTGCAATGACTTGACTGTAACCTCTCAAAAGTGTTGCAATTCAGTTTAAGGCTACCACTTTAAATCGATTTACATTGATTACACAAGTGTTACGTACATCTGCATAGTAACTTGAATTAAGTTGCACAACACAACCGCTTTCTGCGCTTTTTGTGTTATAGTGATGTTCCTGTGACTAGTTTTTTTGCCCAAATGTAACCCTCACTATGTTACTGAGAAGTCACCACAACTTCCCAATAACATAGCGTGCCCCTTGGGTTGTATTTAACATGTAAATTGTTTTGCTTTGTTGTCGTTTTTTTCACACAATTTTATCTGGACATGCAAAAAAACACAGCTACTATAGTTACATAGATATCGCACGCAGAGCAAATAAAAATGACTACTTTTTTATCGTGGGACGTAGAGCTACATCCCAATTATATCAATATTGTGTGAGTTATGGATCACACATGATGTTAAAAAATATAGATTTATGTTAAATTCCTTACAACAAAAAAATCGAATCTGTTTAGAAAAAAATCGATTTGTTTAGAAGAAAAGATCAATTTTTCTAAACAAATCAAATCTTTCGTTTTTAGCAAGATTTACAAAGACTTTCACACACACTAGTAAGATTTGACATTTCTCTGGAGTTAAAAGTTTTGTTCTGCGGTGTTTTACAAATACTCAAAAGTGTTTCTCGTTCGTTTAAATAAATTAAAAACAAATATATCTCTTAAAAGTTTTTAATTCATCAAATGGCAGTGCATAATTAATAAGAAGTGATAAAAATATCAATGAACTTCGATTTCAAGTGTCCAAAGTCGATTGATGTTATGAAGCGCGCGCTCGCCGACGTGTTCCTCATTTGATGTGTTTTTTGATGGATTTTGGATTTTTTTTTAACTTAAACGGACGCACAATAATTTTTGTCTATTTCTGCTACTATTCCCGGAAATATATTTGTTTTTAATCGTATTAAATGACGCGTACGTTGGAATGCACTTTTGAGTATTTGTATGCCCATTAATTTGTTTACTTTTTGCCTCAAAATTTATGTCAATGGCCAACACACACAATCACATAAAAAAATTGATTTTTTTTTACAAATTCTTTTCAACACAAAAAAGAAATCGATCTCCAATTGTTGAAAGGAATTCGACATTATATACATAGACATAAATACAAAACGTCAACAACATTTCATCAGTAGTTTGATCAACCGATTCGACTTTTGAGGACGAAACAAAAGAGCTTGCAATCACAAAATATTGGAAAAATGGTCATTTTTATTTGCACTGGATGCGATATCTATGTTACTCTAGTATCTGTGGTTCTACCTTAATAATTTACGAAAAGTAGCTTTCCTAAACGCTCTCCCAAACCAACACGAAATTAAAGTGAATGATCTCAATACTAAAAAACAACAAAAACTGTCTGTGTGAATGCTTCGGTATAATTTCGCGTTGGTTGGCCAGAGCCTTTAATCGTTGAGCAAATGTAGACCTTATAATTATTTTTTTTTTTTGTGTAAATAAGTTTAAATTCTCAACTTTTATCACCAACTAATTGCAATGCAATAATTACATAACACATTCAGAGCTTTTTTAGTTCTCCGAGATATCATTTATATCAAGTTTCTAAACATGCCTAATTCTAAGAATCACAAACACGCCTAATTCAATCTCTAAAAGTCACAATGACGTTTGGATAAGTTTAACCAAATATTTGGTTAATTTTCCGCAGCTAAATCCTTGGATAAAAAACCAAATTGTGTAAACCACTTCCCATACAAAATTTGACAGTTCATTAACCAAAAGATAAAATTAACCAAATCGTAAACTTATCTAGTGTTTTACGCAGTTGCATGAATACCCCTATTATTTATTTTTTTAGACGCACTGAAGAAAAATATATCACCGAGTAAAGCTAAGTATACAGTTCCTTGACGAAAAAAAAACTACATGTATTTCTTATGGGAGCGCTTTTTGCGAGAAAAAATTTTTTTGACGTTTAAATTTTTTTTATCGAACTGTGAACTACCCAAAGAAAACAAATTTTATATTCACCACGATTTTTTTTTGTACAAAACAATGTCACTGACATTCTTTTTCCGAAAAAAAAATGCGTTTGGCAATTGTGTTTGTTTTTCCATAGATCAGTCTCATTGAGATTTTTTTTTCGAAAGTGTAAACTGACGGCGAATAAAAAAAATATTTACACCACGGACATTTTTTCTTTGTGGAAAATATTTTTTTTCTCACCTCGAAGAATTTTTTTACTCAAAAGAACTGTATACTTAGCTTAAGGAAAAAAAAATCGAACTGTCAAAACGAAACAAACTCACCGCATTAAATTGTTGTTGCAATTCACATCTATTCATCGACACTAGTGAAATTACAAAAACAACAATGTAAACAAATGGGTTTTGGGGGGTGAAACGTACGAAAGTTTCCCATCTTTATTTGTTTATCTATGATTCTTATTTATTGAAAAGAAAGAGATGGAGAGGTGAGGCAGAAATTTTCAAAAAATTAAAAAACTTCTGCCTCACCTCGCCATCTCTTTAATTTTTTAAAGTGTGATGAATCGATGAACGACAAGCCGCAAGTACATTAAAACAAATTATTTACATTTATATTTTATATTTTTAAATTGATAAAAGAGCAACTACTTAAAATGGGGGAAGTCGTAACATCTACATTAGCTCTCAGTGTTGTTCTGAAGCCCGTTTTTACACAGGTCAGAACCTAAAATAGGATATAAATATTGTTTTTCTAATATACTAGCCTTCATTTAGCTGGAGTGTCGCGACAAAAATGCATCGGAATCGCTTCTATCAACTTTTTGCAACTTGGAGCAACACCATCCTGGGTTTTGTTACAGTTTGCTATCAGAATTAATTGAGAGAGCCGATCTTAAAATAAACATTAATGAAGTGGTGCTACGATTACAAGAATGCACAACCGATATTGACAGTGTGTTCTGAAATTTATTAATAATTAATACAAATAAAAAAAAAGATTTTTAATTTAGTAAATGAATACTGTCTCCAACGGAGTGAAGAACCATTTCAAGATCTTAATAGGAAATCAGCAGCTCTGAAAGCGATCCTAAGTAGGATTCCTGATGAGATAACAGACAGGAAGACCTTTTTAGAAACAATTAAGTACCTACTTTTAATAAATTCTACCTATACGCTTCATATACAAGAATCTTTGTTATCTATTAATTTTCTTTAGAGAAATCGCCAGTGCAATCAAGAAGTTATTAGATGTTGTAAATGAAATAGGCGTATTCTTACCAACTTTATCCGGGAAACAGGCAGTTGAGCAGCGTAAAAAGGAATTTGTTAAGTACTCCAAGAAATTCAGTACAACGTTGAAGGAATACTTCAAAGAAGGGCAGTAAGTACACGACCTAGTTCTATGTGTTTCCTTTTCTTAGATATTCAAATTAATTTATGAAACAGTTTATTTAAATTAATACTAAGGCAGCCTAGTAACAAGTCTAGCTAGCCCTGCTTCACGGCACATACCTATACATAATCACTTACAACCAGTTATGTGCCCGTTTTTTGTACCTGCGTGGTTGGTATTTACTCTACTTATATCAGCGCTTTGCTTTGGACGAACGTTATATGTTGGAGGGACCTTAAGATAATCAACATTTTGTGCTTTGCACACGGGCAACACATGTTGCTCTATTTCAAAGTCAATTTTTTCTTTGAATATAATTTGTCTATTTTTGATTCTCATTATCATTGATCGATACAGAATAAAAATTAAAACATTTTGTTAACCAAAATTTTTACCACTTAATAAATTCTAAACAATCTACCCGATCCCAGCTCTTGATAAACACTTTTGCAAGTGTCTATTTCTTACTTGTTAACTTCGAACAAGTCCGCAACCGTCATCGTCAGTTGAAGTTTATCAACTATTCAACAAGTTTATTCACTATTTTGTGAACTCTTGTTGTTTCCAGTTACAGAAATGGTGGGTTTATGAAATTTCCCGCTTGTTGAGTTTCACTTGTACAACAAGCACTTTATGTATTGCGTTATAGGCCCCTGGTATTTACCGACTATATACCCAAAAAGGCTAAATACCCACCCTATGACGAATATATAAAATAATAAACTAGTTTTTAATTTTTATCTTTTTAATGTAGTCCAGTCATAGTGAATTATTAGGCGAGTTCAGGAAAATAAGATCTCAGAGCCCTCAGCAATCTCAGTCTCGTGAACAGGATTCCTCAGAAATTTTGCTGTCAAATAACTGAGGAAAGAAAATATTGGATTCGCTTGCTCAGTTTTTGACACTGAGCCGTCTGAGATCTCATTTTCCTGAACACGCCTATTGTTTCCGAAAATCTACTAGAAAACACTAATTTACTACTTTGCGTGACAAAATTTGAATTTTGGTCTTTCACATGAACCAGTTTTGAATGTGGCCTTGAAATTGCTATACCACTGCACGTTTTTGTGATAGTTGAATAAAAACATAAAAAAATAATGCGTTTTTGATGCAAATTCGTAGTTATATTATTTCTTAAGGTACCTAATTTTTTTTCGAGCTTATTTTTATAATCATTCTAAAGTATGAACATTTTAGTTAGCCTTCGTCTTTAACTATTTTATTCGAAAATATGCTTATAATTCAGTCACTTTGTGCTTAAAAGGACCGAGCAAATTGTGGGGTAGCTTTGATTTTTTCCTGCATTATGTTTTTGAGCGTGCTTAATCCGAATCTAAGTTGTACAAAGACTAAGGGAAATAACTAACTAATGATTTACTCAAAGACGAATGAAGGTATTTGGAAGATTCAAAAAGAATTTCATACTTCAGAATGACCATGAACATTAATTCGAAAAAAAAAATTACCTCGAAAAATAATATAACCCCAAATTTTAGATTCGAATATCTCAAAAACGTCAGCGCATCAAATATTACCAGAAAAGTATATCTTGGTTTATGTTAAGAGTGTTCCGAACTGAACAAAATCAGTCATTTGGTAACTTTTTTTTTTGCATATATAAGACCGTTTTTTTTCACTTTCATCAGATACTTTGTTTTATAAAACTTTGCATTTTTACTAATTGGTCACTAGCAGGCGTATTATTGTACTAACAAAATTTTTTTCTAAAAGTAACTGATTTTAACTTCCAAATTTACATACATTTTCTGTGAAAAAGTACATTTTTAAAATTAAAAATTTTAATACCAAATGGTACAATTATGATTATACATATAATTAATGAAAATCGTGAAAAATATATTGAACTTATATCCACTGCAAAAAAAAATTTCTGTGAAAAAGTGCCTTTTAAGAATTAAAAGTTTCAATATCAAATGATACAATTATGATTATATAATTAATGAAAATCGTGAAAACTATATTGAATGTATATCCACTGCAAACAAAAAATGTCAAAAAATTACCGATAGGTATAAAAAATTGACTGTCAAAAATGCGTTTTTTCAAAATTCACAAGCATTTTTATTTTGCATTATTAAAATTTTTATCAGGTACAAAGTTAAACATTTTCTCCAATAGTGGCATAATAAAAATATGGAATTTTATGTTATAAAATATTTGTTTGCAAAAAATGCTATAAGTAGGGGCGTTAGTGCACGATATGAGGGCATACCTTTCATTTCGACCTGACGGGTTGAACTTTCGTATAAAAATAGTTCATGTCCTAACTGTATTTTTAAGAAGTGTTCCCAAGGTGGCAACCACCTAACCCACCCCTCCCCTTGCACGAAGGGGGTGAAAAACGTCGTTTTCGGATAGAAAATTTGAAAAGTCAAGAAAAGTTAGAAAAATATTTTTATTAATAAAATTTAAAAATGGTGTCGACGCAGAATTTCACAATCTACTATATTACATACAAAATTGACAAAAACCTACTTTATTTTTTTTTAAAAGTGCTGGGGAGGGGGGATATGAAAGATTAACAAACTAATATATTTATCTTGGTATAATATAAGCATATGACACATGTTTCAAGGGTATTTTTTAATGCCCAATCTTACTAAATCAGAATGAAGTCATAAGCAACAAGAATCAAAGGGTTTTTTTCATTGAAAGGGACAAATTTTGAACTACTACCATAATTCCCCTCCCGAAACTGAACGTTGATGAAAATTGGTGAAAACGTTTGACTTTTCATCAAGACAAAGGAACAAAAGAGACCAAACAAATATAAACTGTCTGAGTGTGTTTTTCAAAGGGGAATGAAAATCAGAGTTTTTGACCCCACATTTTTTAATGTTTTTGAAACCGAGATAGATAAATGTAATATGCTGCATGATTTTAAGGTATTTTTTAATGCTGAATCCAATAATATTAAAATAAAGTAGATACAAGCTCCCATAAAAAAGTTATCAGTTAATGTCTGTAAATGATTGTATTTTTTGGCTAGAATAGGTACGGCACTACCTCTAAGAAAACTCTCAGATAATGGATATTTGATTGGGATTTTTGATTCTTGGTTCCGATGAATAATCAAACATTTTCCCCAACTTTCATCAACGTACCAGCTTTGGGAGGGGTTTCATGATATTGGTTTAAAATTTTTCTAATTCATTGAAAGAAACACCCTTTCACTACAAATATTTTTGTTGACTCCTTTGATTCTTGTTGCTTATGACAAATGCAATATGTGGACCAAGTTTCATATCAATGCTGTTGGAATTTGGTAATATTTTACTTGTTTCACTAAAAATTCAGTCATCATTTATAGAGAAGGCTATAACTTTTTTGAAGATGGATGTATCGAGTTCATTCTGATTTAGTAAGATTGGGCACTAAGAAATACCCTTAAATATGTGTCATATGCTTATATTATAGCAAGATAAATATTTAAGTTCATTAATCTTTCATATCCCCCCTCCCCAGCACTTTGAAAGTGGCTTAAACAAAAATGTAGGTTTTTAATCAATTTTGGATGTAATATTGTAGATTGTGAAACTCTGCGTCAACACCATCTTTAAATTGTATTAATAAAATTATTTTTCTAACTCTTCTTGGCTTTTCAAATTAACTATACGAAAACGACTTTTTTCACCCCCTTCGTGCAAGGGGAGGGGTGGGAGGAAATCAATAATGTGGTCCTTTGGTTTCAAGGGTGCTGAATCCAACGGGAGTTCTCGGGTCATCGTCCGACCCTTGGTTTTCGATTTATAAGCAATATTTCGGGATTGTGGCAACCTTTCTCTTGTCCTTCTGACAGTGTTGCCACCTTGGCAACACTTCTTAAAAGTAAAGTTAAGACATGAATTATTTGTATACTAAAGCTCAACCCGTCAGGTCAAAATGAAAGGTTGGTCTCACTAACAGCCCCACTAATAGTGAAGGCTACATTTGCTTTGAAAAACAACCATTTTAGCCATTTTCTCGATTTCTTAGAGGCTTTTACTAAAATCTAGAGCACAAAATCAAATTTTGTATCTAATGATGTCCTAGAGAATAAGTTTATCTGTCCATAGACACCTTAATCGTTTTGATCGGACAAGTACACGCTTCGCAATCTTTTTCATGAAATCATCATTTCAGTCCGGAACACTCTTAAAGACAAAAATTAAAATTTTGTCACGCAAAGTAATAAATTAGTGTTTTCTAGTGGATTTTCGGAAACAATAAAAACACGTCAATTTTCAACAAGCCCTTGAGTCCAAATGGGTTGTCGCAGAAAAAAACCTAAAACAAAGATTTGTTTGAAATTGTTTATACCACGAATAGTTGATAGTTTTCTAGCCACAAGTAAAAAACTCGCATTTTTTGCATTTTTTTCCATGTTGCGTAACAAAATTTTGTTCGCAAACCTCAGATTCAGATTCAGCACCCCCGAAAACATAAAGCAAGGTATAAATCAAAACTACACCACAATTTGCTCGCAAAGAGCCCTTTTTAGAACAAATTGACTGGACTTATGGGTGAACTGAAAAATCTGAAATTTTAGATCTGCAAGAGTTTATGGATTTTGGTGTTGATTGTGAATGACAGATTTTGAAAATACAGTTAACCGGAGTTATTTGAATCTAAAAAATTTTTGAAATGTTTTTTTGTGGTATTTTGAGATTATCTTTATAAGGGGTGAGTGTAAGGTGTTGATAAATATCTTATCTGATAAGTCTTTTTGATTTCAGTTTTGATTAAATTAATTTAACTTCCCCAGGTGCCGTTAAGTGGGAAAAAACGGTCATATTGATGTTTCTATACATATGAGCTTAAAAATCCTCAGTACATGCATGAATAACTTTCTTAAATCCAATATTCAATTTAATTTCCATTTTGATATCTCATTTATTATGCTACGACTTATACAAGCGTCAAAATTAATTATTCAAATAAATACAAAAATTAATAAAATTGTATTGAAATTACTTGCTTGGACCATTGGCCACGACCATCCACCAGCCCGTTATCTACATCGAATGTTTTTATTAGAATTCGATATGAATAGGTTTAAAAAATCATAGCTCTTGTTCTACTGATGGGATCTTCAAATTGAAACTACAAACTCAACTAACTTAACAAATGCCTTAGCATGCTATGCCATTTCAATTTTTTACCATTTTTTATTTGACTTTTTACTAGAGATCTGCTTTTGCATGGTCCTATTTTATATTTTAATTTGTTTTTTTTTCTCATTCTTTTTTTTCTTAATTTTTTGTATTTTTAACTTTTTTCACTATTGTAACTGCTTGCATTAAGCAGACCCAACCTTTTTTCTCTCAGGATTCGTATCGCATTTAAAAGAAGTTGTGTTATTCTGGCATCAGTACAACATAATAACTATCTATCCTCATTTTCTATTTAAAATAATTATAATGTATTAAGTACCGATATGACTTGCAATTAGGGTGTCCATAACGTGTTTGAAAAAAAAGAGGACATTTTCGAAAATCCAAACTTCTACTGTCAACCCCCCTCGCTCACCACACCATCATTAAAATAATAGATAAATATGACCAAGAGCTTACTTTAAGTTTATTTTATAAAAATATATCTGTGGTTGTGGTGTTTGGGAGAAACATGATAACTCCATATAAAAAATTGCGTCTTTACGTCCACTTTACATTGACCTAGAATCTAAAAGGATAGACCGATTTTTTTCGTATTGGGAATGTTCATGAACATAACCTTTACAAAATTGTGTTTCAAATTTGAAGAAAATCAGTTCACCAGTTAAGGTTCTAGGTCGTTGTAAAGTGGACGTAAGATCGCAATTTTTAAAATGGAGTTATCATGCTTCTCCCAAACACCACAGATATATTTATACAAGTAATGTATATATGTAGGTACATAAGAAACAGCAGTTTTGATAGTAAAACGTAGTTTATTTTAACATCTATTTTAAGAAAACATATCTGTGATATAAATCAGTATATTTTATAAACACTTATTTGCGCTTCAAATTATAAAAATTAAAATACATAAACATCTAATTGAATTCAAAATATCGCAGAATTTTAGTTAAATGTAGGCCAAATATACATTAATTTTCTTCCTCATTTGAAGTGTTATATTTTAGGGAGCTTCAAATTTGATTAAGATACTTATTTTCATATAAAAAGATTTCATAAAACTTTGGACAGCTAAAATCTCTTATTTTATATGCAAATATGAGAGTCTTACTTTCAAAAGATTTCGTTCTTTTATCCATGGTGAACCCATCAACGAGAAAATACGTTCCACGTAACAAAAAAAAACTAAAAAAAGAACTGGCACATTTTTAAGAGCTCTGAATAAAACTCAAGAATTGTAGACGAATTAAAAAATCTGGTCCACTTTTGAGCAGATATTTTGTTTTTAAAATTGTCATTTTCTTTCGAAAGAAATTTGTTTAAATAGTAAAATTGGTCAAACAGCTTTGCATCCAGTAAAACTTCCTTAGAAATTCGGTAATCGATACTTTTTTCTAAGTCTTCCACTACTTATTTCTTTTCTAAATGCATCTATCGATCTTGAATAGGAAGGTTTTTACTTCAGTGTATTAATGCTTTATTTTATATTTTAGGGGACAATACAAACGACATTAATGAAAAGTGCGTTAAGTTAATATTTTGGTCATTTAGGAAAAAGAAAAAGAGATAAAAAAGAGAACATAAATAAAAAAGAGTAAAAAAAAAGAATTTGATGAAAAAAGAAAGAATAAGATAGATCAGAATCAAAAAAGAGAACATGTTCTCTTTAAAAGAGATGTTCTGGAAACCCTACTTGCAATCGAAATTGCTGGCATACTCGGTGTAAATGAACCCCAGCGCGTGCGCGATCTGAAATGAAATGTGTCACGTAGTCAATATTTCTTGTGGAGTCCCCTTATGTCTGATTTTTGTTTATTTTCAGACATAAATTTCTCTATTTATTTCTTGTCTTCGTAGAAGAAATAAATGGAGAAATAAATGTTGATGTTTTGTGACACCCCAATTTAACCGCACACAAATTTCGCACAAGACGTCGAGTGTTGATACTGAATTGAATATTTTCATGTTACATTCCTTCATTTTAGTGGAAAATTCATGTTATAATTGAATCGGTCATTTCAAAAACCACTTAAGTGATATTTTTTTCAAATAGGTACGCTTTTTTTGCTGTAAATGCTTCTTTAGTAGTAGATACGTATTCTGAGAATAAATTGCGTCGGTCCAAACATTCCTTCCTCTTCCAATAATCCTAGTAGTTATATCAAGTTTTGATGTTTTTAAATTACGTTGTTGTGATTGATTTAAATATCAATATTCAAATCTTCAATTTAAAAGTTAATATAATTTGTAAATTCGCTACTTTTTTCAAAAATGTGTTTTGAGACAGGTAATTCCACAGACAAGAAATTATTGTATCTTTAAAATATATTTTCAAGTGAAACAGAGTAATAGTGAGGCAAAAAATATGAGAATGTGTAATCCGTCAACGTATAAAAGAAATGTTATTGAAAATACAAAAGTTAAAAAACAGGTGAACACGTAAATAACATTATGGAGAATATTATGATTTATTGATTATGTACCTTATCCTAAGGTATCACGAGCTAGTAAATACACACTATCAAGTAACTAATACATAGAAACTTTTGCAACTCGCTCGCCTTTTTTGAAGCCAGTTGATAAGCGAGTAGAGCGGCGAGTAATTTGATACTTACGCTTGTCAGTACTCTCTCGTGTGACCTGAGGGTTAAATATGTTGAAACATGATAAATTAAAACATGTGAAATGTAAATAAGTTAATATTTTAGTGTATTTAAACAAAAATGAATAAAAAACTTTGATTTTGTTTAAATTGTGTACCATTAACCCGGTTTCTTGTTAAAACAACCTAACACAAGAACGGTTTTTTAGACTTTTTTCATTATTAATATTGATAAACTGAATATTTTTTATATTTCAATCTCTTAAAACTCTAATACTATATTGACTCCAAAAAAGTCCTTTAAAAAAATTCTAAACGTGTGAATTACCGACCGATTCAATTTGTTTTCGTATAGAAGATGTGATTTGAAACTAATTTTTCTAACTAAAATCATAGCCCTTGTTCTACTTATGGGATCTTCAAGGTTAAAGTCTTTAAATAAAGCCAAGATGGCATGCTACATTGTATAAGAAAATCATTTCGATTTGTGAAACAAAATTATGTATAATCTTTTATATTAAAAATATAAACACCCTCATATTTACCCGTTTCGGTAAATACCAGGTATATACCCTCAAATGGTATATACCGGGTAGTTACCCATCACTGCTTATAACATACAATAATTTTTAATCATACATACATCACAATGGGCCAGCGCACACGAAATGATTTATTCCGGGTGGAAAATCGGTTTCATATCATACTGCAAGCGCACATGGGATGAATTATTCTAATAAAAAATGTATACATGTACCTATTACTGTGGTAGTATTTTTTACAGACCTCAAAATGTAAGACTTGTGTGTGTATTCGTTGTTTACCTCGTTCTTCCACTCCAAACATGGTAGAGTTTGTATTCCGTTTCGTTCTGCACATTTCGCTTCCCTCTCCTAAAACCTTATAGACTTTTCACACCAAACCCCAAAACCGGTTTTCGGCGAAAACTTTTCAAAAACTCGAAAACCATTCACACTGAACATTACACGTTTTCGTTTGACATTCCAGTTTTTTTATACAAACCACGCACAATTTTCCATATTTTCTTCCATTTTTTTTTTAATTAAAAACGGTGATGTATTATATAAATAGGATCCATATGAAAAATTTGACTTACCACAAACAATTATTTATCATTTTAAATAAATTAATTTATTTTGAGATTCTAATTTTATATTTGATATAACTACGGTGACCATATTTCTGGGAGCAAAACCCGGGACAAAAAGTGAAAAATTTAAAGACGCGAAAAAATTATTGGACTTTTCAATAATTTTTATGTTATATCTAAGATAAAAATTAAAGAAAAACATAATAGCAGAATAACAAACGAAAAAGAAAGGAACCATAAAACATAAATTATAATGCCTTCACAACATAACTAAAAACTTTAAACAAAAAATAAACTTAACATTTTTAATTTCATTATTAAAATAAGGGCCAGTTTTTCAGTGCAGAGTTACCTCTGAGTTAAATCAGAGTTTGATAGACCTGAAAATATATCAACCCTGAGTTATTTCAGAAGCAGTGGGAGAATTTGGCCCCTCAGCCATTTTATCAAACTAGGCGAGTTAACTTGGAGTTATCTCCAAACCCCAAAATGTTATTCATACAATTTATGTAACGTTAAGAAGAGTCATTTCAAGCTAAACTGACATAAGGATATTTTTGTTTGAAATCTAAACGTAATAGATTTATATTTTTCGTACTCTTTTTGACACAAGACGCAACGTTGAATAGAGAATGTGCAAATACGGGACAAATAATCGACAAATAACTGAATATGGGACACTTGTACGTCCCGGGTTTCTTAAAAAATAAACCGGGACAGTCCCGGGAAACCAGGGACGGATGGTCACCGTAGATATGACAGAATTTCGTCAGCTGTTTTCAATTTCATTTGAAAGCATCCCATCAGTTTCTTTTTTGACACTTCAATAAGCGCTGAACTTATTAAATGGTATGTTTGTTATGTTCATCTCTGAATTCCAACAAGTTTTCGACTGGTTGTATATAAAACTTGTGTTTTACGAAAAACTGAAGCTACAAAAGATGTATGAGAAAACTTGGGTTTTCGATTAGGTTTTTCTCCAAAACCGATATTTTAGCGAAAACCGCGTTTTGGGTTCGGTGTGAAAAGGCTATTAGTGTTCTGGCGCAAGAATTCTCGTGTGCACTGGCCCATTATCACACAGTTTCCATTGGAAGGATTGCATGATGTTTATAATTGTTGTATGTGATGTATTATTTGACATTTCATTAAAACTGCGTAGCAGTGATTACGTTCAATATGTTCAGATTTAGAGTTTTCTAACTTTGTCGAAACCCTTGTTATAATTATTCTGACATATAAATCATCGAAATTGTGAATAAAATTTCTTATTTGTTGATCAAACACATCCTGTTTTTGACATTTGTTGTAAAATAATATTTAGCGCAAACAAAACTATATTTTTGAGGGGTGCAGTTTAAATTAAAAATAGGAAAAATAATATTCACCCTAATTACAAAATCCGATGAATAAGCTGCGGTTCCCACCCAAGACAGTTTTTGAGTTTTTACAAATATGCTAAATTTCCACCCAACGCTAATCAGAGATTTAATAAGATTTACTTTAAATCTCCTTCAAATCTCGGAGATTTACCATACAAATTTATTTCGTAAATCTTGAAGATTAGAATTTAATCTTGTTAAATCTTAAATGTGAAGAAAAATGCTTTGTGGAATGCGTCTTGATGTTGTGGTTTGCGAATTATCGTTTGACAGTCCGCAGAATATATCTTGTTTTTCACTTATAAATAAACATACTAAATTTTGCACTTTAAACTAATTTAAGGCAGCGTTTTTTTAGCATAGCTTAGGATAGGATCATTTTTTCATTTTGTCGAAAAGGTAAAACAAAACAACCATGCACTTACAAACGACCCTGTTTAGACTGTAATTGCTCACTACGCCACCATGACGTAAATTTATGGGTGAAATTTTCTCTTCACCCATTTCTTCTACAAAAACATGGTATTAACGAAGTGAAAAGTTACAGTCTAAACAGGGCCATTCATTCAACATAATTCTACTCTACGAACATAGCCATCGAGAATTCGAGACACATAAAAGTACCAGTAGTGCCAATGACGACACACAAAAATCCTATTCAATTGAGTTCGATACCCTGAACAAACGTCAAAAGCAGCAGGATTCTACTTTAACTTTTATCGGCAGCGATTTTGCTGCCGATGCTGTTTTTGTAATTCATATAAAATTCCACTGCTGCGGATAGCTTTCCCAATAAAACACGCCTATTGTTTGACACGAATCAAACATTCTGTCTCATTCGCACTTCATAAGAAAAATTGGAACGCTATTTGCATTTTTGAAGGTGCTGTCAAATTTAATCTTTTTAAATTTTTTTTTTATTAAATCTAATCTGAGATAAACCTTTGGTGGAAACATAGCATTAGAAAATCCGCTCATGAAAAACTGAAGGAATGTCAATAATACTACATTTTCACCTAGCACTAATCTGAGATTTAATAAGATTACCTAAAATCTCCTTCAAATCTCGAAGATTTACCATACAAATTTATTTCGTAAATCTTGAAGATTAGAAATTAATCTTGTTACATTTTCCTAGGGAAAATAGTTTTACAAATCGAACTAACCTATTTTTACATGGTGCTGAACGATTCATTCGAGACTCGATTGAGTTCTTCCTTGTTTGACACGAATCAAACATTCTGTCTCCTTCGCACTTCATAAGAAAAATTGAAACGCCATTTGCATTTTTGAAGGTGCTGTCAGATTTAATCTTTTTTAAATCTTTTTGTGCTGTCGAAACACCAAAAAAATTTATTCAATCTTATGCTACATTTCCACCTAGCGCTAATCTGAGATTTAATGAGATTAACTTTAAATCTCGTAGATTTACCATACAAATTTATTTCGTAAATCTTGAAGATTAGAAATAAATCTTGTTAAATCTTCTTCTTCTTCTTGTTAAATCTTCTAGTTTTACAAATAGAACTAACCTATTTTTACATGGTGCAGAACGATTCATTCGAGACTCGCATTCAGTTCTTCATTGTTTCACACGAATCAAACATTGTCTCATTCGCACTTCATAAGAAAAATTGGAACGCCATTTGCATTTTTGAAGGTGCTGTCAAATTTAATTTTTTTTAAATCTTTTTGGGTGGTGGAAACACCAAAAAGATTTATTAAATCTAATCTGAGATAAACCTTTGGTGGAAACATAGCATTAACTGAGATAAACCTTTGGTGGAAACATAGCATTATGCTATGTTTCCACCAAAGGATTATCTCAGCTCAGATTTAATAAATCTATTTGGTGTTTCCACCGCACAAAAAGATTTAAAAAAGATTTACTTTGACATCCCCTTTTAAAATGAAAATGGTGTTTGATTTTTTCTCATAAAGAGGAAGTGAGATAGAATGTTTCCTCTGTGAAGAACTGAATTCAGCCATAAATGAATCCTTCAGCGCCATACAGGAATAGGTTGGTTCGATTTGTAAAAGTATTTGTCCTAGGAAGATTTAACAAGATTAATTTCTAATCTTCAAGATTAACGAAATAAAGGAGAATGGGCAAAAATGTATGGGATCTGGTCTACCTACTCAACAGAGATGTGTGATACATCAATGGAAAGGTCATTGCAAATACTTCATTTTATTATATGGCCGTTAAGTTGTAAACCATGGGGTTCAAAAGATATTCGGCTTTAAAGCACCAAAAACAATAATAATGCAATTCTTAATTGGTACTTGGATGACCTGCTCAACATTTATGTGTTATATATCGTTGGAAAGGTTATTGCATGTACTACGTTTTTGTATATGGCCGTTAAGCCGTGGAACCCGGGGTTCAAGAGCTACATGGACATGAAAAACCCCAAATATAACAATAATGCAGTTCTTGATTGGCACTTGGTCTACCAACTCAACAGAAATGTGTCATACATCATTGGAAAGGTCAATGAGAGTACTTCATTTTCGTATATAGCAGCCAAGCTCCAAACCGTGGGGTTCAAAAGATATTCGGCTTTGAAGCAGCAAAAACAACAAAAATGCATTCTTAATATGGTGACTGGTTGCACAACTCAACAGTAATGTGTCAGGTATCGTTGAAAAGGTTAACTTATGTGCTTTATTTTTTTATATGGGCGTTAGACACTCAACCATGGGATTCAAAAGATATTTGGGAAAAATGCAGAAAAGAGCAGTAATGCATTTCTGCATTGGAGCGTGGTCTTCTTACTCAACAGCGATGTGCCATACATTTTTGAAAAGGTAATAATATGTTCTTCAAATATTTGTATGTCTATCAGCTGTAGACCATGGGGTTTAAGAGGTACTTGGACATGAAAAACCCCAAATATAACAATAATGCAGTTCTTGATTGGCACTTGGTCTACCAACTCAACAGAAATGTGTCATACGTCTTTGGAAAGGTCAATGAGAGTATTTCATTTTCTTATATGGCAGCCAACCTCCAAACCATGGGGCTCAAAAGATATTCGGCTTTGCAGCAGCAAAAACAACTAAAATGCATTCTTAATATGGTAACTGGTTGCACAACTCAACAGTAATGTGTCAGGTATCGTTGAAAAGGTTAACTTATGTGCTTTATTTTTTTATATGGGCGTGAGACGCTCAACCATGGGATTCAAAAGATATTTGGGAAAAATGCAGAAAAGAGCAGTAATGCATTTCTGCATTGGAGCGTGGTCTTCTTACTCAACAGCGATGTGCCATACATTTTTGAAAAGGTAATAATATGTTCTTCAAATATTTGTATGTCTATCAGCTGTAGACCATGGGGTTTAAGAGGTACTTGGACATGAAAAACCCCAAATATAACAATAATGCAGTTCTTGATTGGCACTTGGTCTACCAACTCAACAGAAATGTGTCATACGTCTTTGGAAAGGTCAATGAGAGTATTTCATTTTCTTATATGGCAGCCAACCTCCAAACCATGGGGCTCAAAAGATATTCGGCTTTGAAGTAGCAAAAACAACTAAAATGCATTCTTAATATGGTAACTGGTTGCACAACTCAACAGTAATGTGTCAGGTATCGTTGAAAAGGTTAACTTATGTGCTTTATTTTTTTATATGGGCGTTAAACGCTCAACCATGGGATTCAAAAGATATTTGGGAAAAATGCAGAAAAGAGCAGTAATGCATTTCTGCATTGGAGCGTGGTCTTCTTACTCAACAGCGATGTGCCATACATTTTTGAAAAGGTAATAATATGTTCTTCAAATATTTGTATGTCTATCAGCTGTAGACCATGGGGTTTAAGAGGTACTTGGACATGAAAAACCCCAAATATAACAATAATGCAGTTCTTGATTGGCACTTGGTCTACCAACTCAACAGAAATGTGTCATACGTCATTGGAAAGGTCAATGAGAGTACTTCATTTTCTTATATGGCAGCCAAGCTCCAAACCATGGGGCTCAAAAGATATTCGGCTTTGAAGTAGCATAAACAACTAAAATGCATTCTTAATATGGTAACTGGTTGCACAACTCAACAGTAATGTGTCAGGTATCGTTAAAAAGGCTACTGTACTATGTATTATTGTACTATGTAGACCTTCGAACATTCATCTTCAGAATATCAAAAACACAATTCTTTAGATGTTAAGGTTAAACACTTGATCAATATAATACCTTACTCGCCCAAAGCAAAGGAAGCTTAGGTCCAAAAATACACACAGTGAAAAATATTGGAGAACACATTTTACATTCGAGCTTTTCATTACGTATATTTCGATTGTCTCTTCAACAAACTTGGTTTTACCTCGGTATATGTGCTACTACTTGAAACTGTGTTTATGTTAGTTGCAATCCAATTGTTATTAAGATTAACATGGAAGAAAGCAGACGGGAGATATGTAGTGTGTGCCAACGTTCTGTTTTACGACAGCGCCGCCACTTAATTACCGAAAATGAATTACTGTCCAGACCTTTCATTGAAGAATATATACGGAGAAACTCATCACTTGTGGTAAGTGTTAATGACTACTTTGGATCTATTTGGATCTTCAGAATTCACGTACAGGAAGAGCTTCAAAATACAATTGCTCTTCGTTAATAAAAAAAATCCAATATTGCAACATCGACTTCTGTACAGAATAATAAGCCATATTCTACGTATAGGTATCCTCTGATGACTTTACTTTTGCGTGCCATCGATGTTGGCAGAGAATAAATGCTGCTGAAGGATCACATATAGCCAACGGAAATATCAACTTAGTCGAGGATGAAAACATAATCTTCTATAATGAACCTTTATTACACAATGTTCAAGAAAACCGGCATGAGAATGTAAAATGTGCTCTCCAATATTTTTCACTGTGTGTATTTTTGGACCTAAGCTTCCTTTGCTTTGGGCGAGTAAGGTATTATATTGATCAAGTGTTTAACCTTAACATCTAAAGAATTGTGTTTTTGATATTCTGAAGATGAATGTTCGAAGGTCTACATAGTACAATAATACATAGTACAGTAGCCTTTTTAACGATACCTGACACATTACTGTTGAGTTGTGCAACCAGTTACCATATTAAGAATGCATTTTAGTTGTTTTTGCTACTTCAAAGCCGAATATCTTTTGAGCCCCATGGTTTGGAGCTTGGCTGCCATATAAGAAAATGAAGTACTCTCATTGACCTTTCCAATGACGTATGACACATTTCTGTTGAGTTGGTAGACCAAGTGCCAATCAAGAACTGCATTATTGTTATATTTGGGGTTTTTCATGTCCAAGTACCTCTTAAACCCCATGGTCTACAGCTGATAGACATACAAATATTTGAAGAACATATTATTACCTTTTCAAAAATGTATGGCACATCGCTGTTGAGTAAGAAGACCACGCTCCAATGCAGAAATGCATTACTGCTCTTTTCTGCATTTTTCCCAAATATCTTTTGAATCCCATGGTTGAGCGTTTAACGCCCATATAAAAAAATAAAGCACATAAGTTAACCTTTTCAACGATACCTGACACATTACTGTTGAGTTGTGCAACCAGTTACCATATTAAGAATGCATTTTAGTTGTTTTTGCTACTTCAAAGCCGAATATCTTTTGAGCCCCATGGTTTGGAGGTTGGCTGCCATATAAGAAAATGAAATACTCTCATTGACCTTTCCAAAGACGTATGACACATTTCTGTTGAGTTGGTAGACCAAGTGCCAATCAAGAACTGCATTATTGTTATATTTGGGGTTTTTCATGTCCAAGTACCTCTTAAACCCCATGGTCTACAGCTGATAGACATACAAATATTTGAAGAACATATTATTACCTTTTCAAAAATGTATGGCACATCGCTGTTGAGTAAGAAGACCACGCTCCAATGCAGAAATGCATTACTGCTCTTTTCTGCATTTTTCCCAAATATCTTTTGAATCCCATGGTTGAGCGTCTCACGCCCATATAAAAAAATAAAGCACATAAGTTAACCTTTTCAACGATACCTGACACATTACTGTTGAGTTGTGCAACCAGTTACCATATTAAGAATGCATTTTAGTTGTTTTTGCTGCTGCAAAGCCGAATATCTTTTGAGCCCCATGGTTTGGAGGTTGGCTGCCATATAAGAAAATGAAATACTCTCATTGACCTTTCCAAAGACGTATGACACATTTCTGTTGAGTTGGTAGACCAAGTGCCAATCAAGAACTGCATTATTGTTATATTTGGGGTTTTTCATGTCCAAGTACCTCTTAAACCCCATGGTCTACAGCTGATAGACATACAAATATTTGAAGAACATATTATTACCTTTTCAAAAATGTATGGCACATCGCTGTTGAGTAAGAAGACCACGCTCCAATGCAGAAATGCATTACTGCTCTTTTCTGCATTTTTCCCAAATATCTTTTGAATCCCATGGTTGAGTGTCTAACGCCCATATAAAAAAATAAAGCACATAAGTTAACCTTTTCAACGATACCTGACACATTACTGTTGAGTTGTGCAACCAGTTACCATATTAAGAATGCATTTTAGTTGTTTTTGCTGCTGCAAAGCCGAATATCTTTTGAGCCCCATGGTTTGGAGGTTGGCTGCCATATAAGAAAATGAAATACTCTCATTGACCTTTCCAAAGACGTATGACACATTTCTGTTGAGTTGGTAGACCAAGTGCCAATCAAGAACTGCATTATTGTTATATTTGGGGTTTTTCATGTCCAAGTACCTCTTAAACCCCATGGTCTAGAGCTGATAGACATACAAATATTTGAAGAACATATTATTACCTTTTCAAAAATGTATGGCACATCGCTGTTGAGTAAGAAGACCACGCTCCAATGCAGAAATGCATTACTGCTCTTTTCTGCATTTTTCCCAAATATCTTTTGAATCCCATGGTTGAGCGTCTCACGCCCATATAAAAAAATAAAGCACATAAGTTAACCTTTTCAACGATACCTGACACATTACTGTTGAGTTGTGCAACCAGTTACCATATTAAGAATGCATTTTAGTTGTTTTTGCTGCTGCAAAGCCGAATATCTTTTGAGCCCCATGGTTTGGAGGTTGGCTGCCATATAAGAAAATGAAATACTCTCATTGACCTTTCCAAAGACGTATGACACATTTCTGTTGAGTTGGTAGACCAAGTGCCAATCAAGAACTGCATTATTGTTATATTTGGGGTTTTTCATGTCCAAGTACCTCTTAAACCCCATGGTCTACAGCTGATAGACATACAAATATTTGAAGAACATATTATTACCTTTTCAAAAATGTATGGCACATCGCTGTTGAGTAAGAAGACCACGCTCCAATGCAGAAATGCATTACTGCTCTTTTCTGCATTTTTCCCAAATATCTTTTGAATCCCATGGTTGAGTGTCTAACGCCCATATAAAAAAAAAGCACATAAGTTAACCTTTTCAACGATACCTGACACATTACTGTTGAGTTGTGCAACCAGTTACCATATTAAGAATGCATTTTTGTTGTTTTTGCTGCTTCAAAGCCGAATATCTTTTGAACCCCACGGTTTGGAGCTTGGCTGCTATATACGAAAATGAAGTACTCTCATTGACCTTTCCAATGATGTATGACACATTTCTGTTGAGTTGGTAGACCAAGTGCCAATCAAGAACTGCATTATTGTTATATTTGGGGTTTTTCATGTCCATGTAGCTCTTGAACCCCGGGTTCCACGGCTTAACGGCCATATACAAAAACGTAGTACATGCAATAACCTTTCCAACGATATATAACACATAAATGTTGAGCAGGTCATCCAAGTACCAATTAAGAATTGCATTATTATTGTTTTTGGTGCTTTAAAGCCGAATATCTTTTGAACCCCATGGTTTACAACTTAACGGCCATATAATAAAATGAAGTATTTGCAATGACCTTTCCATTGATGTATCACACATCTCTGTTGAGTAGGTAGACCAATTTGCCCATTCTCCTTTGTATGGTAAATCTTCAAGATTTAAAGGAGATTTGCGGTAAATCTTATTAAATCTCAGATTAGCGTTAGGTGGAAATGTAGCATTACACAGTTTAAAATTAGTAGATGAGTAAATATTCAACCCATCCGCGTCCTATATAACTTTTGACATTTCAAATCCGCATCGAAATTATTGCGGGTCTAAATTAATTCATTTAAAAAATATTGAAAAGAATAAACTGAAAGTTAAAATTAGAAAAAAAAAAACTGAAAAACTCATCATAACTTTTTTTTAGTACTTTTTTCTCTTTTGTACTTTTCGTGTGCATTTAGATTAAGTGAGAAAGGCAGTTAGTAATAAAATATGAAGAGGACAAGGGCAAATATCTGATTGAAAAGATTGTTCGATGTACCGATAGACCGCTTTCGGGAAAAACGTACTGGAAAAGTCAGGCAATTTGTTAAGATAGTTACAATTTCATTTATCAAGTTCCGAAAAAAACTTCATTTGAATTATTAGAGCATAAAATCGTATATATGTGATTAGTTAGTTTTTCTTTTTCGTTTATAAGTGGCCCAAATGCCATTTTAATTTTGTTTTTCTGAACTTTATTGAAAGCAAATAATAGATTACCTACAACTGGAACACATGTGATAGTAAGGCACCAGTTAAAGCTTAAGGCTTAAAACTCAATTAATATTTCTAGGCAACAAAATTTCAAATAGTCCCAACTTTCCACATAAATGACTTCCTATTTCAGTGATTGAACTACCTTACCAACGATCATTAAAAAATTAAAAGTCATTTTCTGTGGAAATGCCTATTTGAAATGTTTTTTTGACTTGAAATATTAATTAAGTCTTTAGCTTTGTTTGTCCATCAAAATTATGAATAATTTTGCTTTCTAAACGTCTCAAAATTTCCAATGATAGCTATAACTGGCACCTTAGATAGATTATTTGGAAAAAGAACGCACCAATGGAGCTGAATGCCAAAAACTGACAGCATCGGTAAGAAAGTTCGGAAATGAATAGGTAGTTTTAAAAATCGACAATGCAGCTCTTCCGGTGGATTTACTAATTAATTTCTACCGGGGACGTGAATAGACTCCCGATCGATTCGACTCTCCGGGATCAAAATTTTGCTGATTTTGCACTGGCATGATTAACAATGAATATAATTTCAATCGAAGCAGTTTAAATTTTTAGGATGGTGATATGTTGTAGATCCTCGGATAGGCATTACAAGTCGCCAATAATAATAGCCTTGTTTTTTAGTGCATTATCTTCACAAAAAAATCATTTAATACAACAACACTGCGGAATTAAGTTCACATGGCACTAGGCCAAGTGGACATATAATTAATCCATCTCTAATCAAGAGCATTTACATTGAATGTACTGTATTTTGGAATACGTTTTAGCTTTTGGTAGGAAATCCCTTCTGTCTTATTACCTCGACCCATCTATTTCCAATTTTGTCAATCAGCGCTGCACATCTGGAAGGGGTTATTTTTCACACTCTTGTTGGGTTTTATTCTCAAAACTCCTAGAAACTCCGCTTTTTATTATGCTCCAGAAATTCTCTATAGTCCTCAAATCAGGGCTGTGTTCAATCCACTCCAGAGCTTGGATGGAATGAGATTCAAACCAGGAATTGATGACCAGAGAGCAGTGCTTTTGGTCGCTAACCGGTTAAAATGACCAGGATAGCTGCAAATTATTGGCATAATCCCTATTCAAATGATTTTCCAGAATATTTTTGTACATTTCAACTCTCATTTTCCCATTGATCTAAATAATATCTCCAAACCATCACGCATAAACAGTTTCTTTGTGTATTTGGGGTCCAATTATTTTAATGGAGGATGCCTGAAGTGTGATCTTCCATCATTTCTAAAAACATTTAACTTCAATTCATCGCTTAAGATGACCAAATTCCAAAAATTCTCTCTCGTGCTGAGATGTTCTTTAGGGAACCATTATCTTCGTGCAATATTTTTGTTCGAAAAGTTTGGCCTACGTTTCGCAATTCGTCAATCCTTTTTTTTCGTATAGTTTATGCTTTGCAAGATATTGGTTTTGGCCAATATTTGTACATAGTAATATATCTCAATTGAGCAGTTAATTGCACCTATATTCGATTCGCTAGGTGTTAGGTTAGGTTAGGTAAATGGGCTGACAGTTGGTCTCGTTACCGTCACACTTAGATCAATGTAGATCCATTGTGGTACCCTAGGGGTTGTGAACCCTATGAAAAGAAACCTATGATACATCCCATGTTAATTCAAGCCCGTTAAGGGTATTGAAGAGTTTCAGCAGGCTATAGCCTGAAAAGTCGGTGAGTATTTCTTGGTCGTTGGAGGAGTGTCCGTTGGTACATAACCACCAGGCTGAGAAATGTCTGTCGTTATATAATCACATAATCACCCGGCTAAGAGGAAAACACCGTTAAGAGGTGTGATCCTTCCTTTGCCCCCATTTGAGAAATCATCCCTCCATCAGGCCCGTAGGAGCAGTGGCTCTATGCAACGTCTGGTAGATGGGTATGATAGGTCAGTGGTTGGTTTATGTGTCAGTTCGATGGATGTCTGTCGTTTTATAATCACCTGGCTGAGAAGAAAAACGCCTTTAAAAGGCGTGATCCTTCCTTTGCCCCCACTTGAGAACTCATCCCTCTATCAGGCCCGTAGGAGCAGTGGCTCCATTCAACGTCTGGTAGATGGGCTTGATAGGTCAGTGGTTGGTTTATGTAAACGTACGATGAAGAAATGTCTGTCGTCACATTATCACCTGGCTGAGAAGAAAGCACCTTTAATGGCGTGATCCTTCCTTTGCCCCCACTTGAGGAATCATCCCTCTATCAGGCCCGTAGGAGCAGTGGCTCCATGCAACGTCTGGTAGATGGGTATGATAGGTCAGTGGTTGGTTTACGCATCCGTTCGTTGAAGAAATGTCTGTCGTTTTATAATCACCTGGCTTAGAAGAAAAACGCCTTTAAAAGGCGTGATCCTTCCTTTGCCCCCACTTGAGAACTCATCCCTCTATCAGGCCCGTAGGAGCAGTGGCTCCATTCAACGTCTGGTAGATGGGTATGATAGGTCAGTGGTTGGTATATGTATCCGTTCGTTAACTGTCATTATATAATCACCTGGCTGAGAAGATAACGCTTTTCAAAAGCGTGATGCTTCTTTTGCCCCCACTTGAGAACTCATCCCTCTATCAGGCCCGTAGGAGCAGTGGCTCCATTCAACGTCTGGTAGATGGGCATGATAGGTCAGTGGTTGGTTTATAAACGTTCGATGAAGAAATGTCTGTCGTCACATAATCACCTGGCTGAGAAGAAAACGCCCTTTCATGGTGTGATCCTTCCTTTGCCCTCACTTGAGGAATCATCCTTCTATCAGGCCCGTAGGAGCAGTGGCTCCATTCAACGTCTGGTAGAGAGGTATGATAGGTCAGTGGTTGGTATATGTATCCGTTCGTTAACTGTCATTATATAATCACCTGGCTGAGAAGATAACGCTTTTCAAAAGCGTGATGCTTCTTTTGCCCCCACTTGAGAACTCATCCCTCTATCAGGCCCGTAGGAGCAGTGGCTCCATTCAACGTCTGGTAGATGGGCATGATAGGTCAGTGGTTGGTTTATAAACGTTCGATGAAGAAATGTCTGTCGTCACATAATCACCTGGCTGAGAAGAAAACACCCTTTCATGGTGTGATCCTTCCTTTGCCCTCACTTGAGGAATCATCCTTCTATCAGGCCCGTAGGAGCAGTGGCTCCATTCAACGTCTGGTAGAGAGATGATAGGTCAGTGGTTGGTATATGTATCCGTTCGTTAACTGTCATTATATAATCACCTGGCTGAGAAGATAACGCTTTTCAAAAGCGTGATGCTTCTTTTGTCCCCACTTGAGAAATCATCCCTATATCAGGCCCGTAGGAGCAGTGGCTCCATGCAACGTCTGATAGATGGGTATGATAGGTCGGTGGTTGGTTTACGTTATCGTTCGTTGAAGAAATGTTTTGTACGCCTATTGACTGTGGTTGGATAAGTTACCAATCTCATGGTCGTGTGGTTGATAGAGCGTACGGATTTTCATTTTCAAGCCATTTGGTAGCATTAATAAATTTCAATATGTTTTTGCTTGGAATGTCCGAGAGTTCTTCCAAGTCATTGAAGAAGTATCTCCCTAGGTGTTTGTTCCTGAGATGATAAAGCGCAGGGCAGTGACACAGGTAGTGAGGAGTATCCTCATGAATCTCTATGTCACCACATCCCCTGCATAAATCGTCTAAACTGAGTTTCATCTTTTTCTTGTGGTATCCTAGGTGGTTGTGACCGGTGATGATACTCACGAAAAGAGATAAAGACTTTTTATTCAGTTGGATGATGGTGTCGGTCTTTTGTTTGTTGAAACTAGGCCATAATTTTCTGGTTATAACACAGGTATCGAGCGATCTCCAACGCTTATTTGTCGCAGCTAGAGTTCTACTCTCGATTAACTGTTTAAGATTACAGGGTGGAACCTGAACTGTAGTTATTGCCTGATCAGGATCAAGAGTCGATCCGATTCTTGCCAAATCGTCAGCGCTTTCGTTACCTGGGACACCACTGTGACCAGGAACCCAGCAGAGCCTTATATTGTGCTGTGTACCAAGAACCCTTAGCTCTTCGCGACAGCAAGTAACAAGCTTCGATTTGATTTCAATGGCAGAAATCGCTTTTATTGCCGCTTGGCTATCAACGCTAGGTGTGATAAGTTTGCTATCTGAAACAGAAATCATTTTACGCCGTTTTTTTGTAATACTAAACTGCGTTCCTCAATTCAACTCAGGAAAAACTTAAGGCGTGAGTTTCTAGGAGATGAGTCAAGGTCGATGATACTTTTCTAATAATCTTATGGTTTTGGAAGCATTTCTCGTTCTGGCTTGTGTTTTCTTACCTAACCGGTTTATAATATTGGTTCTTTGAATGTGGCCGTTATGGATCTTTCTAGCTTGTTTAAACTTGATCCGGTTTTTCTCAGTAGGGTTGGCTTTATAACATCGGAAAATTACTTCTCTAACTCTGATAGCCTCTTTACAGCTCAAATCAAACCCTGATTTCTCTTTCGGTTTGATAGATTTTATCCTATGTGGGATAAAATGTCTCCTTCCGTAAAGAATCAAGTTTGTGGCCATATCTGGACTGGAGTCAACGTCACTATCGAGGAAGCATAGTGACCAGTTAAAGTCCCTGAAGAAACTGTTGAGACCGTATCAGTTGGCTTTCTCGTATTGCTAAACGGTTCTCCTAGGGTTTTTTTCCTTAACTGAGTTTCGATACCCCGAGAAATTGGCAGATGTGACACAATGGTCGGACGTGCCGAAAGGCGATAATATACTTACCGTGTAATTGTCAGGATTAGAGGTAAGAAACAAGTCTAGGGTGTTGGCGGTTTGACCTGCAACGTCAGGGATTCGAGTTGGCTCGTCGACAAGCTGATTAAGATGGTCTGGCCAGAAAAGCGAAGCCACGAAGAATTGTGTTCATTGAAATCAGTGTGAGGATAATGGGCAACAATTCTTTGAATGGAGTCGAACAGAGCATCAAACTCGTTAAAAGTTGAATTTCTGTCCAAATTTGGGCTTCGATAAAGAAAGCATGTGTGAATGATGTGCTTGTTTACCGTAAATTTTAACCACATGAAATAAAGTTTGTGTAAGAACACAATCCGTATTGTGGTTGAAGTTGGTATGCAACATCTTTTCTAATATATACGGCTAGACCATGGTGGGGGAAGTATAATGGCACTAAATTATACCCATTTCGATTAAATTCCGAATGATAAGAATTTTCACTGGCCCGTTTTTTGCAGTATAAACATAGGCGGCATAGACATTCTTTTTGAGTCCACGAATGTTGATAAAGTCGAACCTAAGCTTACCAATCATTTCGATATTCGAAACTATCTAGATCCCAATCTAAACATCACAATAACAATTTGTCACTAGTGTTATCACTTAGTGCCAAAATTGTACTGATCCGGCCCTGGTTAACTAGAAAAAACAAACAGCTATCTGTCTGAAATCATACTAGCTCAATCGATGCGTGCATTGTATCGGGAGCTCTACACACAATGTCTACAACAACCAAGCTAACACAACTGTGAAGTGAAGGGGAAAGGAAAAGAAGGATTTACCACTCGTTGCATTGTTTTTTTTTTGTATTCTTTCTTTTGATTAATTTGCATCAAGAACAAGACCACAAAATATATCTTCAAATAACCCAAACAAAACCAGAGCATCTAACCAATCCAATGAGAAGTCCAATAACCTGCTCCTTAATAAACCCAACAACCCAATAGTATTTGCTCTAAAAACAGTAACAATAATCCCTGCAGCATCCACAACCGCTAAAACGTCAACAAAAATTCCTGCTGCGTCCACAGCAAGCAAAATACCAACTTAACAACAAGAAATCGTAAAAATACAGTATGAGAACAACCAAATAAATATCACTAACCCTAAAAACCAAAACACAGAATTAACTACAAACATTTCTAAGGCCGTGTGCCAATTGCGTTAAAATTCTGGTTAAATTTGATCCCAGTTAAATGTTATCCCTTTTTATAGGGGTGAGTAAAATTTAAGGTTTTTGCTGTGTCAATTGGATTAAATGGGATTTTTTTTTATATTCACTTCCCATTAGTTTTGTTGTTGCATTTTTCTCAGTAATGATAGTTCGCAAACATATCAGTTTGCAAAATGAATGAATCATCTGAAAAAGTATTTTCAATAAATTTTGTTGATTCTTTTACATTAAGCGTAGTACGCAGATCGAGCTAAAATTTCGCTTAAAGAATTTGTCTCAAGTTATTCAAACTTCTTCTTGAGTGCATACTTAAATTTATTATAAGGTCTTTGTCTATATTTCTTAATCCTTTCATTTAATTTTAGTTTTTTTTTCCATTTTTCATCTTTCCCGGTAGGATTCATGACTTCTTGATAGCAAAGTAAAATATTTATCTACATTCATCTCCCTCAGCAGTTTTTTTTTATTAGGGTTTACAACAACACAAACAAATCTGGATCGCTTAAAATACGCAGCCGAACGCGCCCATAGACATGTCAAAAATTAACCACCGACTAAAATTTTAACGAGCTCCTGAGCAGGTTAAATTTTGAAGTCTATATTCACCTCGGTAATGTCAAAATTTAGCCATGGGATCAAATTTAACCAGGATTTTAACGCAATTGGCACACGGCCTAATATAAATTCTTGGCCCTTGGGCACAATATGTTTTTTTTTTTTTTTTTTTTTTTTTGTTTGTTTGTTTGTTTATAATATAGTGCAAAGGCGATGTTCAAAGGGTAGACATGTGCATTCAAGAGGACACAAGCGTCCACAAGCTTTGTTTCAAAGCGAACTTCTGTCTATCAACTCCTACTCTCACATCCCCGCGGTGAACATCGGGTGCCTAGTACCTTTAACTGAAGATGGGGTTCCAATCCCTGTGGACGGTTTTAGGGGGCAGCAAACGAGAGAGGGGGGAGGAGTGTTCCCACTAAGGCACTTCTCCTTCATCCAGGCGGCAGCGGAAGAATTCTCAAGATGGAATCAACGGTGGCGTCTACAGTTCCAGTTAGGCTGAACTACTTAGTGAACACCTTATACGGGCTACTACGACATATTCGGAGCTCAGGCCTATAAGGAGCGGTTAATCCGGCTCCCCGCCCTTGGAGTTATATATATAGGGTCTGGTCCTCCAGGTTGGGGGTCGTGCCGTCGGGGTGACTTCCCGGCCACGTAAAGCTATTTTAGTTGCGAAGCATCAACAAGCCTCGGATACGGACGGATTTACTGTTGACGAACCTAGCAAACGAAATAAGGACAACGAACTTCGGATCTGCACGTGGAATGTTCTGTCTCTCTATAGACCACGTGCAGCCGAACATTTAGCGGAGGCCCTAGACTGCTACAAAGCAGACATCACCGCCATCCAAGAAGTGCGATGGGATGGGCCGGGCAAAAGAAAACTGAAATACTGCGATGTATACTACGGTGACTGTTACCGACCACAAGGGCAGCGTCTTTTTGGATGTGGATTTGTTGTTAGAGGCAGACTGAGGCAAGAGGTCTTGAGT
Source organism: Dasysyrphus tricinctus (assembly GCA_963921185.1). NCBI lineage: Eukaryota > Metazoa > Arthropoda > Insecta > Diptera > Syrphidae > Dasysyrphus > Dasysyrphus tricinctus. The sequence goes on along the minus strand of OY992530.1, from coordinate 202,506,329 downwards.
TTCAATTATGTGAACGAGCGCCTCACGACAATTCGCATCAAGGCTTAATTCGCCAACATCAGCCTGATATGCGCGCATGCCCCCACAGAGGAGAAAGATGACGACACCAAGGACGAGTTCTACGAGCTCCTGGACAAGACATATGAGCAATGCCCTAGCTATGACATTAAAATTGTCTTGGGTGATTTTAATGCCAAACTAGGAAGAGAAGACGTCTTTGGTGGCACAATCGGAAGATACAGCCTGCACGACACCACCTCCGATAACGGACTCAGGCTAATCGACTTTGCTGCGGGGCGAAACGTTGTGGTAGCTAGTACGCAGTTCCCGCATCTCGATATTCATAAGGGGACATGGCGAATTCCTGGTCAATCAACCGCCAACCAAATTGACCACATTGCGATCGACGCAAGGCACTCCTCCAGTATCAAGGATGTCCGAACGTTCCGAGGAGCCAACGTTGACTCGGACCACTACCTCGTTGTAGCAAAGGTAATGCTACGGATATCCAGACCAAAGCCAAAACAGGGAAATACTGTCAGGAAGTTCAACGTCGGACGGCTACAGTCGCAAGAAATCGCCAGGTCCTTTTCCGATCGAGTCTCTCGCGCCCTCTTAACTAGTCCTTTGCCGCCAACTGCAAACATCGAGAACCAGTGGAAAAACTGCCAGGAAGCCATCAGAGATGCCGCCTCTGACGTGCTGGGCTTCGCACGACCACCACAGCGAAACCCCTGGTTCGACGAGGAATGCCGGCAAGTACATGCAGACAAACAACAGGCATACAAAGCGGCGCTGCATAGAAGGACCAGAGCTGCTCGCGAGCTCTACGAGCAGAAGAGGAAAGAGGAACACAAGCTTCTCAGAAAGAAAAAGAAAGAGCATGAGAAGCGCGCGATCGAGAAATTAGAGGGATGCCACTGCAGGAATGAAGTTCGGAAGTTTTACCAAAAAGTAAAAAGAACCTCCCAAGGTTACAAACCCCGAACCGAAGCCTGCAAGGACGATCAGGGGAACATCGTGGTGGAAACGCAGTCGGTGCTGAGGATATGGAAAAATCATTTCTGCAAATTGTATAACGGCGATGACGAACCGAATTCCGCTACCATGCAAATTGCACCATTCAACCTGGACGACGTAGGCCAACAATTCCGTCCACTCGATCTTGACGAAGTGAGGATAGCCATATCTAAACTTAAGTCCAATAAAGCTGCTGGAGCTGATGGCCTTGCGGCTGAGCTATTCAAAGCGGCTGGCGATGAATTGGTTAGGAGTATGCACCAGCTTATCTGTAAAATATGGTCGGAAGAAAGCATGCCCGATGAATGGAACCTCAGTATTGTTTGCCCGATCCTCAAGAAAGGCGATCCTCTGGACTGCACCAACTACAGAGGCATCAGTCTTCTTAATATCGCCTACAAGATCTTCTCTGCCGTACTTTGTGAACGCCTGAAGCCATTCGTCAACAACCTGATAGGTCCATATCAGTGTGGCTTTAGGCCAGGGAAGTCCACCATCGACCAAATATTCGCACTACGGCAGATCTTGGAGAAAACCCAGGAGTTCCAAATCGATACCCACCACCTTTTTATCGATTTCAAGGCCGCGTATGACAGCATCTATAGAGACGAGCTATATAGAGCAATGTCTAGTTTTGGCATCCCTGCCAAACTCGTCCGTTTGTGCAGGATGACGATGGAGAATGCACGCTGCTCCATCAAGGTCGGCAAAGACCTCACCGACACCTTTGATGTCAAAAAAGGTTTTAGGCAAGGCGACGCGCTGTCATGCGACTTCTTCAACATCGTTCTTGAAAGAATAGTGCAAAACTCTCACGTCAACACCAGAGGCACAATCTTTCAAAAGTCCGTCCAATTACTCGCTTACGCTGACGACATTGACATAATCGGACGAACAAAGCGTGATGTCAGTGGTGCTTTTGTGAGCATTGAGAAGGAAGCCAAGAAGATGGGTTTAACGGTGAATGAAAGCAAAACAAAATATATGCTGTCCACAAGAAAGGACACCCAACACCGACGTCTCGGACAGAACGTCACTATAGACAGCTATAATTTTGAGGTAGTCAGAGACTTTGTCTACCTAGGATCCGCTATAAACTCAGCGAACGACACCAGCGCTGAGATCAAACGAAGAATTACTCTTGCCAATCGCTGTTTATTTGGGCTAAGAAGGCAATTGAGAAGCAAAGCCCTCTCTCGAGCAACTAAACTGTCCCTGTATAAGACGCTTATCATCCCGGTCCTGATGTATGGTGCAGAGGCATGGACACTGCTAACAGTGGATGAGAACGCGTTAGGCTGTTTTGAAAGGAAAATTCTCCGGGTGATTTTTGGTCCCGTCTGCATAGATGGGGAATGGAGAAGAATATACAACAACGAACTGTATGGGCTGTACAGCGACACCGACCTAGCCACAAAAGTGAAAAGCCAACGACTGAGATGGCTGGGTCATCTAGAGCGAATGGACACCAATGCTCCGGCCCGGAAAGTCTTTGAATCCAACCCCGTGGGACAACGCAGTAGAGGTGGACAGCGTAAAAGGTGGCGCACGCAAGTGGAAGAGGACCTCAACCAACTTGGCGTTCGAAACTGGAGACAGCTAGCTAGAAACCGAGCCGGCTGGAAGAAGCTTGTTGGTTGAGGCCCTGGTCCACCCCGGACTGTAGCGCCACCTTAAGTAAGTAAGTAAGTATCACAACAAAAACATAAATGTTAAAAAAGGAGCCAAGTTCTTATGTGTACAAGAAACCTGTGCGTAAAAAGTCAGCCAAAAAAAGTAATGAGATCTAAAATATATGCCAAGTTTTAAGTTCATGAAGTTTAATATCAAATATCTTAAGAAGAGTAATATCGAAACAATTCCAAATCATGACAGAAATTTGGTAATTAATGATTACTGATTAAAATTTGGTGGGTTCACTGGTCAAGCTTTCATACATTTTAAATTTGTGATTAAGTAAGTATTTAAGAGAAAACTTGCCAAGTAAATCCACCAAATTTTAATCAGTAATCATTAACTACCAAATTTCTGTCATGATTTGGAATTGTTTCGATATTACTCTTCTTAAGATATTTGATATTAAACTTCATGAACTTAAAACTTGGCATATATTTTAGATCTCATTACTTTTTTTGGCTGACTTTTTACGCACAGGTTTCTTGTACACATAAGAACTTGGCTCCTTTTTTAACATTTATGTTTTTGTTGTGATTTCACTCCTTTTTGCAAAGATTTATTTTGCCAGGTGAAAGTAATAGCAATTCTCATAAAGTGGGTGGATGGCACCCCCCCCCCCCCCCCCCTGAATGGACAATTCCAAATTTTCGATTTTTTTCCTTTCTAAATACTTCAAGTCCTACCGACCTACCAATTTTCATCGTTCTACAACAATCGATAGTGCTCCATATAATTTATAAGAATTTTTAAGAATGTGGGTGGATGCCACGCCCCCTGAATGCAAAATTCCAATTTTTCAATTTTTTCTTTCTTAGTACTTTAGCCCTACCGACCTACCAATTTTCATCGTTTTACAACAATCGGAAGTGCTTCATATAGTTTATAAAAATTTTTAAGAACGTGCGTCGATGCCACGCCCCCTGAACTGAAACTTCCAATTTTTCGATTGTGTTTTCTTCTAAATACTTCAAGGCATACCAACCTACCTATTTTCATCGTTAACAATCGGAAGTGCTTCATATAATTTATAAGAATTTTTGAGAATGTGGGTGGATGCCACGCCCCCTGAACTGAAAATTCCAATTTTTCGATTTTTTTATTCTAAGTACTTCAAGGCGTACCGACCTACCAATTTTCATCGTTCTACAACAATCGGAAGTACTCCATATGATTTATAAGAATTTTTAAGAATGTGGGTGGATACCACGCCCCCTGAATGCAAAATTCCAATTTTTCAATTTTTTTCTTTCCAAGTACCTTAAGCCCTACCGACCTACCAATTTTCATCGTTCTACAACAATCGGAAATGCTCCATATAACTTATAAGAATTTTTAAGAATGTGGGTGGATGCCACGCCCCCTGTATGGAAAATTCCAATTTTTCATTTTTTTTCTTTCTTAGTACCTCAAACCCTACCAACTTACCAATTTTCATTGTTCTACAACAATCGAAAGTGCTCCATATAATATATAAGAGTTTTTAAAAAAGTGGGTGTATGCCACGCCCCCTGAATAGAAAATTGCAGATTTTCGATTTTTTCCTTTGTATGTACCACAAGGCCTACCGTTTTGCTAAATTTCAAGGTTCTACGATGTCGGGAAGTGCTCCATAATTTTGATGATCTGTCAGTGAGTCAGTCAGTCAGTGAGTCAGTGAGTCAGTCAGTCAGTCAGTCAGTGAGTCAGTGAGTCAGTGAGTCAGTCAGTTACGGTTTTTGCGATTTTTGAAGTCCTATATCTTGGGAGCTACTAATGCTAAAGAGTTGAAATGTGGCGAGCCACCTGTGTTTGATCAGTTCAGCAAATACTCCGAATTTGAAGTTTCTGACTTTATTGGTACTGAAGTTAGAGGGGGGTTGAAAATCGCCTGAGTTTGTTCCTGTAAAAAGGGTGTAGTGCCGCGAACTTGGCTGGGCACTACCGTGCCCTTTGATAGTGCAAAGGCTTAAAGTAGTTTTAGATTTAGTTTAAGGTGAGCTGGCTTTGTAAATGTGGAGCCGCATTTCAAAACGTACGACATGGGGGTCAATTATCGATCTGTGAAACTGTGAACAAACTTATCATTTCGGTTTTCACAGAGTTTTATCATTTAGTCACTTCACATCCATGAAGAAGGCGATTCCCGTGCCGAGATTCAGCTATTTCAGCGAGTGATGCTATGTTTCCACCAAAGGTTTATCTCAGATTAGATTAAATAAATCTTTTTGGTGTTTCCACCGCACAAAAAGATTTAAAAAAATTAAATTTAACAGCACCTTCAAAAATGCAAATGGCGTTTCAATTCGTATTATGCAGTGCGAATGAGACAGAATGTTTGATTCGTGCCAAACAATGAAGAACTGAATACGAGTCTCGAATGAATCGTTCAGCACCATGTAAGAAAAGGTTAGTTCGATTTGTAAAACTATTTGTCCTATGAAGATTTAACAAGATTAATTTCTAATCTTCAAGATTTACAAAATAAATTTGTATGGTAAATCTCCAAGATTTGAAGGAGATTTGAGGTTAATCTTATTAAATCTCAGATTAGCGTTAGGTGGAAATGTAGCCTTACTCGCCTTACTCGCCGACTCATCTCACTTCACTCGCAAAAGTAATTCAGCTATTTAAGTGAAATGAGTAAGTTCGAATTTAGTTTCGAACATGAGACAAAGAATAATTATAAAAGAGCCAAATCCTACCTCCTTGTCAAACTCGTTCGTTTGATTTTCTGTTTCACATCACCACTAATGGACGCGAAATGAAATAACAAATACAACAATGTAAACATTGAAATATTAAGAATGGAGTATATTTTGTATCAATTATTTTTTTGTCGTAATTAAAGTTGAATGTGAGTTTTCACAAGTTTAATAGTGTCAAAAGTGAAGAGAATATAATTTTATTTAATATACATTATGTGCATTATGATAATAAAATAAGATTTTACAATCAATAAAAGGGTAGTTGTTTTGATCTACGTTCTTGTTTTTTCTTTTCCTCTATCCATGAATAGGAATTTTTGAGAAAAGCACACATACCTATCCAAAACTGGAAATTTACTAACACATACACCAAGTCACTGCGGAAATATCTGGCGAGTAATCTGACATTTCATTTCACTCGCTCACTCACTCACTTTTGCTAACTGAATCGATTTTCAACGAAAAGTGAATCATCTCACTCACTCCCTGCGGTTTCGAATTAGCTGAATCTCGGCACCGAACTCATTATGAGAAACAGCTGTAAAACTGAGTACTAAAAAGAACTAAAATTAAAAAAGGCACCTCTTGCTCATAGAAAAAGATGATTGTGACGTCATAGAAAGACCAAGATGGCGACTTGGGTGTATCAAATGAGCACAATTTGTTTCTGTTTATCATTTTTCTTTTCACAGGTTTTCACAGATTGAAATGATTGTGATAAACGAATTATCATATGAAAACATTTTGGCATTTGCTTTCATTTTTCCACACTTCGAGAATCGCATTTGGCGTAAAGGCGTTATGATATTTATCACTTCACAGTTTCACAGATCGAGAATTGACCATGGTCGGCGATAGAATTTGTTCTCCGCGCATGTCACACGTTTTGAAATGCGGCTCCAAACTTACAAAACCAGCTCACCTAAAACTAAATCTTAAACTACCTTCCTTTTTTTAACCCTTTGCACAATATAATAAAAAAAACCAGTATTGTGTCCAAGGCCTCCCTCCCTTTCATATTGGTTAAAGTTTTGCATTGGAAGATTAATGGCTTTTTTAATAACTACCACGAGCTTCAGTCATTAATAATCAAATCCCATCAATAATTTCACTTCAAGAAATACCTCAGATCCAAAAAAATTTACAAATTACTCACTGAAACAATATAAACAATGCTTACGAGGGCTGTTCGATTAGTCAGTGACTTTTCATAAAGGAAGCACTCGAACCTCATAAATAATTTATTTGCCGAAAAAATTGTTCTTTTTTAGCCATTGTCAAAAGAATTCAAATAACTCTTCCAAAAAAATTCATTTCTCAAACTCTAAAAAATACGCAATTTTTTTCTTTTTTCGAGGACGTCTTGTATTATTTCGTTTCATTTTAATTTCTGGAGTATAGTCAATTATCCAGGGGTAACGAGCAGTTACGAAACGCAGTAAAAATTGTCTTTGAAAATGTTTACATTTTTGATCCTTTTTTTCAGCAAGTGGGGAAGCGTTTTTCCAAGTCCAAATGGTCATGCAGAAAATGAATAAAGCTCTCAATTGAAATGGCTGCACCGTTAACTTTCACTTTAACCTTGACCCCACGATCATCCAACACAATTTCCTTGATTTTTTCACCATTTCTCTCAACAGGACAATATTAAGTTGCCTTATAGCCTATTGAATAGACCGGAAAATGAGGGGTATAAAGGAAAAATTACGTGCAAGGGATTTTATTATTGAATATGTTTGTTTGGCCCATAAGCATGCTTAAAACCGAAAATGTCATAAATTCACCCATGCGTTTCTGAGAGAATGGTCACACTGGCCACTTTTCAGTATTTTTGGTATAACTCGAAAACTAAGCCGAACTTGACAATTTTACTTATAAAACTTTTTGTTCAAAATTAAATTTTCTATCGGAATGAATAGTTCAAAAAATTTCTTAAAAAAATTTAAGCAGGAAAAGTTAACAGAAACCAACCTAAAAAAATCAAAAAATCAAGGATATCTAAATTTTTTTAAAAATTGTGCATAACTTTTTTTGAAGCAAAGATAGGGTAAAATAAAGTAGAGACTTAAGGCCTTAATATGGCATCTTCAAAAATTAATATTTGTTCAAAATTGACAGAGATATTCCCGTTCAAACTTTATCATTTCTTATAATTTTTCGCAGTTTTGGCCCGAAAGTCCCTTTTTCGGTACAATATGGCAAATTTCACTTTCGTAAGAATGTTCGAAATAAAAATTTCGATATAATATGACATTAGAACTATAGAGAATTTATAAAAAGGATATAAGTTCGCAATTTCGTTTTTCGGCTGTTTTTTAATGCTTTCAGACCTACAGACCGAACGGCTGGTCCGATTAACATAAGATTTGACACTAGTTGCGAGGAACGTTAAATTTGTCACAAAGTACCAAAACATAGGCTTTCGGGAAAAAACTGTGAAAAATGATAAGAAATGGTAAAGTTTGAATGGATATATCTCTGTCAATTTTCAAATAATATGGCTTTTTTAACATGTCATATTAAAGCCCTTAAACTCCAGTTTACTTTGTTTATGCGCAATTTAGAAAAAAATTTGAAAACCTTTGATTTTTCGATTTTTTTTATGTTGGTTTTTGTTTACTTTTGCTGCTTAAATTTTCTTAAGAAATTTTCCAAACTATCCATTTCGATAGAAAATTTAATTTTGAACAAAAAGTTTTAAGAGTAAAATTGTCAAATTCGGCTTAGTTTTCTAGTTATATCAAAAATACTGAAAAGTGGCCAGTGTGACCATTCTCTCAGAAACGCATGGGTGAATTTAGTAGCATTTTTGGTTTTAAGCATGCTTATGGGCCAAACAAACATATTCAATAATAAAAACCCTTGCACGTAATTGTTCCTTTTTAAAAGGTCTATTCAATAGGCTATTAGTTCTTAACGTTTTATTGTTGTTCGCTCGAACACTATGAAACTTGTGCTTGGACTCATTCAAGAGAGCAGAGTCTTCAAAATATTTGTAAAGCTTTTCTTTACTCTCCTTGATAGTTTTACCACCAAAAAATAGTGATTTATCAAACCACAAAATTATTTTTTTTTTTTTAACAAACGCGGCAGTTTTTCTATGCTCAAATGGTCATGCAGAAAAACAAATGAAGCTCTCTTTTGAAATGGCTGCAATATTAGCAATCACCTAAATCTTGACTCGACGATCGTCCAACGCAATTTCGTCGATTTTTTTACCACTTTTCCCAACATGAAAAAAATTGTATGCCCTGGTTTTCGCCGTTTTGCTAGCTCGATCGACCTCTATGAAGCTTGTGCCTCATCCATTCGAAAGAACAAAATCTTCGGAATATTTTCAAAACCTTTCTTTGTTTTACTTAATGGTTTTACCACCCAAAAAGAAGTAGTTTATCAAAATACGAAATTTTTTTTTCTACCTAAGCCTAGTTTATACTTCAAAGCGAAGTGAAATCAAATTTGAAATTAAACATCAATAATTAATGAACCAAAAGGTTTTCAGAGAAATAGTTTTCGTCATAATATTTGGTTCCAAAAAGTTGAGTTACATTTGTTTCGAGACAAATTTGTTCCTCCTTGTCGCCAAAATATTTGCATTTAGTTTTTGACAGTTTTTCACCTCAAGGAAAAAAGTATTTTTTTCTATTAAAAGTACACTTCACATGGATGTATAAACCAGGCTTAAGGCGAAAAAACTCAATTTATGAGGTCCGAAAACCTTTAGATATAAAAATAAAATTAATATAATTTAAAATTAAAAAAACAAAAACAAAAACGTTTTATAAATAAGCAAAGAACTTTCAAATGCCAAATCACATCTAATTATTCTTAAAAAACCCAATCTTTTTAGCAATCTTTGTACACATATACTTCCCATGCTCCTTAAAATTCAAGTTTAAATCAAAAATCACACCAAGATATTTAAAACTGTCTACACATTCAATAATGATTCCATCCATACATACAGATATTCGTTCAACCACTCTAAATTTCATACACTTTATCTTTTTCAAATTCAATTTCATTTTATTCATCTGAAGTCACTTGTTTTAGTTACTTAAGTCTGCATACGTGCACCATAATAGAATAATTGTATCCTTCCCACTTATAAATACTAAGGTATCATCCGCAAACAGCATTACTTTACAATATTTGATAGCGTATTTTATATCATTTATATATAACAGAAAAAGCAGCACTCCCAAAACTGAGCCTTGAAGGACACCAAGGTCTACACTCAGTGGCCCAGAAACAGTGTTGCAAACATTAGGTCTCTGAGTTCTTCCTGTTAAGCCTAGTTAACAGTTCCCGTGCGCAAAAAAAACCTACGCAAATATTCTCGCATGTCAAAAATAATTGAGGTGAAAGGCAAAATTAGTTTTTGCATGATTAGTTTACAGTTTCTACAAAAAAAAATATACATTGCTGTCATGGAATGTCATGCAAAACAATGGACCGGCAATTGTTTGCATGCGAAAAAAGTGTGGTGAATAAAATATTTTTTTTGGATGGTCAGCCTACACTTCCAAAAAAAAATTTGTTTTTGACCTCAAGGCTTTATGAGCATGCAAATAGTTTTTGCATCCAAAAATAATTATTTTCCATTTTTAGGCCTATAGTTTATTAATTAAGGGTAAATTAATGACTCAATGGGTGGCTTAGGCCAAGGCAAAATTTTTTTGCCTTGAATATTGTTGAATTTGGTGCACAGAATAGATGGAAAATCGTTTTGAAAATTTTGATATTTGTTTCGCATGTGAACTGTAAAGTATGCTTTAGGTACGATTTGAACCAGTGCTTGTCTCGTATTCCATACATTTCCAATTTTTGCAACAATATATATATTTCTATCTATCGTTTCAAACGCACGCTTAAAATCTAAAAATACCGCAATAACCGAATTATCACAATAACCCAGCGGCTCCATTAGCAATATTTGAGGCAATAAATTGTCTCACTCATTGCTATTGCCTTTAATAATGCAAATGGAGACGCTTTGTCAATGGCAATGGCAATATTGCCTAGAAGATGAGAGGCAATTATTGATTTCCATCTTCAAGGCAATAAATTGAGGAAAAATGGGATTCCCCGTAATTGTGAATGGCTTCTTTATTGATTTTTTCAATTAAATCGTAGAATATGAGAACGCACATGACAAAATATAGTGAATTAAAATTAAATTTTATTAAAAACAGGGGATTTGAACAGCATTTGCAGTCAAATATTTCTATACACACATTTTATAATTGAAATTGCCTGGCAATGAAAATGCCCACCCAAGCAATAAATTGCCATTCCTATTCCAATTGCAATTGCCTCAAAAATTGCCAATGGAGCCACAGCGTAAATCTCCTTTCTTAATTCATACAATAACCAGTTTAAAGCTTTTTCACAAGAATGACCCTTTCTGAAACCAGATTTATCTGGTATCAACATTTTATTTGCTTCCATATATGTAAATTTGTTTAAAGGACAATCGGCAAAAATGTATGGTAGGTGGTCTAGGAGCCAATAACAACGAGACGTATGTCGTTGGAAAGGTATTTTCATGCCCTACAATAGTCACTATGGCAGCTCATTTCAAATCCCTGTGTGAAAAAAGTTATTCGTTTACCTAGGTTTTGTTTTAGTGCATTTTAGTGTGGAAAAAGTGTATACAAACTGGTCTAATCAATACCAATAAGATATATATCGTTGAAAAGGTATTTTTATGAACAGTAATTGTTACTCTAACAACTTTTATAAAATCACTGTGTGGAAAAAGTTATTCGCTGTTTTAGGGAATTTTGGTACATATAAAATTAATGGAGCATGGGTATTAATTAGCGAATAACTTTTTTCACACAGTGATTTGAAATAAGCTGCCTCACTGACTATTGTAGTACATAAAGTTACTTTTCCAACGACGTACGTCCCGTTGTTATTGGTGGAAGTTGCACTCACGGTTTTTTGCCCATACTAGAAAATAACAGTTTTTTCACACTAAAATGAACCACACTATTTCATTAGTTTACGAATAACTTTTCTCACACATTGATTTGAATTGAACTGTTATGGAAGATATTGTAGGTAATGCAAATACGTTTCCAATGACATATATACTGTCGTTATTGGTTTGATCAGTTTTCATAAATTTTGCCCATACTAAATATATTTTATTTGTACTAGAATGCACCAGAACACAATTCTATTTAGCGAATAACTTGTTTCACACAGCAATTTGAAGAAAGCTTCCATAGTAACTATTGTGGTACATAAAAATACCTTTCCGACGACATATGTCTCGTCGTTATTGGTCTTGTAGACCGTTTTGTCCTATTCTCCTTTGCTCTATAATTTTTTTCAAATGTTTGCAATATATTAACATTAGCATTTTACCGTATTCACCACTTTTTCAACCGGAATAGCTGATGTTTCCTTCCAATTGCTGGGAAATATTCCAGTATACAGCAAATTGCTTACAGTTTACAACGATGGTGCCGAAATGGCAAATGTATTAAACTTATTTTTCGTTAACAGTATCGACGAAATAAGAAATAAGAAGAAATTATTCCAAATAAACCTTATACCTGATTACTACTATCTAGACTTCAAATTTAAGGAAATAAATGCGAATGACTTAAAATCAGTGTTAAAATCGATGAATAACAAAAAAGATACAAACGGAATAAGTATTGAAATGTACTTGGATGCATTTGATATATGTGGTGATATGCTACTAAAAATTGTGAATTTATCTTTACTTAATGGTTCGTTTCCAAATTGCTGTACCGAGCCCCTTATTGTATTCCAAAAATCAAAAACTCGAACAAAGTTGATGATTTCAGACCCGTCAATATGCTGAGCCTCGAAGGTAAAATTATTGAAAAGATTGTGTATAACCAACTTCAAAACTATTTAGAATTGTTTAATTTAATATCTTGTTATCAATCTGGCTTTCGAAAAAATCATGATTGCGAATCACTTCTCAATCTAGTCATCACGAAGTGGAAAATTGACATTCATGACAAGAAAGTGGTAGTGGCAGTGTTTTTTGACTTAAAGCGGGCTTTCGAGACGGTAGATAAGTTAATATTAATCGAAAAACTAAAAATGTATGGTGTGAGAAATACAGAAATCCAATGGTTCAAATCATATCTAAATGAAAGAACTCAAAAATCGAAAATAAATGATGAAATTTCAAACCTTATTTCTGTGCTTAATGGTGCCCCTCAAGGGGATCCATCGTTCAGAGGGGGGGGGGGGGGAGTAATGTGGGTGGATGTGTTTGTGTTAGAAATTTGAAGAGAGCAATTACCTCTTTCATAACGGCTAGTGTCTTAAACAGCGGGTATTTTTGAACCTTGTGGAATGAAGCTTTGCAGTTTGTGGCTACAGCATGGTGTCTTACAGTGTTTTTAATTTCCCTCTGGATCTGCGTATCACCACCTCGAATTTCGAAAAGCATAACGGCACATCGAGATGTTCCTATTCCCTTACATGAAGTTTGAATTCGAGTGAAAGTTTCAGCCTCTTTTTTAGCTGGGGCAAGATAACTTGGCCAATGCCCTTGCGTCGAAAATACATATGCAGAATGTTCTCAAACGCAAACTGCAAAAGTTTTCTGTCCGAAAACGCAAATACAAGTTTTACTTCATAAGTATTCTGTTCGAGAGTGCAGTTTGCTAAAGTCACATGCTCGAAAACATAATATACGTTGCAATACTGCAGTAAAAAATCGAGTTAATGACAAAAATATTGAGAAGCCAGAGGACGTTATCGTAAACTTCAAATGCGTTTGCAAGAAAAGGAAACGATTTTCATAAAAATAATTTTGTGCAAACAAAACGATTGCTATACTTGACAATAGCAACCAATATTTTCGTCAAAAAATGACGATCATTTGACGTTGACTTGACGTTTTCAAAAACGGCATACTTGACTATAGCAACCAATATTTTCGTCAAAAAATGACGATCATTTGACGTTGACTTGACGTTTTCAAAAACGGCCAAAAACAATTATCCTAAGGTGTACAAGTTCCATCTAAATTCTCTTCGGCAGTGTCTACTGTAGTTGTTTCCTGGTTTCTCTCCAATCTTCTTCATCGGATTCGTACTCTTAAATAAATAAATAAGATATACCTTTAAACGCATCCATGAAAGTGATAAAATCCTTATGGAACTACTATCCAGAAACGTATCTTATGGCTAAAACAGAAGTACTCGTATCGCTGCGTACAGCACCGCACTCGAAACACATGTGCATACTCTTAAGGTGGGTATGCATTTGAGAGTAAAAAGCAGCTCTGAAATCTGGAGAAACTCACAACTGATCACAGTCATGAAATTAGTTCAACAGAAGGGAAGTCAGGTATCCGGAAGTCACTCTCGAGAGTTTTCAAGTGAAAGTACTCTCTCAAATGGAAACGTACAGAATGAATTTGTTTGTAATTCTCAATAATTTGTATACGCGACGTATTTGTATTGTCGACGTATTTTAAAGATTTTTAAAGATAAGTGCCCCTTCAACCTCTCCCGTTACATTTAATTATAAAAAAAAAACCACTAATAAATTTGAAGAGGAGGTTTGGGGCAATAACTTTTTATAATATTATTTATCAAGATTGTGAAATTTTTCATACACATTTGCATTTTGAAAAGTGAAAATCAAATCGATTTGGGACTCAACTGGATCGAGTATGAAATAATTTGACTATTCTCATAAAATGTTATAAAAGTAATACAGTCTGACATTTATCTTAAAGACCTTCACTTGAAAGAAAAGCTGCACGTGTGTCTTAGCCATTAAGGTACGGCTACGGCTCAGCTTTTAGAGGTGAGATACATCGGTTATAATAATTTCGTGAAACGGAAAATCAGGAAAATAGAAACGTTAAGTCCTCTTTTGGCTGCCAAGAATACATTTTATAGACGTCGAACGAAAAAACATTAAATTCAAATTTTTAAATTCGTTCTTGCCCAGGGGAGGGCAGTTGCACCCATTGCCTCCCCCTGTATCCGCGCCTGCCTCAAAGATTTTGGGGGTGTGTTGCTGTTTTTGGTGTATATCAACGATATGGAAAATTCTGTATGGTTTTCAAAACTTGTGTTATTTGCAGATGATGCGTTATTGTTTTTATCTGGTAGTAATGTTGATGAATGTATCAATAAAATTAACTCAGATTTACAAACTTTGCAAGAATGGTTTGATAAGTAACATGTTAAAATTGTATATAAATAAAACTAAAGCTATGATATTAGATGGTAATACAAATAGAAACATATGCATAGGCAATCAGAATGTTGAAACAGTTAGTGAATACTTAGGTGTTGTTATTGACGAAAGATTAAATCTCGATGCACATGTTAGTTACATACGTATGTAAAAAAATATCTAAAAAATTTCCTTTTTGGGAAGAATTAGAAAAAAAATGTCAAAGAATACAGCTATTAAAGTTTATAATACAATGATAAAGCCAAACTTTGAATATTGTTCAAGTATCTTGTTGATGTGTAATAATCTCATAATGAATACATTACAAATACTTCAAAATAGGGCTATGAGAATTGTTTTGTTGTGCAATGGATTTACTCCAATAAGAGAAATGGTTTTAAAATTATCTTGGATGAGTGAGAATCAAAGAATAATGTATAATACAATATTATGTTTATGTTCAAAATTAAATTCAATATACTTCTGAATTATTTAAATGAATATAAACGTATGTAAGTGATGCACAACCCTTTGCTCCACGCAATGCTGGTGATTTTAGGTTACCTATGTATAGAAATGTTAAAACAACAAATATGGTTCTTCACAGACGATAAGATATTTATAATAACTTAACGAATGAACTGAAAATGGAAAATAATTTATTTAAGATTCAAAAAACTTTTAATTGCGTATGTTACAAAAAAATTTATTTAGTTTATAGAATATAATATACTTTGTAATGAATTTCTTAAATGGCAAATTTTAAAAATTTTAGTTGCACTGGACCAATGATTACGATTGAGTTTAAAATAATGTCTTTGTTAATACCACTTATATCCTTCGTGTTATTTATTCTATTAATCAAAGAAAACAATGATTCCGCACTTGCATAACGTTGGGTTGGTATTAGGTTCTCTTTAAATATTTTCATTTAGTAATTTAGGATCCAAAAATATCCTAAAATCACCATTCGGTTTCTCCACTACCTGTAAATTACTAACCCAATCAGTTGGATAATCAACATCTTTAATAATTTTTCTGCTTCTATTGCTTTAATTTTGTATAATAAAGCCAGTGGCACCCTTTTTTTATAATATAATGATCGTGTAGCATTAGCCTTTAAATTGATTGAACATTATCCTGGAAATTTGCCTAATCCACTAAAAACACGTTTATATAATTCAACGAATTCTTTTCTATCTTTAGTTAATTCAATTTCAGAATTTAAAGAATCAGTTCGGCTAATTAATCCAAAATTAATACATGTAGAAAGTCCAAGTAGAGATTCATATTTGAATCACCAGTTGGAAGAAGGGAATAAATCCATCGGAGCTAACTGTTGGGAAAACGCAAAAAACTGAATAACTTCTTTATTTGACGGTTC
The DNA here is from genome assembly GCA_963921185.1 of Dasysyrphus tricinctus. NCBI lineage: Eukaryota > Metazoa > Arthropoda > Insecta > Diptera > Syrphidae > Dasysyrphus > Dasysyrphus tricinctus. The sequence continues at coordinate 202,490,369 of OY992530.1, read as the reverse complement.
TCAGATTTTTCATGTATAGATAAAATAAATTTCTCTTTGTTTTGATTCGCATGAGGTATATTTTCTTTTTCTATCGCTTCCTAGTAGCTAGATAAACCGTGTTAAAAAGCTTGGATTTTTTTCCTTCTTCCAACTGAAAATTTTAACTTCAAAATAAAATAGAAATTTTACAGAAAAAGTTTTCATTTTTCAAATATAAAGCTAAAACATAAAAATAAATAAATAATAACTTCAAAAAAATAGTGTGTTCAATAATATATTAGTTTTTGTCTGTTATTTCAAACATGAACCATATCGAAAATAACGATATTGATTAAGTAGGTATACAGAAAAAAAATACAAAATTGTTATTGAATATTTGCGTGCAAAACGACATATAAGTGTCCCTCTTTTTAAATTGTTTTTTTTTTTGTTTTAAGCTTTACCACACCATTTCAAATCTATTTTCTGAAAAACTTGAGATTTTGAGATAAGCCACTTTGCTTCTGAGGGGACGATGTTTTATCTATGTTAACTAGCTGAGTTAACTAGGCTGATACATCAATCTGTGATTCAATAACTCAAAAGTGCTAAAGCGTGATTTGTAACCCACCAATTCAATAACTGTTTATTTGCTTTGTAGCGACATAAAACTGAGTAGATAAACCAATTCCAGAGTTATGTTAAAAAAATAAAATAATCAGTTGGAAGAAGGAAATAAATCCGGGATTTGTTTCCTTCTTCCAACTAATGCTTTTTAAAACCCCCAACATTTCTACAATGAAAATAGTTTTTACTATTTTCTTAGACCTAACAGATGTGTCTACGTATAGAGAAGACATTTGCATCAAAAAGTCATTTTTGGAAACTTTGGGAATTATTCCCTTCTTCCAACTGGTGGTTCATTTATCCTCTACGATCAGAAACTTAGCCGTTTTTTCAAAATTATTCCAAACACACGTTAATTCAACTTCACCGAAAACTTTTATTTGATTTGAACTATAATCGAAAACCAAAAAATTAGTCTCTTCATTTAATTCTAAATTTAATTTCATCTTTTTAAACATTTTGATCGAAATGCAATTAACGTCACTTCCCGTTTCCAATTTGAATTTGATTGAGCAGTTGTTTATCCATAGTTCCTTGATCCATTTAATATTATAAGGATTTATACTTAATGCTCACAGGCCGCTCCACACAGCAGCGTATTATTTTACAGGAGACGCCAGTTGAAGTAGTGGAACAATTTAACTACCTTGGCAGTATTGTTTCTGCAAACGGTGGTACGGATCTGGACGTTAAAAGTAGAATAAATAAAGCTCGTGCTGCCTTCGGTACTCTGTCCCCAATTTGGAAATCCAGTCAAATCTCCTTATGCACTAAGTTGAGATTCTTCGAATCCAATGTCAAATCCGTGCTGTTATATGCTTGTGAAACCTGGAAAGTCACGTCTACCATTTCGAAGAAATTGCAGGCTTTTGTGAATCGCTGTCTTCGCCACATCCTAAAGATTCGCTGGCCACAAATAATATCAAATGAGGAATTGTGGCGCAGGACAAGTCAAGAGCGGCTGGACGTCGACATAAGAAAGCGTAAATGGCGTTGGATTGGTCACACACTGAGGAAACCAAACGATGAAATTGCAAAGCAGTCCTTTGAATGGAATCCTCAGGGTGCACGGCGGGTTGGAAGACCAAGAACAAATGGAAATCAACTGTCTTAGCGGAAGCAGAATCCCAGAGAAAGACGTGGCCACAGCTTAAGTACCTTGCAGCAGACCGTGAAGGATGGAGACGTTTTGTTGACGCCCTATGCCCCAGCCGGGGTTACAGGACACGATGATGATGAAGGATTTATACTTATTCTAAAAGTATTAATTTTCTTACAATCTAATTTACAACAATTAACTGACTTAGGGCCAGTTTGTTCACACCTTGTCAACTTAAATCAATGATTATTCCAGTTGGTTATCATTGAATGCGTTTGTTCAGCAAAATTTTAAACAGAGAATCCATGATTTGAGCACTTAATTGGAGAAATCACTAATTCGCCGATTCTGTCTGATTAGCATGATTTAATCAAAGATTTTCTGGAATTTCGTTTGTTCATCATTGGTTATTTCCTGAGCGTAGGTATAAAAAAGAGAAACAAAATCTATTAAATTCCTTCGAACAAAGAACATGAATGAAGAGAAACCAAGCATCGTCCATCTTGCAAGAAAAAAATAAACAATTTGTACAGATTTTACTACAAATTGTAGTTATTTTATTTACTATCGAAAAATAAAGTGCTTTTTTGCAAGGCCTAATATAAAATATGCATAGAAAAACTACAACTGGGAAAAAATCCCATCACTAGGTTTCACAAAATGCCAGCACTACCTACACACTTCAACTATATATTTGAAAAAAAAAAATCAATTAGCCGCATTAAAATAAATACAAATTTCACGTGTGTAGCTATTCTGTATAGTAATTTAACAGGAAATAATCTTAAATTGAACACAACATTATATTTCAAGCACTGATTTTCCGTGTTTTTTTTGCACAAAAAATGTTTTTTTCGAAAGCTCACTCACACTGAAATAAGTTAATGACGGAATATGTCTGACAATTGATTGACAGATAGACTGGAAAATGGAAAGATTATTGGAAAAACTATGATTTATTAATCAAACTGAAAATTGAGTGAACAAACACTCTCTGATTATCACAGATTCATAACTATGGGTTTAACAGAATCAGTGATAATCTAATTGCTGATTTAACCCACTGTGAACAAACTGGCCCTTAATAGTACCTGTCATATTTTCCCAGCTTACATAGTTAATGTCTTTCCTGTTGTCGTTTCCCTTCGTTGTTTCAGCCCTCCGATTCCATTGATTTCCTTCATTGTGTAGATGTACTTTGTTTTGATCCCCTTCATTGTGCTGATTTCCGTTATTGTATTCAATTGGTTTCCCCTTTTGTTTGCAAAACTTTGGGAAAGGCCCGATCTGAGAGCATATGATGAGCACTTGACTCCATTTGCTTGACACAAACGAAGATGATTTGGAGTGAATAATGCACCACAATTATAACATTTACGTGTGACAGCATACATTTTTGTGTACATTTCCCCTTCACCCAGCGGGAAAAATTAAAAAATTCATTGAGAAAAATCCTGCTTTTTCCTTGAGGAATGGAAGCTGCAGCTGCCACTTTTCCGCTTATTTCTTTGATGAATTTAACATGGGCGTGTCATTGATGTGATTGCATAATATATGAATTCACTACATAAATGTATGGCTTATTCACCAGTTCAATATTTTCGATGAAAAATGTAACGAAAATTCAATTGCGAAATCACAAGATTAGTGTTAGTCGAGTATTCATCACTTAAATCCTCCCATTTGTATTGTTAAGTAAATCCCAGTGGGAAATTTTCAAAAATTCATAGGGAATCCCCAGCTTTTTCCTCAAGAAATGGAAGCTACACACAAGTAATACTTGTTTAATCATTTAGTGAGATTATTAACATCGATACTGTACCCTTTACTTTAGGATGAAAACAAACCAAAAGGCAGTTCCCATTTCAAATCCCATTTCAAAGTTATTGGCGTTTTGGTAAACGCAATTTCTATTGAGTTTAGTACTTGTGAACTATATTCAACAAGACGAGAACTCATAGTTGCCAAAAATCATATACAACTCGTTGAAATCATCGATTACAATTCACCATTAATTTCACTCACATTTGTTTTTTTTTTGTTCTCGCCATGAACATTTTACAAAGCAGATGAGTGGATTCGAACAAAGAACTGATGAACTTGTACATTTCTTTTCCATAGTTTTTTCATCACATAATTTTCCCTATTAAATTCACCGAAAGAAAGAGTCGTTTTCTAAACACATACAGAAAGAGGAGGCAAAGCTACGAACTGAGGAAACTTTGAATTACTCTTCACCTACTTAATCATTGCATGTCGTATCTCTTATGATTTGGCAAGTGAAATCATTGATGATTTCAGCTTTAACATTCATCGAGTGGCCTGAATAGGGAATAAGAAGCGAATCGTTTTCAGTTCTATATCTTGTTTTCGACTCGCTTCGATCTGAGCAATTATCGAATACGAAGCGAGTCGTTAATTATACTTCCAAGATTTCCAGACAATTGACAGCTGATTTCCAGAGAATATTTGTTTTTTTTTTTTAATTAAAATCATTTGGCGAGGAGCAAATTTTTACGAATTTTGTCATTTGCTTTAAAATAAAATTAAAATATGTATTATTTAAGTTAAAAATAGACCCCATAATGTTGTTTATAACGGGTGATTTTTTAGCTGGTTTGGTTTTGGCAACACTGGTTTTGACAGCTGACGTGTGTTTAGTACCTTGTGTCACTGTCAAACAGCTTCAGTTTGGTTTGCAATTTAACCATGGATCGTCTTACAAATGAACAACGCTTGCAAATTATTGAATTTTACTATCAAAATTCGTAGTACCTCGTGGCTTGATGGTTAGTGCGTAGGACTGTCATGCCGAAGGTGTGGGTTCGATTCCCAGCCGTGCCACCTAAAAACAGAAATGTTTTATTCGAGGTACTGCCTCTTGCGAGGAACTGACAAATCCTCCAAGAGTATTACTTGTCATGAAAAAGTGCTTCTCATTTAGCCGTTCGGACTCGGCAAAAAACTGTAGGTCCCCTCCATTCCTGCCAACAAACACGCACACAGGAATGGTTGTGAGTTGTAAGTCACTAGGCCCTGGTTCTCCACGAGCTGTTGCGCCACCCAATTTATTTATTTAATTTTTATTTATCAAAATTCGTGCTCGGTTCGAAATCGAATTTATCGAAAAATTGTGTTCAGCGATGAGGCTCATTTTTGGTTGAATGGGTACGTAAATAAGCATAATTGCCGCATTTGGAGTGAAGATCAGCCAGAAGCATTGCAACAGCTACCAATGCATCCCGAAAAAGCCACTGTTTGGTGCGGTTTATGGGCCGGCGGCATTATTGGGCCATATTTCATCAAAGATGATGTGAATCGCAGCGTTACTGTCAATGGTGAACGCTACCGAGCGATGATAACAAACTTTTTTTTGCCCGAAATGGAAGTTCTTGACTTGCATGATATGTGGTTTCAACAAGACGGTGCCACATGCCACACAGCACGCGAAACAATGGCGCAATTGCGAGGCGAGTTTGGTGAACAGTTAATTTCACGTTTCGGGCCGGTCAATTGGCCGCCTAGATCGTGCGATTTGACACCATTAGATTATTTTTTGTGGGGGTATGTCAAGGCTAATGTCTATAGGGACAAGCCCGCTTCGATTGACGCACTGGAAGCCAACATCCATGCATTCATTCGTGAGATACCGGCCGATATGTGTGAAAGAGTATGCCAAAATTGGACTCAGCGGATGGGCTACCTGAGACGCAGCCGCGGTCAACATTTGCATGAAATTATCTTTAAACATTAAATTGCAAGGTTCAAACTATCGATTCAAATAAATATTTCATTCATTTTTTTTTTTTTTTTTTTTTTTTTTTTTTAAAGTTCTAAACCTCTTAAAAAATCACCCGTTATAATATGCTGAACCTGTGATGTAGAATTTTCCTCAAACTTTCAAGAAAGTTATTAAAAAGTGCTTCTTCACCTCTTGATTTCCCCTGCTTCGAGTGAGTGTTTTTGTGTAAAGTGTTTTTCATCTTTAATTTGCTTTATTCTATAAAAAAAAAATAGGTTCAATAAGCTGTTTCGGCTTCCAAAAACAGGTTTTTTAATAAGGTGCATTGAGTGCTCCTTTGGCTATCCCTTTATAACGGGTGATTTTTTAGCTGGTTTGGTTTTGGCAACACTGGTTTTGACAGCTGACGTGTGTTAAGTACCTTGTGTCACTGTCAAACAGCTTCAGTTTGGTTTGCAATTTAACCATGGATCGTCTTACAAATGAACAACGCTTGCAAATTATTGAATTTTACTATCAAAATTCGTGCTCGGTTCGAAATGTTCATCGCGCGCTGCGATGAGGCTCATTTTTGGTTGAATGGGTACGTAAATAAGCATAACTGCCGCATTTGGAGTGAAGATCAGCCAGAAGCATTGCAACAGCTACCAATGCATCCCGAAAAAGCCACTGTTTGGTGCGGTTTATGGGCCGGCGGCATTATTGGGCCATATTTCTTCAAAGATGATGCGAATCGCAGCGTTACTGTCAATGGTGAACGCTACCGAGCGATGATAACAAACTTTTTTTTGCCCGAAATGGAAGTTCTTGACTTGCATGATATGTGGTTTCAACAAGACGGTGCCACATGTCACACAGCACGCGAAACAATGGCGCAATTGCGAGGCGAGTTTGGTGAACAGTTAATTTCACGTTTCGGGCCGGTCAATTGGCCGCCTAGATCGTGCGATTTGACACCATTAGATTATTTTTTGTGGGGGTATGTCAAGGCTAATGTCTATAGGGACAAGCCCGCTTCGATTGACGCACTGGAAGCCAACATCCATGCATTCATTCGTGAGATACCGGCCGATATGTGTGAAAGAGTATGCCAAAATTGGACTCAGCGGATGGGCTACCTGAGACGCAGCCGCGGTCAACATTTGCATGAAATTATCTTTAAACATTAAATTGCAAGGTTCAAACTATCGATTCAAATAAATATTTCATTCATTTTTTCGAATTTTTTGTGTTTTTTTTTTTTTTAAGTTCTAAACCTCTTAAAAAATCACCCTTTATTTCCTCAAAAATTCAATGAGCGCTAAAAGTTGTTGCTGGTTCGTGTGTTGCTGTTTTACGTTTATTATACAAAAATAAATTTTAATTCTTTCTTTCTTATATAAAAGAAAATAACAATTACATCACATTTTTATTTATTTTAATGAAATCAATCAACACACATTCACTTTCGCCCGTCGATGCACCTATCCGCAAAGAAAAAACTTATCGGAAATCTCATTTCACATTCGCTTTCGATTTCGAAAATAGGGCGAATGTTAAACGAAAAAGGCGAAAGCTAAAGCAATAATAGCAAACCTCATTATCGCCATCTAAAATGATCCGCTTCGTACTCCCTAATCAGGCCAGAGGTAGATATTTCCCGTTGGGAAACGACTGCCTGAACATGTAATAGTGAACGATTATGCAGTAATAACTTGTAAGCACTAGCCGCATTTTATAATCCTCATGATCTGATCCGGATCAGATCATGATAAATAAAACAGACAGGATCTAAGGGCGGTATTCACCGAGCACTCATAAACGGCTCTTAAGTTTATGAGGCTCTTAACTCAAATAATATTTGTGCTATTCACCAACCACTCATAGCTCTTTTTCGAAGTCCGACCATGAGAACAACTCTCTATACACCAGACACCCCCAAACTGGAGGATCAAACTGTTTTCAAAAATTACCGCACTTTGTCGGTACTTATTGGATCCTTGAAAAAATGAGTGTTGCATGCACATAAATAAATTATTTGTGACTACAGTGATTTTAATTTCTTTCCACTTATTTTCTTGGTTTTGTCTCGGGGTGAAGATCATTGGACGTTTTAGTTTGTTTAATAAAGGGGAAATGTTCTTACTTTACTTTTTAGTTTCGCTAATTATTTCGTTCGTACATTGTCTACTACGTTTGCGGATCCAAAATGGACTCGTTCGCTTGAAAAGGAAATAGACTTCAAACGTTGGTTTATATTAGTTGTGTTCAATGAAGAAAAACTACATCAGGGGCCCAATTCCACAAGAGTGAGTTTATTTATTTATTTACATTTGTTTTGGGTGTGAATAGAATATGTACACAGAAAATCAGTCAGCCTTGCGGAATTGGGCTCCAGAACAGTATAAATGTGTGAAAACTGTCAGATTTAAGCAAAAAGTTTTTCTGTGATAAATTTAAGCTTATTATTATCCCAGACAAGCAAATCAACTGGTACTGGTACTTCGACATATCTCACTCACTTTCTCCACCAAAAAAGTAGGTGCAGGAAATATTGTTCTTAACTGTTTTGAAAAACATCATGGAACACATACATAGTTACAGATGAAAGGTTTTTACTCATGGAACACACAATCCTGTACTTTTCTGTAATTTTCTTTCCGGAACAGATTCATTATACACCTTTTATTATTATTATTATTTCAAATTTTCACAGCAAACGGACAAAAAAAATTATCTTCACCGCGTGAATTACAAAAAGAACTTAAAAAAATGAAACAATAAATAAAATTCCTGAAGACAAAAGGAATTACAATATGTGTGCGTGCGAGACTCATTTTTGTAAGGATCCAAGAAGTACCGACAAAATGAGTCGAAGGTCAGGACCACTCATAACTTTTATGAGCGCTCATAAGTATTCATTTTTATTGCTTGGTGAATAGGTTTATGAAGCTCTTAAGTTATGAGCGTTCGGTGAATACCGCCCTAAGTAAAATACCCGTCTCTTTTTGTTTGTTTATTTTTCACGTATCTGTTGCCTCTTTTCTTGGCACTATTGAGACATATTCACAATAGTAATTTTTGGATCATTGAAAAAGATCCAGATAAAAAGCAGGATCTCATGTTGTTATTGTAATCATGTGCTAGAAATTGATCCGGATCAGATCATGTGGATAATAAAATGCGTCTATTAGCGGCTTCATACATTTTGCATGTCTCATTGACCTTTTTCAGTGGCTCATCTTTACCATACAGAAGCTTTAGCTGTAGACTGTAGTGTTTTTTCATACACACCCAAATTTATGCGATCTCTCAGCATACGCGTTTTATAGAACTTACCACAAATACAATTGAACTCGCAGTATTGCAACTGCTTTCTGAGTTCCGTTTCAAAATCAACAAATAGAGATTTTTCCCGTTGTACCATGGTGCTAAAAACTTAAACGAATCCATCGCCACATTTGTTCTTGGGACGCAATAATCATCAAAAGCCTTTATTACTGTATCGAACTGCATGAGTCTGGCAACTCTGCAGTCGATGTTTTCCTACATTTATTATACTTTCATATTTCTTCTTTCCAGTCCGGCAATTCTTTCCCCAGATTAGCACAGTCCAATTCATTTGGTAAACGACTATTTGAAGCAATTTTTTTTTCAAAATTCTCAGTATTTATTTGTTTTCTTTTTATGTTATTTTGTTCTCGGGTTCACTTTTTCGATTTCCAACTTTCTCACCATTCTAGTTTTCCGTGTTTAATTTTTCGATTTTCAAACTTTCAATTTTAGTTATCTGACACCATGTAATAAAATATATGTTACTTTATTGATTCTTTATTTTGTAGTTCTTTATTCTTTGACGGTCAAGCTGTAAGCTGCAACTGACTTTGTACATAATAATAATCTATGTGCACTTTGTGGTTACCACTACATATATACTAGACTATTTAAAAAAAAAAGTCTTGCAAACAGGTTCAAAAGTTTCAACTGAGCAAAACAAGACTTCTGTGAAAATTTGAGCTCTTAAAATAAATGTTTAGACATACCTCATCGCAGATTTCGGTTTTCCATACGATTTGTATGGGAGAAAACACCTGTTTGTATTTGGAATTTTATAACTTAATAATGACAAGTATTTAAACTAACGATATACGTTTCTCTTGTAGAAAATTGAACGTTCTACAAAAAAGGTCTTGAAATGTTTTATCATAAATCCAGCCGTTTTAAAGTTACAGTCAGTCAAACTCATTCCATAAAATTACCATACATTTATTTAACGTAAAATAAGCATTTATTTAGTAATTGAAGATATTATGGTTACTAATATCACTCTTATCGAAAAATTACTTAAGACCTTTTTTGTAGAGGACTAATTTTCCTTTCCAATTGTGCCTAACAATATTACTTCACTTCAATTAATACAATTATATTACAATAATTAGTCACTTTTAAATGAATTTTTTAGTGGGAAATTACATAGAAATTCCCTAATTAAACTCGGCAGAACATTTTTGAAACAGAAACTAAAATTTACTTTTCCAAAGTTTTTTAGGGTGCTTAACTAGAATCGGAAGTCAGAAATATTCTACTACGTCACGTTTGTGAGATATTGCCGTATGGAAAATTGAAAAAAGTTATTTTGCAGCGAAAAACTTTTTTTTATTTCCAAACGGCAATATCTCACAAACATGACAAAATTGAATTTTTTTGAATCCTGATTTGAACTCGATTCAGCACCTCAAAACCCTTTTGAAAAGCATATTTTAGTTTCTGTTTCAAAAAATTTTCTGTCGAGTGAAATTAGGGAATTTCTATGTAATTTACCACTAAAAAATTCATTTAAAAGTGACTAATTATTGTAATATAATTGTTTTAATTGAATTGAAGTGAAGTTATATTGTTAGGCACCATTGGAAAGGAAAATAAGTTCTCTACAAAAAAGGTCTTACGTAATTTTTCGATAAGAGTGATATTAGTTACCATAATAATATCTTCAATTACTAAAAAAATGCTAATTTTACGTCAAATGTATGGTAATTTTATGGAATGAGTTTGACTGACTGTAAAACATGTCAAGACATTTTTTGTAGAACGTTCAATTTTCTACAAGAAAAACGTATGCCGTTAGTTTAAATACTTGTCATTAATAAGTTATAAAATTCCAAATACAAACAGGTGTTTTCTCGCATACAAATCGTATGGAAAACCGAAATCTGCGATGAGGCATGTCTAAACATGAATTTTAAGAGCTCAAATTTTCACAGACGTCTTTTTTGCTTAACTGAAACTTTTCAGCCTGTTTGCAAGAAAATCGAAAACAAATTTTTTTTTTGAAACAGTCTAATGCATACATTGATGATGTGCGATATTACATATGTGTATTCTTATAACCTACATACATACATACATTGATGTTACACAGTTTTCATTGAACGACGAAGATATAAAAGCTTGTCGCGACCTATTACATATTCTTACACAAGTAAATCGTGTATAAAATAGAGAAGTGTGTATTTATTACGCAAGTAAATCTCGCGATAAGCTTTTATATTATATAAATTGCTTAATGTGATAAATTGATGGGTTTAATTCAATTTTAAAGTGAAAAATACTGGAAATATATCATGTATTTATCAATAGAAAATTTATCAAACGAATAATTTTTCTATTGGTAAGCCAGCTTGCACGACAGTATAATTGTTTTTTTATTAATACGGCTGCTATTGTTTGATACAACTTGATTTGATTAAAATTAGTAAGATAACGCTCAATTATTTAATTAGTATGCAATCAGCGTACTGCTGTTTCAATTTGAGGATTGAAAATTTTAATTTTACTTTTTTTTATTTCAGCTCAAATGCAGTTTTTATAAGTGCCCTATGTTTGATCCGCCAAACTAATCAAATGATGATAACTGTTAAAAATATATGTGAGTGAAAATTCTTTAAAATGTATGACCACTTTGTAAGAACCCTTATATTGTCAAAAATAAATTAAAAATATATTTTATTTCATGTTTTTTATTCCATGTATTTTAATTCATGTATTTTATTTCATGTATTTTATTTCATGTATTTTATTAAATACATTTTAATCGTCTTCGTTCATAAAAATTTCTTGAGTCCACTTTTTATGATATGTAAATTTTACCTTAGTTACGAAAAAAATAACTAGTTTCCAATTGACGATGTCGACGGTGAAATAAAGAGTTTTATAAATTATTGCAACTATTTGATACATGCAAACATTAATGACATGTATTAAATTAAGTGACAGTATTCATTTTAATTTTATTTTATTACAATCGCGATTATAAAAGTTTAAAATCTAAAAAAGTGACATTGTTGTTCAGAAACTGGTGGGGTCAGCAAATGAAGTTCCTATCGACATGAAACTTCGATTGAACAATACGCCTGTCGACATCATTTAATCCTTGCGGCCAGTACTGCGCAATCTGAAGTGTGCAGTACTGAGTTTGCTAATTTTATGCACAATTTCCTTAAATAATATTTTGTTTTTAGATAACCAACTTCGCCTTCAAAAGTGAAGCTCGGTCACCATTTTGGTGGAGGCATTTACAACAACAATTTTAGTGTGTTTTATGTGCTGTTTCTTTTTTGCGGGGGTGATTTTTTCTAAAATAAAATAGTTGTATTTGTTTAATTGTTTTTTTTTTATTTATGAATCGTGATTTTAAGGTGTGCAAGATTGCAAAAATATTAGTATACCTAGTTCTGGTATTCCTATCCTCCCCATGGTTTTCACCTTGATGTGGTGGGTGGGCTTACGTTCGATTCTCTAGCAATCCAGTTTCAGGATCGAACAACTAAGAAAAACCAAACAGAGGTGTTTATCTAATAAAGAACCATTATAAATAAATATGGTAAATATGGATATAACTGAAAATATATATGAAAATCGACTGGAGATATACACAAGTGTCGGCAGAAGTCACGGCTGCCGGCGAGGGCTTGGCTTCGAATGAGGCTAACCCCTTGAACAGAATGAATGTAGCTGCAGCTTGCAGCAAGAGTTGAATTTTGTTGAACTTCTGCTTCACCACACATTTCACCATTCTGTTCAACCAGTAAGTCGCCAGTGACACAAATAATAAAAGCAACAACAACAAAAACAACAACAACAACATCAATGATCCCAACAACAACAAAAGCAGCAGACTACACTCCTGTCTGCAGCGGTCATGCCGGTAAAATCCATGAGGTGTTTTCTGAATACCTTATGGATTTTGCTGACTCTGAGAACAGTGCTGTTGGAACTGACGATGGAACGATGGCGTCTGATGAGGAAAATCGCATTCACAATGACGACGACTTTCAATCCCTTGCCAGTTCGGACAGCTCGGACGCAGAGAACCCTGTGAAAAGTCGGAGACAGGAACCTGTGGAATAAATCCTGGCGCAGCCGGGATCCAAGACTACTTCGACTCAATATAAAGGGTCTGGTGGAAGTGAACCAACCGAAGTCTGCGCGAATGGCTCAGGGTCCTCCAAGACCGTGAAGGCAACCGTTTCGGATGGTTGCTGCCCGTCAATCGACGGGCCAAAACCGATCCAAGAAAATAAGGTGAATCCAAGAAAGCAGAACAAAGGAGGGGATCTGAATCCAGATCTAAAAAAGATATAAAATGGCAAGGGGGACCCGAAACTGCTCAGTCTTAGGGACTGGAAGTGCTTGAACTGGGCTCAAAAGCTTCTTGCCAAGACGGGCTCCAACAGCAAGATACCAGTTGACTCTAAGACAAATCAAAAATAAAAAGTTATCAGGGTGTCTTCTTCCAAACTGGCTGTCAGTAGCCCTAAAGTGAGACCCATAAGAGGTCCTAAGCACTCGAGGGTCGAACACACTGGCAGTCAAAGTAAGAGGATGAGACTCAATGACTCGACCCCCCTGCAACGTCTGCCAATAAAAAACACAAGACGGCACACAGCGCTAGCACAGGCACGCTAGCAGACATAGTGGCACAAAGCCTTGAGGTGGCTGTCATCAATGAGAGGAGCTCCGAAAGGCTGCTAACCAGTGAGCAGTGGGCTCAGGTAGAGATAAAGATCCTTGACTTTAAAACGCCGAAATTCTCGCTTCCACGGGTTTTGTGCCGAAATTCGAGCCGCTTTCGACAGTCAAGGGGTTCAAAATCCTGACGTTTAGGGACGAACCCACACTAAAATGGCTCTAAGCAAAGATCTCTGAGATGAAAGGTTTACTCGAAGGGACAACTCTTAAGGTTTCCTCTAAAAGTGAACTCCCTACCAATCTGAAGTCCGCATTCATGTGCCGGGCCCTTGCGTTTTAAAGGAACTCCTAGAGAACCTCCTCCGAGGTCAAAACTCAGGCTTCCCTAGTAGCGATTGGAAGGTTCTGGACATAGAAACTCCCTCGAAAACAGGACAGGAAGCCATTGTCATGTTGAAGCATGCTACAATGGCAGTGCTTCCATCCAGAGGTTTTAAGTTGATGGTTGGCATCAGTGAGGTAAGGGTGTGCCACGTGTCGGCAACCAGCCTACAAAATAAGCATAGTAAAAATGATGAAGGTGCTACAGTTTAACCTCCCTCTGCCACCCTGACCTCATTGCTGTCGAAAGATTAATTATCGCCCATATACAGGAGTCCTGGATCAACAGCGGCAGGACCTGCGGACTAATGTGCAAAGTTTATATCCCCTACTTCAATAAAGGGCCTACGTAAGGTAATTATCGGACATGTTTATTGGCGAAAAAATCTTTAAATCTTTTCCTCTTATCTTCCTAAGTAGTGCAGATATGACGACTGTGAAGTGCGAAAGAAAAGGGGCCCCGCCCCTGATCCTAGCCTCCGTCTACATGCCAAGTGATTCACCGGGGCATCCGCCGTCAGCTGCTCTTGTTTCCTAGTTTCAACGACAGTTAAGAACGGTTGGGACCTCCTGGTTTGTTGGAACGCAAACGCTCATCATCTACAGTGGGGGAGCTCTGACACAAACAAAAGAGTTGAGTCACTTTTTGAATTTATTATTAAGAACAATTTGTTGATTTTATGTAAAGGTAACAAACCAACCTTCATTACAAGAAACAGAAAAGAAGTGCTCGATGTGACGCTTTCCACTAACTCCGACTCTATCGTAGTCAGGGATTGGTAAGTCTCAAGTAATGTAACATTCTCTGTCATAGAATGATAAGATTCCGAATTGAACACAATATAGAAAACCCGAAACCCTATAGAAACCCCAGAAAAACAAACTGGGATGCCCTTCATAAAAGATTGGCCTCATCTTTGGGTCAGTATGAAAATCAACCATTGACAAACTGCTTAGAGATTGAAAAACAAATCAATGAACTAACGTTAGCCATCAATAATGGTTATGAAAGTTCTTGCCCCATTATTAAAGGAAAAGGTAAGCTAAACCCCGTATGGTGGTCCAAAGAGCTGTCTGTCCTTAGGAAAAACTCAAGGAGGCTTATCAATAGAACAAAACACAGTAATGAACCTGTTGACTGACTGGGATCTTTTCAAGATACAAAACAAAATGAACAAAAACCGGACAACCTATGCAAAAAGAGCAGCCTGGCAAAATGTTTGCACAGACATTGAGTCAACAAATGACGCTGCTAGGCTAAGGAAAGTCATGTCAAAGGTTGCACTCCTTCGGGCTTTTTAAAAAGACCTTATAAAACCTGGACTGACTCCTCCGAGACTTTATTATAGTCACTTTTGAGCATTCACTTCCCAGGATGTACAAATGATACATCTCCTGCGGACAGAGGCCCTAACTTAAGTGTTATCTCTAACATAGGTACCCAAATCGCTTGGGCCATTGACTCCTTCTCAGCATACAAGTCTGCAGGGCCTTATGGAATAGTTCCAATTATGCTCCAAAGCTCTAAAGACATAATTGTTCCAATTCTAGTGGACATTTTTAGGGGTTGTCTTAACATCACCTATGTTCCTTTTAGTTGGAGAGAAGTCAATGTCATCTTCATTCCGAAAGCTGGCAAGCCCACCCAGACCGATCCGAAATATTTTAAGTCTATAGGTTAGGTTAGGTTGAAGTGGCTGCCAGTCGTGGAGACTGACACACTTAGACCATGAGTTGGTCCATTGTGATACCACATGAATCTAGGAAACCCTTTTCCTTACTCGGTGAACCATTTGGAGCTTCTTATGAAGCATAATAGACTGCCAATGTCTAAGTTTATCAGATCACTAGGATCATTGAAGTAGAACTCACCAAGGTGAAGTCTTCGTCTATGAGATAGAGCAGGGCACGTGCATAGAAGGTGAGGGATCGATTCTATTCTTTCCTCATCCATACAGCTTCTGCAAAAATCGTTAGCGAATACGCCAAGACGCGTTGCGTGCTTGCCTATGAGGCAGTGTCCGGTTATAACACCAATCATGGTGCTGATGTGCAATCTGCTTAGAGATATCAAACGCTTAGATCGTTTTAAATCCATTACTGGCCAGATTTGTTTTGTTGCCAAACAAGTGGTGATATCATTCCACCTAAGATTTGTTCTCTCTAAGGCATCTTGCTTCAGCAAAAGTTTACATGTAGCGATGGGTATACCTATTTCTGCCTTACTAGGTAGAAGAGGTAAAGTTGTACCATTTTTAGCGAGTTCATCGGCCTTACAATTACCTGGGATGTCCCTATGCTCTGGCACCCAACACAGGTGAATATTAAACTGTTGTGCCATCTCCAACAGAGACGAACGGCAATTTAGGGCTGTTATAGAGTTAGTAGAGACCGATTCCAGGGATTTAATAGCTGCTTGACTATCCGAGAAGATGCGGATATCTGTAGTTGATATCACGTTTTCCTTCAGCCAAGATAAGGCTTCTTTAATCGCCATAAGTTCCGCCTGGAACACGCTACAATGATTAGGAAGACGGAATGAGAGACTTAATTTAAGTCTTTCTGAGTACACACCGCTACCCACCCCTTCATCAGTTTTCGATCCGTCCGTGTAGATATGAACCGATTCATCTTCCAAGAAAGCCATATCCTCCCAGAGGGTTCTAGAAGGAATGGTGACTTGAAAGTTTAAACCGAATTGTGGTTTTGGGATGGTGTAGTCAATGTGACTAGGTAGTGACCTGAATGAATTCAAAATGATGGAATGGCCAATATTATTGTTGTACCATTGTGAGGAAGCTTGTAGGCGTATGGCTGTATTTGCAGCCACCTGTTTGCTAAATATATCGAGGGGAGTCAGATATAGCAGAACATCTAGAGCAGCAGAGGGTGTCGTGCGAAGCGCACCACTTATGCATAAACAAGCCGAACGTTGTACTTTGTTTAATCTGTCGCAGTTTACCGCTTTATCTAGAGCAGTCCACCATACTGCAACACCATATGTGAGAATCGGTCTAATCACCGATGTGTATAGCCAATGAGTAATACGAGGTTGAAGGCCCCATTTGTTCCCAACGGCTTTTTTGCATGAGAAGAGTGCCACTGTGGCCTTCTTGACTCTTTCTTGTATATTAGGTTTCCAACTTAACTGTTTTGTCTAAAATTAGACCCAAATATTTTGCCTGATCAGTGAATGTTAATGGAACACCTTTAATAGAGGGAGGATCTACATGAGGTATTTTATATTTCCTTGAGAATAGAACAAGTTCTGTTTTATGAGGGTTGACGCCCAGACCACACCGGTCTGCCATTGGTTAGCCTATTTAAAGCGTTTTGTAAGAGTTCTTTTAAGGTGGTAGGATGCTTTCCTGATACGGCAATAGCATCATCGTCCGCATAGGCAATCACTCTATAACCCTCCTGCAGCTCATTTACCACCAAGTTCCAAAGAAGGGGAGAAAGGACACCGCCTTGAGGCGTACCTCTACTAACAGACCTAGCAGAATAGCTACCTAGTTTTGAGTTGATAACCCTGCTCGTCATCGTCAGCATTTGGTTAATCAATTCTCCAAGCGAACCATCTACCTTCAGAGATGTCAGCGCAGATGCGATTGCAGATGCGTCGACATTGTTAAAAGCGCCTTCTATATCTAAGAAAGCAACCATGGTGTACTCTTTATGATGGAGGGAATATTCAATGGTTCTTACTAAACTATGTAAGGCAGTTTCTACAGATTTCCCTTTGCAGTAAGCATGTTGACTCGTAGACAAAAGTCGCGTGTCAATGCATGATCGTATGTGGATATCAATCGATCGTTCAAATGTTTTTTGAAGGAATGATAATAGACTAATAGGTCTGAGATCCTTTGGGTTTACTTGGGAGCACTTTCCAGCTTTGGGTATGAACACAACCCTAACCTCTCTCCAAGACAGGGGGATGTATACTGGTGCTAAGCAGCTAGTAAAGATAGACTCCAGAATTTCCAGAAGTAAATCTTTATTCATCTGGAGTTCGGCTGGTATTATGCCATCTAGTCCCGCAGACTTGTAAGGCTGAAAGCTGTTGAGCGCCCATTGCAGTTTTTCCCTTGTAATCAGACCTTGTGGATAGCTTGGATTCATATCAAACCTATTACGGTCGAAGCTATTAATGTTTTGAGAGCTACCAGGGAAGTGAGTATCCAATAGCAAGTTAAGCGATTCTTTGCAGGAATTTGTCCATGAGCCATCAGCATTTTTTAAGCAGCTTGGCATTACTGGATTTGTAGAGAGAATTTGTCTTAGTCTAGATGCCTCTGAAGTTTCTTCTATTTTCCACAGAAATTTCTCCAAGAGGATCTCTTTGACTTTCTCAATGCTTTCTTATACAGTTTGAGGGTTATTTTATAAGATTCCCAATCTGACACTTCACGAGTGCTTTTAGCTCGATTGAAACACTTGCGACAGTCTTGTAGTGTAATGAGAATAACCATTCATTAATTAATTCATTCAAACGTAAACAAAAATAATCATGTAAACAAATCCATACAATAAAATAAATTCTGCAATACAACCAATTGCATTGATATGTACATAACACCTATTTTCGTTGTCCCCTTTGACCAACGAAGCTGAGAGCATTGACGTCGCTTTGATGACGAAGCATTATGAATGACACAGAATGTATTTTACTACACTACTCCAGAAAGCAATGAGTAATAGAATTGTCCCCAATAATTTGTAAGAATATATCGATAATTTTTAAGTATAAATAGTTGTGAATTTTGAATAATAAAATCATTCTTGATCATACTTTACACGTTGACTTGAGTCGTTTATATGGGCACCTTTTGCCACTTCTATTATATATATATATTACTTCTAATATATTTATATAATGCTATCAGCGAGCTGCGCTTTAAATAGTATTATAGCGTGTTACGCTACATATAACCTAGAAAAAAAGATAAAACTTTACATGGCGATCTTGCCAGCCTGTTAGGTTAACGAAAAATACTTTTACCAACAGGAAGCAGACCAATAATTGATGTCATACTGCAAAGAGATTCTGGATACGTTGTTCGAAGAGCTAGACCAGCCATACTCCCCGGACAACTCAGAGGAACAGACAATAGAATATATCCCGGAAGGTGCGGAACATATAACACCAGCATATACAGCAACAAGCAAGACTGCCGGACCCCAACCGCTTTCAATAGAAAGATACAGGGCAAGAAATAAAGCAAAAAACCAGACGCAAGAAGACTCAGATAAGACTAAGCCGACCCGAAGGAAGAGAGGAGGCAAGGCTGTTAAGTTAAGACAGCAAAAAGCAGAGCTGTACAGGATTATAAATATAACGACCGACAGGAAACTAAAGAACAGACTGATAAAAAAATTATATATTTTGAATAAGGATGGGACAGCCCAATTCAAAAGAGGTAATAAACAACAACCTAAGCAATAATGGCTCAAGCCAAATATTTAACTCTAATAACATAAATATTTATATATTAATAATATTAATAATTTTTTTATATTTAAAAATCCATTCATACTATAAAAAGTATGTTAAAAAACAAATAGTTAGAAACAGAAAAAACCATTTATAAAGATAATTTTATAAGTTTTTTTTTTCTCATGATATTTTAAATACTTTGTCAAAAATATTAAACAACAATTTAAAAACTAAAATTTTTTTTTTATGATATGGATATATTAAATACTTTGTCAAAAATATTAAATAATTTAAAGAAAAATCCAAACAGGGAATATACTCAAGAATATATAAATAAAATCAAAAAGGAAATTGAAAATACAAGGGAAGAGATACTTATAGAACTATCAGATAAAAAAGAAATAGAAGAAATATTAACAAATTTTAGAGGAATAGAAAAACAAATTCTAGAATTGCTCATACTAAAAAAAGAAAAGAAAGAATTAGAAACTATGGCAAAGTTTGAAATACTAGTAGCTGCAAAGCTTATAACAGAATTCAATGGTGAGTCAAAGAACTTATCAAATTTTTTAGGACTAATTGAATTTTATAACGATACATTAGTTGAGGACTTAGAGAAGAAAAAGCTGATCAAATTTGTAATAGCAACAAAAATAGTTGAAAAAGTAAGAAACAGACATTTAACATTAGAAAATCAGCCAGAATTTTTTCCTGATTTTAAGAAGGCTTTGACAGAAATTTACAAACCAAAAACAAATCCATTGAAAATACATAGTGAGTTAGCAAGATCACAACAAGGAACTCAAGAAGTAAATAGATTTGCAGAAAAAATTGAATTACTGATATCTCAATTAAATGAGATACAAATAGCTGAACAAGGTGAATCAAATAGAAGAGTTATAATAAAATTAAATGATCAGTTAGGACTAAATGCTTTCAAAAACGGACTGAATGAAGCTACAAGACAAGTTATACAAGCATCTAGAATTAGCACATTCAGTGAAGCTATAAAGATAGCTACTGAAGTTGAAGTCTCTTCACAACAAAATAATGTCATGCAATTTAGAACAAACTTTAGAGGTGGGCACCGATATAACAATTCTCACACTAGATTCAATAATAACAATGATAGACAATACAATAACAATAGTTATAGAAATAGCTATGAAAGAAACAACAGTTTTAATTGAGGTAATGCTAGAAGTAGAGGTACTGCAAGAGGATACCATAATAACAACACTAGGTCGGAAAACATAGGTCAGCAGAATCGGGGGAATCAAAGAAGGTTTTAAATTTCTATGGGGAATATGATACAAATTTCGTTAGCATAAGAATAAAACATTTAAACAAAACTTACAAATTTTTAATTGACACTGGCGCAGATATTTCTGTTTGTAAAGAATATCTGGTAAAAGAATTAAATAAGAAATCGACATGCCAAATAAACGGCATTACAAATAAAATAATATTTTCTAAAGGTGTATCAAATCTAGAACTCATGATAGGAGCAGGTAATGTAGAACATGAATTTCACGTAGTCAATGAAGAATTAAATATAACTACTGATGGTATATTAGGAAGAGATTTCCTCAAAGCTTATAACTGTAAGAGAAAAATTCAAATAGACAACTTAGATAAATCTGCTGCTCAGACTATACTGAAGATCTGTGAAGAATTTCAGGATGTCTTTCATGATGATGATGAAAAACTAACAACAAATAATTTCTACGAACAAGACATCGCTTTATCAGACAAAAATCCAGTATACATAAAAAATTATAGACTACCAAACGCTCAATTAGACGAAATACAAAAACAAGTGTCTCAGTTATTAAAAAATGACATAATTGAAGAGTCAGTTAGTCCATATAATTCACCTTTACTTATAGTTCCAAAGAAGACTCAAAATGGACAAACTAAATGGAGATTAGTAGTAGATTTTAGGTCTTTAAATAAGAAAGTTGTAGATGAAAAATTTCCACTCACGAGGTTAGAAGATGTATTAGACAAATTAGGTAATGCTAAATATTTTTCTACTCTAGACATGACAAGCTCATTTCATCAAATTTCACTAAATAAAAATTCCAGACCATTGACGGCATTTTCAACTAATGAGGGTCATTACCAATTCAAAAGACTTCCTTTCGGATTAAAAATCTCGACAAATAGTTTTCAGAGAATGTTGTCGATAGCTCTTAGTGGTTTACAAGCCTCAGCTTTTCTATATGTAGATGATGTGATAGTTTTTGGTAATAATCTGAAAGATCAAAACGAAAACTTGATAAAAGTTTTAGGAAGACTTCGTAAATATAATTTGAAATTAAATATAGAAAAAATGTAATTTCTTGAAGCCAGAGGTAATTTATTTGGGGCATTTGATAACAGCAAATGGAATAAAACCAGATCCAAAAAAATATGAAACAATTAAAACTTATCCACTGCCTAAAAATGCAGATTATGTTAGAAGATTTGTAGCTTTTTGCAACTATTATAGAAAATTCATAAAAGATTTTGCAGAAATAGCAAAGCCTCTCAACCAACTTTTAAAAAAGAAACAAATATTTTCTTGGACAGAAGACTGTGAAAAATCTTTTAACATACTTAAGCAAAATTTAATGACTCCTCCTATACTTAGGTATCCAGATTTTGAAAAACCATTCATACTAACGACAGATGCTTCCAATTTTGCTTTAGGAGCAGTTTTGTCACAGGGAGAAATTGGAACTGATAAACCTATAGCATATGCTAGTAGATCCCTAAATAAACATGAATTAAACAAACCCATTATAGAGAAAGAATTGTTAGCAATACATTGTATACAATATTTTAGGCCATATCTTTTCGGTAAAAAATTCATAGTTTACACGGACCACAGACCATTAGTCAGTTTATTTACTCACAAAAACCCATCATCTAAGTTAACAAGAATTCGAGTTGATTTAATGGACTATGATTTTGAAATAGTATTCAAAAAAGGAAAAATGAACACGAACGCTGATGCCCTATCAAGAATAAAAATTGATTCAGAGAAGTTAAAAGAGCAATGAAGAAGAATAAAGAAAAGATACCAAATGAGGAAGAAAATTGTGCAGCAGCCTTGGACTCTAATATGAAGACTAGCTACCTTCATATTTGGGACTGTACATCAATATCGGACATAAGGCGATTAAAGAAGATAGAATTTAAAGAATGTAACGTTACAAAGAGAAAGAGAAATGAAATAATAATAGCAGCAAACACTGTATTTGTAGAATTTAGCGATAAATCTTTATCAGAAATAAAATTGATTCTGAGGAAGCTAATATTCAATATGAACAATGCAGGTGTTAAAAGACTAGCGCTAGCAAGAAACAGTCTTATATTTAATAAAGTATGCATACAAGAATTTAAAAATATATTTAATAAGCTGCAAGAAAATATAGAAGAATATAAATATCTAGATATAATATTACATACTCCTCCAAAACAGATAACAGATGAGAAAGAAATGCACAAGTTAATAGAAGAACACCATAATACGAAAATAGGAGGTCATTGCGGTATCAGAAGATGCGTGAATAAATTAAAACAACGATATGTTTGGAAGAATATGAACAAAATGGTTAAGAAATTTGTTAACAACTGCGAAACATGCAATGAAACAAAGATAACCAGATACACAAAAGAAAATATTGTAATTACAGATACACCCAGTACGTCATTTGAAACAATAACAATTGACACTGTAGGGCCACTTAGACCATCAAATGGTTATAGATACATATTAACAGTACAATGTGATTTAACGAAATTTGTAGAAGCATTCCCGATAGAAACTAAAGAAGCAAATACTGTAGCAAAAACAATAGTCGAACAATTTATTCTTAAATACGGATGTTTTAAGAAACTAAAAACAGATAAAGGAACAGAATTTACTAATGAATTACTAAAGAATATTTGTACACTTTTAAAGATAGAAAAGATAGTTTCCACACCTTTTCACCATGAAACAATGGGATCAATAGAAAGAAATCATAGGGTATTTAATGAATATATTATGAGCGTAGGAGATAAAGATAACTGGGAAGAATGGTTACCATATTATACTTATTGTTATAACTCAACACCACACAGTAGCACTTTATATTCACCATTTGAACTAGTATTTGGAAAGTTATGTACACTTCCATGTGAAGTAATAGAAAACAAAGATACAATTTATAACATCGATAATTACTTGAATGAATTTAAATGTAAAAAAGCAACTTAATCAATGATAAATATAAAAAACAGAATTTTAAAAAAAATGTTAATAGATCAAATTTTATCGTAGGAGATCATGTATATTTAAAAAATCACAATAAAAGAAAATTTGATAAACCATTTAGAGGACCATATAGAATAATTTCACAAAATGGTGTAAATAGTATAATGTTAATAGACAATAAGGAATATACTATTCATAATAACAATCTAATTAAATCTAGAATTAAACATTATACATAAAAATAAACACAAAAATGTTCACATACAAAAAAAATAATATTTATTTAAGCATTTATAATTGTAAGCAAATATCATTTTATTAAAGGGGAGGGATGTAGTGTAATAAGAATAACCATTCATTAATTAATTCATTCAAACGTAAACAAAAATAATCATGTAAACAAATCCATACAATAAAATAAATTCTGCAATACAACCAATTGCATTGATACATAACACCTATTTTCGTTGTCCCCTTTGACCAACGAAGCTGAGAGCATTGACGTCGCTTTGATGACGAAGCATTATGAATGACACAGAATGTATTTTACTACACTACTCCAGAAAGCAATGAGTAATAGAATTGTCCTCAATAATTTGTAAGAATATATCGATAATTTTTAAGTATAAATAGTTGTGAATTTTGAATAATAAAATCATTCTTGATCATACTTTACACGTTGACTTGAGTCGTTTATATGGGCACCTTTTGCCACTTCTATTATATATATATATTACTTCTAATATATTTATATAATGCTATCAGCGAGCTGCGCTTTAAATAGTATTATAGCGTGTTACGCTACATATAACCTAGAAAAAAAGATAAAACTTTACAGTCTTTCCTGAGCGGTTCAAGCCCAGAATCCCACCAATGTGGTTTCTTTTTCCCTCTAACTAGAGTAAGTGGGCAGGATGTAGCCATAGATTTGTTGAGGGCTAATGTGAGATCATTGACCTTGCAGTCAAGTTCATTATTATTAGAAGGAGGATATAAGAGATCTGGTTTTAATAGCCCCTGGAGTGTAATCTTATATTTGAGCCAGTCGGTTTTTCGAGGGTTTCGAAATTCTACGCGGCAAGGAGGTTCATCGATGAGACTGAATTGAATGTATCTGTGATCGGAGAACGAGTGTTCATCCGACACTTTCCAATTCGAGATCTTATGATGAATGGTGTCTGAGACAAGAGTAATATCTAATACTTCCTGTCGGTTTTTAGTGATGAAGGTAGGTTCATTACCCACATTACTTACTATAAGGTTAGTACTTAAAATAAAATCAAAAAGAGACTCACCTCTATCATTGATATCAGTACTTCCCCATACTGTATGATGGGAGTTCGCATCACTCCCAATGATGAGGCATATCTTCTGCCGTTCTGCATGCGCGATCAGTCTCTCCAGTGTATGACCGGGGAGAGGGTCGAGGTGGTCATGGCCCAGATACGCCGATACTAGCCAGTACGTCTCATTGGCCGTTTCGAGCCTTGCGGCGGTGATATCTCTATCGCTGAAATCAGGGAGTAGATATACATTAGTGCTACGCTTAACTAGTATACACGATCTAGGGTCACCTTTATCAGACGCATACAGTATGTAGTATCCAGGAGTCCTGAGTCCACTAACAATGGATTTAACAATCCACGGTTCCTGGATCAGGACAATATCCTCTCCATTCCTGGATAAACGGAGAAGGAGGGAGGCCGAAGCCTTAATGGAGTGTTGGAGATTAATCTGGACTAACTGCAGCATTTTGGCGACAATTAGGCAGATCAACCTCCACCACGGTTTCGTTGAGTTCCTCCAAAGATGAGCCCAAAAGCTCATCCTCACCCAAGGGAACAAGGTTGATGAAGTCTTCGGTCTCCATATCGGTTAGACTATCGACATTAGTAGAAGACTGTACCGTGATCGAGGATGACCTGGATTCCTCATCACCCATCGATGGAAAGGTGATGGATGCACCAGGGTCCTCTACCACGGACACTTCAGTGTTTAACAGAGGGACGCGTTCCGCGTCAACCTCGTCTTTTTATATACCTTCAGCGAGATCGAATCGAACCCATACTGAATCATGCCTTTGGTCTGCGCTAAGGGGGCAAGGGAATCCTTATTGATCACGATAATTGCGCTTCTATAAAGACCCCTTACCTCCTCAAGCTTTGCGACTTTCCAGTCATGAGTCGGTAATGAGGAGTTGCTCAACTTGACTATCTGGAGTATTTCCTCCATGCAAGAAGGCTCAGCTGGTATCCAGATGCGGGCTCTAGGTCTGCACGGGATGTCTTCCCTAGCAACAACTTCGAGCTTCGCACCTGGCCAGACCTCGCCTAACCTACTGACAGCAAGCTTATACAGATCGCACGATCTCTGATCCTCACAGACGATAAGTTTGACATGCCCTTGATGCCAACCGCCATCGCCTGTGAGAGGAGGTGGTTCCGGATTATCCCTCATGAGACTCAAGAAGCCTGCCGAGAGCTTCATTCTGACCACCTGCCATTGATCAGGAGAAATCGTATCATCAATATCACTCCTGTCGATAACCGCAACCACGATCTTGTTCTTGTTTTTGAGAGCGTCGCTATAGGATCTGGATCCTCCGGAATGGAGAGTGCTGGCGTTATGCACTTTGGGACGCTTGGGCACCGGAACGGTTTCATCCAGAGACCTATTACGCTTCGAAGTGGAGTCGTCGCTGGTCTGCGCATTTGCTAGAATGCTCTGGGCCCATTTGATCCTGGGGTCCTGCTCCGGCATCCCTTCGACCACCGGTTTATTACCAAGGGTCTTGAGGAGCCTAGCAGCTGACCGCCTGACCCTATAGCCGCCCTTCGACGGTCTATTTCGACGACTCTCGCGCGATGGTCTCGGGAGAGAACCCACCCCAGCGGTAGGAGGACCGTTTTTAGACGTACTCGGGAGAGCTGCATTATCTCTGGTAGTGGTGGGATCGTTATTCACAACCCCCATCCCACTACTAAAATTAGGTATTACTACCACATCACTACTCTCACTGAGATTAGTATCAGATGAGGGGCCATGACATGCCACAGCCTCCCCACCGACACCAGCCCCAGGAGTAACAGCAAACAGCTTTGTCGCTGTACTGCTGCCCGGTTTAGAAGAGGAACCGGTCTTAAATCTTTTTCTTCTTCTATGGTTTTTTGTTTGTTTGTTTTGTTTTGTTTTGACATTAAATTTTGGACCCACGAGTATCGAATAAAGGGAGGTCACTCTACACAGGGATTCGTGTATGCAGAGAAGGCAAGCTGATCCGAAAAGTGCCAAAAATCGGATACTCCGTTAACGACTGAGCTAGTATTTTTAATTGGGCCCCCAGCCAGGCTGATCATCGGCACGGGTCGTATAACACCTTAGATCCAGCCCAATAGGAAAGTTGGAGTGGGTGAGGAAGGGAATATGATAAGAAAGAGTGGCAGACAGCCATTCGCCGTACTGTCAAGGAAAGGATTAATGTGTTTAGGAAAACACGTCGAACAGCGATACGCCGTACCGACATGGAGGAAACCTCGATGAACAGCTTTTTCGCCGTGCCTCCAAGGGGGATAACGTTGGACAGCTATTCGCCGTGCTGACGAGGGACAAGGATGGATAAGGATTGGGAAGGTTTAGGAAGTGAAGCGCCCTTTGGTTTCAGGACTCATCTGGAGTTAAACTCGAGAATCTTTGACCTTATTCAGCTTCTACAACTCGACAAGTTCGACGCTCAGGTAGAAGTTTAAGTCTATAAGCCTATCCTCTTTTCTTCTCAAGATTTTAGAAAGACTAGTGAAAACTCATTCGCCTAAAACTAAATGATGGCGTGCTCTCACAGGCCCAAGATACATACATGAAGGGCAAATCTGTCGAAACAGCGCTTCATGAAGTGGTCGGCAAAATCGAAAAATCAATCCAATTCAAGGAATTCACTCTGGTAGCATTCCTTGATATAGAAGGGGCTTTTAACAACTTTGATAACAAGGCAATTCGACAAGCCCTGAGCTCCATCAGTATCGATCCGTTACTGATAAACTGGATTGACAGCATGCTTATAAATGTAGAAATGGGTAACACCAAGTTAGAAGTTAGAACATGCAGGGGAACTCCACAGAGTGGAGTCCTATCTCCTCTGCTTTGGCTCTTTGTTGTTAACCAGATATTAGTTAAACTTAATATGAGTGGCATCAAGGTTGTTGCATACGCTGATGACATACATATCTTTTGTACCCGTTAAATTAGGAGGGTTGGGTACCCGAGCCCCAAATCCAAAAGCCCCAAATCAAAATCCCCAAACCAAAATCCACAAACTAATTAGTAGATTTTGTCAAATAATTATTCCTTATTGACCGCAAAAAGATTTTAAGACAGTAAAAATCCAAAAAATGAAACAAAGAAAAAGATGTTAGTTTTCAATTTTTAATTTTTATTGTCCAAATACGGATGCATTTCGGACGGCATTGACCGACCATCTTCAGCGCGATACGCGTTATAACTAAAAGTAATAAATTATGAGCATGAACATGAAGAGAGTGATGCAAAGAGTAATACATACATACATAAAATTATAGCAATAAAAAGAGTAATTTGTAAGTATAAACATAAAACAAAAATTAAGTTTTAAAAAATTTAGTTTTAAATTTAATTATTTGGCAAGTAAAAATAAACTGGAGGATATTGGACTTTCATCTATATTCATTAAATTATTATTGATTTTAATATAAATGGATTCATACGCGTCAAGTTTAGATGAATTAGTTACATTTTTAATTAATTTATAATTTTCAATTAATGGTTTCATATCGTGGGGTTCATCGTTGGATAAATCAAAGGCATGTGCAGCAACAGCCTTTTGGACGTCTCTATTGTTTATGTATCTCTGGTGCTCAGCAATATGACATTCTACAGCTCTCTTAGTCTGGCCAATGTATTTGCTACCACAAATTGGACAAGTGATCTGGTATATGCCACTCTTCTTGCTCATGGGCTTTTTGTCTTTGGTTGTACCTAGAGACGATCGAAGTTTATTTGTGTTAGCATGCACTATAGTTAGGTTGGCTTTGTTGAATGTGTGCTTCAGTTGATTGCTGATTCTAGGCACAAAAGGGAGTGCAATTCGACGTTCTCTCTTGGTTTGGGTTGCGTTTTGGGAGAAGAGAGTGGATGCATTATTTTTGCGAATTCTTATTGTGTGTCTCTTAATCAAATGATCAATGAGTGATTTCTTGTATCCGTTGACTTGAGCCAAATGAAGAATATGCTCATACTCGCGTTTGTAATCTGACAAGGATAAAGGTATACGACACATTCGATAGATCATTGAGTTGAAAGCAGCAGTTTTGTTTTGATGAGAGCAATAAGAATCGTATGTGATATACCTGTCGGTCGTTGTGCATTTTCTATATATGTCGAATTTGATATTTTGGCCAGTACGTTTGATTTTTAAATCCAGAAAAGATAGTGTGTGTTCAGATGTATCTTCCAATTCGTATGTAAATTTGATGCTCTCATAACAGCTATTAATGTGGTTTAAAACACAGTCCACATCAGATCTTTTTACAATAGCAAACGTATCGTCAACATACCGATGCCAAATTCTCGGCAATTTGTGGTAGCAAATACATTGGCCAGACTAAGAGAGCTGTAGAATGTCGTATTGCTGAGCACCAGAGATACATAAACAATAGAGACGTCCAAAAGGCTGTTGCTGCACATGCCTTTGATTTATCCAACGATGAACCCCACGATATGAAACCATTAATTGAAAATTATAAATTAATTAAAAATGTAACTAATTCATCTAAACTTGACGCGTTTGAATCCATTTATATTAAAATCAATAATAATTTAATGAATATAGATGAAAGTCCAATATCCTCCAGTTTATTTTTACTTGCCAAATAATTAAATTTAAAACTAAATTTTTTAAAACTTAATTTTTGTTTTATGTTTATACTTACAAATTACTCTTTTCATTGCTATAATTTTATGTATTTATGTATTACTCTTTGCATCACTCTCTTCATGTTCATGCTCATAATTTATTACTTTTAGTTATAACGCGTATCGCGCTGAAGATGGTCGGTCAATGCCGTCCGAAATGCATCCGTATTTGGACAATAAAAATTAAAAATTGAAAACTAACATCTTTTTCTTTGTTTCATTTGTTGGATTTTTACTGTCTTAAAATCTTTTTGCGGTCAATAAGGAATAATTATTTGACAAAATCTACTAATAAATCGACCACAAATTTGTTCATTCAACAGATTAATTTGTTGTAAAAAGTTTTATTTTATTTAATCCACAAACTAAAATCCACAAAAAAAAAATTAAATTGGCGCGCGCCAAACATACTTCAGCTATGGGTAATCTGTCTTTAAGAAAATGAAAAATTAATAATAAAAAATAATTTTTTTTGTAGTTTATGTAGTGTATACGAGTACATAGTGATAATATTTAAGGCAATGAATTTTAGGAACTCAACTTTCCCGATTTTTGATTGTTTTGATATTGTCTTTCTTGTTTATTTTAGAATATTTTTTGGCCATTATTTTTTGTTTGTTTTAAGTGCCTCTGGCTATTTTTTAAATGGTAGTAGTAACAACAATCTTTTTTTTGGATAGGTCTTCAATTAAAGAATAAAGCCTAGTACGCTGCTGATACGAAACGAAATTTTTAGTTAGTCTCCAACAACACAACGAAATGCTTACGAAAACGCAGCGAAAAAATATTCATTGACAGTTACACCAATTCATAAATTCAAAACCAATGCAACTGAAAAAAAAGAACACAGACAGCCACGCTGTAATGAAAGAAACAACAAAAATACACACAAATGTCATTTTTCCGCACACAATAAATGGCCTGGGTAATTAATTGTGTGCGAAAAAGAGTGTAGACTTCTCCAAAAAGTATGCAACAATTTTTAGTTTATGATTTCGTTGTGTCATTTTTGTATGTTTTCGTTTCGCATCAGCAGCGTACTAGGCTTAAAGCCTGGAGTATTTTTTCAGCGATGGCCTTGAGGTGGCGGTGGTGGGGCCAGGCCTCAATAGAATTTTGTATACAGGGAGAGTTTCTCCTTAGATTGTCAACAACCTACCAAAATTCTGGATTGTATTCCAATATATGCTACAAGTATGTATGCATAGGGAATTTTACGAATCTGCCAATTTCAAGAGTGATAGCTTTCGGAAGTGTTAAATTGCGAGGTGCAAAGCGAAAAAATTCAATTCCACGGCCAATTTGGATATGATAAATTAGCCACAGTGCCAATTTTGACGTTTGTAAATGAACGAGAGAGTGATATATTTGTTAGAGAATTCTAGTGGGGATCTGGTTTTGTGGATTTTGGATATGTAGATTTTGGATTTGTGGATTTTCGATTTGTGGATTTTGGATTTGTGAATTCTGAATTTATGGATTTTGGATCGGGGATTTTGGTTCGTGGATTTTGTGACTGGGGATTTCAAATTTGTGGATTTTTAAAGGGTGGGGATTTTGGATTTGTGGATTTTGTTTTTGGAGATTATGTCGGTATCCCAAATTAGGAGTATGTTTTACTTTTCTTTTTTTATTATTAGTATTAATGGCCTCGGGCAATTTGTCCCAACTCTAAGCGATCTCCTACAAACAGCCCTCGACAAGCTCAGTAATTGGGTCAGTAGTTGTGGACTTAACGTTAAACCACTTAAGACAGAATTGGTGTTGTTTACAAGGAAAAATATTATTCACAACATAAACCCGTCAACTATTTACGCGAACTTCGCTTCCGGTCTCGGGTACCGCCAAATATATCTTGGTGTTGTACTTTACCGGAAACTGAACTGGAAAGAGAATATAAAAGAAAGAGAGAAAAAAGCATCAATGGCATTTTATACCTGTAGTCGAATTTTTGGTAAAACATAGGGTCCCAGCCCTAGAACCATTCATTGGATGTGCACAGCCATAATAAGGCCAATCCTAACGTACGCATGCTTGGTCTGGTGGCCAGCCTTGGAGAAGGAAACCTATCTAAAAACCATGGCTAAAATTCAATGACTTGCATATATTCTACTGGCACAACTAGTGCGATTAGAACCATATCAACGACAGCCCTAGAAAAACTCCGTTAACTAGCCCCGCTGGATCTCTTTACGAAAGAGCTGGCGACCAAAAGTGCTTTAAGACTTCAGCAGTGTAATAATTGGAAAAGGGGCCACTACGGTCATAGAACTATAATGAAGTTCACAGGCTTAGACATTCAAATAGGCTACGTTACACCGCATATTGATTTCAACCCAGTTGCCATTACAGATATCCAAGCCAGGGACCTTTGGAATGAAATCCGGGTCATAAATGAAAACCATGTTAGTCTTTACTGACGGATCCAAGACCTTAGATAGGGTTGGGTCAGGTACCTACTCAGATATCCCACTTATTAGTAGATCAATAAAGCTTCCAGATTTTTGCAGCGTATTCCAGGGGGAAGTACTTGCAGTTTGTGTCACGCGAAGTAATACAAAAGTATTGACATCTTTGTAGACAGCCAGGTGGCAATCAAAGCCATTTCCTCAATCACTATAAAGTCAAAGCTGATAGAACGTTGCCGGTATATGTTAACTTTACTAGGTGCAAAGAACACAGTCACCCTTAGATGGGTCCCAGGACATTGTGATATATATGGGATTGAAATGGCGGATGAGCTGGCCAAAAACAGATCGTATCTTGATCGGAGCCAAGCCGATTTCTCAGTGCTTATGCCGCTAGAACAAGAGAAAATTAAAATGCACCAAAGGTTCCTTGAGGCTGCAGATGTCCGATGGTCATCAATTGACACTTGTAGGGTTTCAAGGAATCTAAGGCCGAATATTTCGGGGACAAAAATGAATACTTACTCAAGATAAGCAGGCCTTAATTGTATCTCCTGGTTGGAGTCCTAACGGGCCACAACTCAATGGGAATCCACATGAGCAGAATGGGTATCAATCCGTCAGACTTATGTACAGGGTGTCAGGATGAAGAGGCTAAAGAGGGCTCACCTCACTCCCTTGTGAGTTGTATGTAAATATCTCAAAATATATTAAACGTAGCTATAAAATTTTATTACCGTTTAGGAGATGGCAAAAATAACTTTCATTTGATACCATAAACATTTTATTTCCTCTTTTAAGTTTAAATTTAAATTCCAAGATATAGCAAGTTATTTAGAGAAAACACAAGCATTTAATTTAATTGTTGACATTTTTTGCCTTCAACAGAATAGTCGCAAAGCTTCTCTGTCCAAAGATCCTATGTTGGCCATCTACATAGGTACATATATATTATTAAAATCTATGGTTTCAAACTATTTTTTTTCCAAAACTGTTCATCGTAAAAACCTTAATCTGAAAATAAACCATAAGGATGGACATCTGGCTTTCCAAAGAGCTACAGAACAATACTGTAAGTGTTGGCGTTGTTTTTAATTGATTTTCTTCTATTTGATTTTATATTTTTTTTTTTGTATAAAATATCCCCTCTTATCCAAAGGGGGAAATATTTCCCCACTTCCGTGAGGTTATTTTCTTGTGTACTTCCAACCTTCATGCTCTAATTTTTTTGGCGGATTCGGCCAATCACCTAGTGATGAGGACCGCATCAAGCTTACCCTTTAACCAACGAAGTAACTAGCGCCTGCCCACTTTGTACAGCACGGCTGATAGAGAATCCGGTCCGAATGAAAAAACGATTCTTCTTGATTTCCGAGTTACATATATTTTAGTCTAGGATCCCGCCGTAGGACGACCTACCCTCATAAAGATACCAGATGAGCGGTATACAGTTTTGTAGGCAGTGTCTTAAAAAACAATTTGATACCAGATGAGCGGTATACAGTTTTGTAGACAGTGTCCTAAAAAACAATTTGCGAAAAGTGGTCTAGGCATAGAGCTGCCAAGCAATTACTCTCAATTTTTGGGGTTTTTCAATTATCTGCCCCATCTAAGGATGGTAAACCTTAAGGATATACAAAAAATACCATATAAAGAAAATTCTATTTAAAAATTATGTCTGGGTATGGGGGTTTACACGTACCGTACATCTATCGTGATATCGAATATTAAAGTTTGGCAGGTTTTTTCTCAGCCTTTGGAAGGGGTGGGGGTAAAAAAAAGCTATGTTTCCTTCTTTACTGTGACGGTGAAGATCAGTTTAATTTATTTAAAAAAACAAATTTATTTGATGCTCTGTGTTCCTAAGCATAAACTTGACCGTCCAATTAATAGAACTCAAGATATAACTATTTTATGTGAACTTTATCATCCCTTTTTTGGAGATTTAAAACAAAACAAAAATCAACAAAATTAAGTCTCCAAAAAAAGACTGATTGATAAGGTTTGCTTAAAAAGCTAAAACCATGGCTCTTATTGATCGGATCATCAATATTAAAGTCTTTAAACTCCGGAAAAAACGACAGGATATCAATTTCGTTCTTTAACAGGTGAATTGATGTGTTAGTAGCCATAACACTTAGGGCAGTATTCATCAAGCACTCATTAGCGGCTTTTAAGTTTATGAGGCTCTTAACTCAAATATTATTTGTGCTATTCGACAACCACTCATAGCTCTTTTTCGAAGTCCGAAAATGAGAACAACTCTCTCTTCACCACGCACCCCCAAACTGGGAAATCAAACTGTTTTAGAAAATAGGCCTTCTTTGTATGTAGGTACTTCTTGGATTCTTAAAAAATTTAGTGTTGCATGCACATTAGGGTGGTCCATAAATTGGACATTGTCATGGATAGCCCTCATTCGATTCAAAACATTGAAAAACAATTTCCCTAATTTTTTCAGATTTTTATTTCACCCCTGTGCCGAGATTCAGCTATTTCAGCCAGTGAGATGAGATGACTCGCCTTACTCGCCGACTCATCTCACTTCACTCGCAAAAGTGATTCAGCTATTTAAGTGAAATGAGTAAGTTCGAATTTAGTTTCGAACATGAGACAAAGAATAAATATAAAAGAGCTAAATTCTACCTCCTTGTCACACTCGTTACGCAAAACGAAATGAATCAACAAATACAACAATGTAAACATTGGAATCTTTAATAATGGAGTTTGGAGTATCTTTTGTTTCAATTATTTTTTTTGTCATAATTAAAGTTTAATGTGAGTTTTACCCTTGAGAAATAAAAAGTTTAAAAGTGCTGAAAGTGAATAGAATATACATTTATTTAATATACATATATATATGTGCATATGATAATAAAATAAAATTAAAGAATCAATAAAAGGGTAGTTGTTTTTATCTACGTTGTTGTTTTTTATTTCGTTTCCTATCCATGAATAGGAATTCTTGAGAAAAGCTCACATACCTATCCAAAACTAGAAATTTACCAACACATACACCAAGTCACTGCGGAAATATCTGGCGAGTAATCTGACATTTCATTTCACTCGCTCACTCACTCCCTTTTGCTAACTGAATCGATTTTCGACGAAAAGTGACTCATCTCACTCACTCCCTGCGGCTTCGAATTAGCTGAATCTCGGCACTGGTCTCCCTTTTTTCACTTCAAGGTACAAATAATGGGGTTAGGATGATTCTTATAACACGTGAAAAAAAAATCAGAACTTATAGATTAGATTCAGACGAAAAAAAAATCGTATCGGAGGAGGTGTCTATTTCCCCCCGTTCACACGGGAGGGGTCATTTTCTAAAAAATTGACTCAAAATAGAAAAAAATTATTAAAAAACAATGGGACCACTTACAATGGCATGCTATAGGTCTTTTTTAAAAGCCATGAATCCAATCTCTAATATGTTTTTTAAATCAAGATTTTATTGTAAATAGTTTCTGAAAAAAATAATTTTTAAACTTAGGAAAATATTATTTTTGTTTTTATTTCTAAGTTTGAAAACTATTTTTTTCAAAAACTATTTACAATAAAAGCTTGTTTTAAAAAAAATTAAGAGACTAGCATCATGGCTTTAAAAAAGCTATAGCATGCCATTGTAAGCATGGGCGCCCGCAGGGGGGGGGGTCAGAGGGGGCATTTGCCCCCCTAGAATATCAAGCTTTTACTTTTGTTCTGTACATTAATTTTATTTTAATGTCCAGGACTACGGTGTGGTTCAATTTTTAGAATCGGAAAAAGATATAAAAACATGTAGGTATCCTACCAACCTATACCACTAATGCAATTCAATTTTTGTCACTCAATAATAAAATAAAAAATAAAATATCCAACAAAAAAATGTTTTTTTGCCTCTCATGAAATTATTAGCAAAAGTTGACCTAGGTAATGTTTACCTACCTTAGCACATACACATGTTTCAGAAAACATTTGTTTTCATTATAGGAAGGAATTTGTTTGAATCCTGTCCCTGCAATGAGCGAGCAATGATCGACTCAGCGGCCTTTTTATACTTTCTTCACATAGAGATCGGATATCTACTCAAGTCGCAAGAGCATTCTTTGAAAAAAGTGTGCTAGACAGATTTTCTAGGGAGGCACCAAGAAGGCTACAACTTCTCTTGCGAGAAAAAGAATAAATACAATATTTCATGCATGTTCTTAATTTGTAGGTCTATTTGATAAGTTTTTGTCTTATTGATAAACCCTTAACTTCAGTCCTGAAAACTATGTACACTTCTATAGTCGAGGATCCACTGAACCCAGCTATTTTTAAATGTTAATAAAAATTAAAGTATGAATTATTAAATTTTTTTTCCGCCGAACTTTAAGAATGATAACGAATATAGCTATAAGAAAAAATCAACAATAAGAACTTGCATTAAATTTTTAATTTTCAATAAAAACAATAGGTTGCAATTCACCTGGCCTGGAAACATATTATCTAAAAAATATATGCAAAATAGTAAAAAAAGAATTAAAATCTTAAGAAATATTTTTCCTAGACTTTAAAACATCCTCTTTAGAATTCTTGAAACAAAAACTTAAAATGTTTTTGTAAAAAATTCTGACATTGGTCAAATAAATAAAAAAAAAAAATAAAATACAAAACACACTGGCGCAGAGCAAATCATACTTTTTGCACTTGCCATTTGATTAAAATTTGAATTTTGGCTATTTTCGTCATCGTCGCTTCACTTTTTAGCATTTAGCTATTGCTCGATTCCCTGAATGACTTATTAAATTTTTCCCTTCACAAATTTGAATTAGAGCTCGAAAACTAAATTAGTAACACCAGGAACAAATATATCACAGACCCAAGCGTATGCTGATACTGACCTATGAGAGCAGCGAGCGGAACGCGTCCGTCACACTGCACTTACGTCGAAGGTACTAAGAAGTGGGAGGGAGCTGAGGTAACCGTGGGGTTTTTTACACGCGTTTAAAGGTTGAGTATGGGTCCATTGAACCAACGACTGCAGTTAAGGGTTAGAAAACATTATTAAGATAAATAAATAATATTTTTATATATCTAACGGGTGCCTGTATATTATATGCCATTATATTTTTTGCAACAATGCCTTATTTAGAATTTCAATTTTTTAAAGGTAGGTACATTTTACTTCTGCCCCCCCTAGCAAAAATCCTGCGGGCGCCCATGATTGTAAGTGGTCCCGTTGTTTTTAAATAATTTATTTCTATTTTGGGTCAAATTTGTAGAAAATGACTCCTCCCGCCTGAACGGGGGGAAAAAGACCCCCCTTCCGATATGATTTTTTTTCGTCTGAATCTAATCTATAAGTTCTGATTTTTTTTTCGCGTGTTATGAGAACCACCCTAACTCCATTATTTGTACCTTGAAGTGAATAAAGGGAAACTAGGGGGATGAAATAAAAATCTGAAAAAATTAGGTAAATGTTGTTTCTCTATTTAGAGTTATTTGATGCCTATCCAAGTTGGAATTAAAAAAAACCCAATATAAGGACCATCCTAATTAATGCACATACATAAATTCTTTGTGACTACAGTGATTTTATTTTATTTCCATTTATTTTCTTCTAGTTTATTTTGGTGAGTCATGAGGTGAAGATCATCCGTGTTTTATTTTGTTTTATATAAGGAAATCTTACTTTACATTTTAGTATTTATTTATTTGTATTTGTATTTATTTATTTCAAAATCGCTTACAAAGTAGGACATAAGTCTTACAAAGTTTTGCAGCCTTTAAATTAATTTAAGAATTTGAATTTTAATTTAAAAAAAGAGAAAAAAGAGAGGTTCTATTTACATATATATAATTTAAATATGAAAATGTAAAAAAAAGGGAAATACAAAAAAAAGAAAAATGAGAAGATGAGGACTTACCTAATAAATATTATCAACGATTTGCCAAATAATTGAAAACTAAAGATTTAAACCTATTCGCTCTTCTTATACTTCTCATCGCGGTGGGCAGGGAGTTCCAAAGGCGTGTAACATGGACAAAAAATTGACGCTCAGTAATGAGATATTTAAATCGAGGTTGTATAAGGACAAAAGACCTTGATGAACTAGGGAAGTTCAGCCTGTTATGTAGATAATCCGGTTGTTGAGTTTGAATGATTTCATGCAAATAGCTAAAATGGTGAATTTTTTATTAAGAGCATCACAATCGATGTCATCAGCTAACCTCTTACATGGTTTCCCTATGCCGATTTCCCGCAAGTTATTCCATAACTTTTTGCCAGTTGTAAAATTTCCAAGTTTGTGTTCGTAGTAAATCCTTTTTGCCGTTCTGATTATAACGACGACTTGATTGCGAAGTCTGCAATACGATTTGTGGGAGTCCTCCAGTTTGTATCGCCTCCATTGACTGTAGGTGGCATCCCGACCGACGTGCCATCGCAGC
This sequence comes from Dasysyrphus tricinctus, assembly GCA_963921185.1. Classification (NCBI taxonomy): domain Eukaryota; kingdom Metazoa; phylum Arthropoda; class Insecta; order Diptera; family Syrphidae; genus Dasysyrphus; species Dasysyrphus tricinctus. Next base: position 202,452,164 of record OY992530.1, on the reverse strand, counting down.
AGTGATTCAGCCAAGGGGGAGCTCCATGTTTTTAGCTACACGGGTCTTTAAGGGAACATGCTGATCGAAAAGTTGATTCACATTATGTTGTAAAAAACCTACTTGGTCATCTACGTCTTGCATGACCTACAGCGAGTCCCAGTCTATATGCACTCAAAGTCATGAGTTTTTCTAATTTTTTTGTTCATACGTTGTTAACTACGTTTGCGGATCCAAAATGGACTCCTTTGCTTGAAGGGGAGATAGACGTCAAACATTGCAACGTATAGGTTTGCATAAGCTCTGTTTAATGAAGAAAAGCTAGATCAGAACAGAACAGCAGAAATGTGTGAAAACTGTCAGAACAAGATAGAACAGAAAAGTGCAGCTTTGTATTGACGGGACTGACAGTAGTTGCCTATCGGCTGTGCAATTTCGAAATTTAGAAATGTTTCAATTGTAATTTGCATGAATTCATTTTCAATTCAACTTTATTATTACACACTTTTAATATTCTTTTATGTCTTTTTCTTCATGTTTAGTAAAAAATATAAGAAAAGTACTTCTGTGATAAATTTAAGCTAATTACACTGGTCTGCAACGAAAATCGCCTTTAAACCAAAATATACTTTTCTAAAGAATTTTGGCATGCTGAATCCGAATCCGAAGTCAAAATTACTCTAGCACGTCACGATTTTGAGATATTCCAATTCAAACATGTCAAAAACCCGTTTTTTGGGTACTTTTAACGTTGAATTTCTTCACCCATATACATTTTTTTTTAAAACTTATAACAGAACCTGAAAGAAATGTATTTCGTCTTTCTAAATCATTTTAAATCTTTTTAAAATTCGTTTTCCTCCCAAAGATATTTTAAATTCAAGGAAATCATCCAAGAGTTACTTAGCTCTTATAAAGCTCTAAATTGCAACATGTCGCTGAAAATTAATTTAATGGACTCCCACTTAGATTTTTTCCCGGTAAACCTTGGTGCAGCTTCAGAAGAACATGCTGAAAGGTTTCATCAAGACATGATGCACATAGAACGAAGATATAACGGGAAATGGTCAGAAGCAATGCTGGAAAATTTTTCGTCAGACAATGGAAAATATGAAAAGAAAAAAAGCTACAAAATAATATGGGTATTCATGCAACAGCGTAAAGTCGTCGTAAACGTTGTAAAGTTTAAAACTTCGTAATTCTGTCACAATTTGTATGGAAAATTTGACAGATTTACGAAGTTTAAATATGGAGAAATTCTATTATTTCCCAAAAAATATCAAAGGGCACGGTAGTGCCCAGCCAAGTTCGCGGCACTACACCCTTTTTACAGGAACAAACTCGGGCGATTTTCAACCCCCCTCTAACTTCAGTAAATTCGCAGTATTTGCTAGGCTGATCAAACACAGGTGGCTCACCAAATTTCAACTCTTTAGCACTAGTAGTTCCCAAGATATAGGACTTCAAAAATCGCAAAAACCGTAGCTGACTGACTGATTCACTGACTCACTGACTCACTGACTCACTGACTCACTGACAGATCATCAAAATTATGGAGCACTTCCCGACATCGTAGAAACTTGAAATTTCGCACAACGGTAGGCCTTGTGGTACATACAAAGGAAAAAATCGAAAATCTGCAATTTTCTATTCAGGGGGCGTGGCATACACCCACTTTTTTAAATATTCTATAAATTATATGGAGCACTTCCGATTGTTGTAGAACGATGAAAATTGGTAGGTTGGTAGGCCTTGCTGTACTTAGAAGAAAAAAATCGAAAAATTGGCAGTTTCAGTCCAGGGGGCGTGGCATTCACCCACATTCTCAAAAATTCTTATAAATTATATGAAGCACTTCCGATTGCTGTAGAACGATGAAGATTGGTAGGTCGGTATGGCTTAAGGTACTTAGAAAGAAAAAAATTGAAAAATTGTCATTTTGCATTCAGGGGGCGTGGTATCCACCCACATTCTTAAAAATTCTTATAAATTATATGGAGCACTTCCGATTGTTGTAGAACGATGAAAATTGGTAGGTTGGTAGGCCTTGCTGTACTTAGAAGAAAAAAAATCGAAAAATTGGCAGTTTCAGTCCAGGGGGCGTGGCATCCACCCACATTCTTAAAAATTCTTATAAATTATATGGAACACTTCCGATTGTTGTAGAACGATGAAAATTGGTAGGTCGGTAGGGCTTAAGGTACTTAGAAAGAAAAAAATTGAAAAATTGGAATTTTGCATTCAGGGGGCGTGGCATCCACCCACATTCCTTAAAATTCTTATAAATTATATGGAGCACTTCCGATTGTTCTAGAACGATGAAAACTGGTAGGTCGGTAGGACTTGATGTACTTAGAAAGGAAAAAATCGAAAATTTGGAATTGTCCATTCAGGGGGGGGATGCCATCCACCCACTTTATCAGAATTGCTATTATTTGTACAGAGCATTTTCGGTTGTCGTAGAATTATGAAACGCGTTCGCGCTACCGTTCGCCGTTGCCGCCGCGCGCCGGCCGGGCCGCAGCGCACGCGCTAGCGTTCGCCGTTGCCGTGGCGCGCGGGGCGCGCTGGCTACACCGCGCTGGCCGCGCCACGCCGCGGCAACGGCGAACGCTAGCGCGTGCGCAGCGGCCCGGCCAGCGCGCGGCGGCAACGGCGAAGGGTAGCGCGAACGCGAACGCGCCCCCCCCCCCCTCCGCCGTTTATTATATCATTGTGCATTTGATTTGTAGAACACATTTAAAACAACACATCTTCTTATAACTTTGTTTATTTCAATTTGTCAGTTTATGTTAACAGAGCATACATTTTGTAATATTTAATGTAAACCTGAAGGACATCTGCCACAATTTCTGGTCTTATAAAAAGGCCAAAAACAACTCTGTTTATTTCAATTTGTCAATTTATGTTAACAGAGCATACATTTTGTAATATTAAATGTAAACCTGAAGGACATCTGCCACAATTTCTGGTCTTGAAAAAAGGCCAAAAGCAAGTTTTTGGCGTTTTTTCCAAAAGAAAAAATTTTGGTCTTTTTTCAATATTCTTAAAGGAAAAAAGGCCAAGAAAATTTTGGAAAAACTAACCTAAAATTCCGGAATTTACGCCAAACTTTTTGGGTTCCTTTTCCTAGGAAAAAAAGCCATAACATTGTATGGAGAATTTTGGGCCTTTTTTCCATTTTTATTTTTTGGCGTAATTTCCTATGGCGTAATTTCAGGGAGCCCTCTTTTTTACAAATCAATCATATTTTTCAAAAATCAATTTTAAAAAAACTGGGCGTGATAGAATTTTTCTGAAACCAGATTTAGATTAAGAAAAGTCAAATCTGTCATATTTTCAAAAAATTACTTGAAGGCGAAAAAAAAGTTGATTTTTGCAGACCAGTGTTATTATCCCAAACAAACAAATCAGCTGGTACTTTGACATTTCTCACTCACTTGCTAAGCCTCAAAAGTAGGTGCAGGAATTTTGTTCTAAACTGTTCTGAAAAACTTCATGGAACACAAAGTGATAGAATGAAGAACAGTTTGGGGCAAGGTTTTTATTCATGGAACACACCATCCTGTACTTTTCTGCTTTTTTTCTGTTATTTTTTGCTAGTAACAGATTCTTTAAACACACCTATTTCTAACTATTTTTTTTTTAAGTTTTCACAAAAAAACGGACTAAAAAAAGCATCTTCATGGCGTTACCTACAAAACTGAACTTTAAACAAAAATTTGGAAAACATAAATTCCCTCAAGACAAAAGGAAATAAAGCATGTGTTCGTGCGACACTCATTTTTGTAAGGATCCAAGAAGTACCGACAAAATGAGTCAGTGAATTTGCTAGAAGGGTTACTTCGAAGGTTTTCGAATAAGCTTTCGGAGAGAGCGCTCATAACTATTATGAAGCTCTTAAGTTATGAGTGTTCGGTTAAAACCGCCCTTAGACAGGAAACCAAGTGGGTTTTAACCTTCCACTGTCGGCTCTTGTACTTGTATTTAAAAATCCAAAATCATACAAAATGTTCCTAGGAACAATAAGTATGCAAGTTTCAAAAATTCACTACATTAAAAGTGAAGGCTAAACACAAAATTTGAAAAATACGGGTGATATTTTTTTTAAATATCTTTCTAAAAATATATAAATATCTTTTATAGAGCATCATTCTGAGTTTTAGTGAATTATTTCTGAAACCTCGAATTTCCAAAAATTTAAAAATTTTCGGATCAAGATAAGAATCTCGATCCGAAAATTTTTAAATTTTTTTTTACACCCCACCGACGAGCTAGGATGTGCTATGTGCTAGCATGCCACGCTGTCATGGCCTGGACACCCTTTCCTTTGTGCTGCCAGGATCAGCCCATAGATCCTGTAAGCTATGGGTTGTAATGGTGGTAAGGGAAGAAAAGGTTTTAGGGGTTCTTTGATTAGAATATTCCGACAATGTGCTGGATGTTTATGTTCTAGGGTTATAGCATCTCTACGCGTGAGAGAACTTGGAAAAACTTATCGAGAATCCCCGCCGACGGAAGCGGAACTGAGGTGCTGTCGGCGGGGATTCTCGATAAGTTTTTCCAAGTTCTCATGGCCTTGTATGTATGTAATTAAAAACCTATTACTCTGTGCTGTGCATAAAGCGTGAAACAGATTGAGCCAGCACCAACAACAGCGGTAGCCATTGTTTTAAAACCAATGTATTTAAATCGTACAGCACAGCTTAGAACAGCAACACCAACGTCGACAGCGTCGTTAGACCAAAGTCCTAAATTTGCTGTTGCTGGTGCATTGCTGACAACATTTCAGCAATAATATTCAGGGGCACCACACTGCAAACAAAAATACCTTGGACTTGGAACCAGTTGTTTTTGTTTTTACTTTCGTTTCTATGTGAAATGTCAAGAACATGAAATGACGGTGCTGGTTATCGTGGCTTGGTATCGTGGCCATGGCCAGGCCTTAGCACACTCCCACTCCACTATTATAGTCCCGCATATGCCCCTCCGAGCATTATAGTTCTGGCTTAACAGTTATACACAGTTGTTACATTTCTGTTCTTATATTCGCTTAGTTCGTAAGCGGAGATGTTTTTCTTCGCTTATAATGTCGCTTTCGATTGAATGTTTAGAATACTGCTTTTCCGCTCCTTTTTCACTCATATTACCTACTTCAAATTTTTCATTTTCCATAGGAATGGAACAGAACCATTGTATATAAATTCTATAGTATTCTCATGAAGAAAAAAAGCTCGTGGCCATCTATGCGTCCAAATGCAATCCTAATTTTTGTTAAGGGATCTCGGTAAGGCGATCACAGCGAACCTATCGACCAAATGTCAACCTACAAAATCGTGTTTCATGAGAATACTAACGAAAACAACATAAGCGGAATTTAGTTGTTGTATTTAACATGCAAATTCGTTTTTAAGCGAACATAAGTTCGTCAAAGAACGTTTACAATGTACCTACCCATAGTAATAGTTCTAAAAACGTAAACAAAAATAAAAATAAAATAATTATAAGAACATGTTAAGGTACGTTACGTACATTATGTGAACTTATTTTGTTGAAATTTTATTCTTTTAACTGTTTCTTCAAACTTTTAGAAATTGACATTTTAAGTTCAATTTCAGTGTTACAAAAAATAACACTGTTCTCGGTCTCACATAAATGTTTAGTTGTTTTTGAATTTAAATTTTGTAGGTACACCTGAATATTTTTCTCCTCTAGTTCCTGTATAATTGTTTTAAGAACCAGCAATATTGTATAATCGTGTTGTCTCAATTTCTGGCAATTAATGACAACTGGATACATATTATCGTTTTCATCACATTTGAGTTTTATTATATTTCGTAAATGGTCGGCACCAGAGTAATATATTTCGAAACATGGTGTTATATGAATAAAATTATATCCATTCAGCTGAAAAAAATAATTAAATGAAAATAAATGAGCTTTTGCAAGTGCTGATTCGTACTTACGTTTTTTAAAGTTGCTTCAATTTTGGGATTTGTCAGTTGAATCAACACAAACAAAAAATTGAATATAATGCCAAAAAGAAGTCCAATTTCAACTCCAAACGTAATACAAACGATAAAAACAGCAATCCAATTGAAACATTCCATTTTGTTTTTTCCCCAGAGCTCTCGTAGCGTTTTAAGATCTATCTACAAATTGGAAAATTGAAATAAGTACCTGTGAAGCATGTACAGTACAGCCATATTTATAATCGTATTATAGCGAATGCATAAAGAAATACCCTTATATTATTGGGTTGCCGTAAATGCTAAAACTCATTTTTTTTAGTTTGGTATGCAGTCTTATGTCTTAGAGGTAGCTTTTTCCAAATCTTTAATCCCTATTGCCCTATCTATTTACATGTAGACCGAGAGCTAGTGAACGTTTTGCTTAAAGTGTTTTATACCGCTCCAAACTTTGTAGGCGTACTATTTGCATCGAAATGGTATCAACCTGGCAGCGATTTAGCGGTTCCTTAACCACCAAAATGCACTTTCAAAATGCAAAAAAATGAGCGAAGTTAAAGTGTTTTATACCGCTCCAAATTTTGTGGGCGTACTATTTGCAGCAGTGCAAACTATATGGTAGCAACCTGGCAGCGATTTCGCGGTTCCTTAACCACCAAATTGCACTTTCAAAATGCACTAGCAAAAAAAAAGTGTTTTATACCGCTCTAAATTTAGTTCAATAACACTTAGTACCTACACGTGCAAACTGAATACCACCAACCTACCAGTATTAAGACGCCCCTAAGGCCACCAAAATGCACTTTCAAAATGCACCGACAAAATAAGAAAAAATAGAAAGTATTTTGTGCCCCCCGAAATCTCATAAATTTTTGCTCTGTGTATGTACAAACAACATGCCATGAACCTGGCAGCGTTACTACGACCCTAAGGTTACCAAATTGCACTTTCAAAATGCACTTAAAAAATTAAAGTATTTAATACCACTCTAAACTACGTTCACTTATGCTCTGTACATGTACAATAGGGTGTGTCACTTTGGTATGGCAAAAAAAATACTGTTCGGATTTAAAATTTAATACCTGCCCAAAGTTGCATTAGAATCGTAAGAATAAGAATATATGAAAATTTTTTGAAATAAGATGGTGTTTTGGCTCGCTAAACAACAAGGTTTATTTTCGAAAACTACTTTTTCTGTCTATTGCTTGGATATGGTCATAGTTAATCTGAGCTGAATAAACTAATTTAAATAATTTTGCATAAAGTATACAAACAATTAAAAAAGCAAACAATTAAGGCAATACAAACTTGAATTAAAAATTCGAAACCACTCAAAATTGTATTTTTATATAATTTTCAAGTGTGGCAGATATTAATAATTTTTTCTTAAATCAATTTTTACCTACCCAAAAAAAATTTTATAGGCTAATTTTATGTCACTGAAAAATAAAATGACATTCCAATTTTTTGTAAAGGAACCTTTTCGAAATAACCATATCTTAAAAAGTATTGAAAACGTTTTTTCGTTATATTTGACCAAAAAATGCGATTTTGCACTTTTTTTGCAATGATTTTTTTTAAATTTAGCTAACTACAAATTTTTTTAATTTTTTTCAAAAATCCATTTCGATGGTAAATTTTATTATCTACAAAAAAGGTTTTAGAATTATCTCGAAATGTTGCTCCGTTTTCGAGTTATATGCAAAAAACCAAAAAGGGTGCTTTTGCACCCCTTTCTCCAAAATGTACCCTCTCATTTAATAGTACTCCACGGGTTTCTCATCCTCAAAAACCCTTTGAAGATTTTTACAATAAAATTCCATGAACGTCTTAGTTCCTTATTGCCCTGTTTTTTGGAACATAATCAATAGCCTAAAATAAACGTTTTTGGTGTTCTTTTCAAGCTTTTTTAGCGAGCCAAAGCCAATAACTTAAACGAAAATTTCAAATGAAGAATTTAATTTTAATATGTAAAGCAACTTTTTGGAGGTATTAGATGTGGAAATTCCAAAGTTGAAATAAATGACACACCCTAATGTAGAAGCCAAATGCCATCAACCTGGCAGCGTTACGACGGTCCTAAGGTCACCAAAATGCACTTTCGAAAATGCACTTAAGAAATTAAAAAAAATAAAAGTGTCTTATACTACTCTTAATTTCGGTCACACATGCTTTGTACCTGTACGAGCCACATCCCATCAACCTGGCAGCGTTACGTTACCAAAATGCACCTTCAAAATGCACTAAAAAATAAAAGTTTTTTATTCTTAAGCAATACAGTGTACTTAGGCCCTGGTCCACCTCGGATCCAAGTCATTATGTCATAATTTTGGTAACCTTAGGACCGCCGCAACGCTGCCAGGTTGGTGGCATGCGGCTTGTACAGGTACAGAGGATAAGTGACCGAAAATAAGAGCAGTAGGTATAAGACACTTTTATTTTTTTTTTATTTCTTGAGTGCATTTTTGAAAGTGCATTTTGGTTACCTTAAGGACGTAGTAACGCTGCCAGGTTGGTGGCATGTGGCTTGAATAGGTACAGAGGATACCTAAGTAACCGAAATTTAGAGCAGTATAAGACACTTTTTTTTTATTTCTTAAGTGCATTTTTGAAAGTGCATTTTGGTAACCTTAGGATCGCCGTAACGCTGCCAGGTTGGTGGCATGTGGCTTGAATAGGTACAGAGGATAAGTAACCGAAATTTAGAGCAGTATAAGACACTTTTATTTTTTGAAAGTGCATTTTGGTAACCTTAGGATCGCCGTAACGCTGCCAGGTTGGTGGCATGTGGCTTGAATAGGTACAGAGGATAAGTAACCGAAATTTAGAGCAGTATAAGACACTTTTATTTTTTTTTATTTCTTAAGTGCATTTTTGAAAGTGCATTTTGGTGACCTTAGGACCGTCGTCGTAACGCTGCCAGGTTGATGGCAGGTGGCTTGTACATGTACAGAGCATAAGTGAACGTAGTTTAGAGTGGTATTAAATACTTTAATTTTTTAAGTGCATTTTGAAAGTGCATTTTGGTAACCTTAGGGTCGAAGTAACGCTGCCAGGTTGATGGCATGTTGTTTGTATATATACAGAGCAAACATTTATGAAATTTCGGGGGGCACAAAATACTTTCTATTGTTTCTTATTTTGTCGGTGCATTTTTAAAGTGCATTTTGGTGTCCTTAGGGGCGTCGTAGTGCTGCTAGGTTGGTGGTATTCAGTTTGCACGTGTACTAAGTGTTAGTGAACTAAATTTAGAGCGGTATAAAACACTTTTTTTTTGCTAGTGCATTTTGAAAGTGCAATTTGGTGGTTAAGGAACCGCGAAATCGCTGCCAGGTTGCTACCATGTAGTTTGCACTGCTGCAAATAGTACGCCCACAAAATTTGGAGCGGTATAAAACACTTTAACTTCGCTCATTTTTTTGCATTTTGAAAGAGCATTTTGGTGGTTAAGGAACCGCTAAAACGCTGCCAGGTTGATACCATGTAGTTTGCACTGATGCAAATAGTACGCCTACAAAGTTTGGAGCGGTATAAAACACTTTAAGCAAAGCGTTCACTAGCTCTCGGTCTAATGGCTAAGATATACACAGAATGGGTTTGATGTAGGTAGGTATATCTATATTCATACAGTTCATCAAGTGCACATATTGTTTTGACGTTAACCTCAAAAAATAGCATTTACGTCAAATTTGCCATACAATTTTCGCAAACTTTTTTGAGAATTGATTTGATGTATTTGTCCTATTATCCTGCAACGTTCGTCATAACTCACAAAACTTCAAATGTATGTTCAGATTTGTTTTTACTTATGTGCATACAAAGACACGTCCACCATTAGCAAGAAAAATAATTCTTTAACTTGCCGTACGTACATACATAGGATTTTATTTTATTTTTTTCACGTACGTATACGAATAAAAGAATTTCTTTTTCGATGGCAATAGCGGCTAAGTAATTTTTTAAGAAATCTTAATTATTTTAAAAACTAAAATTGGTTTAAAATGCTTGAAATAAGATTTAAATATAGATATCGTGTCAAGGAATTAAAAAAATCCAAGCGGTTGGTTCTCATGCTGCAGGCTGCCATACCTTTAAATGCGATTTTCCAAGAACACTAAAATGGTTCTTACGGCAACCCAATATTAGAGGGATGACTGGCAGGAGCAGATCTAAGGGGGTGGGTTTTTTGCCCACGGAAAATGTTGGCTGGTTAGCTGCTACTTAAAAATAATTTTATAAGTTTTGTAATTGATCGAGGCATAAATAAATTATTACGGTATATAGCTATTTATAAGGCTCTTCAGTAAGGGAAGGGTACAAAATCCCGAACATGATATAAACATAATTGAAACACATTGAAATATGGCAGGTATTTCAAAAATCAATAATTGTTTAAAAACTGACCAACTATTAACTGCAAATAAACAATATTCTTGCAACTCCCAACGGTCTACATCATTTTCAATGATTAAAACTCGAATGGCTTAGTACTGTTTTTGGTATTAAAAATCGCAAACGCGATTCAGTTAACTATTCATTCAGTTTACTGCTTATGAAAGTTAATATAGAACCCTATTATGACTTGCGATTCACCGAGTCGAACGTTCGACATTTCAAAAATAAAAAGTGCAATTTTGTTCAAAGCCACCAAGAATTATAGTTCTACATCGTCGATAGAGGCGAACATTTGTTATAGGTGGTATTGAGTCATGTATTCAAATTTTCCAAATTTAAGTCATTTAAGGCGAACTTAATTTAGGGGAATCGACAACGGTAATGCCACATAGTCACATTCGAACGTTCGACTCGGCGAATCGCAAGTCATAATAGGCGCCATAAAAAATTAAAATTTAAAATCCTATTTTGAACGAATTCGATAAAACACCAACACAAAAGGGTGTATAGGGTCAATACTACAACTCTGTATTTGGATTTAAAACAATGTTGCGTTTGGCGGGCAAAAACTCCTTCTTGGATTCATTTATACACCAATATCATATGCTTAAATGGTTTGCTTATGCTTTGTTATTATTTGGTATGAAGCATAACATATACATATACCTAACCTATTCACTAAAAATAATTACCTAAAGATGAATTGATAGAACATCATAAGAACCTCGCGACTATTTTAACGGGTTGGTGTCAAAATTCCGACAGGGTCAAAATTCTTTTTGTAAAATTCTACTTTTAAATTTTTTCTTTTCAAAATTCTGCTTTTCAAAATTCTGATATTCAAAATTTTGTTTTACAAAATTCTGCCAATTATTATTGGCGGAATCTTGTAAAGCAATTTTCACATAATTGTCTCATCATATAATAGGGAAAATTTCATGTATTAGGTTTTAAGACTGCTATTTTATCTAATACAATAATTGTAGCTAAAGGTATAGTTAACAGTTCCATGCGCAAAAAAACAATATTTTTTTTAACAATTTTTTACCTATTCTGTGCATAATTTTGTATAATATTCGAGACGAAAACTGTTTGCCCTGGCCTAAGCCACCCACTGAGTCATTACACCATTTACATGCATAAAGTGCTGTGAGGTGAATATATTTTTACTTGGGATATAGGTAAAAAATCACCAAAAACATTTAATAACGGTACCTGCCATATAACGGTTTTTTTTATTTTTGGTTTAAGCTTTACTAGAATATAAATAATACTGCATACCAAAATTTTTGAAAAAATAAATTTTGGATTTTTAAAAAAAGATTCAAATTTTTTTTATGAAAATACAATATTTCAAAAACGGGTTGATGAATTGTTTTGAAATTTCAGTTTTAAATGTATATTAATATATACTCAAAATTAGCATACCAAATTTTTTTCTGAAAAATGTTACAAAAATTTTATATATAAGAAATTAATTTTTAAGAAAACGGCTCCAACGATTTAAAATTTTTTTTGCATATAAGTATTCATATTTTTTCAAGTAATCAAATGGCATACTTTTTTTTTGAGCTCTATGTTATTTATCAGTCTGTTTATACAATTAAAAGAACGATTTAAATATGCTTTTTATACTTTTTCTATAATTACTTGAATATTTTTTAAAGTTCTTAAGTCCCACACAACTTGAACATAAGAGCAAGTACGTGCGATCTAGTCGTGCATTTTATTTTTAAGTGTAAACCAACCACACAAAAAATATTTTATACACACTATTTTCTCGCTCGTAAAGCCCAGTTTACAGTTCCCGTGTGCAAAAAAAACCTACGCAAATATTCTCACATGTCAAAGGTGAAAGGCAAAATTAATTTTTGCATGATTAGTTTACAGTTTCATGATGCAAAAAAAAAAAAAAACATTGCTGTCATGGAATGTCATGCAAAACAATGGACCGGCAAAAACATGGACATGCGAAAAAAGTGTGGTGAATAAAATATTTTTTTTTGGAATTTGAATTTTGTTTTCACCTCAAGGATTTATAAGCATGCAAATAGTTTTTGCATCCAACAATAATTTTTTTCCATATTTAGGCCTTTAGTTTATTAATTGAGGGTTAATTAATGACTCAATGGGTGGCCAAAAACGTTTTTTGCCTTGAATATTATTCAATTTGGTGCACAGAATAGATGAAAAATTGTTGTGAAAATTTTGATATTTTTTTCGCATTGGTAGTGTAAACTATACTATGGTATTCAGGACCAGTCCAAGCTAAATTAGCGCTCTGCGCAAGCTTTATCATTAAAAATAAATAAACGTGGAAAACCAGGGCCTAGTGAATTGCAATTCTCAACCATTCCTATGAGCGTGTTGTTGGCAGTAATGGAAAGGACCTACAAATTTTAGCGGAGTCCGAACGGTTAGATGAGAAACACTTTTTATGACAAGTATACTCTTGGAAGATTCGTCAGTTCCTCGCAAGAGGCAAAGAGAAATTTCTGTTTTTAGGAGGCTACGGCTGTGAATCGAACCCAGACTTTCAGCTTTCAGCATAACAGTCCAACGCACTTAGCATTATGCCATGAGGTAATACTTCATCAATCTTCATTAGCGCCCCCTCAATAGCGGTTATTGGTGGAAGAATTCATGTTCTCATTACCCATGGTGTAGACTTAAATATGCGTTTTTTTGAACGGAGAATCCCCAAGAGAAGAACAAAATCGTGCACTTTGCAAGGCTTTTGAATAGGAAGCTAAATAGTAGATGGCAACTTAATTTTGGAATAGTAGATATATCTTTCGTTAAATTCAGAATAAGAATGGATATCAATATTGGTGTGAGCTATTAAAAGAATTGAAAATATGAAAAAGTATAGGCAGGCAGTGGTAGTGGCTTTCTTGATACTTGCTCAAGGCGCCCATATGGGTGCAGCGCCCTGCGCATTTGCACCACTTGCACGTATAGCTTGTCCGGCCCTGATGGTATTAGCTAAACCACAAAGGGTTACACACATCCAGTTTAGTATAAGTTGACAGATTTTGTACTGAAATTAAGTTCTTTAAATCACCACCAAGGAAAAAAACAACGCTCGTGTCGTTAAGGGGCTATGTATACTAACGTATACTACGAGAAAAACCCAAGTTTTGATACCATGCTCATATCATTTTGCTCTCGTAGTTTAAGCATGGTATAACGTGACACACTTGTTATATAAGCGAATACTATAGTATCCGTATCACCAGTGTGTCACAGGTATTAGGGTGTCCGTTATTTCCCAAAATCGTTTTTAAAAAGCAGACACCCCCCAAATCAAGAGTTTATGCCCAAAAGAAAATATTTGGTCACAAAAAAATTTGTCCGAGGTAATACACGTGGCTCTAAGCCCATACAAATTTGTATGTATTTGTATTTCATAAAAAAGTACCAAAAATGTTAAAACATATTATAAAATAAAGGTAATTTTTACAATAAAGTATTATACGTTTTTTTAAAGCCAATACTCTGTTCTAATAGCTAGTTTTTGAATAAAGTGAAATCTATACATGGTTTTTGAAAAAACGAATTTTCAACTCAAATTTTTGCGAAAAAAAGCATAACAAAAAGGTTTTAAGTGTAATTTCTCAAAACTGTAAAATTAATATCATTTTTTTTTCTGAAATTTTGGCGCCTGAATTTTTGTATTCTTGCCAAAAAATCGAATTTTTTGGCTCGATTATTACCATGGGAATTCCCATATAAAAACATCATAAAACTGAACGTCTTAATATTTAATTTTAAATTTTTGTTAATAAATTTTTTGATTGAGATCTTTTAAAGGGATGATTAAAGAAGAAAAATCAACAACAAAATTTATTAGTAATTTAATTATACATACCATAAAGAGAACTGCGGAAATTAAAACTGCAGACAGCGTTGATTTAGGAATGTACTCGAAATAAGGCGTAAGAGTTCCAAGTGCCAGCAAAACAAGTCCACCTTAAGAATAAAGAAATGCTCTATAATGAATATTTTAGACTTGCTTTCAATTAACCAGTTTATATTTCTGAAATCTCTGAGGACTCAGAAATATAAACACGATTCCTCACTTTTCCCCTTAAAAACCGAGACTAAAATTTTTGAATTCATTCTCTCAATTATTTTTTGTCGCAGTAAGTTACATAAGAAGAAAAGAAATAGAGAGTTGTTTCGGCTTCTATGTGAGTAATCCAGTTTATATATTATTCTCCACCTCAGTCAAAACACGGAGGAAAATTGATGAGCACTCAGGAAATAGAAACTGGCTAAATGACTTTTCAAATAGACTTATATCTAAGCACTAGTTAAATATGTACCTAAAGGCTCTTTCAATAGAGCGGTTGTTGTTCAAGAAACATATATGTTAAATTTGTTGTGAATTGCTCAGCAGGGTTGCTAGGTCAAGAAGTACTTGTATAGCCTAATTTCAAAATTCTTGTAGCCCAAAATCGCTGCCATAAATGTAACCCAAGAACTAGCCCAATCTGATTTGAAAGATCTAAACTTTCATGTTTATTTCACGTTCTTCTTGATTTTTGGACTAATTCCCTAGGATAAACCCTTAATATCTGGACGAATTTAAATATATTGTTGAACTTATGTAACGAATTGTCTTAAAAATAAAAGGATGTAATTCGTTTTTAAATAAAAAAATTAAATATCAATTTACTACTACTTTTTCAAATTCTTGTATCAAATTTAGGAAAAAGATAGCCCAATTTTTGATAAATAGCCTAATCTTACAACCCCGTTGCTCAGTAGTGTGTGGCAAATTATGTCGGAGAAAATTTCAAAATCAGTGCTCCGACTACTCCTACGTTTTTTTACTAGAAGGTTCCTACTAGAAAATCTATTACTGAAATAAATCAGCCAAGTGGAAGACTTAGGTCTGGTTCACACGAGATTGTACCGCACGATTTTTTGCAGTATAAATCCATGCGAATTAGCAGTGGCGTATATATTTTACATAGAGCCTTTCACACGACGTTTGTACGGCAAGAAAACGTACTCAAGCCTGATTCACAATGCGACGGGAAAACGAGACGAGAGCGTGACGTGATTCGCTGTCATCTTTTTCTAGTTATAAAATCGTTTCCCAATTCACAATGCGGCGAGATTCATTACATCGAAAACTCTTTTGCTAAAAATAAAAAATAATAAAAATTATCCAAAAAAGCTTTAAAGACAACAGATTAGAAATTACTTGATCTTTTAATTTCAAGTTATCGTATTGTTTCTTTAAAAAAATACTTCCATTATGTAAATAACTTGTCAAAAAAAAAAATCGTCGTCTCGTCGCGTCTTTTTTTCAATTTTTCGAATTCTTGGCGTGACGTGACGACGAGAAACGCTTCATTGTGTATATCCTCATATACTTTCATTGTTTAAAATTCGTTTGACAGCAACGACGGGATCTCGTCACGCTCACGTCTCGTTTCCTCGTCGCATTGTGAATCAGGCTTCAGCTAAGTACGTTTATCGAATACTCAACGGACTTATAAAATGAAACGAATGAACTGCGACGTATCATCTACCAGTGGCGTATAGTTTTATATAGTCTCGTTCACACAGTTTAAATCCACGTTGGGTATTTGTTCGTTGGCATTGGCATCGAATGAGCTTCAGTGGAGAGAAAACCGATGTACACAAAAAAAATGTATCGACCGATATGGTTGATTTAAAAAAAGTATAACTCCGGTGGTACTTATTGGATCTTGTAGGTTAAGGTCTTAAAATAAAGAAGAGGAATGATAGACTAAGAGCCCACAGTAATTTTTGCGTGTGAACGATAACACAACAAAATTGTTCTTATTCGATAGTATTTATAATTTTATTTTCAAATGTAAGCGTCTTGCAGTTTGTGGTTGGGGCAGTTATGAGTAATCCTGCATCCAAAACGCATTTTTTTCGGCAGATTAAATAATTGTGATAACACCTAAGATAACATTTAATTATATAGAACTTAATGCCCTGATATCAAATATGGTGGTCCAAGACGTTTTGCAGGCGGCCTTCTCCATGACAGACGCTCCTGAAATATGCGAAAAATCGGTTTTTCAAATAATTGTGATAGCAAAAAAATTTTGATTCCTACATGTAGAGGAAGCTAGCGTTATTACGAAAATGATGGTCCAAGACGTTTTGCGGGCGGCCTGACAGACGCTTTCGAAGTTAGCCAAAAATCGATTTTTTAAATAATTGTGATAACACAAAAATTTTTTTTCGTATGTGTAGAGAAAGCTCATCTGATTAACAAAATGCTGGTCCAAGACGTTTTGCAAGCGGCCTTCTGCCTGACAGACGCTTTCGAAGTTGGCCAAAAATCGATTTTTTAAATAATTGTGATAACACTAATTTTTTTTTTCGTTTGTGTAGAAAAAGCTCACCTGATTACAAAAATAGTGGTCCAAGACGTTTTGCAGGCGGCCTTCTGCCTGACAGACGCTTTTAAAGTATTATTTCATTCAATTTTCCTTTTAGTCACAACACATTTTTTCTTTAAATAATTGTAATAGTCCAGTCAATTTGTGCTAAAAAAGGCTCTTTGCGAGCAAATTGTGGGGTAGTTTTGATTTTGTCCCTCCCTTATGTTTTCGGGGATGCTGAAACCGAATCTGAGGTTTGCCAACAAAATTTCGTGAAGCAACATGGAAAAAAAACGCAAAAAATGATGCAAAAAAGCATTTCTTGGGAGTTTTTCACTAATGGCTCGAAAACTACCAAGTATTCGAAAATAACATCAAAGTACCATTGAAAGTATACACGATTTCGAATAAATCTCTATTAAAGATTTTTTTCTACGACAACCTATTTGGACTCAAGCGCTAGTCGAAAATTGACGTATTTTTACTGTTTTCGAAAATCCACTCGAAAGCTCTAAGAAATTACTTTGTGTGACAAAATTTGAATTTTTGTCTATAACATGAATCAAGATATACTTTTCTGATGCTCTTTAATGCGCTGAGTTCGAATCTGCCCTTGAAATTACTCTATCACGTCACGTTTTTGAGATATTCGAATCTAAAAATTAAAAAAAAAATTATTTTTTACTAGCGCTTGAGTCCAAATAGGTTGTCGTAGAAAAAAATCTTTAATAGAGATTTATTCGAAATCGTGTATACTTTCAATAGTACTTTGATGTTATTTTCGAATACTTGGTAGTTTTCGAGCCATTAGTGAAAAACTCCCAAGAAATGCTTTTTTGCATCATTTTTTGCGTTTTTTTCCATGTTGCTTCACGAAATTTTGTTGGCAAACCTCAGATTCGGTTTCAGCATCCCCGAAAACATAAGGGAGGGACAAAATCAAAACTACCCCACAATTTGCTCGCAAAGAGCCTTTTTTAGCACAAATTGACTGGACTATTACAATTATTTAAAGAAAAAATGTGTTGTGACTAAAAGGAAAATTGAATGAAATAATACTTTAAAAGCGTCTGTCAGGCAGAAGGCCGCCTGCAAAACGTCTTGGACCACTATTTTTGTAATCAGGTGGGCTTTTTCTACACAAACGAAAAAAAAAATTAGTGTTATCACAATTATTTAAAAAATCGATTTTTGGCCAACTTCGAAAGCGTCTGTCAGGCAGAAGGCCGCTTGCAAAACGTCTTGGACCAGCATTTTGTTAATCAGATGAGCTTTCTCTACACATACGAAAAAAATTTTTTGTGTTATCACAATTATTTAAAAAATCGATTTTTGGCTAACTTCGAAAGCGTCTGTCAGGCAGAAGGCCGCCCGCAAAACGTCTTGGACCATCATTTTCGTAATAACGCTAGCTTCCTCTACATGTAGGAATCAAAATTTTTTTGCTATCACAATTATTTGAAAAACCGATTTTTCGCATATTTCAGGAGCGTCTGTCATGGAGAAGGCCGCCTGCAAAACGTCTTGGACCACCATATTTGATATCAGGGCATTAAGTTCTATATAATTAAATGTTATCTTAGGTGTTATCACAATTATTTAATCTGCCGAAAAAAATGCGTTTTGGATGCAGGATTACTCATAACTGCCCCAACCACAAACTGCAAGACGCTTACATTTGAAAATAAAATTATAAATACTATCGAATAAGAACAATTTTGTTGTGTTATCGTTCACACGAAAAAATTACTGTGGGCTCTTGGTCTATGAGGCAATAAATATGAGTTTTTAGTTTTTCAAAATTATAAAAATTTTCATCAACATTTGAATTTAGAATAAAGTAAATGGAATTGAATTCGGCCTTATTCACCCCTTTAAACCTTAACCTTGAAGATCCAATCAGTAGAACGGGAGCTATAATTTTGTAAAGCCATCCATATCAAATTTTAATAAAAAAATCCATGTAGATAACGGGATCTTCTCGCTGGTGGATGGTGGTAGACAATGGTCCAAGCAGGTAATTTCAATGCAATTGTTTTGATTTTTCGATCAATTTAAAATCAAGATTGTGTCGCTTATATACCACGTAGGATAATGAATGAGGTATCAAAATAACCGTAGTTTTATTTATATGTGATATTTAAAAACAACAAGAAAATTCATCAATGCACTAAAAAGATATGAGTTCATATGTGAAAGCCCTCAAATATTGCCGTTATCTCCGTCCAACGGTATTTTAAAACTTTGATTTTTTAATTCATATTTAAATCAATAATTTCTATCATCCGTCTAAATTTCAGCTTTCTAGCCCTTTCCCTTAAAAAGATAAAAATAAAATGCTTCACAAATTCAAACTTTTCCATTCATTTTCATTATACTGCAGCTATTCGAGTTTTAAACGAATAAATATAAATATCGTGTGAACACCCGATATTTGTTCGGTAAAAACCGAATGCGATTAAAAACGTGCGATTTACATGTATCTTGATCTGCATCTTTACGAAAAGTAGAGCCAGAGATAATATAATCAAAGATAATATAATACAAAGATGTCGCATCCAGTAGAACGAAAGTGAACCCAAAAAATAATCGGCCGTATCTGATATCAGATACGACAACTTGTTGGTAAATGTTGCATTGGTCAATTTTAAGAGCAAGAGCGGAAAATCTCTGTGGATACAATTTAAAATTTGAAATCTCTTCAAAATGTATATCTCAAGGGGCCTGCACACACGGGATGATATCTGCCTGGTAGAAATCTGCTTCAATACTCCACTTCAAGCACACACGGGATGAATTACTCTGGCAGAAAAAATGTATACATGTACCTCTTTTCATTGTGTTAGTATTTTATGCAGACCTCAGTGTGTAGAAAGTTATGTGTGTATTAGTTTTCTACTTCGTTCTTCCACTCCAAACAAGGTAGAAGATCTTATGCCGCTTCATACCGCGCATTTCACTTCCCTCTCCTATAAACTCTGTTTTCTGCCGGCAGAAATCATCCCGTGTGTGCAGGCCCAAGGACAGGAATAGCAAAATGACGTATAAGTAGGTAGGTACATAAATTGAATTTTTTTATGAAGCGATTCCAGCTTTTTGGTGGCGTGTGGAGGAGACTTGCTGCGGTCGGTGGTTGTTTTTTTTTAGTTTTTTGCTTATCCTTTAATTGTGTGTTCATGATGATGATGTGTATCTGTATAGATAGACATGCAGTAACATTATTGTTGTTGGTAGCGATCTTTGAATAAAAGGAAGGTAGTAAGGATTTTCTTATTGTGTTTGTTTTTTTGAGGTAGGTATATTCTATGTATATACAGTGGTGGCCATAGAATTAGAAACAACAATAATTCTAAACGCACTTTATCAACCATAATATTTTATGTAAGCACCAGCGTGCGTGGCTTGTGTCGTTGGTCTTTGACAGGTGACATGTTTGTTCTAAATATGAGTTTCCTTGAACGCGAACAGTTTATAAAAAACCGTTATTTTAGAAAATTCATTTATAGTCGACATTTTTGCTGGACACGAAATTAGAAACGACAAAAGAATTGGTAAATTTAAAAATAAAGAAAATTATTATCAATGTGAATTGATTGTTTTCAGTTTTGATTATTTTTATAATATTAATATTAATTAATTAAAAATACAGTGACGAAAATGGGCAAAAATAAGTCTTGTAGTCCAGAGCTCCGAAGGCTCATAGTGCAGTGCTATCAAAACGAAAACGAGTCAATTGATTCCATAGCAAAAAGATTTAGTTGCTCGAAAAATATGGTATTTGATGCTATTCAAGTCAATAAAAGAGGACTGGCAGCTTTGAAAACCCAAAAAGAAAACTAAAAGATCGAAAATCCACGCCAAAAGAGGACAGATTGATATGCCGAATTAGCAAAGCTGATCCTTTTTTGACTTCTGCAAAAATAAAAGAGGTTGTTTCGCCCCAATTGGGTCAAGAGCTATCAGCTAGAAGGCGCCGACTTCTAAAACATGGGCCACGTGGATGCATTGCCAGGAAAAAACCACAAGTTTCCAAAAAGAATTTGAAGAGGCGTTTGATGTTTGCTTAGCTTCACGCAAATAAAGCCATGGGATTCTGGAAAAACATACTTTGGAGTGATGAATCCAAATTTAACTTGTCCGGGTCAGATGGTAAAGTGTATGTTAGACGTCCTCAGAAGAAGAAATTGGATCCTAAATATACTTTAAAGACCGTTAAGCATGGAGGAGGAAACATAATGGTGTGCGGTGCGTTCTCGTGGCATGGAGTTGGCCCAATAGTAGGAATAAATGGTCGAATGGACCAACATATTTATAAAGGCATCTTGGAAAATGTCATGGAGCCTTATTCATTTGCACACATGCCCATTAGTTATGTTTTCCAGCACGATAACGATCCAAAGCATACAGCACGGATTGTTAAGCAGTGGTTTTTTGATACAAAAACTAATGTTTTGGATTGGCCCGCCCAAAGTCCAGACTTGAATCCTATCGAGAACTTGTGGGCAGACGTGGAGAGAAGGCTAAAATCCAAGAACCCAAAAAATTCTGAGGAACTTTTTGAAAATATAAAGGAGGTCTGGGAGAGTATACCCCCATCAAGATGCCGCGCCTTGGTAGAAAGTATGCAGGCAAGATAAGCTGCAGTGACAAAAAATAAGGGATTCCCTACAAAATATTAATTTTTCATCGAACATTCTTTATGAAATACCAAGTTTTTCTTTGCGTTTCTAATTGTATGGCCAGGTGCGATTTGGGTTAAATAAATAATATTAATTTTCTACTGTTAGTGTCACGCTTTTATTTTTTATAAAATATTCAGAAGAGTACTATATGTCATGGTCTATTAAAAGAACCACTAACCAACCTCAACAAATTTCCTAAAAAAAAGTTATGCAATTTCACATTGTTACAAAATTCTTGTTTCTAATTCTATGGCCACCACTGTACATCGAATAATGTTGGTTAGTTTGTATTCCTTGTGAAATTAAAGGAAATCCATTTTAATTAATTAATTTAGAAGTGAATTCATATTTCATAACTTGTGAGGTAGGTAGGTACATAGGTACGTGTGAAATGTGTATGCTCCGATTTGTTTTTATATATATAAGTGATAACGCATTGATTTTTAATTTAGGCAGGCATTTCTATTTTTTTGTTTTTCAATAGGTAGGTAGGTATCCCTACTTTGGTAGAATTATGTATTAGGAAAAAAGTGATACGTACATACTGCCGTGTTAAGAAGAAAAAACGTATCTGTATTTTGGGCATTTCGAGTTAAATGCGTTTTTCTGTTTATGTACGTAACTTTTTTATTTTTGGATGAATTTGTTTCACACTTTAAGGAAATGATAAGTAATCAAATTACTAATTTTTGATCAAAAACTCATTTAATTATATTTAATAGAAGTCTTGTTAAATAACTTTCATCTTAAGACTATCTGCCGTATCTGCAAGTAAATAATTTTCCTTTCCAAATCTACGAATATTTGTTTGGTAGTTACGTTTATTTTTCTTATGAAAAATGCAGATACGTCAATTTATCTTAAAAAAGCATGGAGATACGTCAATTTATATTGAAAAAGCTTGGTTTTTTGTACATACGTCATACCTATTTCGTAAGCGTTTTTAACCACTTAAAAGGCAAGATAATGAT
The DNA here is from genome assembly GCA_963921185.1 of Dasysyrphus tricinctus. Classification (NCBI taxonomy): domain Eukaryota; kingdom Metazoa; phylum Arthropoda; class Insecta; order Diptera; family Syrphidae; genus Dasysyrphus; species Dasysyrphus tricinctus. The sequence continues at coordinate 202,429,791 of OY992530.1, read as the reverse complement.
TTTATTACTAAACAATAAAATAATAACCCTAGCAAGGATGTCAAAACTGGCTCTAACTCAAAATAGCCAAAATGTCAGTTTCGTTTTTTCTTCTTAACACGGCAGCATAGGCACATATGTACATTGATAGTTAGATACGTAGGTGCATGTAATTTGTCGTATTTTTAAGATTAGTAGGTAGGTAGGTATGTTAAGATTTCAGAAAAATAATATTGCTTTGCATCATACAGATTTTGAAAAAGGACAATAAAAATGAGTATCAAAATAACCATAATTTTATCTATACCTATGCGAAATTAATAAAAGCCTAATCCATTCATGCACTCAACAGATATGAGTTCATATGTTATAGCGCTCAAATATTGCCGTTATCTCCGTTCAATACAATTTTTGGATTCTAGTTTGGTAATCATATTCAAATCAATAATTTCTATCATCTGTCAAAATGTCAGCCCCACCCCTTAAAACGATAAAAATTAAATACTAAACATAAATTCATTCATCGGTTTCCGATACCGAGACGATACCAGTTCCAAAGCATCCGAAACTATACCGATGAAATTTTCAGTTTTTCTCTCTTTAGCAGAAAGAAGATTTAGGGAATGAGTTTATTTAGAACCATCACCAACTTTTCTGGTATCCAGCTCTAGTAATTTTGAACAAAATATAAAAAAAAATAAAAAACATTAAAATCGTTCTTTTGTTCTTTTGTTCTTTATTGTATAAACAACTCGAAAAATAGCTTAAAGCTTTAAAACAAGTATGCAATTTGATAAAATACTTGAAAAAGGATGAATACATGCAAACAAAAATTTAATTTCGTTGGAGCGGTTTTCCAAAATTTTGACATGCTAAATTTGATTAAATTCGTAAGTGAGAAAATTTTGACATGCAAAATTTGATTGAATTCGGTTAAGCCGTTAGTGAGAAAATTGAAAATTATAAAAACCGTTATATTATGGTACCGTTAATAATAGCTTTTGGTAAATTTTGTATTACCAAACAGTAATATAATACCTAAAATAATATACTAATTTTTATAATCAAAATCGTTATAGCCGTTCATAAGATAAATAAGCTTTTCCTTAACGGTTGTGTAGCAAGCCTACCTCACTTTTGGGGTGCTTGTTTATAGTCGGAGAGCTACCAGCCCCTTTGACTATACTACTAGACACAAGGCTACAACTTTGTGTATGCTTGATTTGGGACTAGTTAAGTATGAAAAACACGGTCTGGCAGGGTTGCCGCGGTCGAAAGGTTGCCATCTGAATTTTTCAAAATGTAAACAGAGGGTCAAAATTAAACTACTCGCACAAGGTTGAAATTTATTTATAATTTAGTTCATACATTCTTATGCATGAAAAAAGTTATGCCAGAGGGGTTTGGCGGTAGAAAGTGCTTGCCACACAAGCCTAAAATTCTTAAGCATTAATAAAAGATATTGGATAACTTGAGAAATTTGTTAGGTACAAGGCTAAAACTTAGTGTAGGTATGCTTTATTCGTGAACAGATTTGTCAAAAAATAAAGATCAGAGAATATTTCCGCAATTCTAGGGTTGCCACCTATTTTTTTCAAAATGTAAAATAACTTCCAAATGTAACAAATCTACTTTTAGAATGCTGATTTTTGAATTTATAATAACTTATATCTTTTTGTACATGAAGAAAAAAGATGCCAGACCAGTTTAGAAGAACTTGTGTCGCAAGACAAACACGCATCTTGTCAAAAGATGATGGATTTAAATGTTTTTTCTGGATACCAGAAAAGTTGGTGATGGTTCTAAATAAACTCATTCCCTAAATCTTCTTTCTGCTAAAGAGAGAAAAACTGAAAATTTCATCGAAATCGATAAAGTCCGTTTCCGTGAAATCAATTACAAGAACAATTTAAGGGGTGGGGCTGACATTTTGACAGATGATAGAAATTATTGATTTGAATATGATTACCAAATTAGAATCCTAAAATTGTATTGAACGGAGATAACGGCAATATTTGAGCGCTATAACATATGAACTCATATCTGTTGAGTGCATGAATGGATTAGTTACTTTGGCTTTTATTAATTTCGCATAGGTATAAATAAAATAATGGTTATTTTGATACTCATTTTTATTATCCTACGTGGTATAAAAGCGTCACAATCATGATTATAAATTATTTAAAAATAAAAAAATTGAGAGAAAATTGTTCAAATATGTGATTAACGAATTTTGTTTTTTACGATATCACCTATAGTCCAGTAACTATATACATTAGACCTTGCGTCAGGTCCGGTAGTTCTGATTTTTTGCTGAGTTGTTTATGATGTTGGCCTAGTATTAAATCTGATTTTTCGACCTCGAGCGCCGAACGCAACATTGGTAAAAATCCAAAAAACCGCGAATTTTTCGCGGTTTTTTCACTTATTGGCTATTTTAACCATTACGCCTTAGTTTCCGAATAAAATATTGCTCTACGATTTCAACCTTACTAAATTTGCTTCAATTTGAGTCCAAAGCTGGTTCTGTAGACATAACGGTTTCCAAGGGACGGCATTTCAAAATATAGCAATACAAAATTTAAAACAACAAGTAGTATATAAAACAGTGTAATAACAAAAACATGGTCTTTGACATATGCTGCATCAAAGCAATAGAGCGTGTAGATTGGGCCAAAAGAAGAAAACAATAGTACCGGATGGGGGGTATATATCCCCCCGTTTAGGCGGGAGGGGCAATTTTAAGAAAAGTTGACTTCAAATAGAAAAATAACCATAAAAATACAATGGTAATATCTGGACGAAAATCCATTCCTCATCTCAAAGCCAGAAATTCATTCTTTATTTTTTTTTTAAATAAAGTTTTTTTAGCTGATAGTTTTTGAAAAATTTACTTTCAAACTCAAAATTTTGAGAAAAAGACGATTTTTTTTTGTTAATCTATTTTTTTTATTTTATTTTATGGTACTAAGTACTATTTTTGATTTTGGTTTTCAATGCCCTTATTAATTCTTAGTTAAAAACTGAAAACCAAATGCTAAAATGACTTCTAGTTTTTGAGAAAACTGAAATTAACATGATCAACTTCACTGTTTTCAGTCTAGTATCCTTTTTCTTCGGGGTGGGAGGGCTCTGCCTCAGGTGCGGTAGTTCTGATTTTAAGATGAGTTGTTTATGATGTTGGCCTTCGCAATAATCCAAGTTTTCGACCTCGAGCGCCGAACGCAACTTTGTGAAATACGCAAAAAACCGAGAAATTTTCGCGGTTTTTTCAGTTACTGGCTATTTTAACCTTTAAGACCTGGTTTTCGATTATAACTTTGCTCTACCATTTCAAAATAATTAAATGGGCTTCAATTTGAGCTAAAAATCAATTCAAATAAGGATTTTTTTCATCAACTTTTGAATTTAGAATGCTGCAAATCGAATTGAAGGGGGCTTATTCACCCCTTGTGTGAAATCGTTTGCCCCTTTTCAATGATTTTTGTATATTGTGTAGCGTGTCATGTTGGCTTTATTTTAAGATCTTAATCATGAAGATCGGATGAGTAGAAACGGAGTTATGATTTTTTAAAGTCAACCATATAAAACTCGAACTAAAACATTCGCTTCAGATAACTCACTGGTGGGTACTGAACTGAGTACTGTTTTAGTTCGAGTTTTATATGGTTGACTTTAAAAAATCATAACTCCGTTTCTACTCATCCGATGTTCATGATTAAAGTCTTAAAATAAAGCCAACATGACACGCTACACAGTATACAAAAATCATTGAAAAGGGGCAAACGATTTCACACAAGGGGTGAATAAGCCCCCTTCATTTCGATTTGCAGCACTCTAAATTCAAAAGTTGATGAAAAAATTCACATTTTGAATTGATTTTTAGCTCAAATTGAAGCCCATTTAATTATTTTGAAATGGTAGAGCAAAGTTATAATCGAAAACCAGGTCTTAAAGGTTAAAATAGCCAGTAACTGAAAAAACCGCGAAAATTTCTCGGTTTTTTGCGTATTTCACAAAGTTGCGTTCGGCGCTCGAGGTCGAAAACTTGGATTATTGCGAAGGCCAACATCATAAACAACTCATCTTAAAATCAGAACTACCGCACCTGAGGCAGAGCCCTCCCACCCCGAAGAAAAAGGATACTAGACTGAAAACAGTGAAGTTGATCATGTTAATTTCAGTTTTCTCAAAAACTAGAAGTCATTTTAGCATTTGGTTTTCAGTTTTTAACTAAGAATTAATAAGGGCATTGAAAACCAAAATCAAAAATAGTACTTAGTACCATAAAATAAAATAAAAAAAATAGATTAACAAAAAAAAATCGTCTTTTTCTCAAAATTTTGAGTTTGAAAGTAAATTTTTCAAAAACTATCAGCTAAAAAAACTTTATTTAAAAAAAAAATAAAGAATGAATTTCTGGCTTTGAGATGAGGAATGGATTTTCGTCCAGATATTACCATTGTATTTTTATGGTTATTTTTCTATTTGAAGTCAACTTTTCTTAAAATTGCCCCTCCCGCCTAAACGGGGGGATATATACCCCCCATCCGGTACTATTGTTTTCTTCTTTTGGCCCAATCTACACGCTCTATTGCTTTGATGCAGCATATGTCAAAGACCATGTTTTTGTTATTACACTGTTTTATATACTACTTGTTGTTTTAAATTTTGTATTGCTATATTTTGAAATGCCGTCCCTTGGAAACCGTTATGTCTACAGAACCAGCTTTGGACTCAAATTGAAGCAAATTTAGTAAGGTTGAATTCGTAGAGCAATGTTTTATTCGGAAACTAAGGCGTAATGGTTAAAATAGTCAATAAGTGAAAAAACCGCGAAAAATTCGCGGTTTTTTGGATTTTTACCAATGTTGCGTTCGGCGTTCGAGGTCGAAAAATCAGATTTAATACTAGGCCAACATAATAAATAACTCAGCAAAAAATCAGAACTAACGGACCTGACGCAATGTCTCAGTACTATGAAACTACAAGGTTACTGGACTACTAAACAAATAATCGTTTATAGGCATCGAACAGTTTTAAATGGAAAATTAAAAAATATATGTATAGCTTCTGGACACCTGGAACTTAATTCAAATAAACTAAATAGTGAATTTAAAAGTTAATTAAACTTATCTTATCGACCTGTTTTGGATTTGTTCCTACATTTTTTTTGTTGTGTTTTTTAGAACCTTCCAAACACGAAATTTTGAAGCTCCATTTTTAAACTATGTATTAATAAATGTCATACAAATTATAATTTTTCAAAATCTGTATGATGCAAAGCAATATTATTTTTCTGAAATCTTAACATACCTACCTACCTACTAATCTTAAAAATACGACAAGTTACATGCGCCTAAGTATCTAACTATCTATGTATGTGCCTATGTAGTACGTATCACTTTTTTCCTAATATATAATTCTATCAAAGCAGGGATACCTACCTACCTATTGAAAAACAAAAAAATAGAAATGCCTGCCTAAATTAAAAAGCAATGCGTTATCACGTATATCAAAAAAATCGGAGCATACACATTTCACACGTACCTATGTACCTACCTACCACACTAGTTATGAAATATGAATTCACTTGTAAATAAATTAATTAAAATGGACTGTTAACGGCTTCACCGAATTCAATTAAATTTTGCATGCCAAAATTTTCTCACTAACGAATTTAATCAAATTTAGTATGTCAAAATTTTGGAAAACCGCTCCAAACAAAATTTAATTTGTTTACATGTATTCATCTTTTTTCAAGTATTTAATCAAATTGCATACTTGTTTTAAAGCTCTAAGCTATCTTTCGAGTTGTTTATACAATAAAGAACAAAAGAACGATTTTAATGTTTTTTTTTTATTTTTTTTTATATTTTGTTCAAAATTACTAGAGCTGGATACCAGAAAAGTTGGTGATGGTTCTAAATAAACTCATTCCCTAAATCTTCTTTCTGCTTAAGAGAGAAAAACTGAAAATTTCATCGAAATCGATAAAGTCCGTTTCCGTGAAATCAATTACAAGAACAATTGTTTGTTTATAATAAATAAAACGATACTACCGAGGGTCTCGGCAAATTTCGGTCCAAAAAGTATGGCATTGGTATCGGCTCGGTATAGCTTCGGATGCTTTGAAACTAGTATCGTCTCGGTATCGGAAACCGATGAATGAATTTATGTTTAGTATTTAATATTTATCATTTTAAGGGGTGGGGCTGACATTTTGACAGATGATAGAAATTATTGATTTGAATATGATTACCAAATTAGAATCCTAAAATTGTATTGAACGGAGATAACGGCAATATTTGAGCGCTATAACATATTATGAACTCATATCTCTTGAGTGCATGAATGGATTAGGTACTTTGGCTTTTATTAATTTCGCATAGGTATAAATAAAATAATGGTTATTTTGATACTCATTTTTATTATCATGATTATAAATTATTTGAAAATAAAAAAATTGAGAGAAAATAGTGCAAATATGTGATTACCGAATTTCGTTTTTTACGATATCACCTATAGCCTATTGATAGACCTTTTAAAAAGGAACAATTACGTGCAAGGGTTTTTATTATTGAATATGTTTGTGTGGCATATAAGCATGCTTAAAACCGAAAATGCTACTAAATTCACCCATGCGTTTCTGAGAGAATGGTCACACTGAACACTTTTCAATATTTTTGGTATAACTCGAAAACTAAGCCGAATTTGACAATTTTACATATGAAACTTTTTGTTCAAAATTAAATTTTCTATCGAAATGGATAATTTGGAAAATTTCTTAAACAAATTTAAGCAGGAAAAGTAAACAAAAACCTACATAATAAAAATCGAAAAATTAAAGATTTTTAAATTTTTTTCTAAATTGCGCATAACTTTTTTCGGAGCAAAGATACGCTAAAAAAATGTATAAACAAAGTAAAGAAGAGTCTTAAGGCCCTAAGGGTAGGTCTACCGCAGAAGCAAACTCAGAACTCATGTAAATGCATTTAAATGTATTAGTGAAAGAATATGCGATTCTCTTCTTAGCAAATTATTTTAACTTTCTCTCTTATGCAATTCTTTTCTCAGCACAGAGAGACATAAGCACAGTGATGGGACTTGGGAAAACTAAAGTGGTGGTAGATAGCCCAAAAAAAAGGTGGTAGAAAAAAATGTTTTAATGGTAAATAAATCATTTATTTATAACAATAAAATCAAAAAAAAAAAAAACAAAATCAGCCCATTCAAATTAAAAATTATAAATCACATGTAGTTCCCAAAAGTTCTTTCTCAGCTAAAATGTTGTGAACACTTGTTGTGTTTTATTTAATTCTTTTATCATTTTTATATATTTCAGCTGTGAAAATTAACGTTCACCTGCTGCGCTACTGTGTTTACCACACAGTACAACAAAGTTGTAACATGTATGATGAGAGGTTCCAGCAATGACTTTTTTCCGATCTAAATATTTTAATACTTTAATTTTATCAAAAAAAAAAAAAGTAAATTTTTCTTGAATTTGTACACATAACTCAACATAATAGGTCTGTTCCTTTACTTTGAGTTTCTGTGATTTTCTGTGCATTTCTGCGCATTTTAGTCCAAAGTTATGTCAAAATTCATATAAAAAAAGATGTTGGGACAAGTTTGGACTGAAAATCAGATCTAATAGCTGCACATACATTTTTGTAGCTCCATGATTTTATTTTCATGTATTTCATTTTCTAGTATGTATATGCTTCAAAATACACTAGTCAACAATATTAAAGGAACAAATTTTTTTTCAATTTTTGTTAGCGTTTTTTGAAGAGCTGTATCTTTGTGACAAGTGGTTGTATTGAGTTGAAATAAAAAGCATTTTACAGCTTTATGTTTTTTGTTTCGAGATTTGTTTGCAAACAAATTTTTTTGAAGTACCGTTATTGCGTAATGGCAAAAAATGAGACGAGACAACAAAACTTTTTTTTTTACTTTTCTTTGAAGGTCCTCATTTCTATGGATAAATTTTTTTGAGTCAATGAAATGTCATGATCAGATGCCTTGCTTATTCAGCTTCAATTCAGTTTTTTTGTTGTTGTCGTACGATTTTTTTTGACATGGTTTATCTGACTTTGAATGAAAAAAGATACTTTTTTCCTTGATTACCAATATCTCAGCAAATAATGATGTTATAAAAATTTCAAAGACAGTTTTGGAAACTTGAGAAAGCGGTTTACAAGATTTTTTTAAGATTTTGTAGAAATTATTTTTTTTACCGTTCACCGTTAGTTTAAGAAAAGTACTAAAAACCGACGTTTTGTGGTCTTTTCGTAAATCTTTTTTTTTCTTTGCAAATATTGATTGCATGTTTTGCGTTGATATGCACATTTATAGACTTTTTAATCATCAATATTCCTATTAATTTTCAAATTGATTCATCGAACCGTTTTTCCTCACCAAAACTTCAAAGTCTTACAAACCAGGTAAAGGAACAAATTGTGTTGTTCCTAAACAATGCGTAGTCGTCATCAAAATGACAAGAAAACCGTAATTCCAGTGGATTTTTTTCACAGTTTTGCATTATTTAGATACTTTTTTGAATGAAAATGAAAAAAAAATTACATTTTTCAAAAAAAAAATTAAAAAAATCAAGTTTTTTTGTTTGAAATTTTTTTTAAATAAATTTTTTTTATTTTTTTGTTTAATGTACTTTTTATTTCATTTCAATTCAAAAAAGTATCTAACTAATGCAAAACTGTGAAAAAAAATCCACTGGAATTGCGGTTTTCTTGTCATTTTGATGACAACTTCGCATTGTTTAGGAACACCACAATTTGTTCCTTTACCTGGTTTGTAAGACTTTGAAGTTTTGGTGAGGAAAAACGGTTCGATGAATCAATTTGAAAATTTACAAGAATATTGATGATTTAAAAGTCTATAAATTAGCATACAAACGCAAGCCATGCAATCAATATTTGCAACGAAAAAAAAAGATTTACGAAAAGACCACAAAGCGTCGGTTTTTAGTACTTTTTTTAAACTAACGGTGAACGATAAAAAAAAATAATTTCTACAAAATCATAAAAAAATCTTGTAAAACGCTTTTTCAAATTTCCAAAACTGTCTTTGAATTTTTTATAACATCATTATTTGCTGAGATATTGGTAATCAAGGAAAAAAGTATATTTTTTCATTCAAAGTCAGATAAACCATGTCAAAAAAAATCGTACGAAAACAACAAAAAAACTGAATTAAAGCTGAATAAACAAGGTATCTGATCATGACATTTAATTGACTCAAAAAAAATTATCCATAGAAATGAGGACCTTCAAAAAAAATAAAAACAAAATAATTTTGTTGTCTCGTCTCATTTTTTGCAATAACGCAATAACGGTACTTCAAAAAAATTTGTTTGCAAACAAATCTCGAAACAAAAAACATAAAGCTGTAAAATGCTTTTTATTTCAACTCAATACAACCACTCGTCACAAAGATACAGCTCTTCAAAAAACGCTAACAAAAATAGAAAAAAAAAATTTGTTCCTTTAATATTGTTGACTAGTGTATATATTTTTCTAGTATGGTATAGCTACATATGTATGTTGTTTTTTTTTTCTTATTTTCTAATCTCGCAGAAGAAACAGAATATATATATCCATATAAAAAAACCTGTTTGAAATGCATTTTTTCTTCAGTTGACAGTTCGGTGTCTAGATAGGAAAATCACAACAAAAACATAAATGTTAAAAAAGGAGCCAAGTTCTTATGTGTACCAGAAACCTGTGCGTAAAAAGTCAGCCAAAAAAAGTAATGAGATCTAAAATATATGCCAAGTTTTAAGTTCATGAAGTTTATTATCAAATATCTTAAGTAGAGTAATATCGAAACAATTCCAAATCATGACAGAAATTTGGTAATTAATGATTACTGATTAAAATTTGGTGGGTTCACTGGTCAAGTTTTCATATATTTAAAATTTGTGATTAAGTAAGTATTTAAGAGAAAACTTGCCAAGTAAATCCAACAAATTTTAATCAGTAATCATTAATTACCAAATTTCTGTCATTATTTGGAATTGTTTCGATATTACTCTACTTAAGATATTTGATAATAAACTTCATGAACTTAAAACTTGGCATATATTTTAGATCTCATTACTTTTTTTGGCTGACTTTTTACGCACAGGTTTCTTGTACACATAAGAACTTGGCTCCTTTTTTAACATTTATGTTTTTGTTGTGATTTCACTCCTTTTTGCAAAGATTTATTTTGCCAGGTGAAAGTCAAGCCCTACCGCTCTACAAAGTTTCATAATTCTACGACAACTGAAAGTGCTCAATACAATTAATAGCAATTCTGATAAAGTGGGTGGATGGCACCCCCCTGAATGGACAATTCCAAATTTTCGATTTTTTTTCCTTTCTAAGTACTTCAAGTCCTACCAACCTACCAATTTTCATCGTTCTACAATAATCGGAAGTGCTCCATATAATTTATAAGAGTTTTTAAGAATGTGGGTGGATGCCACGCCCCCTGAATGCAAAATTCCAATTTTTATTTCTAATACTTTAAGCCCTACCGATCTACCAATTTTCATCGTTCTACATCAATCGGAAGTGCTTCATATAGTTTATAAGAATTTTAAGGATTATGGGTCGATGCCACGCCCCCTGAACTGAAACTTCCAATTTTTCGATTTTGTTCTTCTAAGTACTTCAAGGATCGTTCTACAACTACAACAAATTTTCGATTTTTTTTCCTTTCTAAGTACTTCAAGTCCTACCAACCTACCAATTTTCATCGTTCTACAACAATCGGAAGTGCTTAATATAATTTATAAGAATTTTTAAGAATGTGGGTGGATACCACGCCCCCTGAATGCAAGATTCCAATTTTTCAATTTTTTTTCTTTCTAAGTACCTTAAGCCCTACCGACCTACCAATTTTCATCGTTCTACAACAATCGGAAGTGCTCCATATAATTTATAAGAATTTTTAAGAATGTGGGTGGATGCCACGCCCCCTGTATGGAAAATTCCAATTTTTCAATTTTTTTCTTTCTAAGCACCTCAAACCCTACCGACTTACCAATTTTCATTGTTCTACAACAATCGGAAAGGCTCCATATAATTTAGAGAATATTTAAGAAAGTGGGTGGATGCCACGCCCCCTGAATAGAAAATTACAGATTTTCGATTTTTTCCTTTGTATGTACCACAAGACCTACCGTTGTGCGAAATTTCAAGTTTCTACGATGTCGGGAAGTGCTCCATAATTTTGATGATCTGTCAGTAAGTCAGTGAGTCAGTGAGTCAGTCAGTTACGGGTTTTGCGATTTTTGAAGTCCTATATCTTGGGAACTACTAATGCTAAAGAGTTGAAATTTGGTGAGCCACCTGTGTTTGATCAGTTCAGCAAATACTCCGAATTTGAAGTTTCTGACTTTATTGGTACTGAAGTTAGAGGGGGGTTGAAAATCGCCTGAGTTTGTTCCTGTCAAAAGGGTGTAGTGCCGCGAACTTGGCTGGGCACTACCGTGCCCTTTGATTATTACATAGAGGTTGGGAGGCGGAGTGTAGTACAAGTGGGAAAAAGTATATGGCATATTTTTTGTTTGTGTGTTGCATGATATAGTTTTTTCTTCTTCTTTCTTTCTCGTTTCGGACTTGTGTTTTGGATGAATATTTTTTTATAAGTTCATGTGTCGGTGGTGGTTCAGAAAAATTTGAAAGGGAGAGTGGAAGGTTAGTCATCGTGGTCAAGCGTATCGCACTTGCGCTGTCACATTTCTTTGTTGTGATTTTTTGTAATTGAATAATGTCAGGTTCATGTTTTCATTTTTTTCGGGATGTCAGAATGCGTTGAACATACAATGTTTTTTTTTTTTTAGCTGAGAAGACATGATATCGTCCATCATCTCACGAAGTGACGTAACTCGCAAATTGTCGTGTTTGAGATTTGGGCATATATGTGCTTGGTTAACTTGATTGCATATTTCTACATCATTAGATTCCCTGAAAAATGTCAGGAACATGGTTCAATGCGTTATGACATAGTTGGCGTAACTGCAATTTTAGGTAAAAAGTTTCTCACGAACAGACGTAACTGCAATTCTGTGGGTAGCAGTTTTCCGTTTTATTGCAAATTATTGTTAAAATGAAGTGGTTTCAGGTACTAGGTGCATTTATCGGTGAGTAGAAATAAAAACGCTTGAAGTTTATGCTAAGATGTTGCTACTGACCTATCACTAAATTAAATTTAAATTGCATTCGGTTCTTCCTGTTTACAATTCTCTGTCAAACAAAAATTGTCAATACAAGGCTTATGGGCGAGCTTTTTTCAAAACAGTAACACTGTCACAACACTAAAATGCCTCACTAATAAGCTTTTTTCAAAACAGTGGTGTCTGTGTATACTGCCACGACACTAAAACTTATCACTAAAATTTCTCACGAACTGACGTAACTGGTTGATCGATTATTTGTAGCTGTTTTAAGTATTGCATTAACATTGAATCTCATATCATTTCAAACTTTAACATATTCTTGTAATTTTACAAAAAAAAAAAATACCAAAACCGTTATAAACACAGAAGTAACGCTTATAGAAGGAGGACACAAAACTAAAAAATGCTCTCCTGTAAAATATTGAAAAAGCAGATACGTCAGTTCGTGAGAAGAGGGACGATATGAATGTGTCGTTGGAGAAGTTATGTCCTGGTTTAATTTCAAGTAGGTATTTATATCTGTCTTTCTGGGCGTTTTAGGAATGTTGCGAGAAAAAGGGTTGGAGTGAGGGGACAGTCAACACTATGTGCAAAAAAATAAGTTGCACATGAGAACTTATATAGTGTTGCATATAGTTTTACATATAGTTGTTATAAAGGGTCCGCAAAATAACTTTTTTTTTTGAAAATGCTACTACTACATGGAGTGTAGCTTCGGCTGTGTGGCACGTAGCACCGTCCTGTGGAAACCAAATGTTGCCAATATCCTCCTCTTCAATTTTTGTGAACAAAAATTCGTTCAACATGGCCCGATAACGATCGCCATTGACTGTAACGGCCACTCGAAGAAAAATGGCCCAATTATGCCTCTGGACCAAAATCCGCACCAAACAGTGACTCGTTTTGGGTGTATCGGCTTTCAATGGCGTGCGGGTTTTCTGTGCCCCAAATGCGACAATTTTGCTTGTTTACATACCCGCCAAGATCAAAATGAGCTTCATCTGAAAAGATAATTTTTTTGGCAAAATCGGCATCTTCTCTAAGTCGAACGCTGGCCCACTTAGCGAAGCAGCCATTTGAATGAAATTATTTTCTATTATTAACCGGAAGGATTGTACTTTCAAATAAAAAAGGAAATTTGAGAAAATATTCAGTAGTTTTTTTTTATAGCATTTTCAAAAAAAAAGTTATTTGGCGGACCCTTTAGTTTATTGGTATTAGAGAAAGTGTTGCATATTTGTTCTCCTCTTGTATTGTGATTCTTCGCAATTCAGTAAAGCATCAGTTCCAGTATTGTTTTTATTTTTCAATGAAAAGGATACTTTTGAGTTCTTGTTAGTGATTTAATGGTACAGTTATTTAAAAAAACAGAGTGCTAGTGCACTTATACCTATAGTGTTTGTTCTGATCGTAAGATACAGTTATTTAATAAAAACGATAGCTAGTGCTCTTTTATAGTGTTTGTTCTGATCGTAAGATACAGTTTCTAAAAAAAAAAGAAAGAAGCTGTCAGCTATCTGATTAAAAAAAAAAAAACAGAAGCCAAAAAGTAGTAGTGTGTCTCTTCTATAGGGGGGCTTACATGGACCAACATGGCTCGATGGAAAAATGACTGTACACTAGGGTGTGTTTTTTTTTTAGTTTTTATATTTGGATGGACCTAAATCGGCTCTAAATGAAATTTGCGTAAAATCTGCCAAAAAGTTCAATTCCTATTGGCGGGGGGTAATATCTCCCCCCGCTTAGACGGGAGGGGCAATCTAATAAAATAATTGTATAAAACAGAAAAAAATTGATTAAGAAGCAACGGCAACACTTACAGTAAAGTTTTGTAGCTTTTTGAAAAGCCAGAAGTCCATTTTAATAGTTTATTTTCAAATAAAGTTCTTTGAATAAACAATTTCAGCAAAAACTGTTTTCAAACCCAAAACTTTGGAACAAAAATATTTTTTGTTCAAAATGATGAGTTTGAAACAATTTTGCACCAAAACAACTTAATTTTAAAACAAACCGTAAGAATGGACTTCTGGCTTTTCCAAAAAGTTACAAAAGTAAATGTTGCCATTGCTTTTTAATTATTTTTTTTTTATTTTATGCAATTATTTTATTAAATTTCCCCTCCCGTCCAAACGGGGGGAGATATTACCCCCTCCAAAAGGATTTTTTGCTTCTTTACTTCCCACCTACCTACAAGTTCTGAATTTTTTGGCAGATTTTACGTGAATTTCCTAGCATGCAAAAAAAGGGGAAATTTAATTTACCCCTACAGCGACTATAGGGGATGAAAAAAAAAATATGAACAAATTAGATAATCAAAGGGCACGGCAGTGCCCAGCCAAGTTCGCAGCACTACACCCTTTTTACAGGAACAAACTCAGGCCATTTTCAACCCCCCTCTAACTTCCGCACCAATTAAGTCAGAAACTTCAAATTCGCAGTATTTGTTGAGCTGATCAAACACAGGTGGCTTACCAAATTTCAACTCCTTAGCATTAGTAATTACCGAGATATAGGACTTCAAAAATCGCAAAAACCGTAACTGACTGACTCACTGACCCACTGACTCACTGACTCACTGACAGATCATCAAAATTATGGAGCACTTCCCGATATCGTAGAAAATTGAAATTTCGCACAACGGTAGGTCTTGTGGTACATACAAAGGAAAAAGTCGAAAATCTGCAATTTTCTGTTCAGGGGGCGTGGCATCCACCCACTTTCTTAAATATTCTTATAAATTATATGGAGCACTTTCGATCGTCGTAGAACGATGAAAATTGGTAAGTCGGTAGGGCTTGAAGTACTTAGAAAGCAAAAAATTGAAAAATTGCAATTTTCCTTTCAGGGGGCGTGGCATCCACCCACATTCTTAGAAAATTCTTATAAATTATATGGAGCACTTCTGATTGTTGTAGAACGGTGAAAATTGGTAGGTCGGTAAGGCTTAAAGTACATAGAAAGAAAAAAATGGAAAATTTGGAATTTTCTATGCAGGGGGCGTGGCATCTACCCACATTCTTAAAAATTCTTATAAATTATATAGAGCACTTTCGATTGTTGTAGAACGACGAAAATTGGTAGGTCAGTAGGGTTTGAAGTACTTAGAAAGAAAAAAAAATTGAAAAAATGGAAGTTTCAGTTCAGGGGGCGTGGCATCCACCCACATTCTCAAAAATTCTTATAAAGTACATGAAGCACTTCTGATTGTTGTAGAACGATGGAAATTGGTAGAGCGGTATTGCTTGCTGTACTTAGAAAGAAAAAAATAAAAAAATTGGAACTCTCCATTCAGGGGGCGTGGCATCCACCCACATTCTTAAAAAATCTTATAATTATGGAGCACTTCCGCTTGTTGTAGAACGACGAAAATTGGTAGGCCGGTAGGGCTTGAAGTTCTTAGAAAGAAAAGAATTGAAAAATTGGAATTTTCCTTTAGGGGGCGAGGCATCCACCCACATTCTTAGAAAATTCTTATAAATTATATGGAGCACTTCCGATTGTTGTAGAACGATTAAAATTGGTAGGTCGGTAAGGCTTAAAGTACGTAGAAAGAAAAAAATGGAAAATTTGGAATTTTCTATGCAGAGGGCGTGGCATCCACCCACATTCTTAAAAATTCTTATAAATTATATAGAGCACTTTCGATTGTTGTAGAACGACGAAAATTGGTAGGTCGGTAGGGCTTCAAGTACTTAAAAAGAAAAAAATTGAAAAATTGGAAGTTTCAACTCAGGGGGCGTGGCATCCACCCACATTCTCAAAAAATTTTATACATGAAGCACTTCTGATTGTTTTAGAACGAAGGAAATTGGTTGAGCGGTAGGGCTTGCAGTACTTAGAAAAAAAAAAATTTTAATTTTCCATTCAGGGTGCGTGGCGTCCACCCACATTCTTCAAAATTCTTATAAATTATATGGAGCACTTCCGATTGTTTTAGAACGATGAATCCACCCGCTTTATCAGAATTGCTTTTATTTATATGTAGCACTTTCGGCTGTCGTAGAATTATGAAACTTTGTAGAGCCCTAGGGCTTGATTTTTACCTGGCAAAATAAATCCTTGGAAAAAGGAGTGAAATTACAACAAAAACATAAATGTTAAAAAAAGAGCCAAGTTCTTATATGTACAAGTAACCTGCCAAAAAAAGTAATGAGATCTAAAATATATGCCAAGTTTTAAGTTCATGAAGTTTAATATCAAATATCTTAAGTAGAGTAATGTCGAAACAATTCCAAATCATGACAGAAATTTGGTATTTAATGATTACTGATTAAAATTTGGTGGATTTACTTGGCAAGTTTTCTCTTAAATACTTAGGGTTTGTTTCACAATGTTTGAATAAAGTTCTGATTAGATATCCGACAAATAAATATTGGCACAGGGTAATAAGTCCACAGAAGAAAAATTCACAATACTTGTCTTATGACCCACCTGATTAAGTTATAAATTCATAAACAATTTTTTATTTGTGAACATATGACCCTGCCTCAGAATTTATGTGTCGAATAACTAATCAGAACTTTACTCAGAGAATGTGAAACAGGCCCTTAATCACAAATTTAAAATGTAAGAAAACTTGACCAGTGAACCCACCAAATTTTAATCATTAATTTTTGTTTTGAATTGTTTCGATATTACTCTACTTTAGATATTTGATAATAAACTTCATGAACTTAAAACTTGGCATATATTTTAGATCTCCTTACTTTTTTTGGCAGGTTACTTGTACATATAAGAACTTGGCTCTTTTTTTAACATTTATGTTTTTGTTGTGATTTGTTTTTCTTCATTTAGAGCCGATTTAGGTCCATCCGCGATGACCTTCTTTTAAACGACCACCCTACTATACAAAAATATGTACATAAATATGACTTGCAATTTTTTTTAATAAACTTCGATTTTCATTTCCCAAACCTCTGGTAAGGTTATGTACAATCCAAAAACCTGTCTCCAGAACTCACAATTTGCTAAATAATGAAAAAAAAAAAAAAAAGTTGTCGAGCATCTGCTTACACAAGTTGGCTGGTTTAACGAGCCAGCAAGTTTTCAAAATATTTTGAAAACCGTCGAGCTATTGGTCCAGCCAGCAGTTGTTCTCGCGTTTAAATGATCGAGCATGGCTCGACATCCAACCATGTTGTTGAGCATGTTGGTCCATGTAAACCCCCCTTATATGTGAAATGTGGAAAAAAGTAAAACTTAAACCGTGAAGTAGGGTTCCCAACCGTACTATAATATATAGTATTGTACTACACTAGTCAACAATATTAAAGGAACAAATTTTTTTTCAATTTTTGTTAGCGTTTTTTGAAGAGCTATATCTTTGTGACGAGTGGTCGTATTGAGTTGAAATAAAAAGCATTTTACAGCTTTATGTTTTTTGTTTCGAGATTTGTTTGCAAACAAATTTTTTTGAAGTACCGTTATTGCATTATTGCAAAAAATGAGACGAGACAACTAAATTATTTTTTTTTTATTTTTTTTGAAGGTCCTCATTTCTATGGATAATTTTTTTTGAGTCAATTGAATGTCATGATCAGATACCTTGTTTATTCAGCTTCAATTCAGTTTTTTTGCTGTTGTCGTACGATTTTATTTGACATGGTTTATCTGACTTTGAATGAAAAAAGATACTTTTAGCCTTGATTACCAATATCTCAGCAAGTAATGATGTTATAAAAATTTCAAAGATAGTTTTGGAAATTTGAAAAAGCGTTTTACAAGATTTTTTTATGATTTTGTAGAAATTATTTTTTTTTACCGTTCACCGTAAGTTTAAAAAAAGTACTAAAAACCGACGTTTTGTGGTCTTTTCGTAAATCTTTTTTTTTCGTTGCAAATATTGAATGCATGGCTTGCGTTTGTATGCTAATTTATAGACTTTTAAATCATCAATATTCTTGTAAATTTTCAAATTGATTCATCGAACCGTTTTTCCTCACCAAAACTTCAAAGTCTTACAAACCAGGTAAAGGAACAAATTGTGGTGTTCCTAAACAATGCGAAGTTGTCATCAAAATGACAAGAAAACCGCAATTCCAGTGGATTTTTTTTCACAGTTTTGCATTAGTTAGATACTTTTTTGAATTGAAATGAAATAAAAAGTACATTAAACAAAAAAATAAAAAAAATTTATTTAAAAAAATTTTCAAACAAAAAAACTTGATTTTTTTTAATTTTTTTTTTGAAAAATGTAATTTTTTTTTCATTTCCATTCAAAAAAGTATCTAAATAATGCAAAACTGTGAAAAAAATCCACTGGAATTACGGTTTTCTTGTCATTTTGATGACGACTACGCATTGTTTAGGAACAACACAATTTGTTCCTTTACCTGGTTTGTAAGACTTTGAAGTTTTGGTGAGGAAAAACGGTTCGATGAATCAATTTGAAAATTAATAGGAATATTGATGATTTAAAAGTCTATAAATGTGCATACCAACGCAAAACATGCAATCAATATTTGCAAAGAAAAAAAAAGATTCACGAAAAGACCACAAAACGTCGGTTTTTAGTACTTTTCTTAAACTAACGGTGAACGGTAAAAAAAAATAATTTCTACAAAATCTTAAAAAAATCTTGTAAACCGCTTTCTCAAGTTTCCAAAACTGTCTTTGAAATTTTTATAACATCATTATTTGCTGAGATATTGGTAATCAAGGAAAAAAGTATCTTTTTTCATTCAAAGTCAGATAAACCATGTCAAAAAAAATCGTACGACAACAACAAAAAAACTGAATTGAAGCTGAATAAGCAAGGCATCTGATCATGACATTTCATTGACTCAAAAAAATTTATCCATAGAAATGAGGACCTTCAAAGAAAAGTAAAAAAAAAAGTTTTGTTGTCTCGTCTCATTTTTTGCCATTACGCAATAACGGTACTTCAAAAAAATTTGTTTGCAAACAAATCTCGAAACAAAAAACATAAAGCTGTAAAATGCTTTTTATTTCAACTCAATACAACCACTTGTCACAAAGATACAGCTCTTCAAAAAACGCTAACAAAAATTGAAAACAAATTTGTTCCTTTAATATTGTTGACTAGTGTATGAGAACAAACAAGAACAAAATATATGACAGCGCATGTGCGATATTTGTTCTGCAGAGAGAACAAAGAGAGTTGGCGCTGATACTGCACACTTCTTTGTGTGCGTGTGGAAAGCGTTTTTTTGTTAAAAAAAACGCAAAAAAGACCTCTTTTTAAAAATTTATATAAAAAAAAGTAATGCATGTTATGACTTTTTTTTTATTGAATCTAATAGCAAAAATATCAAAAAAAAAAAAATTAATAAAAATAGTTTAAACTTGTAAAGATTCTCCTTTTTTCACAATAACATTGCACATCTGAAAATGTTAAACTGCTATTTTTAATGAGTAAATTAAATAAAACAAATTTTTTGAAAGGCTAGCACATCTGAAAATGTTAAACTGCTATTTTTAATGAGTAAATTAAATAAAACAAATTTTTTGAAAGGCTAATGTCTTAGATAATTCACTAGACCAATTATTAGAATGAACATCAGAAATATTAAAAAAAAAATAAAAAAAATGAAAGTTATACTTCAAAACGTTCGTTCAAAGTGATATAATTTCACATGATTTTTTTCGTTTTTTTTTTTTTCAAGAGTCTATTCCCTAAAACCTGTTTTATATTTTCATAAAACTAAAAAAAAATAATAAAAAATTATTCTAATAGCAGCCCTGTACTTTGAAAAATTGAGTCCGATTTTCTAATAAAATAAATCACTTCTTTCCTTCATAAAAGTATTTAATTTACTATATATATAATTTTAATTGATATACGTGTGTGCGTATATTTATTACCAATGTAAAAAACCAAATTTCAACAAATTGTCTTCACAAATAACAAAGTTATGTAACTATTAGTTAACGCACTAACATCAAAATGTAAGCTTTTAGTGTCTACTTTATTTTGTCTATGCATGTCTTGACCCTATCTTCGCTTCAAAAAACGTTAAGCACAATTTATTAAAAAACTTAGAAATCCTCGATTTTTAAATTTTTTTTAGGTTGGTTTTTGTTAACTTTTCCTACTTAAATTTTCTTATAAATTTTTTTGAACAAAAAGTTTCCTATGTAAAATTGTCAAATTCAGCTTAGTTTTCGATTTATACCAAAAATATTGAAAAGTGGCCAGTGTGACCATTTTCTCAGAAATTCATGGATGAATTTAGTAGCATTATCGGTTTTAAGCATGCTTATGGGCCAAACAAACATATTCAATAATAAAAACCCTTGCACGTAATTGTTCCTTTATACCCCTCATTTTCCGGTCTATTCAATAGGCTACTAACGAATAATCGTTTACAGGCATCGAGCAGTTTTAAATGGAAAATTAAAAATTCTATAGCTTCTGGACACCTGGAACTTAATTCAAATAAACTAAATAGTGAATTTAAAAGTTAATTAAACTATCTAATCGACCTGCTTTGGCTTTTTTCCTACATTTTTTTTGTTGTGTTTTTTAGAAACTTCCAAATACGAAAATTTGAAGCTCAAATAAATCGGAGCATACACATTTCACACGTTACACGTACCTATGTATGTATACCTACCTACCTCACAAGTTATGAAATAGATATGAATTCACTTGTAAATAAATTAGTTAAAGTGCCTCTACACTATCCCACAAAGTATTAACACATGTCAGAATAAAGTGGGAAGAAATTTCATACGACTGCCAAATTTGTGTGATATAACTGACTTTCATATTTTCCTTCCACACTTGCATCAAAAATTAGTTTCACCATAACCTCAAACGCCCAAGTGGGATAGAAAGTGTGATGGTTTTAGAACCGATCCTAAATATTTTCATATATTAACACATGTCAAATCGTGTCGGATGCGCTGTCAAGTTGTGTGTGATGAAATTTCATATTTTGTTTCCACACTATTATACATGATTTCTTCACACTTTTTTGACATGTGTTAATACTCAGTGGGATAGTGTGGAATGGCTATTAAAAAGGATTTCCTTTAATTTCATAATGAATAAAAGCTAACCAACAATGTTCGATGTGTATACATAGAAAATACCTATCTCACAAAAACAAACACAATAAGAAAATTCTTACTACCTTCCTTTTATTCAAAGATCGCTACCAACAACAATAATGTTACTGCATGTCTATCTATACAGATACACATCATCATCATGAACACACAAATATAGGTAGGGAGCCGGTGACATCAAAAGTCCCGTCATCGCGGAAATGGACATAATATATATCATTGGAAAGGTAAGTTTATGTACTTTCAGAAAAACTCGGTATGACAGGCCCTAGCCTGCCGAAAGTATCTGTCATACCTGTTTGAACGATGCGACCTCTGTTTTTAATAAAATTCATTGTGCTTTTGTATGTATGCTATTGATTTCGAAGCCACTGAATGGATTGAGCTCAAATTTGCAGGGAATATTTTGTATATACCATTAACTATTTCTGGAAAGTTTGGTTAAAATCAGTTCACAGGTTTTTTGAGGAGGGGCAGAAATGCACGCTGGGTACCCAATAAAAATGAAGCGTTTTTGAGATAAAACTTTGTTTTTAGTTTTATTATTGTTTTTTGAAGGGTGATTACTAAAAAAAATTAGCTAATTACAGCCTACGAACTTCCAAAAATAAGTTCTGCCCAAAAAAACCTGACCTGATAGTACAGTCAAACCCGCTTATTTTGAATTTTTAAAATCGTATTTTTTAATTTATTTTATAACTATTCATAAAAAAGTTCGATTAATTGAACAGAAAAGTTTTGTGAGTGTGTTAGTATTTATGTACATAAGGTAAGAGGTCTGATTAGACGAGAAATATATACCTATGTACCTAAGTTGACTGATTTTACTTAATAACATGAAATAATCATAATTTGTGGGTTTAAACGTTTTTTCTATAGGATGGTATTATTGTGTATTGAAACGTGATTGAAAACTACTGCCTAGCAAGAAAAAATCCCGACGTGATGGTACAGTCAAACCCGCTTATTACGAATTTTTCAAATCACATTTTTTTATTTATTTTCTAACTGTACACAATCATAAATAAACTTCAATTACATAAGCATACATTTTTTGCCTATATACATAGCTATAAATGTACATTAAAAGGTTTGGAGTTTACTTAGGTGGAAACATATACATACATATCTACATAAATGTACCTACAGTGTACCTTAGTAAATTTATTTTACTTGCAAACATAAAAGAATCATAATTTTTTCGTTCATTGAAGGGTGTTAAGAAAAAATAGTGTTAAACCCTCTCAAAATTATATGATTTACCGATTATACAGTCAAACCCACTTACTTGAAATGCATTCCGTGTTTTTCAGCTCCTTAGAGGCAAAAAAATAGTGTAATAGCCTCCCAAAAATACATGATTTACCGATTATACAGTCAAACTCGCTTATTTGAAATCAACTCGTGTTTCTAGCTCCTTAATTTATACCAATCAATTTTAAAGAAAAAATATAATGTTACAGCCTCACAAACATACATGATTTACCGATTATACGGTCAAACCCACTTATTTAAAATCCATTCCGTGTTTTTCAGCTCCTTAGTTTATACCTATCGATTTTAGAGAACTGAAGAGAAAAATATATCGTCATAATTTTCAAGATTATATTTTTGTATACTCTATACCAGTGTTTTTCAAACTGTGGGTCGCGACCCCCTAGGGGGTCGCCAAGAATAATTAGAGGGGTCGCGGTCGCAAGCCAATAGGTACAAGGTACTAAAAAAGGTTTTCTTTTATTCTTTTTTTTCCTATTGAAGGAAAATAACGTGCGTTCACATATAGGTATGAAGTGGTGAACGGCACTAACAATGTTAAGGCCTCTTTTTCTAGCTCTAGATATTTTCCTCTTCTCTTCTCTTTGTCCAGAAATAATCGATGGTTTTTACATTGAATTCAGAGCATACATCATTCCATCTGAAAAATCGGCCAGATGGAATGATATATTCAAAAAAAGGATTTAGTATCTATCTCTGTCCATTTCCACCTTCAGAATAGAGTTCTGGAGAGTTACTTAAAAGTTTTTTCTCCTAATTATGCAAACTCTCGTGAGAGAAATGTGAGCGCTTAATGTCATGATAAAATTTCGTCGAGAATTTTCTGAACTCAGGGAAAAAAATCATACTTTTTTTTTGCAAATACTCTGAACGCAAACGAAGTTTTTCGAGGAATCCTCTGATTCTGTCTTTTGCAGTCAAAATGTTTTCTTGTTTCCCTTGGAGTTGTATCAAGATGCTTAAATGGGCAAAAGGATCAGCGAGAAATGATAATTTTAAAAGCTGAGTGGGGACAGAAAAATGATTTGACTATTCCGATTTTGAATCGTGTGCAAACATCAATTATTGAGCTTTTAATTCCAGAACTCGTGTCAACTAGACCGGGAGCCGACAGCACATTTCGGGTGTGAGTGATAGCAAAAAATTAAGTTTGAATGCAATTTCGATGGTAATCATGTTAGCCGAAGTTGATTTACATCCTTCCCTAGATAAGCACCACGGATCACATATCACGAAATCTGAGACCATTTGAGTGTTTAGTTCGCCCTACCAAACCGTTTAAAAAATTTAAAATTTTAAGTGAAAAACTTTTTTTTTAACAGTCTGGCAGGGTGAACTATACTCAAATGATCTCAGATTCCGTGATATGGGATCCGAGGAGCTTATCTAGGGAGGGATGAAATTCAATTTCGCCTAACACGATTACTCTTGAAGTTGCATTCATATTTTTTTTTCGATTCACTGTTTTATCACTAAGGCCCCGGTTGTAGACAACAAAACTTCGATGTTTTGAATAGCCTTTAATGAAGCTTTCGATGCCTATACTTCTTTTTTTGTTATCAGTCACACCCAAAATCTGCTGTGGGCTATAAATCTAAAAATATCTTTCCTTTTGACAACCATCTGAGCTCTGTTTGACAAAAATTTTGTTGGGCTCGATTCATATCACTTTTCAAATAACTGACAAAGTATTATTATGAATGTGGGGGTCGCCAGAATATTTTAACTAACAAAGGGGTCGCGTACTCAAAAAGTTTGAAAAACACTGCTCTATACATATAAATATACAATCATGAAAATTATGACAATATATTTTTTTCTTCAGTTCTCTAAAATTGATTGGTATAAATTAAGGAGCTGAAAAACACGGAATGGATTTCAAATAAGCGGGCTTTGCTGTATAATTGGTAAATGATTTATTTTTGGGAGGCTGTAACACTATTTTTTATCTCTTAAATCGGTTGGTATAAATTAAGAAGCTGAAAAACACGGAATGGATTTCAAGTAAGTGGGTTTGACTGTATAATCTGTAAATCATATAATTTTGAGAGGATTTAACACTATTTTTTCTTAACACCCTTCAATGAACGAAAAAATTATAATTCTTTTATGTTTGCAAGTACACTGTAGGTACATTTATGTAGATATGTATGTATATGTTTCCACCTAAGTAAACTCCAAACCTTTTAATGGACATTTATAGCTATGTATATAGGCAAAAAATGTATGCTTATGTAATTGAAGTTTATTTATGATTGTGTACAGTTAGAAAATAAATAAAAGAATGTGATTTGAAAAATTCGTAATAAGCGGGTTTGACTGTACCATCACGTCGGGATTTTTTCTTCTTAGGCAGTAGTTTTCAATCACGTTTCAATACACAATAATACAATCCTATAGAAAAAACGTTTAAGCCCACAAATTATGATTATTTCATGTTATAAAGTAAAATCAGTCAACTTAGGTACATAGGAATATATTTCTCACCTAATCAGACCTTTTACCTTATGTATATAAATACTAATACACTCACAAAACTTTTCTGTTCAATTAATCGAACTTTTTTATGAATAGTTATAAAATAAATAAAAAAATATGATTTTAAAAATTCAAAATAAGCGGGTTTGACTGTACTATCAGGTCAGGTTTTTTTGGGCAGAACTTATTTTTGGAAGTTCGTAGGCTGTAATTAGCTAATTTTTTTTAATAATCACCCTTCAAAAAACAATAATAAAACTAAAAACAAAATTTTGTCTCAAAAACGCTTCATTTTTATTGGGTACCCAGCGTGCATTTCTGCCCCTCCTCAAAAAACCTGTGAACTGATTTTAACCAAACTTTCCAGAATAAGTTAATAGGCGTGTTTTTTTGGGATTTTATATATAGTACAGTGAGAAATTTCCATGAAAACGCATCCGCAGCGGCCTATATTTTTGTATTTGCAATATGGTACGCCTGAACAGCTGTCATGACACAAAAGTGAATTTAGTGAAAGTTAAAAGTAGAAATAAACCAAAATTATTAACAAAAACTAACATATTTGCAAGTTAAATGGGAAATATAACTATATATTTATATAATTAATGTTTTCAATTAAATGTTTGTGTCCCTTTTTTCTTTATTTGCCATTTTCAGATACGAAAATTGATTTTGCAGCTATAAACGAAAAGAAAAGGGGTAGGGGTGTGTTGGTAGACTATGGTCTAAGTAAGAAAGTCATGATTTAGTCTGCTATTACACGAAGACTTTTTAGTTCAGATTTTTCGAAATTTAGTATTGTGAAAGTGAAATCAAATTTTGTTTTCTCAATTGCCCTCATTTAATTTTGAAAAAAGTCATGACTCAAAAGTCGTCGTATAATAACAGACTCAATACACATGGAGTAGATGACTTTATTTGCGATAATTTTATAAATTACAATAAGGACATGATTGTATGGCTAATTTTAATACATTTACCTAGTTTTCCACTGGAAATTTTTCAACTCACCAATTTTACCGGATTAACTGAGTACATTAGTAGCCAAATAAGCCTGAACCTTCCTTGAACTCTAGTTAGTTTCAGCTGTACTAACTGGTTCAAAATTTGATCCATGGTTCAGCATTTGTGACTCATCGATTTTATCGGATCTACTGAAGTGCAACGATGATTCCAAGGTTCAAGTATATTGTAATAACAATTTCAAGCTTGACCCTTGTTGAACCTCAGTTAAACTGCCGAAATCAGTGAGCTAAAATAATTGAACCACGCATCAAAGCTTGAACCACGTTTATACAAGTAGCCTTTCCATTCAAAATTTGAACCATGTCTATACAAACTGGTCCCTATAGACCAAAGGTTTACAAAAAGAGCTTTTCATATGAGCTGCGAATAGTGAATTTTGAAATGGGAATGATCGTGAATTTTGACCTTCCATTCTCTTGAGTAATTTGTTTGGTTGCCTATAGAAGAAAATGAGAAGAAAAATGCTTTGTGAAATGCGTCTTGATGTAGTGGTTTGCGAATTATCGTTTGACAGTCGGCAGAATATATCTTGTTTGTCACTTATAAATAAAAATGCTAAATTTTGCACTTTAAACTAATTTAAGGCAGCGTTTTTTTTAGCATAGCACAGGATAGGATCATTTTTTCATTTTGTCGAAATGGTAAAACAAAACAACCATGCACTTACAAACGACCCTGTTTAGACTGTAATTGCTCACTACGCCACCATGACGTAAATTTATGGGTGAAATTTTCTCTTCACCGATTTCTTCTACAAAAACATGGTCTTGACGAAGTGAAAAGTTACAGTCTAAACAGGGCCATTCATTCAACATAATTCTACTCTACGAATATAGCCATCGAGAATTCGAGACACATAAAAGTACCAGTCGTACCAATGACGAAACACAAAAATCCTATTCAATTGAGTTCGATACTCGAACAAACGTCAAAAGTTTATCGGCAGCGGGATTCTACTTTAACTTTTATCGGCAGCGATTTTGCTGCCGATGCTGTTTTTGTAATTCATATAAAATTTCACTGTGCTGCGGATAGCTTTTCCAATAAAACACACCTAATGGTATATACAAAATATTCCCTGCAAATTTGAGCTCAATCTATTCAGTGGCTTCGAAATCAATAGCATACATACAAAAGCACAATGAATTTTATTAAAAACAGAGGTCGCATCGTTCAAACAGGTATGACAGATACTTTCGGCAGGCTAGGGCCTGTCATACCGAGTTTTTCTGAAAGTACATAAAATTACCTTTCCAATGATATATATTATGTCCATTTCCGCGATGACGGGACTTTTGATGTCACCGGCTCCCGGGCTAATAAAGGATAAGCAAAAAACTAAAAAAAAAAAAACAACCACCGACCGCAGCAAGTCTCCTCCACACGCCATCAAAAAGCTGGAATCACTTCATAAAAAAATTCAATTTATGTACCTACCTATACGTCATTTATACTATTTGTGTCCTTGAAATATATATTTTGAAGAGATTTCAAATTTTAAATTGTATCCACAGAGATTTCCGCTCTCGCTCTTAAAATTCACCAATGCAACATTTAGCAACATGTTGTCGTGTCTGATATCAGATACGCCCGATTATTTTTTGGGTTCACTTTCATTCTACTGGATGCGACATCTTTGTGTTACATTAGGTCTGTTTGGTTACTGAAATTTCGTACGAATTCGTACGACGTCGCACTACATTTCACAAATTCCTGTTTGTTAACTCCAAAGTGTAGCAACGAGAGAGCAAAATGAGAGAGCAAGAAATTTCCCCTCCATGAAAAATCTTGAAAATTTCTGCTACACAAATTTCTGTGTGCAGGAAGTAAAAAACTGTCAAATCCACGTCTGTGTGTATTTTTGTTTGTGTGTGGCTTAAGATTTGCCTGTAGTGTTTGATGGTGTGTGTCACGTTTGAAGTTTCGTACACAAAAGTGATACAAAATTGGTTTTTCGCGTTTGTTAACTTTGTAGCAAGTTTTCCCCTCTATGAATGAATTTTCCCCTTCTTTCAATAATTTGACAGTTTTTGAACATCGTGCTACAAAAGTAACCAAACAAACCTAAGGTCTGTTTGGTTACTGAAATTTCGTACGAATTCGTACGACGTCGCACTACATTTCACAAATTCCTGTTTGTTAACTCCAAAGTGTAGCAACGAGAGAGCAAAATGAGAGAGCAAGAAATTTCCCCTCCATGAAAAATCTTGCAAATTTCTGTTACACAAATTTCTGTGTGCAGGAAGTAAAAAACTGTCAAATCCACATCTGTGTGTATTTTTGTTTGTGTGTGTCTTAAGATTTGCCTGTAGTGTTTGATGGTGTGTGTCATGTTTGAAGTTTCGTACACAAAAGTGATACAAAATTGGTTTTTCGCGTTTGTTAACTTTGTAGCAAGTTTTCCCCTCTATGAATGAATTTTCCCCTTCTTTCAATAATTTGACAGTTTTTGAACATCGTGCTACAAAAGTAACCAAACAAACCTAATATAACAAGTAAAGATGTCGCACGTAGAACAAAAATCTGTGCCCAAAAATCAAAATCACCATGTCCACCAACATGTATCTAAGCTTTGAAAGCAATAAGCAACACTCAAAAGTTGCTTTCTCTCATATTCTCTCTGTATTCTTTTGCTATTTTGTTGCTGGACCTATGCCTACCAAAGGAAAAAAATTCATTTAATGTTCAGAGTTTGGCTTCTGTCAGTAGGAAGAAAAGAGATGGGTACCTGAATATGAACTATTTAAGTTTGTTCATTTTTTCTTTCCTACAGACAGATCGAATGAAAAATGTGTCGAGAGAATGAATGAATTGCCTGTGTTTTGTTTTTGTTTGCTTTTTTTTCTTCGAGAGATTTAAGCTGGATTTACACCTTCGTTGTTATCGTCCGTGTACGTTGTTCGTTTTTGCCCGTACGCGGAACAACGAAGGTGTAAATGATAACACCGAACACGAACAACGAAGAAATTCAAAGCCGTTTTGAATTTTGGATGAACTTTACTCGTTGTTCGTTGTTTGTGGAACAACGTTCACCGAATAAAGAACGAAGGTGTAAATCCAGCTTTAGATTTTCTTCTTGGTTGGGTTCTTCGTTCTTGTGTATTGTTGTTGTATCTTGTGCTTGGCAAGTGCATTAAGAAAAAAAAAGATTATGAATGAGAATGAAATATACCTACCTACCTACTTACATACAACATACATTTTTTATTTTCTGGACTCTGAAGTTTTGTCGATCAGAATCAAAACGAAAGAAATTTAAGTTTGAAAATATTAGGGAACGAAGTAGGTATTTCAACTCTCAAGTAAATTAGTGACTTCTTGTAGGTAATTTCATTGGTTTGATCAAAATTATGATTACGATGATCTTACAAATTATGTATTTTCGTAAGGTAGGTATTTATGTATATACCTACATACTTAGCTATATCGTCCTTCAATCTGTGAGGGGGTGGGTGTTTTTGTGCGATTGTTTTCTCTAAGTATCTACGTCGTGGAATCTCCATTTATATTTTGTTTGCAGTTTTGCATTTAGGATTTTTTACTGACAAGAGATTATAAAAATAAAATATTATAAAAATAAAATATTTTGTTTTAGGTAGGTAGGTACCTATGTAGGAAATTAATGTATATTGTATGAAACTTGGAGTCCTTTTACAGAAGATATATATTTTAATAAACAATAATGGTCGGTTTGTTGTTTATATAATGTAGGCATAGGCAGGTAAATACATATGTATATGTATAGATTTTTGTTTTGTTGTTTTTGAAAACGGCTAGATAGGTAACAAAACTAAATAAATTAAGTTCAGTCAAGGAACCATGCTATTTTTAAGAAAAATAGTCGTTTTGGCTCTTATTTTAAGAATACAAGTAGGTAGGTACATATTTGCAGATATTAAAATAATCTAAAAGAGAGAAATACTTACTAGTAGATACCTATACGCAAGAAAAACATTCATCAACAAAAGAAAAACACGTTTATCTCAAAATGCCAAAAATACAGATACTTTTCATCTTCTTAGCACACGGCAGTATTAGAATAAAACTGCTAAGTAGATTTTTGGTAAGATTCTTACATCAAAAAATATAATTTACATACATATGGAGGGCTCTTTCTTCAAAAAGAAAGATCAACGGAAATGGACCTGGCTTTCACCAGATGGAAAAATAAAGAATGAACTAGACCTAATCCTGACAAATAAATTAAAAACTATAACTGACATCTCTGTATTGAACAATTTAAAATTTGATTCTGACCATAGATTAGTAAGAGCCAAAATAAAAATTAATCACATAACATTAAAAAGAAGTAAACAAACTCTTTGTATTCCTAGAGATATATCGATTGAAAATATTGAAAAATACAATGACATACTCAAAAGAGAAATAAGACTTAACATAACTTCGAATAAAATAGACCAAAATCTTCAAGACGCATACGATATACTTGAACATATAATAAAAGACTCAGCGAAAGCCTCCATCATGACATCAACTACTTCAAAACCCGATAAACTAACAGATGACACCAAAGCGCTCATAACAAGACGAGAGAAACTACGAAACAAAGATAACTTGACAGACCACGAAAAAAATGAACTAAAATACCTTCGAAAAACTATTAAAGTAGATGCAAAAAATGATATCCAAACATATAATGAAAGAATAATAAAAGATATACTAGAAAACACGAAATCTATCAAAAAGACAAAAGCATTTTATGAAGACGGTAAAGAGTGGATAACATCAATTAAAAATAAAAATAAGAACAAGATAAATAGGAGAGATATCAATGAGGCTGCTACAACATTTTTCGAAGAACTATTTAAATCGACTAGAGAAATAAATTTTAATATATCGACGTTAGAACAAAACCTAAGCTTAGACACTGTTACACTTTTCACGAAAAAAGATATTGAACAAGCAATTGACGATCTAAAGAAAGACAAATGCCCAGGAAGTGATGGCATTGTAGCAGAAATGCTCAAGTATGGAAAAGAATCTATTTCTTCAATTCTCACTACATTATTTAATAGCGTTCTTACAACACAACGAATTCCAAAACAATGGAAACAAACCACAGTCACACTTATTTACAAAAAAGGAAATAAAGATGATATTAACAATTACAGACCAATAAGCAACCTTTCTATGATCTACAAACTATTCTCGAAAGTTATGTATACAACTATAAAGGACACGTTGAATAGAAATCAGCCAAGGGAACAAGCTGGATTTCGAGAAGGTTTTTCAACAACAGACCACCTACAGACGATTAACCAACTGATTGAAAAATTCAACGAATTTAAAAAACCCTTATACCTTTTATTTATTGACTTTAGTAAAGCATTTGACTCAGTGGAACATGACGGAATATGGGCAGCGTTGACAAACCAAGGGATTCATCCCATATTTATACATACATTGAAGAACATATATACAGACAGCTCGGCAAAAATAAAAACTGAAAGAATAGGAAGAGAAATAAAAATAAAGAGAGGAGTACGACAAGGAGACCCAATGTCACCGCCCCTATTCTCTGCTGTACTGGAAGAAATATTTAAAAATCTGGCCTGGGACGATCGATTTGGCATAAATATTTGGGGGCAATATCTGAGTAACCTTAGATTTGCTGACGACATAGTGCTTATTGCGCCAAGTTCCGGACAAATACAGACTATGCTTGTAGAATTGACAAATGAATGCAGGAATTTTGGACTTTACATTAACCAGGCAAAGACGAAGATAATGACTAACCACCTAAAAACTGATATAATGCTAGAGAACGAAAAAATTGACTACGTAGAAGACTATATCTATCTGGGCCAGACCAAGTCATTCATTGATCAAGAGAAAAAAGAAGTTAAAAGACGCATCACCAATAGTT
Source organism: Dasysyrphus tricinctus (assembly GCA_963921185.1). Taxonomy (NCBI): domain Eukaryota; kingdom Metazoa; phylum Arthropoda; class Insecta; order Diptera; family Syrphidae; genus Dasysyrphus; species Dasysyrphus tricinctus. Next base: position 202,397,920 of record OY992530.1, on the reverse strand, counting down.
GGAAACAATTTTGGAGTATGAATCAAATACTATCATCAAATTTAAGAGATGACACACGAAAATATATACTTGACTCTGCTATTTTACCTGTTATGACATATGGACTACAAACTATAACTCTGACATCAATCTTACTCGAAAAATTAAGGATATGCCAAACCAAGATGGAAAGAAAATTACTTAACCTTAGAATCAGCCAGAGAGTGACAAATACCGAAATAAGAAGAAGAACTGGTTTAACGGACGTAGTGCAACGAGTAAAAGGACTTAAATGGAATTGGGCAGGACACATCTCAAGATTGCAGGACGAAAGATGGACAAAAATTGTCACAAAGTGGACACCACAAGGCAGTAGAAGACCAGTTGGAAGACCAAAGAAAAGATGGGCAGACGATTTACTCAAACAAAGACGAAATTGGTATAATGAAGCGAAAGACAGAGAACTATGGGCAGTGTTGGGGGAGGCTTATGCCAGATCATAAACTTTTAAGAAAAATTTCACTTATGAATATATCTACTCAGACTTTGCAATTAATATAAGGACAAAAATATCAAAAAACCTTGACGTTATGATTGTAACAAAAATTGACTATATTATATACATATTAATTTATTGTAAGGAAAAGAAAATTGTAAAAAAAAAAAAGAAATGTAAATTAGATATAAGAACATTTTTTTTAATGGCGAATAAAGTTTATAATAATAATAATAATAATGGAGGGCTCAGAGCTGTACCGAACCAAGTCATGTTTTGTTTTTTTATTTTGCAGATTTTTGTGGATACTTTTCAACTCAAGTTTTTAATTTTTAAATAAGAGAATTATAATAATAATTTAATTTAGAGAATAAACTTTAGACTTTTCCTTTTTACGAGTAAAATATTCATTAATTTATGGCAGTTTATTTAATAAACCTCTTAATATCTTTGAATTTTCTTTTTCTGACTTGGTTCGGTTCGGTACAGCTGTGAGCCCTCCATGTACCTTCTACTTCTTATATATGTAGGTACATTATGTAGATATATGATGTTGATTTCCTATAAAAAAAAAAAGTAGTTACATATGTAGTACCTCGTGGCTTGATGGTTAGTGCGTAGGACTGTCATGCCGAAGGTGTGGGTTCGATTCCCAGCCGTGCCACCTAAAAACAGAAATGTTTTATTCGAGGTACTGCCTCTTGCGAGGAACTGACAAATCCTCCAAGAGTATACTTGTCATGAAAAAGTGCTTCTCATTTAGCCGTTCGGACTCGGCAAAAAACTGTAGGTCCCCTCCATTCCTGCCAACAAACACGCACACAGGAATGGTTGTGAGTTGTAAGTCACTAGGCCCTGGTTCTCCATGAGCTGTTGCGCCACTCAATTTATTTATATTTAGTTACATATGTAGGTATCTACATTAGACTGATTCAAAAAAATGAAAATGTCGTCGATTTTCAATGCCACTAGCTTTTTTGTTAAAGTTTAATGAAATAATAATCCTGGCAAAATTTCAGCCCTTAAGGTCAATATTTAGAGGTCGCTCATCGATACTTTCTGTTTTCCATACAAATCGTATGGGAACTTTTTGTTTGATTCCTTCTTAATTTTATAACTTTAGAAACGGTTATCATACAGAAATGATCAAGGTAGAATCTGAAAGAAGATTTGATGTTCTTTAAAAAAGGTCCTTACTTCTTATCTAATTAATGTACTCCTTCCAAAGTTATTCAAGGTCAGAGTGGTATTCGTTGTGAATTTAAAAGTTTTTTGGATTCCGTGTTGAAAAAATCTGCTATAATACAAGATATTTTGCAAAAGTTGTAACAAAAGGCAAGTGCGTGTAAGTTGCACTCAGACAAGAAAAAAATCGTTATAGAGTGGGGGTCTATTTCCCCCCATTTAGGCGGGAGGGGCAATTTCCTAAAAAAATTGGTTTAAAAAAGAAAAAAAATATTTAAAATCAACGGCAATACTTATGGTGTCATGCTATTACTTTTTTAAAGCCAACAATCCATTATTTAATTAACTTTTTAAAAAAAGTTGTTTTTGTAAATATTTTTTGAAAAAATTAATTTCAAACTTAGATTTAAAAAATGAAACAGTGATTTAATTTTTTAAATATATTTTTGAAAAAATTTTGGTTATCAAGTACAATTTTTGTTTATGGATTTCAATACCTTCCTTAATTTTTAATCAGATGCTGAAAACCGCAGGCTAAAATGTTTTGTAGTTTCTGAGAAAATTGAAAATAAAAAAACCAAGTTTCTTGTTATTAGACGCCCTGGAATTTAAATTGTTCCTTCCTACAAACACCCAGTTTCCAGTAGTAGTAGTAGGTATTTTAATTTTCAATTTTCTCAGAAACTACAAAACATTTTAGCCTGCGGTTTTCAGCATCTGATTAAAAATTATGGAAGGTATTGAAATCCATAAACAAAAATTGTACTTGATAGCGAAAATTTTTTCAAAAAGATATTTAAAAAGTAAAATCACTTTTTCATTTTTTAAATCTAAGTTTGAAATTAGTTTTTTCAAAAAATATTTACAAAAACAACTTTTTTTAAAAAGTTAAATGACTTGTGTTTTGACGTTGCTTAGCTTTCGACTATTAAAGATTGAAATTGTATGTCAATTTCATTGAAACCGTTCAAGGAACAACAACATTTTTTGAAACATCTTGTTTTGATAATATTTTTTTTCAGTTACAATTCTGCATCAGCTATCACCTGTGGAAATTTCATCGCAATCGGTCAAGGAAGAACGAAGTTGCAAAATGTTGCCATATTTTTGAAAAGTCTTATTTTAAAAATATATTTTTTTCCGGTTTAACTCTATCTCAGCTATCATCTCTGTCAATTTAGTTTAAATCGCTCAAGTAACAAATATGTCCCGAGGATTTAAAAACTTTTTTCGCAACTTTATACTTCGATACTTTATCAAGCGTAACTTTGGCTTTGCGAAATTTTGTCCTTTCGTAAATTCACATTTTTCTTTTTTATTTGAACGGCTCGTCAATAGATCTTCAATAGTTCTCCCATGATAAATTCAGGAACGAACCATATTTTACAGATCCTTGCAGATTTGATTCGAGTGAAAACGAATTTTATTAGGAACCAAAAACTGAGATTCGCGATCGCATATAAAAAAACTTCCTTTTGAATTTTTCACGTGAGAACAAATCATATTTTATCGTTCTACAAACCTTGCTTGTGTAGCATCTTTGTTTAGGCATTGTCAATTTTGTATTTTCAATGAAACTTGCTGAATAGATATGGACTACGTATCCAATAAAAAGTTTTACTCTCCCAGTGAAAAAAATATCCAACCAAGTAGATGCAGGGGCGCCAAAATCAAGTTTTTGCCCCGGTTCGGAAAAATCGTAGATCCGGGGCTGTTTTTGATGTAATAATCTTACCAAAAATCTACTTAGCAGTTTTATTCTAATACTGCCGTGTGCTAAGAAGATGAAAAGTATCTGTATTTTTGGCATTTTGAGATAAACGCATTTTTCTTTTGTTGATGAATGTTTTTCTTGCGTATAGGTATCTACTAGTAAGTATTTCTCTCTTTTAGATTATTTTAATATCTGCAAATATGTACCTACCTAGGGGGAGTTGGGGCACCTTGATACGATTTTCATTGGAACTCAATAAACGGGTCCCATATGACATTAATAACAAAGTAAAATATTTTATACGTTCATTGTCTTTCTAACTAGCTTATGTAAAACGAATTAAATCTAAGACGCATTCAGACAAAATATTAGGGTCAATATTTTAAGTAACGGTATTTGTATCTAACTGCCCCATTCACGGGGAACATTGATGCATGTGCGGAAGCTTTGATTTATAACGAATTAATCAGTATTTATTGTAAAACAAGTTTTATTAATTTCTTATAACGTACCTACATACATTATATAAATTCAAACAGTAGGCAGTTTAATACATTTTTGATATATCAAAGGAGCCGCAGCAACTTTATCGACTAAGTAACGAAAGAACCGTTCTTCGTTTGTACGTTCACACCATTTTATGTTTAAGGATGTAAAAATGTTTTATAAACTTATATAGCAGACAGAGAGGGCATATTGACAGTATTAAATTACCACGAGGTGGTATGCATCAATGTGCCCCAACCTCCTTAAGGAAAGATAAATATGAATAAAAATTAAAGCAAACTTTAATAATGAAACCTTAAGTGATTTTCTCTATAAGAAGGACATGTACTCAACAAACACCTTCTTAAAAAATTGTTTACACAAAATATACTAACCAAAAACCAAACTTTAAAGGAACGACAAAAATTTACTTGCGGGCTTGAAAAACAGCAGGTTTTCGGTTCTCGGGGGCAAAGCGATTACCGAAACTTAGAATTTTTTAGTCATGATGGGCATATATGACTAGGCGTTGATAGATTTCTTATTTTGTGTGTTTATTTGATTCGCCTTATGCGTCTAGTTTTCGAATAATGTCGACTGTATCTATGTGCCCCCTGTATCAATGACCCCCATCTCCCCCTACTTGTATTCTTAAAATAAGTGCCAAAACGACTATTTTTCTTAAAAATAGCATGGTTCCTTGACTGAACTTAATTTATTTAGTTTTGTTACCTACCTAGCCGTTTTCAAAAACAACAAAACAAAAATCTATACATATACATATGTATTAACCTGTCTATGCCTACATTATATAAACAACAAACCGACCATTATTGTTTATTAAAATATATATCTTCTGTAAAAGGACTCCAAGTTTCATACAATATACATTAATTTCCTACCTAGGTACCTACCTACCTAAAACAAAATATTTTATTTTTATAATCTCTTGTCAGTAAAAAATCCTAAATGCAAAACTGCAAACAAAATATAAATGGAGATTCCACGACGTAGATACTTAGAGAAAACAATCGCACAAAAACACCCACCCCCTCACAGATTGAAGGACGATATAGCTAAGTATGTAGGTATATACATAAATACCTACCTTACGAAAATACATAATTTGTAAGATCATCGTAATCATAATTTTGATCAAACCAATGAAATTACCTACAAGAAATCACTAATTTACTTGAGAGTTGAAATGCCTACTTCGTTCCCTAATATTTTCAAACTTAAATTTCTTTCGTTTTGATTCTGATCGACAAAACTTCAGAGTCCAGAAAATAAAAAATGTATATTGTATGTAAGTAGGTACATAGGTAGGCATATTTCATTCTCATGCATTGTGCCAAGCACAAGATACAACAACAATACACAAGGACGAAGAACCCAACCAAGAAAAAAATCTAAATCTCTCGAAGAAAAAAAAGCAAACAAAAACAAAACACAGGCAATTCATTCATTCTCTCGACACATTTTTCATTCGATCTGTCTGTAGGAAAGGAAAAATGAACAAACTAAAATAGTCCATATTCAGGTACCCATCTCTTTTCTTCCTACTGACAGAAGCCAAACTCTGAACATTAAATGAATTTTTTTCCTTTGGTAGGCATAGGTCCAGCAACAAAATAGCAAAAGAATACAGAGAGAATATGAGAGAAAGCAACTTTTGAGTGTTGCTTATTGCTTTCAAAGCTTAGATACATGTTGGTGGACCCAAGGTGATTTAGATTTTTGGGCACAGATTTTTGTTCTACGCATGTTAGGTGAAAATGTTATAAAATGCAGGACGTATTAGATTAAGCTTCTACATTAAATAAATAGATACATTCTGTTTTTTTTTTGTAACTTTTGGTTTAGTTAAAACAAAATTTGAAATTATATGGACTTATAGTTTAGTCAAAACAAAATAAGGGTTCTATCAACTTTTAGTTTAGTTAAAACAAAATTATGATTCTGGTAGCTTAAAGGTTATTTAAATCAGACTTAAAAAAAGATTTTTATGCTACATTTCCACCTAACGCTAATCTGAGATTTAATAAGATTTACCTCAAATCTCCTTCAAATCTTGGAGATTTACCATACAAATTTATTTCGTAAATCTTGAAGATCAGAAATTAATCTTGTTTAATCTTCCTAGTGGTGGTTGGATGTTGTAGGAACTGGGGGCCTCGAGTTGTATCTTTTCCTACACATCAAGTGCTTACAATACCTCCAAGTTAGTAGCCGCTGGATACTGGTCTTGGCTTTATGCCAGGACTTGCTAAACTTGTAAGTGCGAATGTTGATCAAGGAAAGAATTGCAACATTAAACCTATGGCCCTACAGATTGGAGGTTAGTGCGTTGGGCTAACGACCCGACCACAGTAAAAAAAAAAACAATTGTTATGAGAGAGACGCAGGAAGCCTCGGATAACGACCCCCTCAAATGGCAACCAGACCCGGAACGAAAATGGACTATGATCTACGAGTATGCACCTGGAATGTAAGGACACTCTACACACCAGGTGCTACTCAAAAACTTGAATCTGTCCTCTCGCGGTACAAGGCAGACATTACCGCGAACCAGGAGATACGATGGATAGGATCAGGTATAACGAAAAGAAAATATTGCGACATTTATAACAGCTGCCACCAAAGACTGCACATGCTAGGATGCGGATTCGTCGTGGGAAATCGACTCAGATCGAAAGTCATCGATTTTAAGCCGATAAGCGATCGCCTGGCTGTGATCCGCATCAAAGCTACCTTCCAAAACATCAGCCTAATATGTGCACACGCCCCTACCGAAGCTGAGGAGTCTAACAAGGAGGAGTTTTACGACCTCCTGGACGGAGCCTACGGAGCCTGTCCGGAGTACGACGTCAAAGTCGTGCTCGGAGACTTCAATGCTAAAGTCGGAAAGGAAAACATCTTTGGCGGATTAGTTGGAAAACACAGCCTCCACGAAACGACAACAGACAACGGCTTCCAACTAATCGACAGCTCGTAATACGGTGATAAGTAGCACTAGGTTCCCCAGGCGAAGGATACACACAGCAACCTGGCGATCTCCAGATGGTCGAACTGCCAACCAAATCGACCACGTGCTAATTGGCGCAAGGTACGCATCGAACATCTTGGACGTGCGAACTTTCCGAGGTGCAAACGTGGACTCTGACCACTTTCTTGTTGTGACAAAGTTCAGAGCCCGACTGTCCAACGAAAAGAAAACGAAGACCACCCAAAGAAAGAAGTTCAAAATCGCATGCCTTAGCACATCTGAGAAAGCCAGAGACTACAGTGAGCAATTGACCGGGAAACTCTCTGCCGTACACCCAGCCACAAGCGTCAACAACCAGTGGAACCAGTATCGCGACATTATTAAGGAGACAGCCGAGACCACCATAGGCTATTAACCACCACGAAAAAAGATCCCGTGGTATGATGATGAATGCGCGGCATTGAAGCAGGAGACGGAAAATGCACGAATGCAAATGCTGCAACGGAAAACAAGAGCAGCAAGAGAGGAGTACCGTGAAAAGAGAAGGAAAGAGAAAAAACCCTGCGTAGAAAGAAAAGAGCATCCGCAGCCTCTCAGCTCAAGTATCTCGAAGAGTCCAGCACCGCCACCAACACCCGCCGGTTCTACAAAACAGCCAAGCAACTGGCATCTGGTTATAGGACTGGCACGCAAGCTCTTCGAAACAGCGAAGGGAACCTAGTCACCGAAGCACAGGGAATTGTAGACGTGTTTAAGCAGGATTTCTAGCAGCTGTGGTAGAGGAGGCGACAGGGGAACAAAGAAGCATTAGACCAGTCAATGAAGATCCAGTCCCAGCACCCAGTACTGAAGAGGTTAAGAAAGCCATCCACAAGCTTAAGAACAACAAATCCACCGGCTCGGATGGCCTACCAGCGGAACTTTTCAAGTATGGAGGAGATGTTCTGGTAGGGTGCATGCACCAGCTCATCAACCAAGTTTGGGAGAAGGAAAGTATGCCCGGTGACTGGTCAAATAGCTCCATATGCCCAATCTACAAAAAAGGCGATCCTATGTCCTGCAAGAACTACAGAGGCATATCCCTGCTTAATGTTGCCTACAAGATCCTATCCAACGTACTATGTGAGCGTCTAAAACCTTTCTGCAACACTATGATCGGCACGTACCAGTGTGGCTTCAGGCCAGGCAGATCAACGATAGACCAAATCTTCACATTGAGGCAAATCCTGGAAAAGACCAACGAATTTCAAGTCGAGACCCAACACCTATTCATCGACTTCAAAGCCGCATATGATAGCATAAGTCGCCAAGAGCTTCTATTGGTGATGTCGGAACTCGGGATCCCGAAAAAACTGATCCAACTATGCCGCATGACGTTACAAAATACGCGGTGCAACGTGCAAATGGGTAACAGCTCATCCGAGTTATTCCAGACGTGTACAGGGTTCAGACAAGGAGATGCGCTATCATGTGATTTCTTCAACCTAGTCCTGGAGCAGATAGTGCGCAAGAGTGGTGTTAACATGGAAGGCACTATTTTTAACAGGTCTTCTCAACTGCTTGGCTATGCGGACGACATCGACATCATCGGCCGTTCCAAGAGAGCTGTACTTGAAGCATTCACAGCTATTGATGAACAGACGAAACGCGTTGGTCTTGAAGTGAATGAGGACAAAACAAAGTATATGCTATCAACAAACAAAGCCTCATCTGTCCATCGCCTAGGACAAAGCGTCACTGTTGGTAGCAGTAATTTCGAGGTAGTCAAGGAGTTCACCTACCTCGGAACAAACATCAATACCACGAACGACACCTTAGTGGAAATCCGACGAAGAATTACCCCAGCGAACCGCTGCTACTTCGGTTTGGCCAAACAAATGGGTTCAAAACTCCTTTCTCGAAAGACAAAGTGCACGCTATACAAAACTCTAATTTTACCAGTTCTACTCTACGGCGCCGAGTGCTGGACGATAAGTAAAAAAGGGGAATTGATCCTGGGCACTTTCGAGAGAAAAATTCTTCGGCGGATATTTGGTCCTATATGCGAAGAGGGCGATTGGAGGAGAAGATTCAATCGTGAACTGTACGAGCTGTACCAAGATGTGGATGTAGTCCAAAGAGCCAAAACACGTCGACTACACTGGCTCGGCCACATCGAGCGAATGGACAACAACGCTCCAGCCAAGAAAATCTTCGAATCCCAGCCCCCAGGTTCGAGACGACCAGGAAGACCGAACCTCCGCTATAGGGACCAGGCGGTCACAGACGCAAGAGCGCTTGGTCTCGACGACTGGAGGGAGCGTGCGAGGGACCGCAACCGATGGAAGACCGCAATATCTCAGGCAGAGACCCTTCATGGATCGGGAGCCGGATAAGTAAGTAAGTTAATCTTCCTAGTACAAATAGTTTTACAAATCGAACTAACTTATTCTCAAATAGTGCTAAACGATTCATTTGAGACTCGATTCATTTCTTCATTGTTTAACACGAATCAAACATTCTATCTCACTTGCACTCCATAAGAAAAAATTGACACGCCATTTCCATTTTTGAAGGTGCTGTCAAACTTAATCTTTTTTAAATCTTTTTGTGCGGTGGAAACACCAAAAAGATTTATTAAATCTAATCTGAGATAAACCTTTGGTGGAAACATAGCATTAGATTAGTTAAACATTTACACTGTTAATTCTTGATCTGTACATGAGCGTTCTTTACAGTATTTAAATAAGAGCATCCAATTTTGCCCATTCAAAAAGGTAGCCACATCTTCCCACTGCAGGGTATTTTTTCCAAAATAGACTCGCTTTATTTCCTTCAGTACTGGACAGACCCCAATGAAATATTTCACATCTTCTTTCTCATGTCGATTACAAAGAATACAGATGCCCGTTCCTTCATTTTGATAAGGCCGGTAATTAAGCCTTACCATCTATCCTCTTATTTTGAAAATTGTTGCTATTATGGTCTTGTTGTAAGTACTATGCAAGTAATTTTTTTTCGTTGAGGTTTAGTTTACAGTTTGAATAATAAAGTCTCTCAGTAGATGATCGTGCTTTTTTCAATGAACGCATTTCTTTCATTTTCATCGGTGATCATGATTATTTCGTAAAGAGATTTTTCCCAGTGGGGTTCATTAATATCGGATGAATTTAAAGTGGTTCCACAGTTCACTGCTAACTGGATCCAATTCATTACGAAGAGCCTTACTGAAAATTTCAAAATCTTCTTTGGTACCCTATTTTCATCTGTATGCAACATCTTTATAATATAATCCGCATTCAGTTTTAAGGTCGAAATAAACATCGTTGGCAGCCCTTTCCAAATAATACATATATTTTGGCGTGTTGATAGGCAAAAAGAATATTTTTCTCAGAAAAAAGCAAAGAAGATAATCCACCAGCTCGTACTTCTGCACTCCCCACACCTGTGCTGCGTAAAACAGAATAGATCTAGCTGTTGTTGCATTAAATACTTTTTGCAAAGCATTTGATAGCGTTTGGATAGAAGCCCTAATACATAAACTTCATCTATTACAGGTACCACCGCCACTAACAAAAATTCTTTTTTCTTTTCTTTCTTTCAGGAAATTTTTCGTACAACTAGACAATTGTAAGTCAAACATGAAGAATATCAGAGCCGGAGTCGCCCAAGGTTCAAAACTTGGCCCCTTCCTCTACAGCCTGATGACATCCGACCAACCTGCCCCAATTGGATGCGAGAACCTGCTATACGCCGACGACTCGCTCACCTATGCATCATCAATGTCACCGTTTATCGCCGTCCGACAAGTAGAGGCCCACATCAACAGACTCTTCAATTTCTACACGAAATGGGGCATCCGAATCAACACTTCCAAGTCGGAACTTGTCTGCTTCAGGAGGCCTTCAACTGGTAGAGGTCTTCGCACCGCAGCCAACTGCAGAAATCTGATCTTGAGACTCCCTGACGGATCCATCATAGCTGCCAAAAAGAATGTGAAGTACCTGGGAGTCCAGTTCAATGAGTTGCTAAGGTTCAACCCGCACTCAAGAAATGTACTCAAAAAAGCCAGCTGGGCCTTTCACCGTCTACATCCATTGATGAAAAAAAGAAAAGGACTAAGCCAACCAACGAAGTTACTGATCTACAAGCAGCTCTTACGACCTATCATCAGCTACTCCTTCCCAGTATGGTTTTCAATCTCCAAGACAGCCATGAAGGAGCTTCAAGTATTCGAAAGGAAGATTCTCAGAATTTGCACCGGACTGTACTTCGACCGGCAGCGGCGGAAACACTACAGGAACGAACATCTCTACTCCGAAGCCAACATAATCCCACTGGACAAATACCTAGTCCTTTCAGCGAAGAGACTAGTACGGACCATCATCGACCACCCGAATCAGCTAATGAGAAGGATGACCACTGAACAACGACATCCGGAGCCAAGGTACCTCAGTGTAATGGAAACACTTGATGACAACATAATCATGGACAACGAGGAAGCAGTCTCGTTCTACGCTGACATTGGGTCAGCCTTCTACCGTGGCTAAACGCCAAAACTTCCCCCAACCTACACCAAAAACACCATTGACAACCGGGAATGAACACCCTGAGGACGATTAAGTCAGCCGACTTTTAATTTAAATTTTTTGACATGTAATTTATATATCTATAATTTGTTAAACTTAAGACATTGTATAACGTTAGGCCCCCTATGTGCCAACAAATGTAAATTTATCATAGTATCATATTAGTTATAAGCCAGATTGTATATATAATGTTCAATAAAAGAAATTGATTGAATTAAATACTTTTTGCTTTATAGTAAGTGATATTAGCTGGTTGTTAATTATATTAAAAGTGAGTTCCACTCCGAGATAAATATGAGATTTAACGACATCAAGGCACTTTCCATCATATTTCCAATTTTCCTCTTTAGCCTTTCTCCCGGAGCCATTTTAAAACAAAATGGCCCTGAGTGATAGATCCGAATCTAGCCTAAGGTCGACTTTAACAAAGACATCCGTAGAAATAAAACACACAATTCACCACTAAATGCTTGGAAGCACCTCAAGCTAAGTATAATATGATCTAATCTAAGTATTTAGAAGTAAAATATATATTATTATTATTATATTTATTAATAGTGAAATTTGTGTTTTATTTCTACGGATGTTTTTGTTAAAGTTGACTTTAGCTAGATTCAGACCAATTACTCAGGGCAAATGACTTTAGATTTCTCAGTGTTGATCTCCAAGTTCCATGTTTTGCAGTAAGCAGCTAGCCTATTTATCATTAGCTGTAGGGCGGTAGGAGATTCCGCAAGAATAACTATGTCATCCGCTTACATAATGACTTTGATCCGCATATTAATGAACTCAACTCCACATGCACATGGTAGCCATTCAACTAAATCATCTAGGAAAATTGAAAATAGAAGCGGGCTTATACTACGTTTTCATTAGGCCAAATGAGGTAATTTCGTTGAAAATTTCCAAATTTGATACGAAATCATCTCATTTCCCATACAAATTCATATTTCGAAATGAGATAATTTCAACCTAATTTGCACGAAATTAGGTTGGAAATTAAGTCAAAACCTAACGAACACACAGCCACAGTTTGGAAAGCTCTGAAAATATTTTGTATGAAAATGTCAAAGCGCAATGGAAGGAGACAAAAGAAAACAACAACAAAGAGTGATTAACGGCCAGTTGAAATTCAAAAATGAAATGAGCTGTCAAACGAAATTACCAAATTTCAAATGAAAACACTTTTTCTGTGATTTACGAAATTACCTCATTTCGGCTCTAATGAAAACGTAGTATTAGGTTGCATCCTTGCCTTACACCTTATTCGATTTCTATCATTTCGGATCGATTTGTTGTATATGTATATAAGCTGTAGTTTGTTGATACATCTTTTCAATAACACGGATGAAATTTTTAGAGATTCCTAGGTTGCATGGCTTGTAAAAAAGGAATTTTCTATTAACGGTGTCGAAAGCAGCCTTAAAATCTACAAAAAACGCATATAGTTTTTTATTTTGATCAATCTTCCATTGAACAAGTGACTCAAGAATAAAAATGTTGTCGAAAGTAGAATATCCTTTCCGAAAACTGATTTGAAACTCATTTAGCTTCTTTTCATCTTGAGCCCAGCTGTTGAGCCTTTCATATAGTATTGATGTAAATATGTTTAGTGCAGCATTTAGAAATAAAATACCCCGATAGTTTGCTGGGTCACCTAGATTTCCCTTTTTAAAGATTGGCATAATCAGCGCTTCATTAAAATGTTCCGGATACGTTGAAGATGTCTGAACTATATTTGTAGAACTCTGCTGGAATTCCATTTGTTCCTGTGGCCTACTTCATTTTGCACGTCTGTGAAGTAAGCAGGGCAACTTTCACTCACGCAAATGGGACCATGACATGAATTTGCAGTTTTTTAGATTTTTTTTTTGCATTTCTATTCCCGATTTTGCAGTTCACCAAATAAGGATTCACAGTGAAGTTAGCAGGTTAGTATGAAATTTTTTTTCAAATTGAGGACTTCAACTTTTTAGCCCAGCCTGTCGTTGAAATACAAAAAAACTGCAAATTTGGAGTCTTATTACAAGTTCCTAGCATGCTTGGTTCCTGAGATAAGCTGGAAAGTTTAATACACAAATGAAAAAAATTAAAGATTTATGCTCTGAGAGAAATGATGTATATAATTTTGATTTCATGCTAAATCTGCCTCTGCCTGAAATTCCTGTCCAGGAGATATTTTACTACCGATAATTGTGGGTGTATGCTTTTGAAATACACGATTTAAAAGATGATTGTGGTCATTTGTACACATATCATAAGGGCCAAGGCCAAGCACACAAGGGTCCAGATGAAGTATGTACTTTTTTGTTTTACTTTATATGAAATAAAACACCTTCAGAGATAACAGAGCTGCATACATTCGCGATGGGTGCCCAGAGGTCAAAACCATAATAACACCATGGTTAGATTTTTAATAACTCTTACAGCCACAAATCGTTTAAAAAAAAATTACATTACTTCCCTGTACGTGGTCATTCATTTTTGCCATGTGATAGGGACTTCGGAACAGTCAAAAGAGCTGCTAAAAAATACGGTCGTGTATACCTTCCCGAAAAATACTATCAGATAATCACTAATTCAAGGAAGAAAAATCCGTTCACACTTACAGAAATTAATTACAAGGATAATAAGCAGAGTGACAAATGGGTTTTGGAGGGTGAAACGTACGAAGGATTGGCTTCTTTATTTGATATTCTCTGGTCACAAGGCGGTAGCTTAAGGCATTGAGAGACGAACGGTTTTTCCAATATGGTGTCATTTGCCTGACGGGAAATTGACAACGGTATTTTAAACTCATTTCTTTGTGGTGTGGTCTCCATGTTGCGTTTTATAAGAGTATTATGAAACAATAATATTTAAAATGATTTAAAAAAACAACTTTTAAGTTTTATTTTTTAAAAAACAATTTTAATTTATTTAATTTTATTAATATCACAACATATTTTAATTTATTTTATGAGCGACGCGTTTCGGTTATCACAGAACCATCATCGGACTTATTTTGTTGATACGAGGTGTTAATTTGAAATTGAAACGCGTCGCTCATAAAATAAATTAAAATATGTTGTGATATTAATAAAATTAAATAAATTAAAATTGTTTAAAAAAAAAAATAAACCTTAAAAGTTGTTTTTTTAAATCATTTTAAATATTATTGTTTCATAATTCTCTTTAAACTCATCATTTTCTAACTTAGCTTGAAGTTCCAAAAAGAGACCTTAGCAGGAAATATAAGTTTCATTAGAGCTTGTGTACTTTTTCTCAATATTCTCAAAATCCTCTGTTTCTTCTGAGGATCGAATACATTTCGTATCAAACCCTATGCCTTTTACATCTTCCTTACGAGCTTCTAATGCAGCTAGAGTATGGTTTCCCTCCGGTACCTCCTTAGCTCCGCAAAGTATTTTACCAGTTGGTCGGCTGAAATAATGGAGTTATCTAACAATGACATTATAAGGTTTTAACAACCCAAAAAGGACACTTAAAGAAAATATTTTAAGCTTGCCACATAGGAAGGAGAGACTGTATGGTGAATTTTCGAAAATTAATACAAATTTAATTTTCGAGCTAATGTAACTCGAGCTATCCCGATAGGTAGCTGGGAAGTGAGTGAGATTACTATTCAGATAAGGCACTCAACTAGCAAGGTAGAACTCCGAAAAAAATAATAAAAATTTAATTTAAAACTTAGGTAGATCGAAATATCCCGATAGGTAGCTGGGAAGCGAGTTAGATGTTAGATTACTGACTTCAAAGCAATTAGGCCACTTAAGAAAAATAACATCAACCTGCATCGGTAAACCACCCCATCTTTTTAACAACGTTGACATACTACAAACTACACAGGCGCAATATAAACTGGCAGTATAATGAACAACACAACATCAAAAGACAGGTGCTCAGACAGTCTTCACGTGAGGTGGCTCATTTTGATGTTTCTATTGTTTTCATCTCACTTTCATCTTTTACAAGAGGGAGATGGCTAAGGGCTTGGTCACGTAGTGAGCGGAAGAGCGGCAAGTGACAAAGCGGCGCACAGTGGTAAAAATGGCCAATCTAGCTGGACATTAGGACAAAAATTCATGTCAACTGATCGGCGAATGGACTTTATATTATAAGCAGAAATGGTTGACTAGACAGAAACTGCATTGAGAATTCCGTTTGATGTGATGCACGTGTTCAAATATGTCACTCTTTGTAATACATCAGGTGGTTCGCAGTTCTGTACTAAATTTGGACCATGTTAAATATTGTTCTGCTAGTTTTCAAAAGTAAGGTATTCAATTTTTGACTTCTGGATATTCTTATTAGTGGTTAGTACAACATATTTAGCCGTTACCTGATTCGGAAAGGTATTCAATTATCTGGTACAGACCAACGAGAAGTAGCACTTTAATTTTTCATTAAACTTAATTTTTGAAATGATATAACTTTTTTTCTCCGTGTTTCTCCGCCTTCCGGAAAGCATGGCCTGAAAGAAGAGCATCTACAAAATACTTAAAGCAAAAAATCACACCCATACAGACCCATACGGCTTAGATATCGAAAATGTCCCCGTTCAAAAGTGATGTTTTAGTTCATTGAAATGGTATTTAGACCTTGTATTTCGGCTTGGACAAAGTTTTTTTTCTTTTGATGTGTAGGGGAGTTCAGTATGTGTATAAAACCGAATTTTCGGGGTTGAAAGCCCCCACCATTCACCCATCATCTTGAAAAAAGGGGTAGAAAACAGTTTCCACGATATCTTGAAAACCGTTAGTTTTGCACACGAAAAATTTAACTTTTACTCTAGAAAATAAAATTTTCTACAATTGATATCAATATACTTTTATGATAAAATTGAAAATTAAAAAGTTAAAGATAAAAATTAACGTATGTTTTTACGAAAACTTTTAGCTGAATCTGATAGAGGAACTAGTAACTTTTCTGAAGTCCTAGAAATGGAAGAGTATAGAAACATGAATTGGTACCTAAATTTGTTTCCTGCCTTTTTTAATTGAAAGGTACATATGTAATGTGTATAAACAAACAATATAAAAATGGACGCAATGCTTATTTAGAACAAAATAAATAAAAATAAAAACAAATTTAGAATTAAGAAAATATTTGTTTTTATTCGATTTTTGTCGTTGAACCGTTCCACAAAAAATGTACAGTTCATATACATAAGGATTAATTTTAGTACTCTGATATTTGTTTGATTCGATTAAGCATATACCTAAAAGCATCACAAATGATACCAAACATGGATTTTTGGTAGATAAGCATGCGGTGTGCTCGCCAGGCAACCACTGTGACCGTCGCAGCAGGCGATTTGTAGCATCGCATAAGCGCCACACGATAGCTTACACAAGTGGTATGAAGAATTTTAATACGATGCAAATTTTCAGGTGATTTTGACTTTTTATTTAGAAGTTATGGGCAATGTCCACCTAGATTGGTCGTTTTTACCACTGTGCGGCGGAGCGGCAAAACTACACAATCCTGAGAGGCAACAAAAAATTAAAACATATGGGATTGCATGTGGTCACGAAGTGAGCGGCAGAGCGGCAATTCTTAGCAGCAGAGCGGCCGGCGGGCGTGCGTCGCTCTGTTCTATTTTTTTATTCAATCCTGAGCGGCAATTTTTTGTGTTTTTTAAATGAAATAATAAAAAAATTATTGTTTGATAATGTTTTTATATTACGTTACTGGCAACGGTATTTTAACAACTAGAACTAACCGCTCACTATGTGCCCAGGGCCTAAGTGAGGCAGAAGTTTAATTTTTTTTTTTTAATTTTAAAATCAACATAGAAAAGCAAACCGACATGATAGATGCAAAAGGGATGAAAATAAAAACTATTCCCAGATTGAAGACAAATATGCGGCAGAACAACGATGAATCTTCCAGTTTTCTATAAGTGTCCGAATCTAAACTGATTCCCCTGGATAATTCATGCTGTTAATTTCTATATGAGTCGGTAAACATCGATCAAAATTTTCGTTTTGCTGGCTGAACAGAATGGAAACGTAGCTGTAACTGGAATAGCTGTCAAAATGTTGAATACATACAAATTCAATGATGCGAACAGAACACGACGCAGCTGGACAAGTTGGCCAACTTTTAACTTTTGCTTGAAGCTTTTTTGACTTTTCAAAATTGCGAGCAAAGCCGAGTGTTAATATGTGGGTTAAAGTGATTTTTAAACTCTTTTCAATCTCATAAAGACGCTATTTTAGCTTCTTTTTCATCATTTTTAATTTGTATTTTGTTTACATTTTTATTTTCGATACTAAAATGTCAGAAAGCTGTACAGCTGCATTGTAAAAACAAATCACGTACGAAACTTTTTTACAGCTATTCCAGCTGCAGCTCCAGTTGCAGCACTCCATTCTGTTCAGGCAGTTAGAAGGGTACGACAGTATCTTACTGATGACCCAACTTATTTACCTTGGCGAAACGAAATATATTGAGTAGAGCTCACTTCTTCTTTATTTGTACATAATAAAAATGTAATGGGTGATTAGATTTTTTGATACATTTTTACCATACAACGCTTCTCTGATCTGTAATGAACTTTGTTATGAACATTGAGTTTTCGGATCAGACAATTCCTCGTGTAAAAAATCAGTGTCTTGAAATTGAATTTTATGGTGTTCTACTGTCTTATATATTTGTTTTATAATTTTTGTTAAATTGAAATAGACATTAGTAATTTCATCAATATGTATTTCTTTTTACCTGTATACAATCCAGCCAACGGTGTTCTTACACCACTAGCTTCACATACCGCTGATCTAGTAAAAGCCCCACAAGTCGGCATTGCACTAAATAAAGAACCTGCTATGTTGCAAATTCCCAATGTAAGCATTTCCTGTGAGGCATCTAGTGTTGAATCCTTGACTGTAATTATATTATTAAATCCTTTTTATGGCTCTAAATAGATTTATACAATTTAATTTACCAAAAGCTTTGGCAATTGCTACGTTTGCCAATACTGCAACAATAGGAACAACGAAAATTCCACTTCCAAGCTCATTGCAAATATCTAAAAATGAGTAGGACGAGTTTTCATATTGTATAACGAATGGTGGAGGTTGAATTGTAGGCATTGTTGAATTTACTTTTTTTGACAAAGCAAATGGAATGGAATTGCGGCCATTACTCATAGTGGCATAATACGTTAACAATGACGAACATAATACGACAATTGCATTTCTTGATATGCTGATGTACCATAAACATTTCTTCAATATCCTTCTAGAACTGGTATTTGTTGTAAATTTCAGTGCATTTAATTCCTGTAGATATATTATTATTAATAAGAGAAGTAAACTGGTTATTTTTTTTCTTACTCGAAGCATTAGAAGTATCCCAATGCAAAAACAACCTAAAAAGCAATCTCCTGAAGTAGCCTGTTTAAGATAGTTTAATGGGTTCATTCCGATATTTTTCGTCTTAATTCCCATCAAATTTTTAAGTTGAGTCTTTATTATAACCACAGATGTTCCAGTCGTAAAAGCACTAGTTACTGGATGTGATATAAAACTTACAATGAAACCTAAAAAAATAATTTCATATTTATTAATATGTTCAAATGTTGAGTTAAATGCTAGCAGGATCCAGCCGGCCAAGAGGCACCGTTTAATCCTTAGACATTCTTTGGGATTTGTGAATAAAAAGAAGTTAAAGCTATTTAGGGAAGAAGGAAGCTTAAGCTATCTAGTCATAGCTATTACTAGCGGCTAAAGCTAGACAGTAGGTACTAGCTTAAGCTTTGTTTTATGTGAATACAAAAAAGATTACGCAAAACAGCTTTCGCTAGAAAATTTTAGTTTAAGCTTTATAGTCGGAGAGCTACCAGCCACTTTGACTAACCTACTAGACACAAGGCTAGAACTTTGTGTATGCTTGATTTGGGACTAGCTAAGAATGAAAACCACGGTCTGGCAGGGTTGCCGCGGTCGAAAGGTTGCCATCTGATTTTTTCAAAATGCAAAAACAATTTCAAAATTAACCTACTCGCACAAGGCTGAAACTTATTTATAATTTAGTTAATACATTCCTATGCATGAAAAAAATTATGCCAGACGAGTTTGGCGGTCGAAAGTGCTTGCCAGACGGGCCTAAAGTCTTCAAAGATGGTATTATAAGAAATATCTATTTTTTATTTTTTTATATAATTTCAAAAAACTGTCTAAATTGCAAACCTACCCGCACAAAGCTGATTTTTACATATATGTTAGCTGACATTTTTTTGCATATGAGAAAAAATATACCAGACCGGACGGACGGTCGAAAGTTCCTGCCAGTCGGGCCTAAAGTCTTAAAAGTTTGGCATTATAAGAAATATCCTTTTTTTTTATTTTTTTATTAGATTTCAAAAAACTGTCAAAATTGCAAACCTAGCCGCACAAAGCTGATTTTTACATATGTGTTAGCTGACATTTTCTAGCATATGAGACAAAGTATACCAGACCGGGCGGACGGTCGGAAGTTCCTGCCAGACGGGCCTAAAATCTTAAAAGATGGTATTGTAAGAAATATCATTTTTTTTTATTTTTTCTTAAATTTAAAAAAACTGTCAAAATTGCAAACCTACTCGCACAAAGCTGGTTTTTAAATATATATTAGCTGATATATTTTTTAATATGAAAAAAAATATATCACACCAGACGGACGGTCGAAAGTTCCTACCAGACGAACCTAAAGTCTTAAAATATGGTATTACAAGAAATATCCTTTTTTTATTAAATTTCAAAAAAACTGTCAAAAATGCAAATCTACTCGCACAAAGCTGATTTTTACATACATGTTAGCTGATATATTCTTAAATATGAAAAAAAATATATCACACCGGACGGACGATCGAAAGTTCCTGCCAGACGGGCCTAAAGTCTTAAAAGTTGGTATTGTAAGAAATATCCTGTTTTTTATTTTTTCTTAAATTAAAAAAAACTGTCAAAATTGCAAACCTACTCATACAAAGCTGATTTTTACATATATGTTAGCTGATATATTCTTAAATATGAAAAAAAATATATCACACCGGACGGATGGTCGAAAGTTCCTGCCAGACGGGCCTAAAGTCTTAAAAGATGGTATTACAAGAAATATCCTTTTTTTATTAAATTTCAAAAAACTGTCAAAATTGCAAACCAGGAACTTTCGACCGTCCGTCGAAAGGTATATTATTTCACATATGCAAAAAAATGTCAGCTAACATAGGTATATGTAAAAATCAGCTTTGTGCGGGTAGGTTTGCAATTTTGACACTTTTTTGAAATTTAATAAAAAAAAAAATAGGATATTTCTTACAATACCATCTTTTTAGATTTTAGGCCCGTCTGGCAGGACCTTTCGACCGTCCATCCGGTCTGACATATTTTTTTCATATTTAAGAAGATATCAGCTAACATAAATGTAAAAATCAGCTTTGTGCGGGTAGGTTTGCAATTTTGACAGTTTTTTTTAATTTAATAAAAAAAAAACAGGATATTTCTTACAATACCATCTTTTAAGACTTTAGGCCCGTCTGGCAGGACCTTTCGACCGTCCGTCTGGTCTGACATATTTTTTTTTCATATTTGAAAAGATATTAGCTAACATATGTAAAAATTTAATAAAAAAAAAATAGGACATTTCTTGCAATACCATCTTTTAAGACTTTAAGCCCGTCTGGCAGGACCTTTCGACCGTCCGTCTGGTCTGACATATTTTTTTTTATAATCAAGAAGATATCAGCTAACATATATGTAAAAATCAGCTTTGTGCGGGTAGGTTTGCAATTTTGACAGTTTTTTTGAAATTTAATAAAAATAAAAAAAAGAATATTTCTTACAATACCATCTTTTAAGACTTTAGGCCCGTCTGGCAGGACCTTTCGACCGTCCATCCGGTCTGACATATTTTTTTCATATTTTAGAAGATATCAGTTAACATATATGTAAAAATCAGCTTTGTGCGGGTAGGTTTGCAATTTTGACAGTTTTTTTTTTTAATTTAATAAAAATAAAAAAAGAATATTTCTTACAATACCATCTTTTAAGACTTTAGGCCCGTCTGGCAGGACCTTTCGACCGTCCATCCGGTCTGACATATTTTTTTTCATATTTAAGAAGATGTCAGTTAACATATATGTAAAAATCAGCTTTGTGCGGGTAGGTTTGCAATTTTGACAGTTTTTTTTTTTATTTTAGAAAAAATCAAGAAAGGATATTTCTTATAATACCAACTTTTTAAATCTTAGGCTTGTCTGACAGAAGCTTTCGACCGTCTCTCAATTTTTTTTTTATATACAAGATGGCATAAGCTTACATATGTGCGAATACTTTAGATAGGTTGGTGTTTCAGTTTTGTCAATTTTATATTATTTTGAAACAAATATATGGCAACCCTGCGTCTACAGTAAAATAACCATATCATAATTTGATTCAAAATAGCTTTTTATGGCCTTTAGTCCTATAAATTGGCGTTTCGTTCGGCTTACTCACTTGAACTCATCAGTGACATAGTGAGGGCTTTGTCATACGCAATTTATATTAAGTTCAGTTCAACTTACATGAATTTTTCAACGAAAATCCACTGTAAACTATATCCAACAAGATTAGAATTCCTAATCATTAAGCTGGAAGTTTTTTTGCCCTGGGCCAGGCATAGTTTCTATATAAGAAGGTTTTATAATACAAATTCTATATACTACTGAAATAAATCAGCCAAGTAGAAGACTTAGCATTAAGGATTGGACTTGTTGAATTATTGATTCAAAATAGCTTTTTATGGCCTTTAGTCCTTGTTGGATATAGTTTACAGTGGATTTTCGTTGAAAAATTCATGTAAGTGGAACTGAACTTAATATAAATTGCGTATGACAAAGCCCTCACTATGTCACTGATGAGTTCAAGTGAGTAAGCCGAACGAAACGCCAATTTATAGGACTAAAGGCCATAAAAAGCTATTTTGAATCAATAATTCAACAAGTCCAATCCTTAATGCTAAGTCTTCTACTTGGCTGATTTATTTCAGTAGTATATAGAATTTGTATTATAAAACCTTCTTACATATCATAATTTGTTGACTTGATTTAATATGTATGGGGATTATACGCAGTTAACGTGTTATATTTAATACCTACATCTGACTAATCAATGACATTTTTTAATACCAACTTTAAAAACACGTCTGGAAAGCTATTTTCGTCCACCAAAACTGGTCTGGCATCTTTTTTTTCATGTACAAAAAGACAAGTTATTATAAATTCAAAAATCAGCATTTAAAAGTAGATATGTTGCATTTCGAAGTTATTTTACACTTTGAAAAAAATAGGTGGCAATCCTTGAATTGCGGAAATTTTCTCAGATCTTTATTTTTTGACTAATCTGTTCACGAATAAAGAATAACTAAGTTTTAGCCTTGCATGTAACAAATTTCTCAAGTTATCCAATATCTTTTATTAATCTTTAAGAGCTTTAGGCTCGTCTGGCAAGCACTTTCGACCGCCAAACCCGTCTGGCATAGTTTATTTCATGCATAAGAATGTATAAACTAAATTATAAATAAGTTTCAGCCTTGTGCGAGTAGGTTTATTTTGACCTTGTTTTTGCATTTTGAAAAAATCAGATGGCAACCTTTCGGCCGCGGCAACACTGCCAGACTGTGGTTTTTATTCTTAACTAGTCCCAAATCAAGCATACACAAAGTTGTAGCCTTGTGTCTAGTAGGTTAGTTAAAGTGGCTGGTAGCTCTTAGACTATTATATTTCTAGCTTTCGTTTTTTTATTCACATGTTTCGACTTAGAAGCTAAAGCGTTTATTTTTGGGACCGAAAAGCAACGCAAGGAGATTTTATAGATGTTGATTAACCAAAACTGTTTCCTTGCTATACATATATGGCAAGTACATTGTTCTAATGTAAAAGCATTTGTGAATCATACAAATTGGAGCTTAAGCTGGAAAAACAAGCTAAAGCTACAAGAATTTAGCTCTGGCTATTTTAAAATAGCTATTTGGTACTAGAAGGCATCTTTAAGTTGCTTGCTTAAGCTTTTTTTTAATCACAAAAAACCTAGCTTTAACTTAAAGGTCCAAGTTTTAGCTTAAGCTTTTTGTTTACTCACAAGACTCCTCTTCTGTTTAGTATTTTGTTGTGCAAAATCGAAGATTTAAAAAATTGATCAAAATAGATTTGTTGTTGGCTATTCGCACGCTGCTGTTGTGAGAAGAAAAATCTCATAGAAAAATGATACCTAAAACGAAATCATAAACAAAACATTCTTCTACTTCTACTTTTCATAATGCAGTACTCTGCTCGGCGAGTGAAATTTATTGATTGAAGCATACCATTTATAAAAGTGTAAACTCTTTTTTTGCACACAATTAATTACCCATATAATTCGGAAAAATTAATCTTGTGCTTTTTATCTATTTTTGTTGTTTCTTTCATTACAGCATGGCTGCTGTTGATGTTTTTCTTTACATTTGCATCTAGTTAAATATTTTGAATTGGTGAAACTGTCAGTGAATGTCTTAGCGCTGTTTTTTTTTATAAGCATTTCGTTGTTTTGTTGTAGACCAACAAAAACTTCGTTTCGCGTCAGCAGCGTATGTATGTACTAGGATTAAGGCTTTACCCAAAGAACAATAAGCTAACCGTACCATCAAATAATAGATTACTTGACAGTTATCTAGTTGATGATTGAAAATTTTAGACTCTTGTAAAATTTTGACTTTTGAATTCTCGGTTCGTATAAAAACGATCACTGTCGACATTTTAAAAATCAATATTTTGACAAACTGACATTTTACAACATAGAACTCAATATTCAACACACTATTTATTTAACCACTGGTTTTAGTATATTTATATTTTCAATAAAAGTAAGGTACGTAAGTCCTTGTTACCTAAATTTAAAATTCCCATTGCTAGTTCGACAACTCCTGATATGAAAGCTAACATGATAGTAAATTCTATTGGCAGATCCATTGTA
The DNA here is from genome assembly GCA_963921185.1 of Dasysyrphus tricinctus. Lineage (NCBI taxonomy): Eukaryota > Metazoa > Arthropoda > Insecta > Diptera > Syrphidae > Dasysyrphus > Dasysyrphus tricinctus. The sequence continues at coordinate 202,373,532 of OY992530.1, read as the reverse complement.
TATTTAAATGTCAATAGCGCCATTAAGCTCGTCGGCCCAATCGACACTTGTGGAATAGTGCCAAAAATAACATATGTAAAAGCGCCTGTAAATAAATGTCTTAAAATCAATATTATCATTTTTATAAGTATTTAACTTTAATTATTACCAACAAATGATGAATATAGTCCATATTGAGGTGTTATGCCTGCCAGAGAAGCGTATGCTATACTCTGAGGAATTATAGTTAGACCAAGGGTTACACCAGCAATTAAATCTGCTATGGCTTTATTGCGATCGTATGTTTTAATCCATGATAATATATGAATGCGTCGCAATATACAACTCTTTTTTCTAATCTGTTTAAGATCTGTTGTGCTTGTGGCTATCACCTTTATTTTGCTGTCAATCTGCAACGGTTTATTTTCATCGACATTAACAACTGAAAAAGAAAAAAAAATTAAAACTGTGATTAAAATGTAACTTTACACGAGTTATTTGGTTAATCCTGCGCCACATGACCGAGTACCTACTCGCTAGCGAGTTGTTTATTCACAGAAACTTTTGCCAATCGCTCTGTGACTGGCTTGCCTTTATCTAAACCAGTTGAGAAGCTAGTAGAGTGGCAAATGATTTGAGAGTTATTGTATGTTACCAAACCACTTGCCAGCACTCGCTCGTGAGGTCTCAGGGTAACTTATTTATAGGTAGGCAGCAATGGCATAGCGTCCATTAGCACGATCTTCTTTTAAAAATGTCCACCAAACAACATTGTGTGGCTGTTAGTGAGACACCTGAAACTAAAAACTGTTATCGCTATCTATTGGAGGGTTGAATTTTGAATTCAGGGACACATAAAACATCTCTTTGAGCCAATTACTTCGGCAAAGACCGAGCAATAAGCGTTTCCATTTTCATGATTTTTCACTGTGCAGCCCATGTTGGAACTGCTCAAAGAGACGTTTTTTTTTAAATTAATACCGGAAACTAAAAACTGTTAACGCTATCTATTGGAGGGTTGAATGTGAATGTTGAATCCAGGGACATATAAAACATCTCTTTGAGCCAATTAGTTTGGCAAAGACCGAGCAATAAGTTTTTCCATTTTCATGATTTTTCACTGTGCAGTGCAGCCCATGTTGGAACTGTTCGAAGGGACGTTTCTTAAATGAACAACTGAAACTTAAAACTGTTATCACTTTCTATTAGGAGGTAGGATGTGGAATCCTAGTGTTTGTATCACACATACCTCCAAGACCATGTGAGTTAACCGTAGTTGTTGTTTTGTTGTTTATAAGATAGAAAGATAAGGAGAGATTGAAGTTATTCACAGGAATAGCTTAGGAAGGTATAGCTTGACGCTTTAGTTGAAATTTTGAATAAGAACATTTTGTAGGCAAAAAGTGGATATAATTAATAATTTATATTATTTCAGTATTTGACGATTAGAAATAGGATGCATTTTTGATTTAGTCTACCTTTACATATTTAAGTCTGCTAAGCGATTTTACTAAACCACGGAATAAGAGTTAAGCCACGGGTTAAAATTTCTGGTTAAAAAAAGATTAATGTTCGTGGAATAGTAAAAGTGACGTTTACCGTATGAGGCCTGTTAAGTGTCTTGAAATTTGTTCCAAGTTTCGGAAGCTTGGGTTTTTCCGTATGAGTTTTGATATCTTAAAATTTCAAGTTACCAAACACACCTACAAATTTTCTTGTATACGTCTAGATTATAATTAGGTATTATGGAAAATTGAATTAAAAAAGGAAAAGAAGCGAGAGTTGGAGCACCAACGACAAAGTAAATTAATAAAAATTAACAAAACCATTTGAAAGTAACTTTTTGCTTTATATTCTTCAGAACGTAATGAAATCATAGTGCATAAAAAAAATGTTGTTGAAAATGTAAATCTTTTGATACCAACACTAATAAAGAGTCTGCTGCTTATTCCTGAGAATATCAATTTTTTCTTCTCAATCAAAACATTTCAACCATAAAACTTATTTTTCTAGCCAGGCGGAGGCGGAAGTAGAAGTATTAACTCTCTGCATACTCAGAAAAGCGTTTTCAATTTGGAAAACAAACAAATTCAAACAAAAATATATTCTGAATAACTTTTAAATCCCGGTATAGAAAAAACAACCTGGGATTGCAATCTCTATTGTATTCCAAAATTAAAAAAAAAATTTTTTGGATTCTAAAACAATGTTTCAATTTTTTTTTTGAAATAAAATGCAGTACGCCCTCGGTAAAAGCAACCAATAAAAATTCGAGCAGTTGCGTTAATTGAGTTTGTTGCTATGACCGAGTCACAAAAACGTATATCTAGAATTGGCTTAGGAAATGAGCTTAGCAATGGTTAATCAAAACTAAAATACAATACACTTATGATTTATGTGTGTATAATATTTTGAGAAGTAGCTATAGAATAACTGCTCAGTTACAATAAAAGTTAACATTGAAAAATGAAAATATTTGTTTAACGATATAGAGATAATTGCATGGAAAGTTGCGTTTACTGAGTCACACTTTTTGAAAAGTTGCAATTACTGAGTCACTAATGGTAAAAATTTGGGTGTTGCCTTAACCGAGGTATTGCGTTAATCGAGGGTTGCTTTTACCGTGGGCGTATTGTATTTCGAAAACAATGTGATCGATATTTTTGAAACTCGATACTCAAGAGTTTTTAAATACTTTCTAAAATATTTTAAGAAAAAATTTTACTTTAATGAAAAACAACGGTACCTTCCATACAAAAGTTAAAAAACGGCTAAAGAAAATATTTGTTCTCAAAAATTACTCCTACGATTTTAATTAAACTTTTTCCGTATGCTAAAATAAGTACGATCTGCTACCAAAAATGATGAAATTTTAATCTTAGCAACTATTAGTAGTACCTTCATAGAATTTTTTCTTATGTTTTGAATTTTCTCTTTATCATCTAAACGGATTTAGGTTAATTTTTTATTTACAAATTTCAGATAAGTTAAAATAATATTGCATGTCAAAATTTTCAAAAACGAAATTTTTAGATTTTTAAAAAAAGTTTCAAATTATTTTTTTGAAAACTATGTTTTAAAAACGGGTTCACAATCTTTTTTTGAAATTTTATTTTTACAGGCGCATAAATAAATACTTAAGATTTGCGTATCAAAATTGTTTCTTTAATATATTTTAAATATTTGATATATAAAAATTATTTTTTTTTTAAAACCGCTCCAACGATTTTAAGTTTTTTTTTTCTTCATACAATCATAGGTAGGTATATTGCTTTGAATTAAATCTGAGGACCTCGCCACTCGTCATCAAAAAAACCGCTTAAAAAGCGGATGAAAAAATAAAATCCTTTTCCGACTACATACACAAAAATAAGAACGAATACCATAATTCACTATACCTGCCTATCTTCGAATTGTATGGCCTATAATGATTTTGCACAAAAAAACAGAAACTTTAAAAAATATTTTTTTTGTGAATACCACACAAATGAGGTACCAAAAATCGCTGCCCTTGATAAAATTAAAAAATATCTCAAAATTCATAAAAATCAATGGCTGACCAGTTACTGAAACTTACTAGCTGACCTTTTATGACCGTTAAGTGACTTTTCAAGTGAGATGCCAACATTTGTTTGTAACCTTGAAACGAACTTTAAAAATTCATAAAGAAAACTTTGGCTTACCAATTATTGAAAATAGTTGATTTTATCCTGTTCTAGTGATCTTTTGGATCGGTATACATTTTTTGTGAATATTCCACAAATGGGGTGGCAAAAATCGTGCGTGACTTTAAGAAACTTTAAGTCTTGATTACAAGTTTTCTAGGGCTGACTAATTTCTAGGACAAGTTGACTTTCTTCACCAATTACTGACCAATTAGATGACATCCTTTTTTTTGCGAATATGAAGTAACAAGAGTGCAGAGCTAACATTCTTCTTTTTTATATCTAGGAAATATTTGTAGCAGAAAAGGTTATGGTGGTTTTTTTCCTTCCAGTACAAAAATGGTCGGATTCTAGTAATCTCATCTGGCATCAAGGTTCGTTCACCGTCCAGTGGCCAGTCTGGCCAGTAGGTCAACCCTAGCAATAGGAGGGAAGGCTGGACTCTTTCGCAGAACTACACTACTGACGAAAAAATTAAGGGAACAATAATTTTTTGTTTTGAAGAGCTGTATCACTGTGAATAGTTGTCGTATTGAGTTTGAACAAATAGCATTCTGAAGCTTTATGTTTCTTCTTGTTTTGAAATTGTTTTACAAATACATATTTATTTTAGGGTACCGTTATTGCAATATTGCGAAACTGTAAGAAATGGTACGAGAACGTTCAATTATCTTCTTTGTTTTATGGTTTTTTTTTTTTTAAATAAATACATTTTTTATCCAGCTTTAATTTAGTTCTACAATTTTTGTTTGCTTGAGATTGGTTTATGGGTGATTCTACAAATAATGGAATTTTCGGCGGCTCAGCTGATATTTTAAAAACCGTTCAAGTATTCTATCTGATATTTCATATAACTTTATATCTGATTGATATCTACATGAGCAGACCTTAAACAATATACCTTTTTATGATGTAAATGCATTTTTAGTAATATTATGTTTTCTTAAGAAAAAAATGTCTTTGAACTTTGTCCCACGGATTTCTTATCAGTCCCCTGACAGGTTGAAGCAGGCAAAAATATCGTAAACTTTGAAAACTATTGAAGTTACAGATCTAACACCGGAAAGTATTTAGTCTCGTGAAAATAAAATTATATTCATATCTTAGATCCGTTTGTTATATCATTTGTGAAGAAGGCATTTGTGCGAGAATTCATGGAATGTCCGTTCAGTTTCTCAGTATCCTGATGAGTATTTACAGGAAGAATTTCTATGTAAGTAGGCATATTTTTTAACATTATATTATAGGCCAGGTTAATGCATAATTACATAATTTATTTTTATTTTTTCGTACAATGCCTTACAATGTTTTTGGCGCAAAAACTATGAAAACACTCAGTCCCCTGGCCTCAGTCCCCTTGCATTTTAATGACTGATTTTCTATCTGGAGGTCTCAGAAATGTTCAGTGAATGCTACTTTTCTTTTAAAATAATTATAAAATAAAAAGCACGACTCGGTCGCATGAATTTGCTCTTATTTTCAAGTCGCTTGGAAATTTATTGATAAGCTATACGGGGTTTCTTGCATAAAATGCCTTAAAACGCTAGAGGGCGCTGGTTGGATCGAAACTGTAGCGGGCCTACTTACTAAGCACTACTAAAACAAACCAAATATAAAATACTATATTTAATTCTTATTTATTAATCCAGAGATACATTTATTTGTTCAATAAACGAAAGTTAAAAATAATTCATGTGTAGACACGTCTTTTCGTTTTCAGCTGCTAGACACTTCTTTTTTTCGTTCATGTGTTTGGTCGTTAAAATATAAAAAGTCTTCTTCTTGCCTGTAGCGCTCGTGAAGTCAAACAGGAACTAAGTTCTCTCTAATAATTCTCTCTGGTAATTCTCTCTAATAATTCTCCTTACTTCCAGCTGATTGTGTGTCGTCAACCACCAAAGCACTCCCTCCCAAGTGACAGCGGGCGATGAATGTTTATGTTTTGTTTAATTTTATTTCGTAAATCTCACTCTTTTTACTTTTATTCTTGCAGGATAGGTTTTTAACTCACCCGTGAGATTCGATGATGATGGCGATGGTCGTGTGGAGTTGTTGGGTGCTGCAGTTGGTGCCGGTGTTGGTGGAATCGTCAATGGTGTTCTGGATTCGTGCCGTGATGGAATGTTCATTGGAGTAGAGCTGTATCTTGGATCGTCTGCTTCGTTAGTTTGGACAAAGTTTTCGTAGAATGCTGGCTTAAGACGTTCTGTGGATATTGTTGTTGGTGTTCCTTCGATGTCTACTTTAAATATGTAGTCTGAAATACGTTCCAGGACAGCGTATGGTCCTTCGTATGGTTGTTCGCATGGTTTTTGGACTGCATCAACTCGCACAAAAACGTGTGAGCAACTATAAAGTGTTCTATGTGCAAATGGTTTTGTGTTGCAGTGATGAGCTGATGGAGTTGATTTCACTTGGCGCATATGCTCTCGGAATCTGTTCACGAAGATCTCGGGTTCTAGGGATGTTTCTTCATGTAAGAAGAATTCGCCTGGCAATCTCAGAGTTGTTCCGAATACGAGTTCGGCGGCGGTCGATTTAATATCTTCTTTGAAGCTCGTGCGTAAACCTAGTAAGACTGTTGGAAGGACACTTACCCAATCTGTTGCTTCCTGGCACTTTATTGCTGATTTTAATGATCTGTGCCATCGTTCGATCATTCCGTTGGAAGCTGGATGGTAAGCAGTGGTCCTGATACGCGTGCTTCCGATGAGTTTCGTGAGCGCTTCGAATAATGCAGATTCGAATTGTGTTCCTCTGTCGGTGGTTATTGTTTTTGGTGCACCGAATCTACAAACCCAATTGCTGAAGAAGGCGCCGACGATAGTTTCGGCTGTGATGTCCTTGAGTGGTATCGCTTCAGGCCACCTTGTAAATCGATCTATCATCGTTAATAGGTATCGAAATTCGTTTACAAGTGGCATTACGACAATGTCGATATGGACATGATCGAATCTTCTACTTGGCATGTCGATGTGTAGTGGTAGGTTCTTGACGTGACGACTTATCTTGCTACGCTGGCATTGTATACAAGATCTGGCCCACGAAAGTATATCTTTGCACATACTTGGCCACACAAACTTTTTGCAGATTTGTTGTTTAGTCGCTCTTCCACTGGGATGTGATAGTTTGTGTACGTTTTCGAAAACTTTTCTGCGGAGAGTTATTGGCACATACGGACGAATGTCCTTGCCTCCAACGTCGCAATACACAATTGCATCAGTGTCATCGATTCGAAGCGGCCGTAGTTGAAGTGAATTCTTGTCGGGAGTTTGAAGAAGAAGCTTCAATTCATCATCGTTTATCTGCTTGTCGGCTAGGTCTGTTGTGTTGATTACTATAGGCATGTTGATGGTGTCTATACGAGAGTACGCATCGGCTACGATATTCTCCTTCCCAGAAACAAATTCAATCCTCGTTGAGAAGCGGCCAATTTCCTCAAGCTGTCGAGCGATGCGGTCGCATGCATGATCGGATTTCTGGTTGAAAGCATAAATCAACGGCTTGTGGTCGGTGAGGATTATGAGTTCTCGACCTTCGATGAGGTGACGAAAATGTTTTACTGCTCTGTAGATGGCAAGGAGTTCTCGGTCATAGACTTTGTATTTTGACTCTCTCGGATTTAGTTTTTTGGAGAAGAAGCCAAGAGGTTGAAGTTGACCGTCGACATGTTGGTCAAGTGCCGCTCCGGTTGCAGTATCTGAGGCGTCACATCGTAGTACCAGGGGCACATCTGAGAGTGGATGGGCTAGTTGCACTGCGTCCCTCAACTTGGTTTTGCATTCTTCAAATGCTCTGCATGCTTCGGGCGTCCACTGGATTTGCCTCTTGTCATTCTTCTTAGCTCCGATTGTTAAGTTTATCAGAGGAGCTTGCGTCTTTGAAGCACCAGGTAAACAGCTTCGATAAAAGTTCCACGAACCTAAGAACTTACGCAGTTGATCCATCGTCGTTGGTTTTGGATAACTTGTTAATGCTTCGACACGATCGGTTGGAGGTTTTATACCTGATTTGTCGACGGTATATCCTAAGTACCTTACCTCTGAGTGTCCAAAGATGCACTTCGATACATTGATGACTAGGCCGAACTGCTGGAGTTTTTCGAAGACGATACGCAAATGTTGACGATGCATTTCCTCATTTGGTGATGCAATGAGGATGTCGTCAATGTAGCAAAAACAAAATTCAAGTCCTCTTAACGCTGAGTCCATGAAACGTTGCATCGTTTGTGCGGCATTGCATAAGCCGAAGGTCATCATGTTGAATTCAAAGAGGCCGAAAGGTGTAATGACGGCGGTCTTTGGCTGATCTTCTGGAGCGAGTGGTATCTGATGATATGCTCTTTTGAGGTCGAGGGTTGTAAAAATGGTGCAACCGTGGAGTTGGTGACTGAAATCTCGAAGGTGTGGAATTGGGTACCGGTCTGGTACGGTTATGTGATTGAGGCGACGGTAGTCACCACACGGCCTCCAGCCTCCGGATTTCTTTTGTACCATTTGCAATGGAGATACCCACTCGCTCTTAGATGGTTTACAGATCCCTTGAAGCATCATGTTCTGGAATTCCTCTTTGGCTGCTTTGAGTTTTTCGCCGGCCAGGCGCCGTGCTCGTTCCGCAACTGGGTGTCCTTTGGTGATAATGTGATGCTGGACAAGGTGTTCTTGGACGCAGATCTGTTTGTCATGCGTGATGTCGATGAAATCTTTTAGTATGGCGGCAAATCGATTGTTTTCGTCTATGGTTCTGAGTGTTGGTTGTGAACTGCTGACGAGACGACCCTGCACGCTCAGATCGATTTTACTGTCGCTGATCAACTTTTGACTTAATCGAATGGTTAAATCAAAGTGATGGATGAAGTCTGCTCCGATGATAGGCTGTTTTACGTCAGCTATTGTGAATAACCAACGAAACTCTCGCCTGAGCCCTAGATCAAGTACCAAAAGCTTAGTACCGTATGTCGAAATAGTAGTACCATTGGCTCCGTAAAGTTGAGACGAGACTGGTGTGTTATTTCTCGCATACTTCTTAGGTAATACGGAAATGTCGGCTCCGGTGTCGATCAAGAAGGACATTCCGTTTGTTTTGTCGGTTATTTGTAGACGGTGGTAGTCGCTGTTGCCGTGAGTGACCGCCTGTACACCCAACGGCAATTTTAGTTTTCCGTCCAATGACGGCATCCAGCTTTACATTTTCGTGCTTCGCTCCCAAACCTTTGGTGGAAGTAGCATAAGTCGGGTTTTTCACTTTTTGTGACTCGTTGCTTGCTCTGCGACCTGTTGCGTGATGTTGATCTGCTGTTCGGTTGCTTGTCTGATTTTAGCATCTGAATTTCTTTACGAAGATATTCGATTGACTTCTTGAGGTCCTCCAGAATTGTTGTGTCTTCTCTCGAAATAGCTTGTATTGATTCTGATGCTATCGATGAAGTGGAGATAGGACATAAGTGTTGCGTGGTGGACATATCGAATATTTTGTCACCGATTTCAGCAAGCTTGTCTAGGTCTTCTTGTCCGGTTGCCAGAAGAACCGTGCAGATTTTCTCGGGGAGTCGATCGAAGAAGAGTGTGCGCATAATTGACGAGTCACAGCGCCCATCAGAGAGATGCCTCATGTGTGCGAGGATGGCTGATGGCTTCTTACCTGTCATGTCTTCGCCCCGCAACATTCGACGTAGTTGCGATTCTGGAGTGGGAGCAAAGTGGTTCACCAATCGTTCCTTGAGTGCCATAAACTTGTTCATGCTAGGTGGATTACTAGCCAGATCGCCAACTGCTCTTAAGGCATCACCGTCAAGACTAACGAGCAAATTGGCGTAGCGTTCATCATCGTTGTTGACACCAGCGAGTTGGAATGACATTTCTACCTGAGTCAGCCAAAGTTGTGGGTACTGAGGATTGAATTTCGGTAGAGGAACGCGTGGCACACGAGGTTGGTGTTGCTCTAAGCGATTTGTGAATGTCGGCTGTGCGATGTTCGAGTGGTTTTGCGCTTGTGGTGCACCAGATTCGAGAGGAATCGCTCCTGTTGGAGTAACGATACTAGTTTGCACAAGATTTAATTTCTTGAGCTGTTCTATGACCTCGTTTGCTTCTCGAAGCTCGTCACGGAGCTGATTAACGAGCTCCATATTTGTTTCATCTCCTGGCTTGGACATAGTCGAGTCGTTTTGTTGCACGTGAGTGGCGTCTTCGTCAGACGATGATTCTGGATCCGAGAATTTGAGTTTACGCCCTTTAAGTTTACGGAGATTGTATGGCATACAACCAAAATGAAAAAAAATTGCGTATGTGCCTTGGAATGAAAAATTCCTCTGGATCACGTCGGGGTCACCAGTTGTAGCGGGCCTACTTACTAAGCACTACTAAAACAAACCAAATATAAAATACTATATTTAATTCTTATTTATTAATCCAGAGATACATTTATTTGTTCAATAAACGAAAGTTAAAAATAATTCATGTGTAGACACGTCTTTTCGTTTTCAGCTGCTAGACACTTCTTTTTTTCGTTCATGTGTTTGGTCGTTAAAATATAAAAAGTCTTCTTCTTGCCTGTAGCGCTCGTGAAGTCAAACAGGAACTAAGTTCTCTCTAATAATTCTCTCTGGTAATTCTCTCTAATAATTCTCCTTACTTCCAGCTGATTGTGTGTCGTCAACCACCAAAAAACAAGAACAAAATTGTGTGGGAGGGGGTGAAGTCTCTCTGTTTGGAAGAGGGGTACCATTTTCTGGAAAATGTACCTTGAAATGGAAAATATTTTTAAAAATTTTCAGTTCCCCGGAATACCTGTTTTCAAAAAATTGCCATAAAATCGTTATTTTTAATGTTTTTGACTGGCCGCTTTCAATTAAGTGAAAGGACGTTCCAAAGTTCAACTGTAGTTAGTTTTTACGTTTATTTGCCTTCCAAAATGTTTTGCCGAAATAATCATCATTTTCTTCCACTTTTTGTAGAATCACCCTTATATACCTTTTAGTCAAACATATGAGGATGACACATAAAATTCAAGGACAGTTTTGAAGACTTGAATATAGATTTTCAACATGATGTTTTTAAAACTTCATGAGGACTACTTGGGTTGACCCTTCAACGTTTGTTTCAAAAAAATACAAACATTTGATAAAATATAAAATATTCCTATCTGTGTACAATTTTTTGTTATTTGTATTCTTGTACTAAAAAGGTATTTAGTTTTGTTTAAAAAAAGTTTTTTATTGGTAACCATGTTTTTTATACAAGTTTGTGAAGTTTTAAAGTTTGATTCCAAAAAGAAATATGCTGTATTTGGAATACGTTAACAGTCTTTATTTTTGACTGGATAAGATTTAAAATAATGAATTGAATTTATCTACCCAATAATAATGAATTTGTCTACCCAGTTCGTTCGAGTGCCGCACGTTACTGACTGTGCCTACATATGTTCATATATTTTTATACCGCACAGCAATCCTCGAAACTACCAAAATTCATTATTCTTGTCATTTTCGGAAGATCAAGGCGAAAGAAAAGAGGATAGCTAAGAGCAAAAAATTAAAAACAAAAACAACCACCACAAAGGCTAACTTTTAGTCCGGGAGCCAGCGACCGTTTTCAATTACCAAAAGCAGAAAAGCCAATATTTGTATATTTGGTTCATTTGGTATCACTGAATAGAAAATCGGCGATCTCATCCCGCACTAGCGGTGGGTGTGTCCGTGGCAGCCGCCCAAACATGTGAAAAAATTGTAAAAAAAAAACTGATTTCAGAAAAGGTGAGCTTTTGTGCACACGTTAATGAGGTCGTAGGTATACGAAAAAACACAAGCAGCTGAACTTTGAGTGGGGGGATATACCCCCGCTCCTCATGTAAACATTGCAAAAAATTCGAAAAAAACTGATTTTAGAAAAGATGAGCTTTGGTGTAGTGATAGCTATCACCAACAGTTACACAAAAATAACAAGCAGCTGAACTTTCAGCGGGGGGAAACCCAGCAGCTTTTGGGTTAAGGATACAGTGTTCCACCATGCAGCCGCGTACGTTGCATTTTTTTCGTATAGAAAACTGGTACCAGGAAAGCTGAAATTATAGTAAGTTAGGGTATTGTGGTATACATGTTTTTATTTTTGACTTAACAGACAAAGTAGTGACACGAATGCTTCCAAATTTTGTAGATGTTAACACGAACATATAAGCTACCACGTTAACTGTTTTTGTCGGATTCTAACAGTAACTTAGAAAGATTTTGACAAAATAATGATATGACCTCGAAATCGCCACTTTTGAAAAGTAGTGGGTAATGTGGTACACCCTTAATGTCTAATGTGGTATACAGTATACTATACCAAGTGGTCCTCCGAATGTCTTGAAGGCAAATTTCATAATTCCTCATAGTACAAGTGGGTCTCTGCATATCTTTCAGGTCCCATTTTCTAGTTTCACCTTTTTTAGACATTTTAACAAAAAATTATTGCCTATACCACATTACCCGCATATACCACATTACCCCAACTTACTCTAAGTATAGCGGTAGCTTATATAAATAGCTATACGAAAAAAAATATTTTTTTTAAATTTTTGCAGCACCAAATGCTAAGTTTTCAGATTAAGGGTGCAGTGCATCAAATTGAACGTGCATGTGCGTTGCATCTTTTTTTGTATAGAAAATTAATATCAGGAAAACTGAGTATTCGCCCAGTGATAGCTTACATAACCAGCTAGAAAAAAAATAGTCAACTGAACTCAAAAAGATGCAAAAGCCAGCAGCTTTTCAGTTGAAAATGCACTGCATCGCATTTCGAGTGATTTTTGCACATAGTCGCGTTTATTTTTTTTGCATACAAAACTGATTTCAGCAAAGTTGAGCACGGGCACAGTAGTAGCTGATATATACAGTTAAAAGCAAAAAAAAAATAGTCCCATGAACTTCCAGCGGTGGTAAAGCCAGCAGCTTTTCAGTTGAAAATGCACTGCATCGCATTTCGAGTGATTTTTGCATATAATCGCGTTTATTTTGTTTGTATACAAAACTGATTTCAGCAAAGTTGAGCACGGGCACAGAAGTAGCTGATATATACAGTTAAAAGAAAATAGTAGTCCCATGAACTTCCAGCGGTGGTAAAACCAGCAGCTTTTCAGTTGAAAATGCACTGCATCGCATTTCGAGTGATTTTTGCACATAATCGCGTTTATTTTTTTTGTATACAAAACTGATTTCAGCAAAGTTGAGCACGGGCACAGTAGTAGCTGATATATACAGTTAAAAGAAAAAATAGTCCCATGAACTTCCAGCGGTGGTAAAACCAACAGCTTTTCAGTTGAAAATGCACTGCATCGCATTTCGAGTGATTTTTGCATATAATCGCGTTTATTTTTTTTTGTATACAAAACTGATTCCAGCAAAGTTGAGCACGGGAAGAGTAGTAGCTGATATATACAGTTAAAAGAAAAAAATAGTCTTATGAACTTCCAGCGGTGGTAAAACCAGCAGCTTTTCAGTTGAAAATGCACTGCATCGCATTTCGAGTGATTTTTGCATATAATCGCGTTTATTTTTTTTTGTATACAAAACTGATTTCAGCAAAGTTGAGCACGGGCACAGTAGTAGCTGATATATACAGTTAAAAGAAAAAATGGTCCCATGAACTTCCAGCGGTGGTAAAACCAGCAGCTTTTCAGTTGAAAATGCACTGCATCGCATTTCGAGTGATTTTTGCACATAATCGCGTTTATTTTTTTGTATACAAAACTGATTTCAGCAAAGTTGAGCACGGGTACAGTAGTAGCTGATATATACAGTTAAAAGAAAAAAAAATAGTCCCATGAACTTCCAGCGGTGGTAAAACCAGCAGCTTTTCAGTTGAAAATGCACTGCATCGCATTTCGAGTGATTTTTGCACATAATCGCGTTTATTTTTTTTGTATACAAAACTGATTTCAGCAAAGTTGAGCACGGGCACAGTAGTAGCTGATATATGTATATCTACAGTTTAAAGAAAAAATAATCCTATTAACTTCCAGTGGCGGTGAAACCAGCAGCTTTTTAGTTGAAAATGAATCGCATTACTAGCGATCCTTATTTAATGTCCGAATAAATAAAAACAATATAAACATAGTAAATGTTTTTTGATTTTAATTAGATTTTTGCGTGGTATCTTGTTTTACGGTCTTAAGACTAAAATATAATAATTGACTTTATACATATGTACATTATAAGCATGTGGGTAGCAAAATTAATTTTCTTCTCCTTCGGATACTTCGCCATAAAACTCATGGTCGCTCTCAATATCACTTGAATCTTCATCGAGCAATAAAGTTTCTCCCTCATCATCTGTAACCAATATATACATACATTATATTTTCAAGTAGAAAAAATATAATTTAAGAGACATATATATAAGAATATAGTGAATGCAGAAACAATTTTTTTCACAAATAAGAATTTTAGTAACACAAATAGCTAAAAATATTGATATAAAATTATGTATGCACCTACATCTAAATAATGAAATGTAAGTTAGAAAAAATATATATTCCCCGTATTGCTTTCATGATCCTGGATAGTTATGTCAGTAATGGAAGACAAAATCTGGTCACCCTCAAACCATTTACAGAGAAATTTCCCATCATTTTCTTCCCAACCATAATCAATAGGATGCAACTCAGTTGGAACAACGAGATGGGCATGTGCCCAAATATTAGCTATGTATGTTGTTCTCCACAAATGCTGGCGCAACTCCACTGTGCAAGGTGGCAGAGCTGATCCATCTATGGATCTTGTCGGTAAGCGGAATATGTCGTCGTTTTTTAAAATGTTGTACGTTTTTAAAAATATTTACACTTGGGCCTCATGCACTTTATTGACTTTTTTAAGTCCGTGTATATGGCAAACATACTCCTCTAGCTTTTCAAACGCCATCTCGAATCCTTCGTCTGGTACTTGACTTATTTTTGTAAAACTCTTCATATATTCTACGGAGTTCTTTAAAAGTTTATACGGCCGGTTTTTACCTTTTTTGAAGAAGGATGGGTTGTAGTCACAACCAGTGAAAGCATGGAAAGCCGGCAGAGCTGCGCTCAACTCAGGACCTAATGTTTCATAAAGTTGGCTTATGTTTATAAAACGTTGGTTATTACCGACTCCGACTTCCATTGAAACTTTTACATTGTTATTACTTAAAGAGCTCATGTTGGCAATCATTATTACGGCGACGTCAGTATCGGAGCATCTTATTGTCACATGTGCGTCATAATCTATTTTACACACATGGAAAACGATCTTCGTATCCGCTTCTTCATGAAGTGGGCAGGTTAAGTGATGTTCGTGCGTCCTCTCTACATGTCCATTATTAACTACATATTTGTAACACTGATCATAATATTGATGTAAATAGTTTTATTTCCAATTAGGGGTGCTATGTGATCGAGTGTCCAGTGCTGTATTAAAAAGTTTACCAATGCTTCTTTAAAATAAACATTTTTTAATTCATGGTTGAAATCCAATGAACGAATTTAATCTGGTCCCTCGATGTGGAATTGGTTTAGTTGCATTCCTCTCAAACTATGCTCGTTATACTTAATTGAAGGGAAAAAGTACCGGTCAAACGCAATAACTATGATTTAATTTGTTAACTCGACCAATTATTTAAATGATTTGATGTTACAAAATCTCAGGCTATTTTGGTCACTTTCTTCTTTATGCAAATAAAATAACTTTATTTCATATTTTACCCTACGTTTCGTTGGATTTTCCCAACTTCTTCAGGGGTTGTTTATTTAAACCTAACAAATAGAATATGTTTATACATTTTACACATTTTTTCAC
Organism: Dasysyrphus tricinctus; assembly: GCA_963921185.1. NCBI lineage: Eukaryota > Metazoa > Arthropoda > Insecta > Diptera > Syrphidae > Dasysyrphus > Dasysyrphus tricinctus. Next base: position 202,358,085 of record OY992530.1, on the reverse strand, counting down.
AATTTTTCACTCACATGAAATATTAAATAGTTGACATTGATTTTAAAATTTATTATTAATTTAACAATAAAATAATTAAATAAATTAATTGCAAAACTATATTTCAAAATTATTAAGAAACGCAATGAAACACGACTTAAATATTGTTTATCACAGTATTGTAATTGTATCACGTATGTGTGCTTTCTCTTAACGCCAGAGCGTAGCTTACGATCGTCTTGTCTCTATCTTCTTGTGTATTTATGGTTTTGTCTAGGCTTTGTTGAATGCGTAGACTTTCAAGAGTGTATCTCTTGTTTTGTCTTTTCTCTTTATCAATGATTGCTGTGTTGTCAAAGTCTGCAGAGTGTCCCGTCTGTAGTATGTGTTGCATGTATTGCTCACCGCATTCTCTAGCTACTTGTAGACTCTGATTCATTGTTTCTACAACAACTGATTTGTTTGTCGGCGAAGCATTAATTGTAGTCAAATAACAGAGCTTCTGTTTTGGAGCGGTGTCTTCATCAATCAAGCTATTGAAACCAACCCACATTGGAGTTTCAGGTATTTCAAGATAATGGGAAAGCATTAATGCGAAATGTATTTGTTGCAAAGATTCTGAATGCGTTTTAGATATTAAATTAAATAGAACATCTCCAGGCTGTAAATGTTCATGAAGTCTTGGTACTTTTGTGTACGGTTCCAATTCATGAGTAATAGCGTCAAAAGCTCGTCTTCGTTTTTTGCAACTCTCAGAAGGACTAACTAAACTAACATCGCTGTCATTATCCTCAATGTCAATCTCAGTCTCAGTCAAATTATCGAAATTTTGAAAAATAATACCAACGGTATCATGCAGTGTGTCCTTACCAGATGTCGTATCGACGAATCGATCAAAATTATCAAATGCGATACCAGTACACAGATTTCTTGACCGTTTAATTCCTTCAGGACAAATCTCAGAACGCATGCTTGAAGTGAATGTTGCTTCGGTCTCAATGCCTGCCAAACTTGTGTAGCTGCAGCAGTGGCCGTATCGATTTATAATGTTGACAATCTTCTTGCTATTTGTTAAACTTTTTAAAGACATACCAGGCAAATATGCTTTGACGGTTTGATTCGTCCATTTGACACTGCATATATGATGTCCTCGGAAAACAATTTTGCTTATCTATTGCCATTGTCACCGCGCTTGCGACGGTGATTTGGTCCACTCAGAACATTTAAATAAAAATTTACTATGCTATCTTGAATGTCACATTCTCCTTTGACTAAATTGTCGGAATTAAGTTGGTCTGGCAATTTATTTTGTTTTATATTTTGGATTTCCTGTCTCAGAATGAACGCTGCACGCAATAAGACTTCTTGTTTCTCAATTTCATTAAATTGTTGTTGTACGACGACTCCCTTATAAGGTTTTACAAGTTTTTTGTGATCGTAGGTAATAATGGATATTTTTTTCACGAAAGTAGATAAAATCCTATATTCAAGATGATATGGTTTCGTTGTATACGCATCAGTATCTACCTTATGATCTTCCAAATAGTTTATAAATATTGTATTAAGACACGAGAGGAAAAAAGATTGATCTTTTGTAACGATATTTTCGGATACAAATTTACAAACTTGCTCATATGCTTTCGAGTGCACATCTCGAGATGTATGCCAGTTTGTCTTTTCTTGGTCCTTACCTTTCTTCAATTGAGCTGAAATTCCGTATTGTTTTCGACAGAAAGTGTGATAAAACATCAATTTGTCTTCCAAGTGCAAGGCATGCAATGTTTGAATGAGCTTCGTATCGTCCAAGTCCATCGCAATTTGTTGTATGCTTCTTAGTCCCTTTTCTTTCTCTAATACATGTAAAATCTGCTCTCGGCCCTGATGTTTCTTGCGAGTTTTACCACAAAATATGCAAATAGGAATTTCAGATACCTCCTCAGCATCTTCCATTCTCCCAGAAGCCTCGACAATTTCAATTAAGTTAGATTGTCGAATATCATGCTCGCATCCAGCATTATCTTCGAGTTGAATTACATTCACACTTCCAGTTACATGGTTACCTTGATCACCGTTCTCTGCTGCGGTATCACCATCGTTTCCACGTTTTCTTGGTATTGAACATGAACCTCGCCTCGATTGATGTTCTCGTCTTCAATAGAAGCCTCCCATTGAATTGTTTGCCTGTTTCTAACAAGAATCTCGGCTTCATCAACATTTTCGCCTTCAACAGAGGCCTTGCCTTGAATATTATACCAGTTTCGAACATCAACCCCGACTCGATCAACATCCTCACTTCCAATAGCAGCTATCCCTAGACCACCAACATGAGCCTTGTCCTGTTGGACGTCCCTCCCTTCAACAGGATCCTCACCTTCAACAGAAGTCACAATAAGAATTGTATCATTGTTTATAACATCAAAATCGCCTCGATCAGCATTTTCGCCTTCAACAGATGCTTCGCCTTGAATATTATACCAGTTTCGAACATCAACCCCGACTCGATCAACATCCTCACTTCCAATAGCAGCTATCCCTTGACCGCCAACATGAACCTTGTCCTGTTGGACGTCCTTCCCTTCAACAGGATCCTCACCTTCAACAGAAGTCGCAATAAGAATTGTATCATTGTTTATAACATCAAAATCGCCTCGATCAACATTTTTTCCTTCAACAGAAGCCTCGCCTTGAATATTTTGCGCGCTTCCAACATCAGCCGCCTTTCGTGTGCCACCTCCCAAGTCTCCAACAATTTTGGCTTTAATAGCACTATCAATTTTAAAGGAAAATAATTAAAAAAAATTAAAATAATAATTGTTTAAGGTATAAAAAAAAAAACAGAGTGTAAAAGCTCTGTTTTTTTTATCGAACAAAGGAGATGGCCAAAAATGTATGGAAAAAAAACCAGAATCGACAAGAACGAAATGTTAGCCAATGGGTACCTTATAATAAGCAATTGACATCACCAAAAGGTCAGCCCCGAAATCTATCTAGTATAGGAGGTGAGAGCCACCAAATACGACTAGATTTATATGAAAAGATAACTAAGATAGCTAATAAAATGGTATAAAAGAAGTTGTGTGTGAAATATCAACGATTTTTCTGTTTCAGGTAATGGTCATTTTTGTCCATTTAAACAAAACAAAAAAGAAAATGATAGTTTTTCAAAAAAAAAAAATGGTAGTCAAGATGCAAAAATAAGAAGTGCAGTTAAAAAAAAGTCCAAAAACTTACGAAGCTTTAAGATCACAATGAAAAGAAACAAAAACGAAAAATTAAATAAATAAATCTTAAAATAATTTTTAAAAAATAACCTACTAAGATTAAAATTATTTGTCCCTACTTCACATAGCTAATAATACAAGATATAGCTTTAAATAGTAGATTGTTGCTATAATTATAATAGTTTTTGTTAACTCCATTTTCATTGTTTAGTTTTCTGTTTATATTTAACAATAAATACCAAACTTTCTTAACCATTATCTCCCACAAACTATTCATAAAAAACTGTTTTGAACAGATTGTGCATTTATGTAAATTCGAACTATTAATCTGTAAATATAAATGATCCCTGATGGGTTTTCGATCTAACGATTACATATTTTTGATGTACTTATTCAGCCTTTAAAAACTGCATATGAATTTTTTCTGTCGACTCTGGGTTTTTTTTTGGCCATCTCCTTTTAAAAATCTTGGGCAGACTCTTTAGAGCTTTCTCGTTCATTTCATTACGGGTAAATGTTAACATGTGGTTTTTTCAATTTTTTTTCGTCATCAAATGCTTTCTTATTATGTATTTAAAAATAAATTCCGGTAGAAAATGACAAAAAAAAAACTTTTTGTAATATTTTCGAGAAATAATTGTTTTTTTTTTTCATTTAAATTAGCCAATTTATCTAAAAGCACTAATCGTCTTCTTTAAATATCAGTTATAATGTTTACAGTATCTCCCTTACTTCCAAGAAACTCTTCAATCGATACCCACGTCATATTGAGAGGAAAGAAGATATTAGGCGTTTTTCTTTTTTAGCTCCGAGCACAGCATTGAGTTGTCAAAAAAAGATCTGTGTTTCTTTTTTAGCTCCGAGTACTCAGAGCGCTCAACTTGTGTTTCTTTTTTAAATCAGAGCTAGCTCGGAGTACGCTCCATGAGCTCAGGATAAAAAGACCGAGCGAATGGAGCAAAAAGCTGAGCGCAGCCAACTTCACATTTTTGTTCACTCATTTCAAGTGGACGCGTTCAACACAAAAATTTCAGTTTATAATTTTGAATTTTTTGAGTTTTTGATTGGCCAGCTGTCTGATGAAAATTAAGTTATTACTCAATTTTGGTGAGTTGAACGCATCGCAATCGTATGACATTTCAGAGCTCAAAATTAGACCAGAGAGCTCTGATCATACTCTGCTCAGAGCTAACTCCGATAGCTCGAGCTCTACTCCATGCTCTGCTCAGAGCTAAAAAAGAAAAACGCCTATTGGGAAGTTATAATTTGGTATTTGAAAGAGGATATAAGTGCTTTCAGATGGTTTAGTAAATTTAGTTGAAAAAAAGTTAATTCTCGATATTACAAGGTATCGAAAATAGCAAAAAACCGGTATTTGCGAGAAATCAAAGATACAAATAAAAATGCGAAAGTTTTTTTTTTCAAAATACATTCTAATTTGAAATTGAATTGTATCGTTCAACGTTTCTGCACGTTTTTCTCAAAATCTGTTGCTTCTACGAAAAAGAGTGTCAGAATTTTTTTTGGTGTAGAATTTTATAAGCAATAATATAAATTCATTAATTTTTTGAAAAAATTATATTTCTTGAGATATCTACAAAAAACTGTTATTTGTCCATTTTACACTGCAAAATCAAGAGCGTAAATTTGACACGCTGTAACTTCTTCATGATCAATAAACCTACAGAATTTTTTAACAGCTCATTTTTAAAATAATTTTACTGTCTAAATATTATTCTCTCACGGTTTTAAAGATTAAATTGAGGTAAGGTCTAGTGTGCAAAATAGAAATACGTTAACTGTACTCAAAAAATAAAAAGATCACTCATAACACATTTTATATAAAAAAAGTTTGCGACTTATGCGCGGATAATTTATTTATATATCTGATACAATTTGCAAATATGTTGACAGAGTTTTTAAGCTAATAGCACAATATATCGCTCATTAATATCGTAATACTTACTCTCTCCTTGAAGATAAGAATAGTTGCTTTTTCGATCATATCCTCTTTGTTTTGGCGGCAACGCAAAGAAACGGCTATAGCACCGAGTATGAAATTTTTGATAGTTATTCACTTTTTCTGGCAATATAACACTAGCTAAACATAAACCAACCACTTTACGAATTTTCAATATGTCGATGCACTTTTTAAATTTGTCCATTTTGAAAAGATTTAATTTTCCACCTTTTTTTGAGCAAAAAACACAGAAAGGATGTATTGTCGACATTTTCGTATCAACTCCGAACAGTTTAATGAGACAAGATAAAAATTATTTTGGAGAAGTCTGGAGACGCCAAACTCAGACAAGAGAGCCGTGAAAGAACATTAACAATGATCGTGCATGCAGACGCAACTTGTCGCAACATATCTTACAACTCATATGGCTGGTTTACAATGCCGCGTTGGGCGTCGCGTTGACAGATTTGTCTGTCATCGCAAAAGTTCAGATATAGGAATTTCTGTTTAGTGTTTACAATGACGCGTTGAGCATTATGTTACGATCTTGCATCCATTAGTAGGTACACAAACCAACGTAACGTAAGCGGCTGCAACGCGAAAGTAGAGATTATTCAACTTTTGCGTGCGTTTTGACATTTAGATTTCAATTTTGGTATGTGGCCATCTTGTGTTGAAAAAAGTTTGAATTTTTTTGCTCGATTTATCTCGACGCGGCCGTAACGCTTGTTAAATGTAACGTACGCATCGCGAACGCCAACGCGTCATTGTAAAACAGCCAATATCGTGGAAGATATTACTAATACTTACATAGACAAGCCATAATAGTAACGGTCCTGTGAAGAAACAAAATATGCAGATGCAACTTGTCGCCACTTGTTGTACAACTCATCGTATGGTATTACTAATACATACATACATAGACAGACCCCCATTTGTTGGTCCTGTGATGAAACTATTTAGAGTCAACTCTCTATTAACCGGCGTTTTATTAGTTGTTCTAAGCATTGTCCCTAAAGCATCCCGGTTAATCGAGAGTCGACTGTATTTTATTAAATTGAATACATGTTCGTAATCGTCGTTGTAAGACGATGCAGTGCGTTTTCAACTGAAACATGCTGGTTTTACCACCGCTGGAAGTTCATGGGACTATTTTTTGCTTTTTATTGTATATATCAGCTACTTCTATGCCCGTGTTCAACTTTGCTGAAATCAGTTTTGTATAAAAAAAAATTAACGCGATTATATGCAAAAATCACTCGAAATGCGATGCAGTGCATTTTCAACTGAAAAGCTGCTGGTTTTACCACCGCTGGAAGTTCATAAGATTATTTTTTTCTTTTAACTGTATATATCAGCTACTACTCTTCCCGTGCTCAACTTTGCTGAAATCAGTTTTGTATACAAAAAAAAATAAACGCGATTATATGCAAAAATCACTCGAAATTCGATGCAGTGCATTTTCAACTGAAAAGCTGCTGGTTTTACCACCGCTGGAAGTTCATGTGACTATTTTTTTCTTTTAACTGTATACATCAGCTACTTCTATGCCCGTGCTCAACTTTGCTGAAATCAGTTTTGTATACAAAAAAAATAAATGCGATTATGTGCAAAAATCACTCGAAATGCGATGCAGTGCATTTTCAACTGAAAAGCTGCTGGTTTTACCACCGCTGGAAGTTCATGGGATTATTTTTTTCTTTTAACTGTATATATCAGCTACTACTGTGCCCGTGCTCAATTTTGCTGAAATCAGTTTTGTATACAAAAAAAATAAACGCGATTATGTGCAAAAATCACTCGAAACGCGATGCAGTGCATTTTCAACTGAAAAGCTGCTGGTTTTACCACCGCTGGAAGTTCATGGGACTATTTTTTTTGTTTTAACTGTATATATCAGCTACTACTGTGCCCGTGCTCAATTTTGCTGAAATCAGTTTTGTATACAAAAAAAATAAACGCGATTATGTGCAAAAATCACTCGAAACGTGATGCAGTGCATTTTCAACTGAAAAGCTGCTGGTTTTACCACCGCTGGAAGTTCATGGGACTATTTTTTTCTTTTACCTGTATATATCAGCTACTTCTATGCCCGTGCTCAACTTTGCTGAAATCAGTTTTGTATACAAAAAAAATAAATGCGATTATGTGCAAAAATCACTCGAAATGCGATGCAGTGCATTTTCAACTGAAAAGCTGCTGGTTTTACCACCGCTGGAAGTTCATGGGACTATTTTTTTCTTTTAACTGTATATATCAGCTACTACTCTTCCCGTGCTCAACTTTGCTGGAATCAGTTTTGTATACAAAAAAAAATAAACGCGATTATATGCAAAAATCACTCGAAATGCGATGCAGTGCATTTTCAACTGAAAAGCTGCTGGTTTTACCACCGCTGGAAGTTCATGGGGCTATTTTTTCTTTTAACTGTATATATCAGCTACTACTGTGCCCGTGCTCAACTTTGCTGAAATCAGTTTTGTATACAAAAAAAATAAATGCGGTTATGTGCGAAAATCACTCGAAATGCGATGCAGTGCATTTTCAACTGAAAAGCTGCTGGTTTTACCACCGCTGGAAGTTCATAAGACTATTTTTTTCTTTTAACTGTATATATCAGCTACTACTCTTCCCGTGCTCAACTTTGCTGAAATCAGTTTTGTATACAAAAAAAATAAACGCGATTATATGCAAAAATCACTCGAAATTCGATGCAGTGCATTTTCAACTGAAAAGCTGCTGGTTTTACCACCGCTGGAAGTTCATGTGACTATTTTTTTCTTTTAACTGTATATACCAGCTACTTCTATGCTCGTGCTCAACTTTGCTGAAATCAGTTTTGTATGCAAAAAAAATAAACGCGACTATGTGCAAAAATCACTCGAAATGCGAAGCAGTGCATTTTCAACTGAAAAGCTGCTGGCTTTTGCATCTTTTTGAGTTCAGTTGACTATTTTTTTTTCTAGCTGGTTATGTAAGCTATCACTGGGCGAATACTCAGTTTTCCTGATATTAATTTTCTATACAAAAAAAGATGCAACACACATGCACGTTCAATTTGATGCACTGCACCCTTAATCTGAAAACCTAGCATTTGCTGCTGCAAAAATTTAAAAAAAATATTTTTTTCGTATAGCTGTTTATATAAGCTACGACTATACTTAATTTCAGCTTTCCTGGTTCCAGTTTTCTATACGAAAAAAAATGCAACGTACGCGGGTGCATGGTGGAACACTGTATCCTTAACCCAAAAGCTGCTGGGTTTCCCCCCGCTGAAAGTTCAGCTGCTTGTTATTTTTGTGTAATGCCGGATTTACACGAACGGAAAGCTGCCAGTATAATGACAAAAAGAATGAATTTGTCCATTCCTTTGTTGTTGCTTTTGTCATTATACTGGCAGTTTTCCAATCGTGTAAATCCGGCATAACTGTTGGTGATAGCTATCACTACACCAAAGCTCATCTTTTCTAAAATTAGTTTTTTTTTTCGCATTTTTTGCAATGTTTACATGAGGAGCGGGGGTATATCCCCCCACTCAAAGTTCAGCTGCTTGTGTTTTTTCGTATACCTACGACCTCATTAACGTGTGCACAAAAGCTCACCTTTTCTGAAATCAGTTTTTTTTAACAATTTTTTTACATGTTTGGGCACCTGCTGTGGCCACACCCACCGCTAGTCAGCGCTCTGATTTTCAGTTTATTTTACTGTGATATCAAATGAAGCATATGGGAAAATTCCAGCCTTTCTGGAATCAGTCACTCAAAACGGTCACTGGCTCCCGGACTATTTGCTTCAGAGCAGTCATATATTTTCCAAATCCACCCCAAAAACGTGAAAAAAGAGAAATCCACCATGTCCCTTCAACCCTACCGTCACATTTTTGTCTGAAAATCTTCAGAAGAAACTAAAAACGAAAATTTCTTGCCAAGATGTAGACGAAAAAATGTACCAGGAAGTGTACAAACGCACGCGCACAAGTAAATGATTGAGCAAAAAATGAAGAAAAAAACACCACCATTGCTTCACAGACTCATTCATTGCAAAAAAAGACAGAATCGATATCCAAAAACCAACAACCAAATCCGGGACACTTTCGATATTAGCAAAATAAATTTTAGTTCAATGCAACTTGCAAACTTCATATAAATCATAAACTCTTCGCGCTGAGGACAAAATATGTAGGTACATATGCGGTGGATGCAATCTGCGAGAAGCTTCAAGTTTTATCCAAACACTGTTTTAAGATTCCAAGTTTTATGTTTAAACAATTTCGTGAATTATACATTTGTTCACAGCCTTAAATTTGAAACCTTTCTAGGACTTGTTTTACCGTAAAACTAGTTTTAAATCAAGTAAATAATATAAATATAAATAATATGGCTATAAGCAAATAAATCGTGTTTTTTTTTGAAAAAAGAAATATACGTATTCCAAACTAGGCACATATTTTTCAATTATAAATACCTGAACAAAGTCCACTCAAACTCATTTTGCTTTGTGTTTAAATTTAATTCGATTTAAGTGAGTGCTTAGACTTTACTGAGACTAAGGAAAATATTCTTCATTTGAATTTTTAAATTAATTCATGATATTGTTGTTATAAGATAGCCCTGCATCAGATTATTCCATAAATCAAAATAATGTTAGTAAATATTGATTCAAATTTAAATTTACTTTTAAATAAATAAAATATTTACTTAATTTTGATCTTTTCATTCAAAATGACAGTTCATAATGAAAATTAAGCAACAAAATATGATAAGATTTGGTGTTTAGTGTACATACATACCTAGATGCTCACAATGACGGTAGACCTTTATTTCAAACGATTCTCTTCGCTTTCAAATAGTAGTTTCAAAATATCTTTATCTCCATACCCATTTTGCATTGCCTTAACATCCGTACTTTTTTTTAAAGCTAGATGCGTCATTTTTATTTATATATGTACATACAATCAAGGTCACCACCGCTGACGAAAGCCATGGGGTCATTTTAAGTCAAAAAACTTATGAGGTAGGTAAGTTTCTCGTTTTCGTTGGTTTATCGTTTTCGTTTATCTTTGAAGTTATTACGTATTTTATAATTTTGGGTCCAATTTCAGATGATTGGCTCTATCTTTGCCAATCTTTGATACAATAGTCGAAAAAAATATTTTGAAAAAACAAAAATTCGCATTATCTTTCTTTTTATTGATAGAAAAAATCTGAAAAAATAGGTATATTATAATGGTATCAAGATGAGCTTCCAACAAAACATACAAAAATTAGATTCATAATTATAGTTTTGAAAATAAAAATTGTGTTTCAAAAACGTATAGGAAGAAATTATTTTGCCAAAATTAAAAAGGGCTCGCAAATAACAGATAACTTTTTAGTACAGACAGTTGGGATTGATTTTAGTATGTTTTTGGATGCTGAATTCAAATCCGTTATCCATTTGAGGCTATCAGCTCGAGTTTTCAAGAAATTCCCGTTAGAAAATGACCAAAAATCGAATTTTTACCAATTTTAAGACCTTGTAACATCTAGAAAAAATTATTTTTCAATTAAATTTGCGAAACTATCTGAAAGCACTGATCATCTCCTTCAAATACCTATCTGTTTAAATTTTTTCAGCGGAACTTGCATGGAGTTTTCCAAATGCCTTTTTTTTTTCAAAATTTCGTTATAAATTAAGGTACTGTACCAGGTGTCTGCTATAATTTTTTTCTAACAAAAAAGAGTATCAGTATTAACATATCAGAGAGGCAGACATATTGCTCAAGTTAAAACACTTTGTTTTTGCCTTTGAAATACAGCGGAACTTGTATGGAGTATTCCAAAGGCCTTTTTTCAAAATTCCGTTATAAATGTAGGTACTATACCAAGTGTCTGCAATACTTTTTACTCTAACAAAAGAGAGTATTAGTATTAGCATATCAGTGAGGCAGACATATTGCTTTGATTAAAACATTTTTATTTTGCTTTTGAAATACAGCGGAGTTTCCCAAAGATTTTTTTTCAAACTCCGTTATAAATACAGGTACTGCACAAGGGACCTGTTATTATTTTTGTCTAATAAAAGAGAGTATACAAATTAATATATCAGAGAGGCAGACGTATTGCTTTAGTTAAAGTATTTTTTTCTTGCTTTTGAAATACATCGGAATTTTTTATGGAATTTTTAAAAACTTATTTTTTTAAATTCCGTTACAAATTTGGGTAATGCACCAAGAATCTGCTCATGGTTTTTTTTAATAAATAAAACTATAAGAATTATTATATCAAAGAGACAAACATATTCCTTCAGTAAAAACTTTGTTTCTTTTAAGTTTTTTAATACAGCAGAATTTTTATAGAGATCTTTAAGGCTTTTTTCAAAATTTCGTTAAAAAACAATTAACGTCACCATGTATCTGCTAATATTTTTATAATTAATAAAAACTATATTACTTATTATGTCAAATAGGCAGACGTATTGCTCAACGGGAAATACATTTTGTTGTATTTGAAAAGAAACGGTGAAATATGTATGGAGATTTTTCCCTAATATTTGTATTTCGAAATTCCGTTAAAAATCCAGGTACTACAGCAGGTGTCTGAAAACTATTTTTTTAGTTAAATGGACTGTAAGTATTAAAATATAAAAGACTTGAACGTATTCCTTCAAGAAAAAGTGCTTTTTTGTACCTAAGAAAAAAAGCTTATTTTTTTTAGGAATTTTTCTAGACCATTTTTAAAATTCCGTTACTCCTAGAGGTACTACGCCCTATGCCTGCCTTTACTATTTTTGAATAGCAACAACTATGTAGTCTAACATATCAAAGAGGCAGACGTACTGCTATCACGTTTTCGAGGTCGATTTTTTCGACTTTTGTGACCCCACTGCTCCCAGAGGTACTATGACTTTGGATTAGGAATGCCCATTCCATGCTCAGGAAGTCTAGGACAATACCTTCACTTAATATGAATCGTACTGAAATACCGTAAGTCTGCCGACCACTGGCTCTTAGACTATCAGGTACAGGGTTGTCAGATGTGGCGATTTGTCGCCAAACAGGCGATATGAAATTTGATTTGGCGACACGAAAATCGGTTTGGCGATGTACCTTAAAAAAGGCGATATTTTTAGGTTTTGGCGATTTTAATTTTTTTAATCAAAGTCGTAATATCTTCGGTCAAAAGGTAAAACTCACGGAGTACAGAAAATATATTAAAGTAAATGAGAATGCAATTAATTTTTTAATCCAAGAGGTCTTATTTTGCAAGGTATTTACTAACACATTGAAATATATGCCCAGGGACTCTATTTCAAAATTTGCGGAACGTGACTTCAGGTTCAAAAAATTCTTTTCAACCTAATTTCAAAAGTATATTTAAATAAATTGTGAGTAGTTTTACCTTTTAAACGAAGACGACATTGTTTCTTTTTTTCTGATCTTCACTTAACGCTGTGGCTCCATTGGCAATTTTTGAGACAATTGCAATTGGAATAGGAATGGCAATTATTTGCTTGGGTGGGCATTTTCATTGCCAGGCAATTCCAATTGAAAAATGTGTGTATAGAAATATTTGACTGCAAATGCAGTCAAATACTGTTTAAATCCCCTGTTTTTAATAAAATTTAATTTTAATTCACTATATTTTGTCATGTGCGTTGTCATATTCTACGATATAATTAACTAAATATTACCAATGGAGCCGCTGGGTAAACCTCGCATCTTTTTTATTGGCCTGCTAAAATTTAGGCATCAAAATACTAAATCTCATCGCACTCAAAACTGAACATCGATTCTTTTCCATCACTCAAATAATTTTATAACATTTTTGTGATTTTTGAATTTGGTCATTTATAAAGTGGAAAATTTTAAATTTGGCGATTTTTTGGCGATTTATATTTTACCTTTGGCGATTCCGCTTTTTTAAACCTGACAACCCTTCGGTGCATGGGGAAAAAAGAAAGAAACCGACTGAACAATAGCAAGCTTGTGTGTGTTAATAAAAAAAATGCTAGTAGCTGTTGCAATTGATACACAACGAAACCTGCATTGGGATAGAGCTAACCATGTGGTTTCAGTGGCGCGGTGTGTAGTGCATCGGCCTCTGAATCGCAAGGTTCATGGTTCGCTCCCATATGACGGCAAAGGGTTTTTCAATTAATACGAGCATAACCAGACTAAGCACCACTAAAGGAGTCTGATGATCGAGGTGGCACTCGTGAAATAGCTATAACTCCAGCCTATATACTTGGTGGTAACACACACAAGTTGTTGCTGTTCATTCAAAATTATTCAAAATAAATTGATGTATAACTTGCAGCATACTGCACTTGTGTGGATTTCCATTCACACACAAACCCAACTTAAAAAGAAATAATTTTTGTTCTGGGACATTTTCCAAAATGGAATTTTGAGACCCCGCGGCCGTTTTTAGGTTAAAAAACCTCAATTCGAATAAGCGGCCCGAAAAACCAATATTATATGAGGTCACAGTAACTTATCATGACATAACTTTTTACATTAAATCCCCGCGAAGAATAGATCGATTTTCTAGATGTTTTCGATTATTTCTTCTAAATGGAATGCTCGAATTGGTTGAAACTTGCTTTCTTAACACTATACAATATTTTTAAATTGTTTTTTGGTCAATACAAATGAGAAAAGGAAGCCAAAATAAAACATTATAAGTAATTTTGACAACATATCGACAAAAATTTAATTGGTTTTCCTGACCATTTTTTCGAAATGTGCTGTTTTCTTACCTAAAAACCGGCGGCTGGGTCTCAAAATTCGATTTTCTAAACTCTTTACATGATCCACCATACCCGTACGGTACGGGTGTCCCGTAATGAGTATATAATTTATTTTCGAAAAATGTTTAAAAATTCAGGGTCTCCTAAAATACCTAATTACAACGGCCACCCATAAAGGATTCTTATTATTTTTGTATTTTTATAATATTCTTGAATAACCGTTCTAAATGATGGGTAGTAAATTTTAACACCAGCTGATGCATTTTTTGTGTTATAATTTTTTAAAATTATTTTTTTATTCTTACTTACTTACTTAAGGTGGCGCTACAGTCCGTGGACCAGGGCCTCAACCAACAAGCTTCTTCCAGCCGGCTCGGTTTCTAGCTAGCTGCCTCCAGTTTCGCACGCCAAGTTGGTTGATGTCCTCTTCCACTTGCGTGCGCCACCTTTTACCTCTGCTGTCCACCTCTACTGCGTTGTCACACGGGGTTGGATTCAAAGACTTTCCGGGCCGGAGCATTGGTGTCCATTCGCTCTAGGTGACCCAGCCATCTTAGTCGTTGGCTTTTCACTTTTGTGGCTAGGTCGGTGTCGCTGTACAGCCCATACAGTTCGTGGTTGTATCTTCTTCTCCATTCCCCATCTATGCAGACGGGACCAAAAATCACCCGGAGAATTTTCCTCTCAAAACAGCCTAATGCGTTCTCATCCACCGTTAACAGTGTCCATGCCTCTGCACCATACATCAGGACCGGGATGATAGGCGTCTTATACAGGGACAGTTTAGTTGCTCGGGAGAGGGCTTTGCTTCTCAATTGCCTTCTTAGCCCAAAGAAACAGCGATTGGCAAGAGTAATTCTTCGTTTGATCTCAGCACTGGTATCGTTCGCAGAGTTCATAGCGGATCCTAGGTAGACAAAGTCTCTGACCACCTCAAAATTATAGCTGTCTATAGTGACGTTCTGTCTGAGACGTCGGTGTTGGGTGTCCTTTCTTGTTGACAGCATATATTTTGTTTTGCTTTCATTCACCGTTAGACCCATCTTCTTGGCTTCCTTCTCAATGCTCACAAAAGCACCACTGACATCACGCTTTGTTCGTCCGATTATGTCAATGTCGTCAGCGTAAGCGAGTAATTGGACGGACTTTTGAAAGATTGTGCCTCTAGTGTTGACGTGAGAGTTTTGCACTATTCTTTCAAGAACGATGTTGAAGAAGTCGCATGACAGCGCGTCGCCTTGCCTAAAACCTTTTTTGACATCAAAGGTGTCGGTAAGGTCTTTTCCGACCTTGATGGAGGAGCGTGCATTCTCCATCGTCATCCTGCACAAACGGACGAGTTTGGCAGGGATGCCAAATTAGACATTGCTCTTTATAGCTCGTCTCTATAAATGCTGTCCAAATGCGCGGCCTTGAAATCGATGAAAAGCTGGTGGGTATCGATTTGAAACTCCTGGGTTTTCTCCAAGATCTGCCGTAGTGCGAATATTTGGTCGATGGTGGACTTCCCTGGCCTAAAGCCACACTGATATGGACCTATCAGGTTGTTGATGAATGGCTTCAGGCGTTCACAAAGTACGGCAGAGAAGATCTTGTAGGCGATATTAAGAAGACTGATGCCTCTGTAGTTGGTGCAGTCCAGAGGATCGCCTTTCTTGAGGATCGGGCAAACAATGCTGAGGTTCCATTCATCGGGCATGCTTTCCTCCGACCATATTTTACAGATGAGCTGGTGCATACTCCTAACCAATTCATCGCCAGCCGCTTTGAATAGCTCAGCCGCAAGGCCATCAGCTCCAGCAGCTTTATTGGACTTAAGTTTAGATATAGCTATCCTTACTTCGTCGAGATCGGGTGGACGGAATTGTTGGCCTACGTCGTCCAGGTTGAATGGTGCAATCTGCATGGTAGCGGAATTCGGTTCGTCATCGCCGTTATACAATTTGCAGAAATGATTTTTCCATATCCTCAGCACCGAATGCGATTCTACTACGATGTTCCCCTGATCGTCCTTGCAGGCTTCGGTCCGGGCCTTGTAACCCTGGGAGGTTCTCTTTACCTTTTGGTAAAACTTCCGGACTTCATTTCTGCAATGGCATCCCTCTATATCCTCGATCGCACGCTTTTTTTATTCAAAAATAATTCAATTTTTTTTTTCACCAAAGTTTGAAAAATAATAAAGGGAAAAAATGTATAGAACATAAGTGGAAAATTTGATAAAAATTGGTCTGTTTAATGTACTTTCCAAAATGGTATAACACATGTTTGTGTCTACAACCATAACCAATAAAATTGGCATTTAATCTACTAAAGTAGTTTTTTAACATTTTATCAGATGAAATTAAGTTACAAAGTTAAGTAAACACTACGACGACGTAGGCAGTAAGTTGAATACGACGACGCAGTTCCGTAATGGATGTAATTGGTTTAGTATACCCACCCCCAGTAGAAAAAGTCCAAAGAATTTAGGTCTGGCGAACGTGGTGGCCACAAAATTGGGCCCAGACGGCCTATCCACATGTTGGGATACGGTCGATTCAAGTACCTCCTTACATTTACAGCATAATAGGCAGGACATCCATCGTTTTGAAGCCACATTGAATTCCTTTGCTCCTCGGGCACTTCTTGCAATAGAGTTGGCAAATCAGTTTGCAAGAAATTAAGAAAGGCTTCACCATCTAAGTTGCCTGGTAATTCAAAAGGGCCTATAATTTGTCCATTCAGGATCTGTCCTCACGCATTAAATTTGGATTTTCCAGTTGCCAGCTATGTAAATTATGGATATAGAAATATCCATCCCTTTTAAGAGACGACTCATCACTCCACAATATTTTTTTGAAGAACTCCAGATCTTCGTGAATTTTTTACAACATTTTTTCACAAAATATAACTCTTGCGGGGAAATCTCTTAGTAGCAGAGTCTGGACACGCGTGAAATGAAAAGGATGAAATTTATATTTTTGCAATACCTTATGACCTGATGATTTTGCGATCCCTGTTCGTCTTGCAATCATCCGTGTTGATGCCTTGATGCAGTTGAATCTGCTTCAATTTCATTCAGCACAATATCATCAATTTCTTCTCGCGGTAAACGTCCCTCGCTAGTGCGAGTCCCAGTCCATTACCAGGCATTCGTCCTTCTGAAAAACATTGGTGGACTCTGATGAACACTCGATAGTCCGGATGTCGCGCATTTGGATATCGCTCTCTATAGAGTGCTGCAGCTGCGTTAGCGCTTCCTCTGCATTCCCCGTATATTAAATGCATATTGGCATACTCCAGCGGCGTATACTGTGACATTCTTAATCAGTATTAATTTAATCAAATTCAAAAATTCGTTTAACTGACGAAACCAGTATAACAACGTTATACGTTATGTAATGACAGAGAATTGACAATATTTGCAAATAATACTTTTTTATGCATTTTAATGCCTATTTAATTACAAGTCAATTTTGATTTGAGAAGGTGTTAAAAATCTTCTCTAGTAGATAAAAAGCCAATTTAATGTGTTATTGCTGTAGATAGAAGCTTGTGATGTACCATTTGGGAAAGTACATTAAAAGGTGATTTTTTTAACATTATTTTCCACGAAAGTTTTCAGTTTTTTGTCTTTTTTATTAACTTACAAACTTTGATGAAAATAAATATTTAATAATTTTTTTATTAAAAAAATAATTAAAAAAATTATTAGAAAAAAAATCCAGCAACTAGTGTTAAATGTTACTGCCTTTATTTAAGAACGATTATTTTTAAATGCAATAAAAATTAAAAAAACAATATGAGGTATTCATTCGTCATCGTAGTGTTTACTTAACTTTGTAACTTAATTTCATCTGATAAAATGTTAAAAAACTACTTTAGTAGATTAAATGCCAATTTTATTGGTTATGGTTGTAGACACAAACATGTGTTATATCATTTTGGAAAGTACATTAAACAGGCCAATTTTTATCAAATTTGCCACTTATGTTCTATACATTTTTTTCCCTTTATTATTTTTCAAACTTTGGTGAAAAAAAATATTGAATTATTTTTGAATAAAAAAATAATTTTAAAAAATTATAACACAAAAAATGCATCAGCTGGTGTTAAAATTTACTACCCATCATCAGTTGCAGTATTATCCACTCATTACGGGACACCCTGTATAAAAAAATGAACAAAAATTCAACTTAATTAGTTCTCGAATGAGTTTGCCCCCCCTCCCCCTGATCAAAATCCTGCGTAGGCCCTTGCCTGGAAATAATTCGTTTTAGTTCTTAATTAATGCATCAAGTATTCAATTAAATGACAGAATAAATAAAAAGACGATAGTGACGCCACAAAAACACCCAGATGGCGGTTTCACTAGTCAAACAGAACATGCAAAAATAAGTAATAGATGAAGCTCATATGCAAGGCACTAAAAGGAAGAATAGTTACGACTGCATTTCAAAGACATAATTGAAAACTTATTAGTGGTCTTAATTTTTTTTTGTAAAATCAAAAAGTATTTGTTTGTGCTTGCTTACACGTGAAGAACGAAAGTGTTCAGATGTGAAGAAAATCATCCTGCAGATTTTGTTCTCCTCTTTGTGTTTTTCGTATTTTCATAATGAAAGACACGATTTGATTGGTTGAATTGGATAGGAGAAGCAGCACAAAGGAGAACGTCAATTTTCTACACCGAATATTTTCAAATATTTAAAAATATTTCATCCCCCTCCCTCTTCTGCTGTTACCCCGCTCGCCATTTTGGGTGTAGTTGTAATGTTTTTTTTTTGTAGTATTTAGGAATTATCCTCGATATTTTTCTCGGCTTTGACAATCCAATGAAGAAAACAAGTTTATACTACGTTTTTATTAGAGCCAAAATGAGCAAATTTAGCAAATTACAGAAAAAGTGTTTTCATCTAATCACCTCATTTTGTTTGACAACCCTGTGATTTTTTTGTTTTTTTTTACATACATGTATATAATGTTTTTTTATAAATAACCCATATATGGGTTATCATGCACTAAAGCCATTTTCAATTACAAATTACAAATCCGTATATTGTTTATTATGCATTAAGGGCTAAATTAATTTAATTTGTTTTGCTATTGGAGTTTTGTCAAACACTCCGTTTATCATTAAAGCACAATAATACGTTAAATTTCCAGCACAACGTTAATGTTTTTATCCCACAAATTCCACATTTATGGCTCTTTTTTGCCATTCTGGCCTATGGTCATAATAATTATTACATCTCAAAGTGTTCAACGAAAAATCCTATATTCTATCTCGTTTTCCTTTGAGCGTTCTTGAATTTTTGACGGCCCTGGGCTTCTGTGGCTTGTATGACTGTCTAATGTTTCGCTACCCGTTTAAATTAACAATCCTAGTTTTAGTTTTTTAAACACGTTTTCGTCGTCTTTGGAAGATTTGGTTAGGGTTCGTCATCGGAGTAATCGCTCTCTATCTCCGGAATTAAAACGGGAGCTTCTACGATGTTGAAATTCACTAGGAGGAACATATTTATCACCAGAATCGGAAGCTAGGCTTACATCATTCGAAAACTATCGCCAGGTATATCATTAATTAGTTTATTGTTTCCATAAAAACTCTTTGACTTTCTTCTACAAGTTGAAACATATTTTTACAAAATTCAGTCAGTTAAGTCACTAATGTATATAAGGTCATATATGGGCTTTATAAAAAAGCCTACAATGCATGAAAGACCATATATGGTCTCAAAGAAAAAGCCCCAAAAAAAGTCGTAAGTAATTAAATAAACAAGAAATAAAGCTTATAAACATAAAAAAGAAATTTTAATATATAACAAAACAATTTTGTATTTGATGGAACTTATCTTTTTATTACAAAAAAATGTATCCAAAGATCGAACTTTTTTTCATTTAGCTGCACTTGGCAAGTGCCCTTTGAACAATGAGCTTATTTGGGAATGAAGACTCTTTTCCAAAAAACAAAATCCGGTGGATTATAGTAAAATAGACATAGTTTCATTCAATAGTGCATTTTTGTTCCACTCGTGAAATAATAATGGAAATAAATGATAATGAATTTGGTGAACCATATATAGGTTTGTATGCGGTAGAGGGTTAATTATTTATTCTGCTCTAACCACGAAAATGGGCTGCCCTGCCAGTAACAGCATCATATCCACGCCAAAGTAAGATTTTTCTGCTTGCAATAATTAAACATATCGTCGGATATTGGTTCCGAAAGGCAGTGGTATCAGGACGCATTCTGTATGGGAGACAGTAACCTATTCTGGAGATTTGCATCTATACCTAATCAATTGAAATAGAAAACGACACCAAAGAATCTGCCCATGAAAATGATCTGCCAGTATTTAACAAAATTGTGAACACTTCCGTGCAATTGAACATCGTGTCGATGATGACCCAGAATCAGGGCCGTAGCTACGGTAGGGCATTGTGGGGCAACGCCCTACCTTAAAATACTAATGACCTTCCTTAAAAATACAATCAACCATCGCTACAATTTTCCTGATTTTCTTTAGTTTACAAAAAAGAAATGAATTTGAAGGAAGGTCATCTTATCGTCGCAAGTTGATATAAACGAGGGGAGTGTTCCTTAGAAAAGTTGTAGAAAATGTAATTTATAACAATTTTTCTAAAAAAGACTTTTCCAAGCCCACTTTTGGGGGGGGGGGGGGGTTTAACTTAAATATAGTTTTTTGACTAATTTGTATGAAAACAAAACGAATTACCCTAAGAACAGGTTAAGAAAACAACATGATGCTAAATATTTGCCCTGCCCACAAAATTTCTTTTTTTTATCGTTTCCTTAAGAAAAATATTAGAGAGAAACCTAGAGTAAAATGTGTAGAGATTGCCTTTTTTAAAAATTAGGTCATACAAAGTTTCTTACCACCCCCACCTTTGAGATGTGTATTGGAAAAAGTAGTACCTGTTAGCACTAACAATCAAACAAACACAGGTGGCTCACCAAATTCCAACTCTTTAACATTAGTAATTCCCGAGATATATGACTTCAAAAATCGCAAAAACCGTAACTGACTGACTGACTGACTCACTGACAGATCATCAAAATTATGGAGCACTTCCCGACATTGTAGAGACGTGAAATTTCGCACAACGGTAGGCCTTGTGGTGCATACAAGGGAAAAAATCGAAACTCTGTAATTTTATATTCAGGGGGCGTGGCATCCACCCACTTTCTCAAAAATTCTTATAAATTATATGGAGAACTTTCGATTGTTGTAGAACGATGAAAACTTGTAGGTCGGTAGGGCTCAAAGTACATAGAAAGAAAAAAACTGAAAAATTGGAATTTTCTATTTAGGAGGCGTGGCATCCACCCACATTCTTAAAAATTCTTATAAATTATATGGAGCACTTCTGATTGTTGTAGAACGATGAAAATTGGTAGATTGGTAGGGCTTGAAGTACTTAGAAAAAAAATATCAAAAATTGGAATTTTCCATTCTGGGAGCGTATATGAAGCACTTCCGATTTTTTTAGAATGATGAAAATTGGTAGCTCGGTAAGGCTTGAAGTGCTTTGAAAGAAAAAAATCGAAAATTTGGAATTTTCCATTCAGGGGGCTTGCCATCCATCCACTTTATCAGAATTGCTAATATTTATATGGAGCACTTTCGGTTGTCGTAGAATTATGAAACTTTTGGAGCGGTAGGGCTTGATTTTCACCTGGCAAAATAAATCTTTGCAAAAAGGAGTGAAATCACAACAAAAACATAAATGATAAAAAAAGAGCCAAGTTTTTATATGTGCGTAAAAAGTCTGCCAAAAAAAGTAATGAGATTTAAAACATACATATGCCAAGTTTTAAGTTCATGAAGTTTAATATAAAATATCTTAAGTAGAGTAATATCGAAACAATTCCAAATCATGACAGAAATTTGGTATTTAATGATTGCTGATTAAAATTTGATGGATTTACTTGGCAAGTTTTCTCTTAATTACTTACTTAATCACAAATTTTAAATGTATGAAAACTTGACCAGTGAACCCACCATATTTAAATTTTTTCAAAGACTTTATCTAGGATTTTATTTTAAAATTCGTACCTGTTGCAACTGTTTTACTTTCGGTTTATTCTATTTTATATTTCTTTGCAATACTTGTACCTTTTCAGAATACTAATATAATTCCATTTAGAAATTTTAAAGCTATTTTTGTTTGTTATAAAACCCTTTGAAAAAAATAAGCTTGGTGGTTAGAAGAAAATCGTCAAAGGAAAAGTGTGTAAACGATTTTTTTTTGTGCGCTGTCAATTTACAATTCGCAAAAAAAAATCGCAACGAAACAGTTCTATGCAAAAGAAAACACAAATGCCAAACGAAATTTTGTTCCCCATCAGCGACGGTCAGTGGAAAATTTAGTTTTGTTATTACTTTTTTTAAAACTTATGCCTTCACAACAACGCTAGAGCCTTGGACCACAAAAGCTATTTCGTGCGATCCAGTCATAAGTAATTTTTTTTTAAATTCTGCACTACTTGTTTCCATCGCTGCCCTACCTTAAATTCGTATCTAGCTACGGCCCTGCCCAGAATCCGACAAGATAGGTGTTGGATTGGAAACTGATTGCATCTACCGTTTGGCCAAGAAAGATTGTCTTATTAACAAGAGCTATTAAGAGCAAGAGATTAAAATGAAGTATTTTTATCCGTCTTAAAAATAAAAACATGATTTCCTTCTTTTTTATTAACTTATTTTTGTTTTATTTGTTATTTGTTGGTACATTTACATATATGCTATATTGATTTGAAATGAGGAATTATCTGGTCGGATTCCTTTATGATAGCTTTCAAGTTGAGTGGTCTTCCAGCAGAAAACTATTTTGCTGACGCTCAGCTTGGCATCGTCATTTGGGAATTCCTTTAAATTTTTTACAATGATACAGATGAAAAATTATCAATACGTAATTTATTATTAAAAATTTACCTGATTTATGTTTTGTTTTTTTCCGTAAATTGAATTCTTGAAATTTGGTTTATATTTAGGTAGGTATTCACTTGATTGATATTTTGAATTTCAAATTTGATATTTGAATCAAAAATTCTTCGACTGATTCACAATAACGTTTAATTTAGATTTGTTTGATTTGTTTTATTCTTATTTCCAACCTAATTTTGTGCAAATTTGGTTGAAATTATCCCATTTCGAAATTTGAATTTGTATGGGAAATGAGGTAATTTCGGATATAATTTGGAAATTTTCAACGAAATTACCTCATTTGGCCTAATGAAAACGCAGTATAAGTTAATTATTAAAGAAAAGAAAAAAACAAGTGGATAAATCCTTCGAAAGATTTATCTTTTTTCAAAGTTATTGGCGTGCTAAAATTATTACATCATGATTTTCTCTTTGCCTGAAAATTTATGGTGACCATTTAATTCAAAAAGCTTAAATTACGTATCTTTGGGTGAGTTCACGAAAAAATCTTTTTATTGAAAAATACTAATAGATTGAAATTTATTTAGATAACTCATATAATAATTTGAACTTCTGGTAGTCCCTTTTACTTGGTTTACTGGTACATTCTACACTTTTATTGGATACTCCTTTTTTTGTGTAGGTAGATGCGTTTCGGTTGCTGGAAACAATTCTCAAATACATCACGAAGCTTTCGTCAAAACGTTTCCAACGCTTGCTTTCTTGCAGTTCTTCACGCTTGAAATGCGGCAAAAGTCGATAGAATCCCAAATTCAATGTCCCTGATCACAAGTGAAGAAATTCAAGCATATTCTGCGATTTGTGATGGTGAGCGGGGTGACTTGCAGAAGCGGGAGGGGGATGAAATATTTTTAAATATTCGGTGTAGAAAATTGACGTTCTCCTTTGTGTTGCTTCTCCCATCCAATTCAACCAATCAAATACTAAAAGAAAATAAGAAAAGTTTTTCATTAAAATCAAAATAATTTTACGTAACCAAATTGGAAGTTTAAGGGCCAGTTTCAAATGTTCCGTTTAAAATTTCGGATAGATATCCGACACATAACCCTATCCAGCAGATGAAAGTTGCTGTCATATATTTTCTGTTTCATCGTCAAAGTCTCGGATAAACTAACCGGTGGATAAATTTGCCAGACACTTACAGTTTGAGAAAAACATCAAAAAGGTACTGAAAATAATTTTTTTTTGGCTGTCAAAACAAAACAAAATTGTCGTTTTGATTTAAATTGTCATTGATTTTAAAGATTTGAATTCAGTTCGAACCGCGACGGATCAATTTAAAGCGAAATTCACAATATTTCGACGGCTACTCGTAGCAGTTACCCATCCTCAACGTTGGAACCAGAATTTTGGCCTACAAGCAAGAAGAAAAATATAGATTCGAAAATAAAGAAGAAAAGAAGAGACCAAAAGAGGTGTCACTTTGGACAAACATCCTTTCAACAATGCATTGCGGTTTAAAATATTTGAATATGGTTAAGATGTATGTACATATGTATGTACAGGTACACAAATAGCTGTAATAAATTATAATATTCTTCAATAAATATATAATGTATATAAACATTTCATGTGTCCGTTTATTCATTGTTTAAAAAAAAAACTACGGGTTAGACGCAACTAGAAGTGGCCTTATTTGGTTGAGTGCACTGATCTCTATAATACACTGGATAGTGTATCGATACAAAAATATTGCTTCCATTTGAAGAATTGTTATATTATGAAGCTGACCACTTTTTTGTATACCAATATAACTGTATAACATGTAATACAAAGATAATCCACTAAACAGACATCAAATCTCCGTTCGTTTCACCCCCCGAGATCAGTAGCGTAGCTAGGTAGGTGAGGGCCCTGGGGCAGAAAATAAAATAGGGCCCCTTTACAAAAATCGGTTTCGTTCTTGATTATAGCAAAAAAAAAGAGAAAGTTTAGAAGATAGGTATGTAATGTAATAGGAATTTTTTTACAAAAACTGTCAGCACAATATGTCCGTAAGGCATATAATTTTTAAAGCTTAGAATGCAGTTTATTTATAATAGCAAAAAATTGGTGGCTAAGAACAGAAATGTTTGTGGCCTTCATTGATAAGCTCAGTTTTGCAGTACAAACATTTTGTTTTTCCTTTGAAAAAATAAAAGATCTATAAGAAATTTTAGCCTCAAACATTTTATTTTCGAGTCATTCCATATGAAAACGTCTTTTGAAAAAGCCAGCACATCTCAGATGTGTTTGACGTGAAGGTTTCAGGATATAGTACTAACCTTGAACTTTAAATCCTGGAAATTTGGTTTTGTTATTTTTATGTATTGTGCGTGCATAGGTGACTTAAGGAAGCGAAACTATAGGTCAATTGGACTTTTAAAACCGTTATTTTATTATGAAAAATTACTTGATTTTGTTGTTCTTAAAAGTCTTAAAGATACAAAAAAAACAGGTAAGGTATCCCCTCTCCTATGACGTTTTCCATTTTTGTACGTCTTTTTGCAAAACATCGATTTTTGTATTTCTTTTGATTGCAGTGACAAAAACACACACTTTTGCTCTTTATCAATTGGAATCGAATAAAATCGACGTTTGGTCGCATCTCTCAAAGTTGGAGCAAAATCGGAGATGTGCTGGTTTTTTCGATAGACGTTTTCATATGGAATGACTTTTTCGTAAAAAAACAGTCCACATTACGCAAGCATTTAGTGTTAGAAGAAATAAGAGCTTCACGTCTACAAGAAACACCGACTATTATTATACCTGCATGTAAATCACAAAAAGAAACGACAAAAATAACAAACACGAATAGAACTCAAAAGCCATTTTGCTACACATATACTTATATACATATGTTATTAATAATAATCACGCCTATAACGGAATCCGATGAATGAGCTGCGGACGGAATCAGTTTCAATTCTGACATTTTTACTATGAGCGAAATGTCAGAATTGAGTCTGACTCCCTCCGCTCACTCATTGGATTTTGTAATCGGGGTGAATATAAATGAAATGTTTTCTGTCCGAAAAAAGAATGAAACCATTTCCCAATAATCTGCAAGAATAATCAATCTCGGCCGTATTACCGTGTACCAGAAGCAAAGTCAAAAAAGGCATTGTTCGTTTATGATCCCATTTGTCAGTTTTTATGGATTTTTTTGTTTTGCATCGATCACGTTAAAAGATCTGTTAAAACGATATCGCGATATACTTCCTTTTTTTCTAGTTGAACTTCTCACCAAATAGCAACATATACTTCTGAAGTTTATTCACAAGTCAAAATCTTTACTAGAGGCTGACATTTGAGAACAATATAAAAAATCAAAAACATAATGAAAATTAAATTTTTGTTGTCAAAACTGAAAATCCTTGTCGTTTTAATCTAAAATGTGACTGATTTTAAAGATTTAAATTCAGTATGAACCGCGACGGATTTATTTTAGGTGAAATTCAAAATATTAGGACGGAAACTTTTAGCAGTTCGTGATAGGCTATCCGAGACTTTATCCATAAGTGTTGAAACGGACCCTTAATATCCAAAACAAACTGAGCAAAAACTTTCTTAAAGTGAAGATGAAATTTTATTTTCGCTTCGAAAAATTGTTTCTGTCAGTCTCTGGGGCCCCCAAACCTTCGGGGCCCTGGGGCGCCGCCCCAGTTTGCCCCTAGGTAGCTACGCCGCTGCCCGAGATCTGTTTGCTAACATTTGTTGTGTTCATAATTAAAATTCATTCCTAATTAGTAAATGAAACGGAGTAACAAACGTAAAGAGTGTGACAAGGAGGTAAAATCATTTAAAAAAAAACGCAGAATATGCAATCGCATCCTCCTCATCATAATTATTCAATGATTTATCTCATTCCACTATGTAATTATACTAAAAAAAAATATACCAAATGCACACAGTGAATAACTTAAAGATAATAAATAATAAAACAAACTTCCACAAAAGCTTATATTTTCATATCATGGTCTGTTTCCCTTTCTTCAGATACACATCTGGAAATAGGGATGAGCGATTTTAATCGATATTAGAAAATCGATAATAAAGATTTCGAGGTTTTGCAACATCGATATTAACATCCAAAACATCGGCTTAAAAAACAAACAAAAAGTTATTACGAAAATGATTGATTCTGCTAGTAAAATCTAGATGGAGTGACTTTCATAGTTTTTAAGTAATCTGTTACATTTGGAATTTTTTGAAAAAGGAAATTATCAAAGGATCTTTCAAACCAAATTGAAAAATTCGGAACCACAATGAAACTTCCGATGTGCAAAAAGGCACAGATATATAAGTTTACACATGAAGTGCCTATCAATTTTGTTTCCATAAAATTTGTTTTGTGTTTATTTGTGCAAAAGAAATATTTTTACATCGATCTTCAAGCATTAATATCTTCGATGCTCAGTAAGACGCATTTTAAACCATACAAGTATTTGTACACACTTTTGTAAGTAAAAATATCTTGCAATATATATCGTTAGATAACAATGCACACATGAAATACTTGCAGTATTGCTTCTATAAAATCTGTGGACGATATATTTTGCAAAATACAAATTTTAGCATCGATTTCCACGCATTGAAATAATAGATGTTCAGAAAGACCCAATTTACACGAATGCAAGTTTTTGCACACAACTTCGTGTCTTGCAATATCGATATATTCCAAAAAGCCACAGAAAACAGTTTACACAAAATTCCTTGAAATATTACTGCAAAATTCATATTTAATATCGATTTTCACGAATTTAAATTATCGATGGTCAACAACACGTAGCTTACACCATGCAAGTTCTTGCGCACACGTTCGTGTGAAACAAGATTTGGAAATATCGGATTTCAAAAAGGGCAAACAAAACAGCTTAACAACATGAATTGCCTTGCAATATTGATTTTATTAAATTTTTTGATATACATTAGTGCAAAATACATATTTTAACATCGATTTTCACATTTCATCCATTAAAATCATTGATGCCTAGAAAGATACCGCTTACACGCGGTTTTAGCACACAAGCTTCTGGGCATCATTATTTTGCAATATCGAGTTTAAAGTTGAAATACCTTGCTTATGACTTCATATTTTTCATTTGTATAAAAACCAAAATAAATCGATTTTAAAAAACTTAAGAAAAAATAGCCGGCACCAGAAATTTTGAGGCAAAAATATATTAGAGCATAGCATGATGCATTTTTTGCTTTGGGCAAACAAAAAACTAAGTAGCAACGATGTTTTCGGTTCGATATTAACTGACATCGATGTTTGGTCTTCGATGTTGAAATCGATGTTGTTTCAATATCGCAGATCCCTATCTGGAAAATACTTTTTTTTTGTGTAATTCAGACGTCAAATTATGAAGCCGACCACCTAATTGTCATCTTCAAATGGAAGCAAAAAAACTGTTATACATTATAAGGAATACACTATCCAGCGTATTATAGAGATCAGTGGTTGAGTGGCTTGATTTTTGTGTAGGATATTTACACAAATTCGTCTTCAAAAATTTACATAAATCCAGGACACTTTTTTTGACCGCATTCTGTGCTCTTCATCGAAGAAATGGTCTGAAACTATATTTGTATCTTCTGGATAAAAGCTTTAACAGCCACATGAACCGGCGGTTAGGCTATCCGAAACTTTATTTGTCGGATATCATTATCCGAGACATTTGAAACCAAAAGTTGAAGTTTATCTTGCGGATAAGTTCCGGATAGGCTATCCGAGACTTTAACCGGAACATTTGAAACTGGCCCTAAATAGTCAAACTCATTTCAAGCTTTAAGGATCCCCCAAACCAACGCGAAACATTCGCCGACGACGCGAAATCATTCACAATAACACAAAAAATGAAAGATACACAATGCTAAACAACAACAAAAAACTCTCTTCGCGAATGATTCGCTATGATTTCGCTTTGGTTTGGGAGAGCCTTTATTGTTTAATCAATGTCATTTATTGGTAAAGAATTCAATCTTAATATTTATGATCATAGATTTTAAACAGCATTGAAGTTTTTTTTTATATACTTAGATACTTAACTTACATTTTTTTATTTTTCTGAAAGTTTCATACATTTATTTGTAAGTGAACTGTTGGGTTTTCCTGGGGTTTGGCCGCGTTTCGTATAAAAATATTACCTGTTACCAGACCACCTCCATAGAGCTGTCTGAAGGTAGAGAAATTTCGGTCGGGAATCGAATGATTGATAAGGTGCCAAAAAGGGAGAAAGGTTAATTTTTGTTGCATATCGTTGTTGAAACTGACCAGGTTCACATTGCTTTTGTTGTCAGTTCTTTATTACGGTTTCGTGTAATTCTTAAAAAAAGAAGGAAAAAGAGTTTATTAATATACATAAATGGTTCAATTAATACTATTTTTTGAATTACAATTCTTAACTTGTTAAAGCTATTTAATAAAACTTCAAAACGCCTTGTTTCAAGAAAAATAGTTCTTTGATTTTTGCAGACCTAAATTTCAGGAGTACCGATGGCAGCTGAAGGACTTTGGTATGATTTGAAACCGATCATCCGATGGGGGAATCTAATAATGGCAACAACATCAGCACTGTCCTTGTGTGTATGGTGAGTGTCCGTCCAATTTCTTCTTTTTTGAGACCAGGCCTGACATGTGTTTTGATTGCTGATATGGTCACAGTACACAAGTCTTAAGCTGGCCATACACGACGGAGCCATCCGATCCATTTGGCTCGGTTGGATTTCAGATTGGCTGAAAATCCAAATGGATCGGCGGCCGATCCACCCCACACACGACCGATTTTGGATCGGCGCGGGGCCATTTGGCTCTTTGGGTCTGTCGTGTATGGCCAGCTTTAGGTATTATACTGCGCAGGTTTTCAAAATTGAGTGTCGTAAATATAAAATGGCTGTGAACGTGAGGAAGAACACACACGTAAAAACAACAACAAATTAAAATTGAGATTGATGACTTAAATACACGTAAATACAACAACAAATATTGTCATTTGACATTGACACAAATTTTGATATATGCACAGAACTGAACAAATATCAAAACTCTAATGATGTTACCTATAATGTATGGCTTATGGTGAGGTTAAGTTTCGGGGCAAGATCCCCCCTCCCCCGTCCGATGAGCTCAGCTGTGCATCGCAAGCAGGCCGCCTCCCCGGATCTAAACATTCCTTCCCTTTCCACTTCGTTCCCTTAGCCAAACTTCCTTCGTTTATTCCTGACCAACCTTCCTCTCATCCAAATTTCCTACCTGCTGATGAGCTCCATTTGTCAGCAACAACCGTGTTATCTTTTGCTTCATTATGAAAGACGAAGTTCAATGTATGTACATGTACATAATGTCTTTTTATGTATGAAAGCGTAATGGATTAGTATTGTTTCTTATTTGCTTAGATTAAGAGTCCTTAAATACAGGGTATAGTTCGTCAATAATATTTTAATGCGTGATTCTTGAGTATATCTTGCTTCTTGAAAAAATCGTATAGGTGGAAAACTTTATTTCAATTTCTAAAAACTTGACCTTAAATGCAAACCAAAATATTAAAAATAACATACAATAATGCGCTATATACCTTTTTTGAAAGCATCCATTCTTTTATTTGTTTTTGTTTAAACATTGTTTAAGTGAATAGTTTTGAGAAATTTGTTAACTTAATAAAAGGAAAAAAGACGACCGACTTGACTTCTTTAAGATTATCGTGAAAACTTAGTCTTTATTTAGATATGAAGTATAATGAAAGAGTTTGCAAAAGTGTTATACATATATTCTTGTAAGAGACATGCGCAGGTAGTTGCCAAGTTAAATTATTTAAATTCTAATTAATTTCAGTTTTACTCAACACTCCCACTTTTAGATAATTTAATTTTAATACTTTTAATTCAAAAAGATAATTTCTATTGTTTACAAAAATTCAATAATATTATATGATATTATTCTTACTTTAATTCAATTCCAATTAACGATCTCAAATTCTGAAATTTTTCTTTACTTAGCGCTTTAGTTAAAATATCTGCCTTTTGTTGTTCAGAAGGAACAAAATTAATTGAAAACTCGCCTCTTTCGTATCGCTCACGGATAAAGTGATATCGAACGTCTATATATTTCGTTCGTTTGTGAAACTCCGGATTTTTGACAAGTCGAATTGCTCCTTGGTTGTCCATATTCAGTGACGAATCACCAATACCATCTGGAATCATTTCAGAGAGTAACTAACGTAGCCATATCATGTCCTTCACTGCTTGCGAAGCTGCCACGTATTCTGACTCCGTGGTGGAAAGAGATACACATTTTTGCCTCTGAGATGACCACGACAATGGCCCATTCCCCAGCAAAAAAATGAATCCAGTGGTAGAGCACCTGGTGGCAGGATCACCTGCATAATCAGCGTCAATGAAACAAACTAAAGAATATTGAGTTTTTTTAAAAAGTATACCCATTTTTCTGGTCCCACTAATGTACTTCAAAATTCTCTTAACGGCATTGACATTATCATTATTTGGGGCATCTAGGTATCGAGAAACTACTCCCACTGCAAATGCGATGTCTGGGCGTGTCGCCACTGCTAAGTACATTAAGGAACCCACTGCTTCTCTGTAGGGAAATTTAACTGCTTCCGAAGGGAGTGGTTCCACTAATGAAAAGGGTTCTGCTGGAGTTGAAACTGGTTTGCAGTTACTCATGTTGAATCGCTTCAGCAGTCGCTCGATGTAAAGTGATTGACCTACATGAATTTCACCTCCAGATTCCATTGTGATTTCCATGCCTAGAAAATAACCAGCTTCCAACACTGTTATTTCAAACTTCTTTTGCAGAAAGTTCAACAACTGAGCCGCATCATCTTTACTTTTTGTAGCAACCAGCCTATCATCTCTTCTGCAGCTTGCAAACTTTGTTTGAACCTTTGCTGAATCCTTCTGGCTGGTGCATGTAGATCTCCTCAGTGAGATCACCGTGCAAAAATGCAGTTTTGACGTCAAACTGGGTCAAAACAAGTCCTTCATTGGCTGCTATAGCAAGAATCGAACGAATCGATGTATACTTCGCAACTGGGCTGAAAGTTTCTCCATAGTCGATCCCATATTCCTGCGTGTAACCTTGTGCCACCAATCTTGCCTTATACCTTCGTTTGCCATCCCCAAGATCCTTCATTTTGTACACCCATTTACTGCCAATAATTTTCCTTTCAGCTGGACGAGGCACTATATCCCATGTGTGGTTTTCGTGGAGACTTTTTATTTCATCCGCCATTGCTTCTTCCCATTGTACCTTATCTGTACAAGAAATAGCATCTTTGTAGGTTTGTGGTTCTTCTTGCATAAAAAAGGCATGTTTTTCCATAAAATTGCAAGTACTTGGTTTGGCTACCATATTACTCCGAAGTCGATGCTTGAGAGGAATAGAAACATCTTGTTCCACTTCTGACTCATCCTCTGCTTCAGCAGCTGACTCCTCTTCTGATGAAACCGACACACATTCGCCCACATGAAAAACAATCGTGTCTGATGTTTTCTCGGAACCACTACTTGAACGCCTTTTCAGTTGACCCTGCTGCTCAACTTCCCTGAAGGTGACATCTCTGACGATCTCTACTTTTCGTTTTGCTGGTATCCAGATTCGATAGCCTTTTGATGTATCGGAGTACCCCACGAAAATCCCTTTCTCGGCTTTCCTGTCCCATTTTCTCCGTTTTTGTTTAGGGACGTGCATAAAAGCCTCAATTCCAAAAGTTTTGAAGCCCTCGATCCTAGCCTTGCTTCCACACCACATCTCATAAGGGGTTTTACCTTCTAAAGAGCTATCCGCTGTGCGGTTTAAGACATAAACTGCCGTGTTAACGGCTTCCGCCCAAAACTGCTTGCCCAAATCTTTGGCACTCAGCATTGTTCGAGCCGCTTCAACCACTGTGCGATTCTCTCGCTCAATTATCCCATTTTGTTCTGGGGTATAAGCTACACTAGTTTCGTGGCGAATATGACGATTCTTGAGGAGCAAATCAACAGATTCATTAACAAATTCTAACCCATTATCAGTACGGAGAGTTTTAACTGCATGTTGACTTTCACAAATAGCCAGATCTAAAAACTTTTCAATAGAGGAGCAGACATCAGATTTTTTCTTTAAAAACTTCACCACTCTAAAATGTGAAAAATGGTCCTTCAATAGAAGAAAATACTTGGCACCCCCTAACGACGCTTCCTCCATGGGACCACACAAATCTGCATGTACAAGCTCTCCTGGTTTCTTTGCTTCAAAGGAACTCTTTGGAAAGGATAGTCGATGCTGCTTTCCATAAACACAAGCATCACACGAAAAATCTTGGGCGTCAATGAAAATAATGTCATTATCTTTTAAATGAGAACGTACCTTTTGTATGTTTTGATGTGCCATTCTTTCATGCCATATCTTCAACGGCAACGCTTTGGTAGTAGCTAAATTTGCAGTCGCCCCAATTGAAGTTTGGACTCGAAAACACATTTTGAAAAGCTGTGTCTCACGTTCTCCCACTGCCACCACATCTCCGTTTTCCTTAATAAATTGGCACCTCATCTTATCAGATACGAATTTAAGCCCTTTATCCAGAGCACGACTTTGGGAAAAAAGATGAACTGAGAGCTTGGGTACATATAACACATTAGACAAATATTTTTCAGACCACTTTTTCCCATTGAATGACAAAATGTTTATATCACCCTTGCCTAAAGCTAATATTTTGTCACCACTTCCAACTCTAATCTCAACGGGCACAGAAAAGGTTTCATTTGTGCGAACCAGTCCTTCTGACAGGTCATATGATCGCTGGCTCCAGAATCAAGGTACCAAAAGTCATTCACCACATCATTATACGCCAGCAATGCATCGCACACACTAAATCCACCCCTTTTAACCTCACTTCCATTTCCAGTCACCACACGATCACCATTTGATAAAGTCGTTTTCCTCGTACTTGCTTCCTCACCTTTACTTCCAGTCTTCACACAATTACCTTCTTTTGAAGTCGTTTTCTTCCCATTTACCGCCTCGCCTATACTTCTAGTCATCAAATGATCACCATATGCTAAAGTTGTGTTTCCTCTAGTAGCTGCCTCACCTTCACTTCCAGTCCCCACTTTAACATGATCAGTGTCATTCTCCGCATTACACATTAGCGCATCTCCTATTTTGCCCCAACCTTTGCTTCCAGTCTTCTTTTGGTCAGAAAGCTTTTTGGGACACTCTCTTTTCCAATGTCCCAATTCGTTGCACCTATAACATTTTCCTGGTTTGGAAGTTTTTGTTTTCTGCTGTTTCCAATTTCTTCGTTTTGCAATTAAAGCTGAAGAACTTGTACCTGGCACCGATGAGCTCGAAAGCATTCTTGTTTCCTCCATGACTAAACGTGACGTCAAATTATCTAGGGTCTGCTGATCTTTTGTCGTAGATTCCCAAGCAGAAAAGAAATGCTTAAAGCTTTCGGGAAGAGTCATTAAAATTTTGGTGATAACCATGCTATCAGTTATCTCCTCCCCTATATCCCGTAGCTGCCTAGCTAGATTCTCGAGTTTCGAGATATGTGTTGCTACGTCATCATCGGGTTCCATCGCAAATGCATAAAACCTTTGCAACAGCATATGCACATTTGCTTTCGATGATTGTTCATACACAGACTGAAGTTTAGTCCACATTTCTCTTGCCGTAACGCAATTTACAATGTGGCGGAGTGGTGTCGGGCCAACACTCATGGCAATAATGCGTTGCGCTTTGCAGTCGTTTTTTGACCATTTTGCCAAACGAATATTGAACTCATCATCAGACTCAGGTTCAACTTTAACTGGATGAATATTTTCACCATTCACAAGTTCAAATAAATCTGAAGCACATAATAAAATTTTCACCTGGAATTTCCATATGGAATAGTGCTCAGAGTTTTGTAGTTTATCAACTTTAAACATGTCATTTTCCATTATTATAATAAATATAAATGCTTGACCGCTTGGAGTACAAAAACTAATTTACTCGATTTTAAGCAAAAAAAAAAAACGACAGGGCTTTATAAAAAAAATTGCTAAACGGTTGTCCAGATTTTTCTATTATGACTTTCAATTGTCCTTTATAAAATCACGTGAACTGGGCCCATAACCTGTTAACTTAATAAAAGGAAAAAAGACGACCGACTTCTTTAAGATTATCATGAAAACTTAGTCTTTATTTAGATATGAAGTATAATGAAAGAGTTTGCAAAAGTGTTATACATATATTCTTGTAAGAGACATGCGCAGGTAGTTGCCAAGTTAAATTATTTAAATTCTAATTAATTTCAGTTTTACTCAACACAATTTCAAAGTCAAGTTTCATAGAACTTGAAAACTTGAATGGATGGAACTTGAAAATGGAATTTCTATTCAAGTTGATATTTTTCAAAATTTAATATGTGTTATTTTTTTGTTCGATATTCTATGCCCTTTTTAATTTTAATTCAACTGAAAATGTTTCTTAGTTTTATAGTCAAAGATAGAAGCATTGAGAAAATATAAATAGAAGTAACTATTAAAGATATTATGGAACTTTTGCGTACGCAAACCAATTCTCAAAGGGATATTTATTTATTTAATATTTCCTTTATAATTGTAAGGAATGATGGTATTGGTTGTTTTTGTTTTTTTTGTTACCATGACTATGATTTTTCAAGCTAAGCAGAAGATTTTATTTTACATATTGAAATATAGAACAAAATTATTTGAGGATAGTCTTATTAATATTTCATAATGTGTTTGGATAAAAAAAATATATATGGGAAGTTTAGACTTGTTGATAACAAAGAAATTTTTGTTTAAAAAAACACTCCTGTAACATAATAATTTAAAGCGTGGTACACATTATCAAACCTGAGTAACACTCGTGTTGGATATCAAACCGAACTGACAATGTGTACACGCTGAATGATGGTTTGACGCTCAGAACTGCCTGCTCACAAAATTTTTTGATACTGCGTGACAACCCTCGGTTTGTTGGGTGATTGCTCCATGATGTGTACACAATTTCATTCATGAGCCGTCATTCACGGAACAAAACATGAATTTTTATAGTGAATTAGTGGAAAAAGTGCAAACAAAATAAGAAAAAGCTCGTGTGTGTCATGAAAAAAGAACTAACACGATTCGTGGCGGAAATATCCTCAAAATAAAAAGAAACAATTTTCTGAGAGTAGTGGAATTTTTTTGCCTGACGCCCAACAGAACTGATAAGTGTGTACGCGAAACTTTTCACGCAGGTTTGATATCCAACACGAATGACACTCAGGTTTGATAATGTGTAGCACACTTAAGATGTTAGTGCATTGGGATCTGTCACGCTGGAAGTCTTGCAATTGAATCTTAGCTTATTCCACCCGCCATTTTCTAGGGATTATATCAAGTAGCCGGAGTCAGCAAAAATCATGCCAATGCCAGCCAACAATACGGATACTGTAGGCCAAGGAGCCACTATGTTCTGTTGTCGATTTTGTATTGCCATAGAAAGTTATAAATTTTTTTTGATTCCAATTCGTAATCAATTGAGTGGAGTCATCAATAACGTGAGAAGCGCAGTATCACAGATAAAAGAGTTACATACGCATCCCAGTACAAATAAAAATTACCATTTTTCAATACTTTTCCTTCCAAGCTCTTTTTCTTCTTCCTCAAAAACTAAATCGGTTGATAGAACAACCGATGGTCTGGTCTGTAGTTGACGTTTTATATGAATGTGCTGTGCACGTGTGTAAATTTATCTTTTATAACATCATATACCTATACAGTATACAAATGTATGTATATGTAGGTTACACAAATTTGACCAAAGTGGGGCATATCTCTGCGTCCCACGATACAACGGCAGACACCAACACAATTCTGAGATATTAAATTTTCAAAAAAAGAAAAAATGTATTATTCAAAAAATACTTTTTTGAAAATTTTTGATAATATTTAATTAATTAACAATCATATTGCAGAAACCGTTAAACTTGGTTCTAAGAAAATGAAAAACATAACTAATGTATAGAATGACCAAAAAACGCTATGTACCAAGTTTAAAGAAAATTGATCCAGCCGTTAAGGATGTAGTCGAACAGATAGATAGACAGACAGAACTGTAAAACCCACTCTTCGACTTCCATATCGTCGGTGCCCTCCTTTGCCCCCCCCCTGCGGGAGTTAGAACTACTTCCCAACCTACATAGTAATAAGAGCATACCAAGCATATTTGCTTTAGTATGAATAATATTAATTTCACCACAATCAGAAATTGAATAATCATCAAGAATGATGAAATGCATGTATACCTTTAACTAGTAAGAAGAATTATGAAATCATAGATATTGAATTGATGCATAGACAAATTAAAAGATCATCCACGATTGAATTTCACCATAATCATCAATATGAATCATCATTAAGAATGATGACATGCGTGTATCTATATATACCTTTAGCTAGTAAGAAGAATTATGAAATCATAAATTCAGAATTGATGCATAGACAAATTAATTTAATTTAGTATGAAAAGGGCTTCTCAAATTGATGGAGCATGAATATTATATCAGAACTAGATCAGTCTCGTCGTATAGCCGAAGATCTCCCCCCACCAGTGGTGAGGGATCTGAAGCTTTAAAATAAAAAGTATAATTTAATGCAAAATGTAAATTTTGTGTTTTATTTTTAATAAATCTTTTTAAAAATTGATCCCGAAGGATCAAATACAAAATTCGGGCGCCTATGCTTGGGGTCCGTATTACGAATTACGAAACGAAAGGCTAAAAAAAGATGCTTTAGGAAACGATAGTCACGACATTGATTGATTATGATTTACAGAATGGGTGCTTGAAAATATTTCCAGATAAAATCAAAAAATCTAAACCAAAACAACAAACATAATAAATGTGTGCCAGTTGTATAAAATCATATGTCAAAACTATAAAAACGACCGCCAAAAGCAGTCGTTAAATGTTTTATTTTATCTTAAACTACCCTATTCGAGAATACGCTTATAATCCAGTCAATTCGTGGCGTAACATGAACAAATTTGCAAAAAGTTGTACAAAAATAAATTTTTTGAAGTTTTAAGCCTAAATCTCGAAAGCTATCGGCTGTTCACAAATTACATACCATTGCAATTAACTTGAAAGTATATACAATTTCGAACAAATTTTAGGTCAAGGTTTTTTTTGCAACAGCCCATTCCTTTTTCTCTCTAAGAAATCCTTATTTAAAATTTACTACTTTAGCATATTTTTATATTATCTTGTTTAAGACGAAGGCTTACAACTAATTAATGATTTTCTTAAAGATGACTGAAGGTATTTTGAAGATTCAAAAAGTATTTCAAAGCAAATTGTTCATACTTTAGAAAGACCACAAACATTAATGCGAAAAAAATTACCGCGAGTTTTTTTAATGCAACTTGCATCAAGAATGCACTTTTTTTATATTTAGATTTGAATATATCAGAAACACGACGTGCTAGAGTAATTTCTAGGCCAGATTTAAAATCAGCGCATTAAAGACCACCAGAAAAGTATATCTTGGTTCATGTTAAAGACAAAATTCAAATTTTGTCACGCAAAGTAGTAAATGAGTTTTTTCTAGTGGATCTTCTGAAACAGTTAAAACACGTCAATTTTCAACTAGCGCTTGAGTCCAAATGGGTTGTTAAAACAGGGATTTGTTGGAACCAGTTTATACTTTCAATTGCTATTTAATGTAATTCACGAATATAGATAGTTTTCGAGCCATGAGTAAAAAACTCTGCACTTTTGTATTTCTGTCCACGTTGCGTCACGAAATTTTGTTTGCAAACCTCAGATTCGGATTCAGCACCCCTGAAAACATAAAGCAGGGAACAAATCAAAGCTACCTTACAATTTGCATGCAAAAAATACAATATGACTGGACTAAATCGCAATGTAAC
Source organism: Dasysyrphus tricinctus (assembly GCA_963921185.1). Classification (NCBI taxonomy): domain Eukaryota; kingdom Metazoa; phylum Arthropoda; class Insecta; order Diptera; family Syrphidae; genus Dasysyrphus; species Dasysyrphus tricinctus. The sequence goes on along the minus strand of OY992530.1, from coordinate 202,319,334 downwards.
GAAAGCTATGGATTTTGAACGATAATCGTAATTTGTAATCATGTGGCCCCAGTGGCGCGGTATGTTGTGCATTCTGAATCACTTGGTTCATGGTTCACTGCCGAATGACGGTAAAAGGCTGTTCAATAAATATGAGCAAAACGAAATACTCGTGAAATAGCTATAACTCCATCCTAAACACTTGGTGGTTGTTAAGTTTTTGACTTAACTCATGAATTAAAATACCAAACGATTAATACTTAATCTAATTTTAATTCTTAAATAAAAAGATGGCGGATAACCTCTAAGCAAGAAAGCACAATTCAAAGTGAAAGTTAGAAAGGTTATCCACGAGGTAAGAAAATTCACATAGGTAAAGTTTGTAGAGATTGTTGTTTCGTTGAGATTAAGCAAGAGTTGCCATTGCACTCAAAGTACAATCCGGTTGCTGATGCAACAGCTTCCCTCGCGTTTAATTAAGGACCATATCTGACTTGTTTTAAACGTAAACGCTCAGCTCTTCTAGGTTGATGTTCATTCACGACATCATTATTCGTGGCAGTGATATGAACAGTGATATGGTTGCTATTCCCAACTCCATCCTGTGTTTCTTGTGGGCTTGCACCTCTTTGAGGAGTGACGGTTGGAGAGATGGTAGCTGCATGGGGCGTGGACGGACTCACTTGTGGGCTGGTTCGTCTTTGGGGAGTGGATAGTGGCGAAACTAGATCCACAGGTCTCTCAACCGTTGGACTATACAAAACAAGAGAATCATTTGCGGACTGCAACACTCGTTGTGGAGATTGTGGAACCTCGTTTTCTGAAATTTCATTAGGATTATGATTATTTAAAACTTGAAAATTACCATCAGAGTTTTCTTTGTCAATTGATAACTCTCTCGAGTACGAATTTGATTCTGATGCCTCTTCTGAATCCGGTTTTCAGACTGAACGAGATACATCCTTCTTCCAAGTGTTTTCAGAATGACAGGACCCATGTTCTATAACTCAGGCGATAACTTTTCGAATCGTTAAAAAATGAAACAACTCATTCCTCAGTTATCGCCTGTGGAAAAAATCGGGTTTCTGTAACTGATCGCGATAAGTTCAATTTCCGAACTATTCTGGCTGGAATTTCCATTGGAAGGCGATAACTTGAAGTGTCATATTGACATTTCAAAATCAAAACAATTTTTTCTTTCGTGAACAAATTTTAGTTCTAGAAATAAATTAAGAATAAAAAAGTGTTTAAAAGTGATGTGGATAAGTTGAGGATTAAAAAAAGAATCTACAATTTAGATAGAAAGAATAGACGCAAATACATAAATGCTTTTAAGAATTGCCGGGCAACAAGTTGAGCCTTTTGTTATTGGAGAAAGTGCTTCTGGGAAGACAAAAAGTAGCTCAGAAAACTATTGAGAATTCGGATGTACCTTGGGTGACTTTTTTGTCTATAGATTATTTCTATACGATTCTCAATGAACAGCTACCAAAAAATGAAGTACCTTCTCGTTTTGCGTCTGGCTCTAACATATAGCCGGCAAAGGAAAGGACCAAAATTTACCGATAAAGTGTGGTAAAAGAAACAAAATAGCTAGTTTAGGTGATAACTATAATAAAGTTCTTTCAATCACTAGGTGTCCTTTGATATCATCATCGGTGGAACACCTTTTCGGTGCTTTCGTACCAAAGACAGCTAAAATCTACAAACAATTAGCTGAAAAACCTCAAGGCGAAGATGATATCAGAGTGGAATATGATTATTTCTTATGGCTACTGTTTAATTTCAAGGGAAGCAAATTCCAACGCGTCATTAACGATTTTATGATGCAAGGAGGTAATTTCACAAAGAGTGATGGAACCGATAGACGATAATATGGAGAACACTGAAACAGATATCCAGAAGTATGTAATACTTCTTAGGGTAATGGTTGGTGCATCAAGCCGGAGGTCTTGGGATGGAAACCCAGCCTATGATACCTCAACATAATAGATTTTTTTCGTAATGACATTTGTGTTTACTCTTGTTGTTTCTTTCCTTACTGTTTATCTGCCTATGAATTTTTTGCATTTGCAATTTGTTTTAATTTTTTGAATTGGTGAAACTTTCGATAAATATTTTTCTTAGCATTTCGTTGTATTGTTAGAGGCCAACTAAAATTTTCGTTTCACATCAGGGATCAGGAGCGTACCTACTAGACTTAATACCGTAATTAAAAAGTTTCGTAAATATGTTACAATTAAAGATAGAAAAAAATTTAGTTTACAGAAGTATTGGAAGAATTGCCGGTATGGCTTTTAACCATGGAAAACTCTTAAAATAAATAAATTAAATTGGGTGGTGCAACAGCTCGTGGAGTACCAGGGGCCCAACTATGTAACTCGGTTCTACAATAAAAACGTTCGAATTCGCAAAATCTCAGCTCGCTAATTCTTAAGCCAGCGCTTATAAACGGAAATAGAACAGCGTTAATTCAAGCTTCTCTGGCACAAAGTCGGAAGCACTAAAATTTTATCCCACTTTCATACATATTACCACTTACAATAAGCATTGAAAACAACTTTCGAATGGATTCGAAAGTAGAATAAAGTTACATAGTAGGGACCCAGGGCCTAGTGACCTTACAACTCTCAACCATTCCTGTGTGCGTGTTGTTGGCAGGAATTGAGGGGACCTACAGTTTTTTGCCGAGTCCGAACGGCATGATGAGAAGCACAAGTTAGTATACTCTTGGAGAATTTGTCAGTTACTCGCAAGAGGCAGTACCTCGGATAAAACATTTCTGTTTTTAGATGGCACGGCGGGGAATCGAACCCACACTTTCGGCATGACATTCCAACGAACTAACTATTATGTTACGAGGTACTACGATTGAAAACCCATGGACGGTTAAATATTCTTATTTTTTGAAAAAGATTTTGTGGTTTACATACATATTCTTTTTTTTTTTGTTGCTACCCCTTTTTCATCCGGCCGTTCAATTGATTTAAAGGACATGGAATACCGGTGGACACAGAATACTACAACTCGTTACTTTGTATCAAAGAGATCGTTTCAAGCAAATTGGAATTGATGTTTTGTGTTGATGGAGAAACTTTTGGGCACACAAGTCAACGAGAATTAAAAACAAACGTTGCCAATGTCGATGTTACCAATGACAAGAAAGATGAATACAATATTAAGTAAGTTCTTGAGAGAGTTCCTAAAGAGAGTTCTTTTTACTACCTAATTGTTTTTGTGTTCAAATTTTAGATAAGTAACTGAATGGCGTTTTGTTTCACGTCTCAAAGAACAAATGACAGCCTGTTTTGGATGGCTTCGGTTCCATTATGCCACTTAATTTATTGAAAATCTTCCATTAACATTATTTCGAGCTACTTACGTATGTGCGAAATACAAAATATTGATGTTAAAGGCTGGCGCAAAAACACTCTCTACAAGGGTGATTATCAATTGAATCACAATCATTCAATGGTTCTGGAGAGTTTGCTCATATTTTTCAATTAAATGCGTTTCCGTCTATTACAATTTGTAACGGGTACCTCTAGAGTTCCAATTGATGGGTTCGAAGAGCCTTACGACTCAAATGAACCACAAAAAATGTTCACCAATGAAAAATGGAGTACACCAAACAATTATCCATGAGCCCATACATACATGGTTTGTTAAAAACATATAATTTATTTTGCATTTCAGTTTAAATTTATTAATGAAATCTTTTTGTATTTTTAGTCGTTTGGATTTACCAACCTATGAAGATTTTATTTACAACATAAGGATAAATTCATAAAGGCAATCAAGGTAGCCAAGGCTTCGCTGGAGTCGATTAAATTATTTATTATTAGCTTTGTATATGAAAACCATAGTATTCTCATGAAATTTTTTTTTTAGTTGAACGTGGACCCTATGAGGGCGCCACATTCAACCGCATTCGATTGCGTGGAGATTTGTGGAGTCGACATACATAAGGAATAGAAGACAAGAAGTAAGAGCAAGAGGAAAGTATTGTTTCCATTCTTATAAGAAATATAGGGAGTAAGAGAGATAAGCAAACAGCTGTTTGTGAAATCATTGTATATGTTTTCATATACAAAGGTGAAATGTCAAAGAATAGAAAAAGGTGAAGGAAATGAGAATATGTTTCTTGTTTCTTGTAGGTTATTTGTTGTTTTATCATTGTATACCCAATCTATAGTATTCTCATGAAACACGATTTTGTAGGCAGACATTTGGTCGATAGGTTCGCTGTGATCGCCTTACCGAGATCCCTTAACAAAAATTAGTATTACATTTGGACGCATAGATGGCCACGAGCTTTTTTTCTTCATGAGAATACTATAGAATTTATATACAATGGTTTTATTTAGAAAATATTATTTTGTATGAAGTCAGAGAAGCAAAGAAAAATATAACAAGGGGGTAAAAGAGATATCTGAGTAAGCTGCTTGCGTCGTCGTCGCCCGTCGTTGGTGTCTAGGTCATAGCAACGAGAAGAAAAATTATTATTTGAAGAGATTTTCTTGTATGTAGTGTGAAAAGACAAACGTGTGTAGGTTGTTGCTATATTTTGTTATTGAGGGTAGGTTTTGTTTTTGTTTTTTTTTTTTTTAATTGACTTGAAACTTTCTTGCAAAGTTTCGAGGATAGGCATATGGTACCTATGTATATCTTTTGGTAGATATTTTGATTGAAATTTTCTTACATGATTTCGGTTGTAGGTATTTTGGTGTGTATTTGGATTTTTACTTGCAACCTTTTTTGCCGGGGTGGGTCCTTTGGTGCGTAGGTAGGTATGTAGGTATTTGAAAGTTTTTATGTAGATAGGTAGGTACCTAATTACTATTAATTTTTTAATAGTTTTATGTTATTATTATTTTTTTTTGCTAGGTAGATAGTTTTTTTTGTTAATACCTACATAGTTTTAATTACCTTCATAGGTACCTACATATAAAGGTACATATTATAAACTATTTCGAGTTGTTATACCTATTTAATAGGTATTTGTAGGTAGGTAGGTACCAGGTACCTACATAGGTATTTTAATTAAATTTTGTATGCAAAATTCGGGGGTGGGTTTAGGCAAAGGTATATGTATTTTTGGTAGGTAGGTAGGTACAAAAAGGTAAGTAGGTACATATGTATATGTAGGCACATATTACACAGATTTATTTATTACACAGATTTATTTTGAATAAGTTGGTAGGTACCTATGTACCTACCTATTTATTCAAAATAAATTGGTAAAAATAGTAACTAGGTGCTGTTTTTTGTATGTAAAATTCAAAGCCTTTATTATTTTTTATTCAAGTTCAAGTAAAGGAACTTTTTCCCAATGCTTGTTTGTTTTATGATCATGAAGCGAAAAAATTACTAATCATTATTATAACCCTTTTTCGGGTTTTTTTTGGATAATACCTACCTACAGCTGTGAATATGAAAATAGCAGTGATTTCACAGACATTGTTGAAGGCTTTCTACTTTTGGTTCTAGACTTTCCTATTAAAAAAAGAATGCTTTCAGTCAAAGCCTAAAACATTAGCATTGTTAAGAAAGAGATAACTATAGATAATTTTTCATGCTTTCAAAGTAACGGTAGATTTAATCGTTAGGCATCGTTTTTGAAGTGAACATTGAAATAGCAGTATTTTGTAAATAGTGGACTTTTGACTTTTTTAAAGTGCTATAAGCTGAAAGCAAGTGAGTTGTAGTAGACGAAATGTTTTTAAGGAAATATGAACATAAAGAAGAATTTGTAACATTTTTTTTCTGCAAAAGTGGACCATATTAAACACTTCATTGATGAACAGTGCAAATTAATTCTAATGCTGCTCAGAGAAGGCAAGTCATACCAGAAAAAGCAGCACATTTCTTGTTGTTCGGCTTAAATGATCTCAATTTTTATAAAATATGCGCAAAAGCCAGAAATAAGAGATGGAAACAGAAAAATAACACCTCTTGACGGAAAAAAGATCGTGCGATTGTCTAAAGAGAATTCACAAAAATCGGGAATTGAGATTCGCTTACAGCTCAATCTGTCTATGAGTGATATGAACTGGAGATGAAGACTCCTAGACGCAAATTTGGGGGCAAGCATGTCGAAGAAAGAGCCACCTCTCACCAAGAAACATAAAGAGAAACACATGTAGATGCAAGAAACTATTTTGGATTTCCTGTGTGCTTAATATTTTGCGGGCAGATGAGTCCAAATTTGTTTTTTATCGCGGTATTTGATCCTGCCAGTATGTGTGACGCCTTTCCAACACTGAACCTTAACCTCAGTATTCCACACGAACGGTTAAGCATAATATCATTTTTTCGTTATTTTAAACTCACTGCTATTTTCGTGTTCACAACTGTACCTTTAATTTTTTTATTTCTCAAAAATTAAGAAAGATTTTTGCATTTGGTTGTCGACATTTCACTGAAAGTTGATAAAATAATTGAAGAAAGAAAATAACTTTAAAAAAATAGAAATTTTTTTCCAAAAAATTTGACTTTGAAATTGAATTTCTCAAAACCATTCTTTTAAACATCTCCATTATAAAAAAAAATAGAATATTGACTTTCTTCGAAATAGCTATAACAGGTTATTGTATGTGTAATGTGTTTTCGTTGATACCTAGGTACATTAAAGTATTTTTTTGGGGGAGAGTAAGATAACTTGGGCGCCGAAAATTGATAACGGATTTTTGTATAGGAGTTAAATACAAGAATGGTTTTCTATGGGAGGGGGTCTATTTTGCTCCGTTTGGGCGGAAGGGGCACTTTTATAAAAAAAGTACTAAAAATAAAAAAAAAAATACTAGAAAATAACGGTTATACTTAAAATTAAGTATTATACCTTTTTTAAAGCCAATACTCTGTTCTATTAGCTAATTTTTGAATCAAGTGAAATCTACACATGGGTTTTAAGAAAACGATTTTTAAACTCAAAATTTGTGAAAAAAGCGAAAAAAAGGTTTGAAGTGTAATTTCTCAAAACTGTAAGATTATATATGATTTTATTTTCTGAAATTCGTTGCTCTAATTAATTCTTAATCTAAGACTGAAAACTAGATGATTCTATGTCTGCTAGTTTTTGAGAAAATTGAAAATATGTAGGTATATGTATATTTGTATAGCTAAAACAACTCCTTCAATAATTTGTGGCGAAAAAAGAGGATGCCATCTGAATTCTTGATCAAATATGATTGAATGAAAAGAAATATTTATTTGAAGCGGTTGTCAAAAAAATTATTTTTTAATATATCAAATTCTTAGAACATTTTTTAGGAAAATTGTTGGTATGCAAATCATAAGTATTTATTTATGTGCATATAAAAATAAAATTTCACTCAAAATTATCAACCCATTTTTGAGATATCGAATTTTCAAAAAAAAATTTTTGCTTTTTTTTATAAATTCAAAAATTTCTTTTCAAAAAAGAAATTTTTGAATTTATAAAAAAAAGCAAACATTTTTTTTTGAAAATTCGATATCTCAAAAATGGGTTGATAATTTTGATATGCAATATTATGAGATCTTATTTGGAGGGCTCACAGCTGTACCAAACCAAGACATACAATTTTTTTTCCAAAATTACTTTCCTAGATGTAAAGAAAGAAGAATATTGGATCTGCACTCTTGGTACTTCATATTCGCAAAAAAAGTATGTCATCAAATTGGTCAGTAATTGGTGAAGAAAGTTAACTTGTCCTAGAAATTAGTCAGCCCTAGAAAACTTGTAGTCAAGACTTAAAGTTTCTTAAGGTCACGCACGATTTTTGCCACCTCATTTGTGGAATATTCACAAAAAATGTATACCGATCCAAAAGATCAGAAGATCATAATTAGATCAACTATTTTCAATAATTGGTCAGCCAAAGTTTTTCTTATGAATTTTTAAAGTTCGTTTCAAGGTTACAAAAAAAAATGTTGGCATCTCACTTGAAAGGTCACTTAACGGTCATAAAAGGTCAGCTAGTAAGTTTCAGTAATTGGCCAGGCATTGATTTTTATGAATTTTCAGATATTTTTAAATTTTTTCAAGGTCAGTGATTTTTGGTACATGGTACCTCATTTGTGTGGTATTCACAAAAAAATTATTTTTTAATGTTTCTGTTTTTTTGTGCCAAATCATTATAGGTCTTAAAATTCGAAGATAGACACGTATTGTGGGTTTTCCCACCAAAAAAGAAACTATTGAAATATTTAAAATCGTTGGAGCTGTTTTTAAAAAAATAAATTTTTTACATATAAAATTCTCAAAACATTTTTAAGAACAAATCTGGGTATGCAAATCTAATGTATATATTTATGTGTATATAAAAACAAAATTTGAAAAAAAAATTGTCAACCCGTTTTTGAGATATCGAATTTTCAAAAAAAAAAAATTGAAACTTTTTTTAAAAATCCAAATACTTTTTTTTTTGAAAATTTTGATATGCAATATTATTTGATCTTATCTGAATTTTGTACATAAAAAAATTCATCTAAATCCGTTTAGCCGATAACGAGAAAATTCAAAATAAAAAAAACGTTCTATGACAGGTACTATTAATAGTTGCTAAGTGTAAAATTTTATAATTTTTGGTAGTAGATCGTACTAATTTTAGTTTATGAAAAAAGTTTAATCAAAATCGTAGGAGTCGTTTTTAAGCAAAAAAATATTTTCCTTTGCGGTTTTTTAACTTTTGTGTGTAAGGTACCGTTATTTTTTCATAAATGTAAAATTTTTTCTAAAAATATTTTAGAGAGTACTAAAAAAGTCTTAAATATCGAGTTTCAAATAAATCGATCATCTCGTTTTCGAAATATTTGATTTTCCAAAAAAAAATTGAAACATTTTTTAAAAATCCAAAAAATATTTTTTCAAAAATTTTGGTACACAAAACTATTATATTTTTTGGAAGCTTCTGTGTAAAAAAAATTATTGAAATCCGTCGTACCGTTTTGAAGAAAATCAAAAAAATGGTTCCTTGGGAGGTACCATTAATAACCATTTCTGAAAAATGGTATTCCACCAAAAGAAAGCCTTTACTAAAATAAATTTATCGATTTTTTTTAAGAAAAGTTGTCGAGAAAAAAGCGATTATGTAAAATTGACAAAAAAAATTGTATGGCAGGTACCGTTATTTTTGGTTCTAAAAAAAAATGAAAAAAACGTGTCGGCAGAATCACCAAAAACCACTATGTACCAAGTTTGAAGAAAATCGATCGAGCCGTTTAGGCTGTAGACGAACAGACAGACAGAATTGTGCCACCCACTTTTTTGGTGTTCTCTATCATCGTAATATCATGTTTGATTGTTATCTCAAAAATTTTTTTTTTGCACGAATCCAAAACTTGCCTTATAGTACCTATAATCGCAAGTAAAAATCGTATGGGGAAAAACTCTTTTATTATAATTTGACAATTATTATTCTTTTTCTCAGCAAGAATATCGACGATCTTATTGACATCTGTTATATGATTGTTACTCCCACTGACTTAATCAACCTGTGTATAAAGGGGTGCAGGGAATTAACTTCACGGGAACTACCTTCACATGGGAATTAACTTCACCACTAGTGGGAATTAGTTTCACTTTTTTGAAGTGAAATTACTTCCCACTGAAAGTGAGTAATAATTTCACTTTTTTGTGGGAATTAATTTCACTTTAATGTGCGTTTCTTTAAATCCAGATGCTTTAAATGCCAAAGAAACTTTGCATACACCCAGCCTCGCACCTACCCCAAATCCTATAATGGGCCCAAGCAGGGGGGTTGCAGAGGGGCAGCATGCCCCCCCATACATACCACACTCTTTATTCGCCGTAATGCTTCCTGCTAGCACTGTATTTATTCACTGTATTTATCCTAGCAGCAAGCATTACGGCGAATAAACAGTGAGGTATGTATGCAACCCCCCTGCTTGGGCCCATTATAGGATTTGGGGTAGGTGCGAGGCTGGGTGTATGCAAGTTTCTTTTGCATTCAAAGAATCGGGATGGAAACACAATTTTACATTTTTGTAATTTCTATCATATCATAGGTGGGAAATAACTTCACACAATTTTCGGATGAAATTATTTCCCACCTTATTATTATTCCCATTAGTGGTGAAGTTAATTCCCTGCACCGTCATAATTGCAGTTCTATTCTTTTAAAATTTGTATTCGGAACATTTTGTAAAGATAAGCTTAATATCAAACATTTCGATTTGTTTTTGTATGGTCTGGGGGGGGGGGGCAATTGCCCGCTTTTAGCACTCCGTACTTACGCCACTGACTATAGTTGCCGGAAAGCAAGTGGACTGAAGCTAATGTCAAAAACCAACAAAAAGTAGCGTAGACGATGAAAATGACGAAATTTTGTATGTCTAATAAATGTTTTTTTTTTTCAAAAAATGTCCATAATGGTGTAATACTTCTTTTTAAATAAATGAACTTATTGCCTTGTTACTTCTTCAAAAATTATGTCTGTTTTTATTATCTTGAATGACAATTTTTCGAGGCAAAACTGAACCAAGTCACAAGTTTTTTTTTTCTTTGCAAATTTTTGTGAACATTTTCAACTCTAGCTTTTCCATTTTTAATTAAAAAGATAATTTGGAGAATAAACTTTAGAATTTTCCTTATTACGAGTAAAATATTCATTTAAATAATTAATGGCAGTTTATTTACTAAACCTCTTATTATCTTCGAATTCTCTTTTTGTGACTTGGTTCGGTACAGCTGTGAGCCCTCCATTTGAAATTTGTACATATATAAGAAACTTAACATAGATCCAGTAAGTACACTGTTCATAATCAAAACAACTACATATGTATGTAGTTCAAACAATTATAAAATTTCTAGCTTTTGTTGGAAATTTTACAAAATGCACTGAAATTACACTCAACATGCTGCATGCAGTTTTTGTTCCCCTCTACGACCTAGCAACAGTTTATATTCATTTTGAAAATAAGACTTTGATCCAGATTTGTTACGCTGGGCATATTGAATAGTTTTTTAAAGAAAATTTGACAGCCTAACCCCTCAAAGCCCCTTTAATATTGATGTCAAACATCGTTATTGTTTCCAAAACTCTCGATATCCACAGTGCAATTTACATCAAAACTTTTCATATCCATTGCAACCAGTAGGTTTGCTTTCAAAACTCTTCTTATCCATCATAGGCTATTGATTATGGTATCGTCGGTTCAAAGGTAAAACTCACTAAGTGCAGAAAAAAATGTTCAAGAAAATGAGAATGAAATGCATTTTGTTAATCCAAAAAGTCTCATTTTGCACGGTTATTATAGACATTTAAACGATGCCCGGGAACTTTATTTAAAAATTTTCAAAACGTGACTTTTCAGCTTTAAAGAGTATGATTACGGTATACCTATAAGAAGGAACTAAAACGTTCACGGGTTTTTATTGTAAACAATTTCAAATGGGTCATTAAAGATTGGAAAGTAGGGGAGTGCTTTTATATTAGAGGGTGCCATTGTGAGAGGGGGAATGGTGGGGAAACTGGCCATATCCAATCATTTGCAACAAAACTCTTCATAACCAAATTTAATTGCTAAATATCTTTTAAACGGAACTTCCAATATTTGTTCGCTCTCAATCATAAAATAGATTTAAAAATCGTCTATTATGGCTTTGTATATGAAAAATTTTCATAAACAAAGATTATAGGTACAAAATAAAATCTTTTATAACATCTACCATTACACCTTAATTAGTTTTTTTTTCATTTGCACAAAAATGAAAATTTTGGATATGACGAGTTTTGGTTCTCAACTACCCACTCAGTTGTAAAAACTAACCCACATCACGGTTGCCGTTTTGGTAGGATCCTACCAAACTTGGTACGATTTTTCAGCTTTGGTAGGTTGGTAGGCTAAAATCCGATTTGGTAGGTTTTTTCATACAACTATTGAGCATAATATAAAACATTGTACAATCATAAAAATTGAGATCATTTCCGATCAACTCAAAAAATGTCAAATAAACTCAAGTAAACAGAGACTTGAATCATTTGGCGTTGATCAGCGTATTTTTTTAAGATCAAATTATGAGCTAATCTCGTTGAAAAATTCTAATTTCATTTCCAAATAATATAATTTTTAAAATTAATTTTTCAAAATGAAATGATTTTAACCTAATTCATACAAAATTATGTTGAAAATATATTATGTCACACCTCAAGTGAAAGCATTTGAAGATTATGTCAAAATTGTATGCATAGAAAATTCCATGGAAGGTGAAATCATTAAATGTTAGCATGAAACTACCTCAATAAATAATTCGAAAATATATAACTAGCATCTATGCTCCCAAGTGAACCTCCTTAACATAAACCTTGATTCACTTTTTATTTACTGCACATCTTTGTCGTGGGGTGGAACTCGAATTTTTGTTTAAGCTCATCATTCAACAATTTCGGTTTTTTTTCAAATTTTCTGGAAAATGGATTTCACGATTTTGAATAAACCTCGTACCTCTAATGTGTTTTTGAGGTTTCTACCAAAGAAAATTTGCAAAACGGAAATAGAGTTTTTTTATTTGGTAGGTTTTTATTCAATTTGGTAGGTATTTTTGGGAAATTTGGTTGGATTTTTTTTTTGCAAGCGGCAACCGTGACCCACATACCTACCTACCTATTCCAATGTATAACAACCTCTTCCTCTTGCACCATAGAAACCCAAATATATTGAAGACAATACGCCTACAGCAGGGAAAAAACAAATTCACCTTCACATGTATACCTACCCCTTCCTCTTGCACCATAAAAACCCCATAAGCCAAAAAGAATATCCAAAATTGTTCTTTTTGTGTCTTTCAGCTTTATCTGCATAGTAAAAAAAAAAATGTAAACAAAACCGATAACCAAAACAAAATTGAATATTTTCTCCAAAATGCCTTCTACCTGATTCACTCTAACTCTCATAAATTTAGTATACGTCTTTCCCGTGCTTATTTTAATCTTAAGGTCCACACTTCCACTTATTCCACAATTCTCCACGTCAAGGTACCCCTTGGAGACTTGAGATGTCGCCCTCTTCGAGTGCCACCATGATAGTACTATGGTTTTCATATACAAAGTTATTAGGTATATACATACATGTATTTTTTTTTTTTACAAAAGTCGATTAAATAAAATTGTCACATAGTCTAAGAGCTGGTTGCAATTTTGACTGTTGAATGCATAACCAAAAAATTAGTATGAGGGTCTGTAGGTGCGTGCATCTTGACATCGAAAACAAAAGTCTGGCAGGATTTTATTGGTGCCCGTGGTAGGGACGAGGGGTTGAAAATAGTGGTTTTGAGACTATGCTAGGGTCACATGCGCTTCAATTCAATAATTAATAATGAGACGCTCTCTCATTTTCTATAAGTCCACAGTCTTTAATTGTATCGGTCCGAAAAATAAAACATTTTCAAAAACATAAAAAGAAAATGCAACAAAATTAATTCCCTATTTTTCAACAATGTATACAAAAAAACATTGCACATTGACTGTCTATAGTAATGGAGACTGATACATTTTAGGTCTCCTGCACTTAGTCAATGTAAAGATTTTTAATACTATAGCTGAGGTCCGACGGTTTTCCAATTTTAAAGCTCCGAAATGTTGGTAAATTTGAAATAAAATTAACAACACTGATCTGCAATAATTTTGGTAATTCATTTTTTTTATTATAGCTATTTTTAATTTAATAAGGTCTCTTAACACTATTTATTGTTGTCTAAATAAATATTGATTTACAGCGATAGCTGAAAGCAGAGAAAGAAGTGTCTTTGCCAATGCTTCCATTGCGATGGCTTCCTTACCGGCAGATTCCGAGGATTTCTTAAATACTGCGTTTGATTGCCATAAGCGTTTCGGAGCCACCACCTCTGTGGATTATTCTCGACTCCTTGATTGTGGCAGCTAAGACACAAAGGGTGCCGTCCAACGAATAGTCAGATTCATCCATGATTTGCTGAGTAGCACCACGAATTTCAACAGTACATCTGTACTCGCTAAATTTCACTCCACTGAACCGCAGGTGTCTTCAGCAATTATAACCTGCTCAATAAAATTACATTCACCCAATTCAAACAGCAGGGCTGATTCATGTCGACATGGTTAAACAACCAGTCACCAGGGCAGGTCACTCAACAATACCATCGAAACAGCTGTTATGGGTAATTGTGGATAACTTTCCGGTTGATGAAGACATTGTAGTTGTTTGTTAGGATGTTTAGCCTTGTCACGCATCTTCTCCTTATCGGCCAACTCCAAGTCAGTGATCTTTGCCAAGTAATCGAATTTTGATGGAACTTCCGAATACTTTGATCTTGTCAGTGTCTTTTGATTGTTGGCAATGATAATCTTGGCTTTTTCTACCTTTTGGGGTTGATGCACGCCAGTCCTCCAGTTTTACCAGTATTTTTGATAATCTGAATGACATGCAACCTCCTGAGCCTCGTCTATTGCCTACTTGTTAAAGAATACCTTGCTGATGCAGGATCTTCGAAGTCTGAAGTCAATGAAAATCTCTGAAAATAAATAAAAATTTTCCATAAATACGCAACAATATTTCCACATATTATTTTTTACCTTTTTGGTTTGATCCATTTTAATTATCATCCTTTTTTACTTTATTTTGATTTGTCTCTTCTATTTTTCTGTTCAGTTTTATTTTTACTCACCAGCTTTTGAGCCAGCGATAAGTTTTGACATTTAAAATGAAAAACTTATCGACTTTCAGAGATACAGAAACCCATTTTATCGATTTTTTCCAGGATTTCTATTCCGATTGTTCCAGTCGATAAAATTAACGACTGTCAAAGTTACAGAAACCCGATGATGCGATAAAATGAGTTTCATTTCAATTTTCATCGTTTCTCGACTATTTTTATCGATTCGATATTACAGAACATGGGCCCAGGTATCCACTTGATTTGCTTTTGGTACTGACGAATAAAAACTTGCTGTCGGGGCAAAAACTTCGTCTTATTTTTGCTGAGTTTTGCTTCACTGATTTTGTCTGGAATCATGGCGGACAGACATGTTTGGTGGCTTCGACCATGAAGCTTTTCGGCTGGAGACACCCCGGTGCTATCAGGTGTAGAGCGAAATGTTGCCAAAAAGATAGCCAAAGCGTCATCTTTTTGATTCGAGTCTTCCAATATTTTAGATAGAGAAGTTTTGAATGTTCGTACCATTCGCTCTGCGACTCCATTCGATTCCGGGTTGAACGGTGCCGAAGTCAAGTGTTGAATCGAGTTCCGTTTGCAAAATTCTTCAAAATCCTTGGAAGCGAATTGCGGCCCATTGTCGGAAACCAAGGTCTTGGGTAAACCTTCCAACGCAAAAATAGATTGCAATGCCTGCGATGTTGCAAGTGATGTGGTCGATGACATCTGGACCACAAAAGGAAGTTTAGAACTCGAATCGACAACGATAAGCCACATTTTCTTCTTAAATGGCCCAGCAAAGTCGACGTGCACTCGCTCCCAAACTTCAGCAGTTATAGGCTAGCTCGAATATTCCTTGGCTGAATGACTGGCATTATTTTTGCAGGAACGGCACTCCTTCACTGTCATCTGTATCTGATCATCGATACTAGGCCACCAGCAATGACGTCTCGCAATCTGTTTCATCCTTGTCATGCCCCAATGTCCATGATGAATCATCTGCAAAACTCTTTTTGTAAAGCATTAGGTATAACAACTTTGCAAAAATTCTCACTCTGAAAAAGAAGAACATTAGTATACACACTCAAACAAAACTTTCTACGGTAAAACGGCAATAACTCAGACTCAAATGGTTGTATGAAATTTGGCCAACCATTCTGAACATACCAGATTACTTTCTTTATTGTTGGATCACGTGCTGACTCGGCTGCAATTTCATAGGCTTTCACCGGAAAATTTTCGAGGACTTCATCGGCAAGATGAACAGTTTCTTCTTCTGATTTATCAAAATCCTCGTCTGGTCCTGCCTCATGGACAAGCAGTCGGCGTTTCCATGCAACTTTGTTGATCTGTAGTGGATATTGTAGGTGTAGCTCATAAGCAGAATAGCCCACCGCTGCGCTGTAACCGTTGGATTGTCATCACTGGTAATTTCTTATTCGGACTAAAAATCGTAACCAATGGTTGGTGGTCCGTAATTAATTCAAAGTGCCGGCCGTAGAGATATTGGTGAAATTTCTTTACACCATAAACGATTGACAAGGCCTCTTTCTCTATCTGACTGTATCCCTTTTGCGTGTCGGTAAGCGTTTTGGAAGCAAACGCTATTGGCTTCTCGGAGCTATCGGGATAGTGGTGGGAAATCACAGCTCCAATACCATGCGATGAGGCATCCGTAGCTAGAGAAAGAGGTAGATCATTTTGAAAATGAACCAGACTGGAAATATTCAAGTTTTCTCTTTAAAATCACTGAACGATTTTTGTTGTTGACGGCCCCAAACGAATGATGTTGCTTTGGCTCTAAGCTTGTTGAGTGGCGCAGCTAACTGTGAGAAGTTCGGTATGAATTGGTTGTAATAATTCAACTTACCCAAAAAAGCCTCTAACTCCTTTAGATCTTTTGGTCTCGGTAAGTTGCTAATGGCCTTGAGTCTTGATTCTGAAGGTCAGATTCCACGATCGTCGATGATATGTCCCAAATACTCTATTTCGCTTTCAGCAAATTTGCATTTGGACAAACGACACTTCAAACCATGATCAGCGAAACGTTGGTACAGCGTTTTAAGATTCTTCAAATGCTCTGCGTTGTCTCGGCCCGACACAATGATGTCATCTAAGTAGGAGACGCAAAAATCAAGGTCAGCCGTCAGCTGCTCTATGTAACGCTGGAAAATTCCCGTCGAGCTCGCCGTCCCGAAAGGAAGTCACTGATACTCAAAAAGTCCAAGATGAGTGTTAATGACACACAGACGCTTGGACTCATAATCTAAGGGAATTTGAAGGTAAGCATCAGAGAGGTCCACCTTTGTGAAAAAAACGTCCACCTTGGAGGCGACAAAAAAGTTCTTGGATACGTGGAACCGGATGTCTATCAATCTCCAAATAAGGATTTATGGTAACCTTGAAATCACCACAGAGCCGAAGATCTCCATTCTGCTTTTCAACCACCACGATGGGGGCTGCCCACTGGCTGGTCTCAACAGCACGCAAAATTCCCAGATCAACGAGTCGTTCAATCTCTTGCTTGACAGCAGCTTGTTGGGCGAAAGGCACCGGTCGATATTTAAAATACCGTGGACGGCAATTAGATTTCATTGTTAAGTGAGCAGAAAAATGTTTGCTACATTCAAGTTCAGTGCCAAAAACAGATTTGTATTCTTCGCAAAGCTTACCTGCTTCTTCTGCAAGCTCATCACGTGACTCGTCTAAAAAATTGAGAATTTTTTCTTCGTGTGGATACTTTACCTCAAATTGAAAGGCTTCGAACCAGTCAAGGCCCATGATGTTCGAAGCACTTGCACTGTCAACTACAAGTAAAGTTGTTTGCTTTCGTCACGCCACTTCACCGTCACCTTTGCATATAAAAACTATAGTAATATTATGCCAACGAGCGATACTGGCGACATCTTTTAGGCATTAAGGGAACTAAAAATGTAGACTTAGACGATTAGTGTAGACTTATAAGAATAAGGATATGAAGAAAGAGGAACCGATAATAGTAGAACGAGAATACTTTAAACTAATTTAAAGGGAGTTTGAGGGAGAGAAAAAAAGAATAATTTTGTTGACGATTAAGAGGAAATAGAAATTAAAGAACGAGAAAACGTCAGATATACGTGGTGCAAATTTACGGTTATTTTTCTGAATTTTTCAATTTCGATTAAATTTTAGTCATATATTTACCAAATAAAAGTGAAAAACTATAATTTTTAGCTGTGATTATTGTCTTTGCAAAAAGTGTGTGAATTAGAAATATTTGCCACTGGAAATTATTCGGTTCGGAAACGGTTTTAAAAGGCATATTGTGTGCTGGTGATGCCCTCAAAATTTTTACCAAATTCTTAAAAAAGTGTTAGATATACTTAATTCTTCCTTAATTTTGTCCTTTTTTGAATTTTTGCCCCAGGAATTTAGTTTTTCAAACTATTCCTAAGGGTTTTTTTTTTATTGTCTGCCCATTGGTGCTGGTGTTCCCTGATCATTATTACGTAGTGATATTTTTAAATTCTTAAGTCAATAAAAATTGCTAAATAAACTTAATTTCTTATTCATTTAGTCCTTTCATACATTTTTGCCACAGGAATTTAGTTTTTGAAACTATTCCTAAGATTTTTTTTTATTTTTTCCCATTATAGTGATAATTTCGTCCATTTTGTGCTTTTAAAGATTAATTTCAGATTTGTTTTTTCAATTCGTAGGGTGTTTTAATCCTAATTGTAGTGAAGTGTTGTAAAAGTTATAAATTCTTGATTTTAATTTTTTCCAATTTGTATTTTTGTTTAAAATTGAGGTAAGTTTGTTAATTGCAAACTTTTTCAACTTTTTTAATTTACAGGGTAGCTCAAATTTTAAATTTTTTGAATAATTTTTATATCTATTGGGTGTATTAGGGCGTATTTAAAAAAAACTAAATATTGAATTTAGTTTTTATTACTTATTTCTTCAATATTTATTTATATTCTTGTTTTGTTTGCTTACTTATTAATTAACTTAGTTATATTAGTTGCTTTTAACCTACTTATTTAACTATTCATTTACTAAATACTCATTTGCTTACATACTCATTTTATCGCTTAGCTTACCTACTCCTTAATATTAATATTTTTTAAGTGCTAACTTTTTTCAATATTTATTTATATTCTTGTTTATGTGCTTACTTAATAACTTATTTAATTTTTTAATTATTCATTTACTTACTCATTTGCTTATTTATTTATATACTTACTCGCCTTTTAATTTACTCAGTAATTGCTTCTGTTACTTATTAACTTAATAATATCCTCATTTGCTTATTTATTAACTCACTCATTTGCTTACCTTCTTGTTTATTTACTTTTTTGCTTTTGGACTTATTAATTGCTTTTATTCTTTATTAACCGCTTACTTTTTTTTATTAATAATTAAATTGCTAAAAATTTTTCTTTATCAAGTAACTTTCATTTAGTAACTAATTGACTTATTAATTAACTTACTACTCAGTAGTAGAGAGTAAATACTTACTTTTTTATTGGCTTACTCATTGTCTTACTCATTTGCTTACTTATTTACTTGCTTCTTAACTTACTTACTTATTACCTATTTAATTTTCTTATTTATTAACTTAATACATTTAATTGCTTACTTTTTCAATTAATTATTAACTTTCTCATTTGCTTACCTCCTTACGTACTTACTTACTTTTTAACTTATTAATTGCTTTTCTTCCTTAGTAACCGCTTATTCTTTTAGTTTATTATTAAATTGCTTAAATTTTGAATTTATCAATTAACTTTCGTTAAGAAACTAATTAATTTATTTATTTACTTACTTAACTGCTTACCTTATTTTAATTACTTACTTGCTTTTTCATTTGCTTTATTTCACAATTTACTAGCTTGCTTATTTACTTAATAATATATTAAATTTATTTACTGAAAGTTTCGTATTAATAGTTTAAAAACTCATATTGAACCTTAGCTTCATATTTTACTCACTTTTTTTCCTATTTAGTAATCAATCTTCGTACCCATTTCTTAAAAACCATTTTTCACCTTCATTAGTTCTCGTGATTTATTTTCTTAAATTTACGCGAAAGAAAAGTAACCATGGTTAAGTGTTGTTACCAAAATTGTGGTGAGGTGCAAAGACCACTAGGTTCTATTTCATTTTTTAGACTTCCAACAGACCACCGAAGAGAAATATGGATTAAACATGGGGGTGTTGTACAAAATGATTAACTAAGCATGCGTGAAAAGCACTTCTATGCTAAGGATATCATTCCGAGATGCGCTCGGAAGTTTCTTACACGCAACGCACTGCCAAAGTCTTCTGCATCTATTTGCAATTGCTCTGATAGCGTTGTTGACTCTGTATGTCTTACCATGATGGGGGCATGGAGGCCACCGAAGCAGCCGACTACGGTGCCCTCTGCAATCGTTAGTTCCGTGCCTCCACGGCCAAATCTACCTCCACCTCCACCTACAAGACCACGCCCACTTCCATCTCTACCCCCACCTCCAAGACCACGCCCACTTGCATCTCTACCACCACCTTCAAGAATACGACCACTTGCACCTCTACCCCCTCTTCCACCTCTACGTCAGGCATCGCTTTCACCTTCATCCAACCCCCCCGGTCCATCTTTACCCCATATAAACTTGGCTGCTCATGTTACCAAAACATATCGCCGCCTGAGTACTTAAATGCCCCATAGACCACTTTTTCGGGAAACTGAGTTAATGATGCAGTTATACTAATTCGAATTTCCTCTATCGTTTGCTGCTATCCACGTTGCCCTATCTCTATTATTAAGGAAGTTACAGAAACCCAGTTTGCTCCATAGACCACTAATTTGTGGGTCCTCTTAGTGCTTATTTGCCGCACATTCAAAATTTGTACTACGTGGGGCAGTCTTTGTAGAAGAGTTCTTAAAACATTAATTTAATGCTTAAGTGCCCCATACCAAAGGGCCATGGATATAGAGCGTTTAATTATATCTAGGTCTGGGCCGGGGTTATCTTCTAGCATGCAAGAACAACATATGAAATCCAGGATTCTATCGGAGGTTATTTCAATAACGCAAAAGTAAGTTTTCACTTTGATGATGGTAAAGAAAAAAGACAACATAAAGGTTGAAAATACTCAACCATGAGGTAAATAGAGATGGATGCAAAGCACTGTTTTCATATAAGTCTGCAATGCAGTTATGAGTAAAAATAAAACATGGGTAATACTTATTTAGACAAGTTCATTTACGTACCTCAATGTCCCCAAACTTCAAAACTGCCTTGTAGGATTTTTAACGATTTAATTTAAGCATGTTTTTTTTATTTTTTACTAAAATGGATAAAATCAAAAAAGGTAAAAACAATAATAAATTTGAAGAAAAACTTTAAAAAACAATTAAAACTTTATACAATGTAATGTTGACGAATTTTTATAAATTATTCCCAATTAAAAAAGACGTATTTTTCAGGAAAATTTTAAGGACCAAAGTTAGTTTTAAGTATTTTTCATAATTAAGTAT
This sequence comes from Dasysyrphus tricinctus, assembly GCA_963921185.1. Classification (NCBI taxonomy): domain Eukaryota; kingdom Metazoa; phylum Arthropoda; class Insecta; order Diptera; family Syrphidae; genus Dasysyrphus; species Dasysyrphus tricinctus. Next base: position 202,298,215 of record OY992530.1, on the reverse strand, counting down.
TAAAACATCATGATAACTGATTCAAGTTACGATTTATATAATGAGAGTAGGGAATTGTTAAATACAGTATGTGATACAAGCTAAGAATACAATATATAACATTACATCCCCTTTAAAAAAAATAAGAAATCTAATTAATTCATTTTTTTTTCTAAATTCTATTGGTTACATTCATAATTCAAAATAAAACGTAAGTTAAAATGACATTTATAACAATTATTAATATTGTAATTTGTTTAATTCAATAATATGTTAACCTATTTGGTGGATGCCGGACTCTTTCTGATCTGCGAAGTAAGGTTACTGTTGGTTCAATTTTTTCAGTGATTGGCTGTGGTGGTGGTGGTGCATCGGTTACTGGATCCAAAAAATTCGTGGCAGGTTCAATTGGTTTTTCTTCAGGTGGTGTTGTAGGATAAGATAATATGCTCTTTGGGATGGTGTTTGATGGCGATGAAGAAACAAGTTTTTCAAAGCATGGTCGCATTTGATGTTGATGAGTAATCCTGACGTTGTTTTCATGTTTTACAAGGTATCTGTTTCCACTGACACATTGAAGTACTGTAGCTTTGTCCCAGGTTTTCAAAATTCGCAACCATATTTTCTCTCCAACGGAATAAATATACTTTTTGTCCGGCGTTCTGTCCAAATTTTTAGCTGCAGGGTTACTATTTTGTCCAAATGTTGGCTGAATTTTACGCAAAATAGTTCTTGGTGAAGACTTTAACATGTATTCTGCTGGACACATTCCGGTTGAGGGGCATGGTGAGTTTCTGTAGGAAAATAAAAATTCAGAAATAGTAGATTCTATTTCATGCTGTGAATACTGTTTTCCCTCGATAAATTTCTTTTTAAAATATTTTTTTACTACTTGAACAAATCTTTCGGCTATGCCGTTTGCTTGAGGAAAATAGGGGGGACTTTTCAAAACCTCAACTCCTCTGCTTTTTAAAAACTTAACAAAACGATCCGAGGTAAATGGAGGTCCATTGTCTGAAACTAATTGTTCTGGCAGTCCAAACGTTGAAAACAATTGTTTCAGTTTAAGAATAACTGCATCTGCTGTAGTAGAAATCATATAAGATACGTCTATCCACTTAGACGTAGCATCAACAGCTAACAAAAACGTTTTTCCAATGAATGAAAAAAAATCTATATGTAGCCGTACCCAGGGTTTTTCTAGTTTTGGCCAACCCAAAAACTACTTCTCCTGTTTTTTGTCTCCTCTTACTCTTTGACAAGGAACACACTCTGCGCATATTTCTTCTATATCCTGATCGATTTTGGGCCACCAGCAAATTGATCGCGCTAGAAGCTTCATCTTAACGATTCCAGGGTGCTCCTCATGTAAAAGCTGTAGGACATCTGAACGAAGAGACGTGGGAACAAGTACGCGTATTCCATATAGAATACACCCCTGTTCGATAGATAGTGAATATCTTCGAGTGAAAAATGGTTTTAATACGTCATCTCGAATATAATCTGGCCAACCTTTTCTAACCAATTCCATAACTTTGCATAAAACGGCGTCTTTTCTCGTGTGATGTGCGATATCTTCATAAGAAATAGGAATATGTTCATCGTCTGTAAAGGAGTTTATAAGATGCTCAGTCATTTCTTGTGTTCGGTTATTTTTAAGTGGCAAACGTGACATGGCATCTGGACCTGACATTTCTTGACCTTTTTTATATCTTATCTCATAGTCGAATGCTGATAGTAAAAGAGCCCACCGCTGAAGACGACTGGCGGCAGTGACTGTAACTCCTTTTCTGGCATCGAAAATGACTTTCAAGGGCTGATGATCCGTGTATAGTGTAAATTTTTTTCCAATCAAATATTTGTAAAATTTACGAACTCCAAAAATAATGGCGAGTGCCTCTTTTTCTACTTGAGAGTAGTTTTTTTCCGCTGAAATTAAGGTTGCTGAGGCAAAAATAACAGGACATTCTTTAAATTCTTTAATCTGACTTAAAACGGCTCCTACACCTTCCTTACTTGCATCGCAAGATAATATCAACGGTTGTGATGAATCATAATGTTGTAAAAGCGTTTCGTTACTCAATGCTTCTTTACTTTGAGTAAAAGCATCTTGGCAAGAAGAGTCCCAGGCAAAAGTTGTTCCACTACATGTAAGCTTATACAGTGGAGCTAACAAAGACGACTGCATTGGAACGAACTTCCTATAATAGTTAAGAAGGCCTAAGTATGACTTTACTTGAGTGACATTTTCAGGAACAGGTGCATTTTTTATGGCGTCTATTTTGCCAGGACTAGGCTTTATACCAGCACTTGTTATGACGTGCCCCAGGTACTCTACTTCGGTCTTAAAAAACTGACATTTTTCTATATTGACTTTGACATTATACTTCTTGAATGCTTCTAAAACACGTTTCAAATTCTCAGCACAATCTTCTAACGACTTTCCCTTGATAAAAACATCATCTATATAACACAAGGCATTAGTTCCACGCAAGATTTCGTCCATGGTTTTCTGAAATATACATGGTGCACTTTTCAGTCCATATGTAAGCCTATTGTATTGCATCAATCCTAGATGTGTATTAACTGTAAAAAGTTCCTGTGACTCAGGTGATATTTCCAACTGCTGAAAGGCTCCAGTGAGGTCAAGAACGCAAAACAAGGTGCCTCCTTCCAGAGAAGCTAACATGTCATCCACATTTGGGATAGGATAGTGCTCCATATCAGTGACTTTGTTAAGAGACACTTTAAAATCAGCGCATAACCTTATGTCGCCATTCTTTTTGACTACGACAACAAGAGGACTAGCCCACTTGCTAAATTTGACAGGACTAAGAATACCATTCTTTTGAAGACGAAGAAGTTCCCCTTCAACCTTTTGTCGAAGAGAATAAGCAACTGGATATGCTTTACAAAATATCGGCAATGCATCCTCCTTCAAAGCTACTGACGCTGTATAACCAATTATAGTAGTGGACTCCTTTGAAAAAACTGATGAGTAAGTGTTTCGTAAATTATCTACTAATTTATCGACTATGACTGGCTGCTCTTGAATTCTGTCTACATTTGAGAATGACCGACTAAAAAAATCTCTCCAATTCGAAAAAAACACATCCAACCATTTTCTACCAACTAATGTCATAAACGACCTTTGACTATCGACAATAACTAAATCCAAAACCTTCGAATATTCTCCCCATAATACTGTAACTGACTTCACTCCAAGAATTTTCAGGTTTTCTCCAGTTACTGAACTAAGTTTGCCATTGTAACTTTTTAATTTTGACTTAGAAAAATTTGTCTCAAAAATTTGACTAGACATAACAGTAGCACAAGCTCCCGTGTCTATTTCAACCTCTATGGGACGACCATCTATACTAATTGTCAATAGTAATGGACTTATTTTATTGACGTTAAGACTCTCATGACATGCAATACTTTTCTTAGTTGAAATTGGAACATGCTTACCAATTTGGCATTGAATTGTGTTTATAAAATTTAGAGCATCCTCTGTGTACTCCTCCTCCGACTCCGAATTTCCGACTTTATGTATGGGCTTTGTAGCTCTTCCCTTAGTAGAACCCTTTTTGCATAGTTTTGACGTATGTCCTTTTTGGTTACAGGTAAAACAAGTCCAGTGCTGTGCAGGACATGTTGATGGATTGTGATGACGACCACATCTATAACATGCAGATGAAGACCCTTGATTTCTACGGTTGAAATTATGTTTTGAAGAAGGTTTTTCATAATTTTTATTCGAATGATACTTAGCTTGTGATTGAGGCTTTTTAGAGAATTTTACAGCAGAGACGGCATCATCGTTGTGCATTGCTTTCTATCCAAGCATAGCGACTTCCATGCTTATAGCTTTAGTGCACGATGTTTCAAACGAAATATTCTCCTCGGAAAGCAATCTTTTTTGTATATTTTCGTTATGTAGTCCGCAAATTAACCGATCACGTAGGGCTTCCGACAAAAAGGCCCCAAACTCGCATGGTCTAGCTAACTGTTTTAACTGATTAATGTATTCACTTATCGTTTCCGATGTTTTTTGGTCTCTCTTATTAAACTTAAATCTTTCTAAAATAACCGTACGCCTAGGATTAAAGTAATTTTGCAACAAAGTCTTGCATTCATCATATGTTTTTTCCGTAGGCGAACTAGGCATGCACAAATTTTTTAATACGCTATACGTTTCGCCACCAATTAATGTAACTAGCAGCGGCATTTTCGTTTCATTTGGAACTATATTGACCACGAATAATTGTTCCAACCGCTCACAATATGTATTAAAATCATTTTTAGATTCATCAAACGGTTCAATATTTCCAATCAATGCCATGATTGCTGCACCGGTTTATGATTACTGTTTCTATTTATAATTGCTGTATTGATTTATTACTGTATCGATTTACCGCAAACCGAAAACGACTGACTTCTTTAAAGTTCTTTAAAAAGGAACCTTAAACAGATTTTTGTTTTTTTAAATATAAGTTGACTTTTTAGAAAAAAAAAGACCAATACCGAAAATTTTCTTGACTTTTTACATTAGGTAAGGACTGTACCAAATATGACTTTTATGTTCCTTTTTTTTTCCGCTCGTCGCCAAATGATAAGTTTTAAGCTGAGACCAAATAAAACACGACACGTATTGATGGATGGAGATTTATTCAAAGAGTGCCCACATAATATGTTGAACATCATGATAACTGATTCAAGTTACGATTTATATAATGAGAGTAGGGAATTTTTAAATACAGTATGTGATACAAGCTTAGAATACAATATATAACAATCCATAGGAAATTTTCAATTTGGTTTTCATCGATTTCGCATTCGTATGGGAGAGGGTCCTATATCCATTTCTGACTTTTTTCATACTTTTATTTTTTTTTTTAAATAACCGTTACAGCTTTTGACGTCATGTCTTCAAATTTCAACAAAGATATTTTCAAACAATGTATATAAAAATTCAAACATCATATTTCTCAAGGAGAAAGTAAGGAAATTATTTTTCAAACCTTAAAATTCGTTTTCTGGGAAATAATTTTTTTGGATATGGGGCATTTAAGTACTCAGGCGGCGATATGCTAGAGATTATTCCTTGGGAGAGGTACCTTCTACATCACAAATTTCACCTTCGCAGTTTCCATCCCCAAAGCTACGTTCCTACAAGGCAGCCGCAGCGTGAAAAATAAATCGGGCGAGCGTTATATCCCGTTATATTTTCCGAACTCCAAAGAAACTTAAGCAAAACCGGGAATATAGGCTTCAGCAAGACTTAGAGGTTCAAATGGAAGGGTTTTCTGAAGAGTTGCGCACATTCATCCTAGCGCAGCTCTTCCACAAGGCGCATGCACCCTGGGGACCCAAGGAAAAAGATTTGTTCTTGAAATTTTTTTTCAAATCCCCGTCGTCCTATTCGTTTATGTTAAGCATAGGATTCAAACTGCCATCGGTGAGTACGATTTACCGATGGCACTCAGAAATACGGCTTCCAGCGGGTCTTAGCAAACAGATTACTGATATGCTAACTGACAAAGCAAAATCCATGACGCCCATGGACAGGAAGTGCGTATTGTTATTCGACGAAATGAGTATTCAAAAGGAATTAGAGTATAATATCAAGGACGATATTATTTACGGGTACACTGATTTCGGGGAGTTTGGAAGGCAAAATACAATAGCCTCTAAGGTAATGGCGTTTACACTTAGAGGCCTTAATACTAGTTGGAAGCAAACCATTGCTTATTACGTAGGGAGTCCAAAAGGGGAAATGCTTTCCAGGATGATAGTCACCATAGTTACAGGTGTTATCAAATGTGGGCTTACGGTGGTTGCAATGAGTTGTGACCAAGGATCCAACAATCTTTCTGCTTATAAAAACCTTGCACCACCTCTTTTCCTTGAGGAAAACCCATATGTGGAGATAGAAAATGAAAGGATTTTTCTACTCCATGACTATCCCCATCTTTTTAAGAGTATAAGAAATATACTTCTTAAGCATAAAATTTATATAGGCGACGATGTAGTAGATTGGACGATTCTAGAAAGGATTTTCGAAGAAGACTCCAAAAGCAACGCCTTTAAAGTTTTCTTCAAACTTACAAGGGCCCATATCAAACCAAATTCCTTTGAAAAGTTATCAGTTAAGTTGGCTACGCAAGTCTTTAGTGATAACGTTTATAGTGGAATCCTATATGCGTTGAATTCCAACTGCTTCAAAACTGTGGAGGAAATAAAAGCCGCTGAGGCGACAGCGAGGTTTATTAAACGGTTGAACGATTTATTCGACATATTAAATACTAGCCAGCGCTACTCTAAGAATCCCAATAAGAAGGTACTTTCAGAAACAACAGACACTCTAGAGGAATTGAAAAAAGCAAGGAATTGGGTATGCACGTGGAGGTCGAGTAGTTCACATAAAATCCCACCTTGCTTTAAGGGATTGCAGCAAACGCTGTTGGGAATAATTCAGATGTGGGAATTCTTAAAAAGTAAGGAACAGAATTATTTCTTACTCTCACATCTCAATACCGATGCTGCTGAAAATTTATTTTCTATGGTGCGCAACAATAGAGGTTCTTATAAGAAATCTCCTTCTGCTTTGAGGTTTATTAGAAATCTCAAGCAAATCATTTTTCAGCATTTAAGTTCATGTGAACACTCAGCATATGAAGATGCAGGAGCAGAACCACTTCTGGAGGGTGCCAACTACGAAGTATATATGGAAATTGAGTCAGAAGACGAGGATAGGGATTTTGAGATTGATGAGCCTATAGAGGATAACATCTTGATTAAGAAATTGGTTTATACCCTAGAAGAAGATTTAAGTGATGGTGAGGACTCGAGTGATGAAGAAGAGCAAATGCAATTTGACACGAGTGTTAAGGAAACAGATATATTTTCCGACAAACTACAAAAAGCAGCGGCTGCTTATTACGCTGGGTTTGCAGCAGGCAAACTTAAAAAGAAACTGCAGTGTGAGACTTGCTCACAGTTTATGATCGGTGAGGACGAGGTAAGCAAAGAACGGCAACAAACTTTGTTGATCAAACTGAGAGCCTACTCGTCAATGAGCACAAGTTCGGAATATGGAAAGTTGCGGTTCCTTCAATCCTTTTCTAAAGGCCTGTTAGAACTCTCCAATCAATTTTCGAAGACAATTTCGCGCAAAGACAGCATGAAGTAAGGTTAGTGGAAACTTGGATTTCCGAAATAATGAAAGATAGTATTGTAGGGACAAACTGTGCATCGGAGCATAAAGAAATTATAACAACATTTCTGCTGCGAGGATTAATTATATTGACAATAAAGAAAACTAATAAAAAAAAACCATAAAAAAAAAGCCTGTAGATTTTTAAATTAATGATTGTCATGCACATGACCCAAATAGACATTTCTTTCGGCAAAAGTGCTTTTTATTTTCATATTAGGGATGTAGAATGTTTCCTTTGGCAAAATATTTCATATTAGTTTCAGGGACGTTTCCTTCCGCAAAAGATAGGAATATTTTTATTCATAATACTTTCTTTTGTATTATACTTTTACTTTGTTTTTAGGTTAGTTACATTTTTTTGATGCATGTGCAATACATTAAATAGTTTTAAGTAGTAATAGAATGAGGAATAGGCCAACCGGGGATACCTCACTAAAAAAAAACACGATTTACACGTATTTTTTCAATAATCCTCTTTTAACGTATGTGCAATATATCGCTCATTTAATAGAATACCGTCATATCTCAAAATTAACTGTTTTGAGATAAATGCGATTGAAAGTTTCGTTTTTGTGAAAAATATATGAAAAAACGACTGTAGTGCAACAAACAAAACGTTCGTATGGCAAATGGAGATGAGATATCGATGTAATTTTTTCACAAAAGTAAAGATAAAAAGATTAAGCATACAATGCTATACTCAGTGCAAAACTGTCAATTTTTGAGTTATGACGGTATTCTTTTAAATGAGCGATATAGACAGTATTTAGTAGTAATAGAACGAGGAATGGGAAACCTCGATAAAAAAACGCATGTACCTGTTTTATTTAATTTTGATGCATGATGTAATACATTTAGTAGTTTTAGAACGAGGAATAGGCCTACCGGGGAAACCTCAATAAAAAAAAACGCATTTTGTATTCTACCTCAATGGGTAATGCGGAAAAGAATGCACGTACACTAAAAATAGGGCTTATGTCTCTTAGCTAAAATGTTTGACCAAAAGAAAACATTCCTAGTACTTATTGGTAATTCAGTATTTCTTGTATATTTCAGTGTTATTTTTTAAAAAGAGAACAGATTTAAGTATTATGATTTACTACCTTGTATGTGTTAAATTGTTTTAAAATGCTCTTGAGAGGAAATTTGATTATGTTTTTGGACACTTTAAATAGAAATAAAAAGCCCTGTTTTTAGTTCATTTTTATCTTCGCTTACAAAAAGGAGCTTCTTAAATACAACAACAATACGGAGTTATACAAAATTGTTGTTGTACGTAGTATGCTACTTTTACTAAGCGAAGATAAAAATGCACTCAAAAACAGGCTTAAAGTTTTGAAGAAAATTTGAGTTGAGCTCACTTGAACTTTTAACTTGAATTATAAAGTAAGAATGCTCATTTCATACTACCAATTCACCATCTAGTGAATTTTTTGCTTAATGCTATGTTCCCACCAAAATGAAATCCGAAATTTCGGTTGAAAACTTTTGATATTTCAAGTTGATGGAACAAGATTTCATGGAAATTTCAACGAAATCTCAATGAAAACTCTAGATTTCAATGAAATCTTAATGTTATCCCGCTCCACCAGGTCGAGAACTCCAAATTTTGCAGCTGAAATCTCAGATTTCGTTTTGGTAGGAACATAGTATAAGGCGCCAGTTCTTCTCATTTGGAAACTTGGCGGACACAAATATGAACGATATGATAATTTACAATAAAGAAAATGGGAAAATAATATTCTAAACGGAAAGTAATTGTTCTAAGAAACAGTAAAATAAAATAAAAACGGTCATCACCGCTCAAGGAAAATGGTTGAAATAGTCTGGCAGCACTGACATCTGACATATGAATGACATTTTAGCTAGTCAGCGTTGTTTTCAATAGACGGTGTTCACATTCGACTGACTCCTCCGACTTTTTCTGACGTCTTTTTTCTTTATCTCACTCCCACTTCATGGTGAGAAAGAGATGGGAAGGACAGGCAGAATATTTTAAATTTTATCAAAATCTATGGATTTTTTTTGACGTTTTCTTTTGTGACAACTGCTTTCTCTCTCTGTAATTTTTTTTGGCAAACAAATACTACACAATTCAATTCAATTTCATTTGAAAATATTTTAAATAAATTAAATTAAAGTTTTGGAATGAAAAAAAAAATTAATTAATCCCTCAACGAGCCCAGATTTGTGTTTTCTTTAAACGACTTCTCAACTTTAAAGTGAGTCTGCTGTTCACATTAGTTTGTGTCTGAACAAAACAAGTTGGATGAATGTCAAAATAAGTCGGAGTCAGTCCAATGTGAACACCGTCATAAACATTTGAAATTTGAGTCGTTTCCTTTCTGCAATCAATTTTATATCAAATATACTTACATATGTAAAATTGCTTTCCATGCAACTTTTTTTATTTATACCTACCTACCTCCCTTTGCAATAATTCTTCTCGGAAGCCGTTTTCCGATTTTTCAATAAAATTCATAAAATAACCTACATATATCAGTGATCGAAATTTGTTTATATCGAAATATCGCAACGTTGTTTGCGCCTCTTGATAAACTTAAATGTCAGGAAAACAAATAAAAAAAAGCTGAAAGACGTATACATGTTTGTTTGTATGTACATTAATACAAACAAACATGCATACGCTTTCGTTCCCTATGCTCAAAAAGAATAGACACAAAAATAACATAACAACCAAATATTTTTGCATTTTCTGTGCCTTATTATGCTCTTTCGCATTGTGACTCGGATGTCTCATTTACTCGCCTTATTTTAATACGAATACAAATTAAACAATCCTCTCTTTCTTGCTACTTGTTCTTCTGTCCTTATGATATTCCTATCCCTTAATCTCCACTGTCAAATTTTTGTATAACTCAGCGCCACACCAGTATACGAAGCGAACTACAAAACAATGCTTCATAATATTACTATAGTTTTTATATACAAAGCCGTCACTAAAGCTTCACCTCTTATGCCGGATTTACACGATGGAAAGCTGCCAGTATAATGACAAAAAGAATGAATTTTTCCATTTTTTTGTTGTTGATTTTGTCATTATACTGGCAGTTTTCCAATCGTGTAAATCCGGCATTATAGGCACAGAAATGTTGCCATAAGCCTTGAGCGATCGCGTGGTGGGGAGTAGCTCCAGATTATCGAACTCCCGAAACGTCTTTAAGCCAATGAGTGAAGAAGTTGCCCCTGTATCCACTTGAAAAGTAGTTGGGATTTGGTTAATGTCCAATCGAATGAACATCTTACGTCCCTTACGCTACATTTCCCAGGCTGACGAAACTTCCTCTAGCATTGTTGCTTTGCCAAGATTTGATGATGTGTCCTCCACTATTTGATGAATCGAATGTTTTGATTCGTTGTTATTTCTACGAGAATCTGGGGTTGGTTGCTTTCCTGCCCTAGATCGCGACTTTGATCGTTTGTATTTCTGACTTTTCTTCTTAAACGTTCCGCCTCCGGACCGAGACACTGACATACAAACGCTTTTAATGTGTCCCCTTTTGTTACAGACATCACAGACTGAGTCCAGATGCCGACAGTCATTCCGTTCGTGGTGTAAATAACAACCTGGACAAGACTTTTTTCCTTGTTAGTCATTGGTTCGTTTTGACTTTTGGTTGCCGTTGGCCAAGTTCACATCAGCCGAAAATGTACTTTTTCCATTATCTTTAAGTATTTCGGTCGTGAGCTGAGTGGATTCATAAGCCGTAGCAATATCCTCAATTGCCTCCAGTGTGGGATTTTTCTTCTGGGTCGCTGCATTGCGGACGGTGTCATGAGAAGTGTGGAAGACCAACATGTCACGTATCATCATATCCGTATACGAATGACCGCATTCGTTTTTGGGGCAAACGAAGTTGCAGCTTCTTGCTATCCCTCTTAGGTTCGCAATCCAATCTGCGTATGATTGATTGGGAGACATCTTTGTTCGAAGAAACTTACATCGTGAGGCCAGAACATGTAATTTATTTGAGTAATGTCGAGTTAGTTTTACCATGAGTTCTTCAAAAGTGTGCATACTTACGTCTCCAGTTTCAAAAAGCTTTTTGAGTAGCTCATTGACATCAGGGACACATTCTGAGAGAAAATGTGATTTACGAAAGCTATCGTCAACCAGGGCATTTGCCGTATAATGCTGTTGGAGCTGGAAAAGGTAGTTTTCCCAACTCTCCTTCTCGGAATTAAACTGCCGAAATGGTGGAACCGGCACAGCAGTAGCAGCAACTTTACTTTTCTCGAGAATTTTTTCCAAGAAATTATTATTCGATGCCAGCAGTCCCTCCATCCACGTCTTCTGCTGCTTCAGCAATTCGTCGATAGCTTCTTTGGACATTATACTAATCCAACAATCCTCGTCGCCAAATGTTAAGTTTTTGACTTAACTCATGAATTAAAATACCAAACGATTAATACTTAATCTAACTTTAATTCTTAAATAAAAAGATGGCGGATAACCTCTAAGCAAGAAAGCACAATTCAAAGTGAAAGTTAGAAAGGTTATCCACGAGGTAAGAAAATTCACATAGGTAAAGTTTGTAGAGATTGTTGTTTCGTTGAGATTAAGCAAGAGTTGCCATTGCACTCAAAGTACAATTCGGTTGCTGATGCAACAGTGGTAACACCCATAAGTTGTTGTTGTTCATTCAAAATTATTCGAAATTCAGCCAAATTTATTAAAAATGGTAATGGGGCATTTCGACAAAAGAATGCGTATGTACTTTATTGTTTTCTGAATGACTTATAATTAAAATAAGAATTATCCTGATATTAATTAGTGACCTAGTAACAGTTCCGACATTTTATTGAAATTAATTTATTTAATGTAAAGTTCGAAAAGATTTTACTTTCTCAGTAGTTGTTGTATTAATTTTTAGTTCTCCATAAGTTTAGTTTAGTTTTTGGCCATAACTTCTGAGTATCACATTCTTTCAATTATTATTTTGTCAATCAAAAAAATTATGTCAGTCTCAAACAAAGTAAAAGTTTTCTAAAAATTATAAGTTGTTGCTACTTAGTTGGTTTATTACTCAAATAAACCAGCTAAGTAGAAGACTTAGCATTATAGATTGGACTTGTTGAGCTATTTATTTCAGTAGTATATAGAATTTATAAAAAACCTTATCTTTCAAATATTCATTATAAATCAAACATGATTTTCTAAAAATGAATAAAAAGTTTTTGGCGTTTAAAAATTCTCAAAAAAGTGAAGATGGCGCATGCAGCCAAGAACGAGGCCTACCAATCAATGCTGCAAACTAGAACCAGAACTGGTGTACCCCATCCACAAAAAAGGAGATTCTCTGATTCTCTCTTGTGCCAACACCAGAGGTATAATTTTCCTCAACGTCGCACACAAAATCCTGTCATCTGTACTGTATGATCGCTTAAAACCGTTTGTCTGATCGGCCCCTATCAGTGTGGTCTTCGGCCCGGCAAATCAACCGTCGATCAAATGTTCACACTCTGACAGATTCTGGAAAAAACCCAGGAGATTCAAAACGATATCGATTTCAAAGTCGCAAATGGTAGCGTCGACAGAGACGAGCTATTCAGACCCATGTCGCATCTCGGCATCCCTGGTAAACTCGTCCGCTTGTGCAGGATGACGATGGAGAAATCTCGCTGCTCCGTCAAAGTCGGCAAGAACACCACCGAACCATTTGATGTCGAGAAAGGTTCGAGGTAGGGCGATGCGTTATTAACGGATGAGAATCTGCTTGGGTGCTTTGAAAGGAAAATACTTCGTGTGATCTTTGGTCCAGTATGTATCAATGGAGTATGGAGGAGAAGATTTAACAACGAGCTTTACGGGCTTTTCAGCGACGTCAATCTGTTCAAAAAGCTAAAAATACAGCGGCTGAGATGGCTAGGACACGTGGAGCGTATGGACAGTGACGCACCAGCCCGACGAGTCTTCGAATCCCCTGATGGTCTACGCAGCCTTAGGTGGTGCTCACAAGTGGAGAACGACCTCAACCAACGTGCGTAACTCGGGCAGCTAGCTAGGGACCGAGTTAAGGCCGTAGTCCACCCTGGACTGTAAGCGCCATCTAAAGTAAAGTAAAGTAAGTAAGTATCTGACATTAAGTTGGAAAGAAATTATCCCCTGCGGAATCAGGGTTTAAAGCTGGATTTACACCTTCGTTTTTCATTCGGTGAACGTTGTTCCACAAACAACGAACAACGAGTAAAGTTCATCCAAAATTCAAAACGGCTTTGAATTTCTTCGTTGTTGGTGTTGGGTGTTATCATTTCCACCTTCGTTGTTCCGCGTACGGGCAAAAACGAACAACGTACACGGACGATAACAACGAAGGTGTAAATCCAGCTTAAGAATCACTTAAAACTTTAGATTTACCTATGCAGACCAGGGTTGTAAACTTTTTTAAAAAGACATAAACTAGGTATACTTGATTTTAGAAAAAAGTCAAACGAAAAAGAGTATCATTTAAGTATTTCAATTTTTAGATATATGTATATTTCTTATGTTTTTTTTTTTGCTGAACATAACAAATATTTATGCATTAAATGGCTCCTTTTCATATGTTGAGGAGCAACAAATAGGAAAAGAAAGCTTTCCTGAAGATGCTCTTAGCTGCAGCCAACTACTCTGGTTTGAAACAAACATTTCTGACGGAAGTTGAGTTTCTTGTGATGGTTCTGAAAATATAAAAACTCACAATAATCACGTTTTATTTTTAACAATCTTACCTTCAAGAAGTATTGGCTTTTGATGTTTTGGTGAGTGAATAATTGTTATCAATTCTTTAGGTTTTCGTACAAGAACTTTTCCCACTCCTTTGCACATGTGCAGCACTTCATGGCTTTTTAGTTTCTTCATATTAGAAGATGGTATATTGGGAAGCTTAGATATCCAGACTTTAACTTCATCAAAATCATTTAATAATGCTTGTGCTCCGGCTATAGAAAACTTCATTCTCTGTGAGTAAATGTAATCTATCCAAGCTTCACAAATAAGTTTCAGTATAAGTTCTAATATGATTATATCTTCAGTTGCTTTTAAAGCAGGTAAAAATATTTGATCTAAAACAAATGATACATAAGCACTTTTGGCTTCTTTAACGATTTTCTGTTGCCAATGTTGTCTAGAAGGAAATGACAAGGAAAAATTTGCAAGGCTCAGAGTTCGACAAACTGATGACAGCACACCTATGCATTCTTCACTTGTGTTCTGAAAAAAAAAAACATATGAAAATGTTTTCCTGGAAAGATGAATTTATAGTTGTTAACAGCTCCGAACTGGGACATATCCTAAGATTAACCTGATAAAAGTAGCTAGATGCAACCTCACAGGGTCTATGAATCTATGGATTTGCCCAGCCGAAGTCTACCAGTTAATAGTTATATACTCATACATTAGGGTGGTCTTAAAAAAAAGGTCATCGTGGATGGGGCCAAATCGGGTCTTAATGAAGAAATATTATAATTCCCTTATATTATCACCAATAATCGCCATAGGGGTTAATTTAATTACCAATTTTTTTAACATCCTAGGTGATTCACGTAGAATCTGCCAAAAATTCAGGGCATGAACATAGGTTAAAAGTAGAAGCAGTTTTGGAAAAAAATAGTTTTTAAATTCAAAATTTTGAAGTAAAATAAAAAAACAATATGAAATTTTTGTTGTTTTTAAAAAAATAAATAAATAATCCCACGCCTCTATCCCCTTCCAGATCCCGCACGCGCTGGGGTCCATTTACACCGAGGATGACAGCAATTTCGATTGCAAGTCATATCGGTACTTAATACATTAAAATTATTTTAAATAGAAGATAAGGATAGATAGTTATTATGTTGTACTGATGCCAGAATAACACAATAACTTCTTTTAAATGCGATACGAATCCTGAGAGAAAAAAGGTTGGGTCTGCTTAATGCAAGCAGTTACAAAAGTGAAAAAAGTTAAAAATACAAAAAATTAAGAAAAGGAAAAAAAAATTGTATGCAATAAAGTATTTAATTGGCTTTACGTTTTTAATGCTCTTACTAATTTGTATTCGAACTGTAAAACCATATGCTTTTGTATCTTTTAGTGATTGAGAAAATTGCAGAGCTAAATTTGTTCCATTTTTTTTAATAAGTTTGAAAACAATTTTGTCCCACAACTGGCTATCAAAAAAACTTAATTTGAAAAAAACCTATAAGGGCCATATTATAAGCTCGTTAAATCCATACTTAAACCTTAATCCAGATTAAAAGTTATTTAAATCCAAAAATTAAATCCAATTCCATATTATTCATAAACTTAAAATATAACCCCCTTCCCATAGGATTTTTTTTCTTGTCTACTTCCAACCTATAGTCAGGGAGCCGAATGTAAGATTACCTATATCATCACAACCAAACAAAAAAGCATGCCAACCAAGGTTACTTTTGTAAGTTACTTAAGCTTGTAAAATTACAAGTAAAACTTACGTAAGCTGCAAGTTGAAAGAAAAACTTACAATTCTCACATTTTACTCAAAGGCAGTGATACGTTTTCTAACCTACGAAAGTATTTTTGACTGTAAGTTCATCTGTGATATAAAGCCTCTTGTAAGTTGCTTCGAAAGGTCCTTGCCCATAATCCCACGATTCCGGGATATATTAAACATCCCGATGGTTCGTGGTCGAACTTGAGCCAAGGAACACTTGAACTCTTTATGGAAACGCATTTTCCTGACTGTAAGAGCCCTGAGGACTCAGGTTATAAACAACCAGACTCCTTAGAAACTCTACAATCAGCACCAGAATTGGATCAGGTTATCACAGATGAGAAGATTATGTGGGCAATGAACTCATTCAAACCCTTTAAATCAGCTGGACCAGACGAGATAATTCCGGCATTTCTTCAACATGCTCTACAGATAATCACCCCATGGCTTAGGGTAATCTTCAAAAGTTGTGTTAAACATAAATAGGTCCCTACCAGCTGGAGAAAGGTAAAAGTTGTCTTTATTCCAAAAGCTTGGAAACCGACACACTCGACAGCAAAAGATTACAGACCAATAAGTCTCTCTTCGTTCCTTCTCAAGACATTGGAGAGAATTATTGATCTGCATGTCAGAGACCTTCTCAATCCAAACGCTTTATGCAACTACCAACACACTTACCTTAAGGGTAAGTCAGTGGAAACTGCGTTGCACGAGGTCGTTTCACAAATTGAAAAAAGTATCGAGCATAAAGAACATACCCTGGCAGAATTTTTGGACATTGAGGGAGCGTTTAACAACGTAAAGACGGAGTCCATTAAATCTGCTCTGGAAGAGGTTGGAGTTGAGCCTACCATTGTAGACTGGATTTATACCATGCTCAATGGCAGAATCATAAACTCGCGACTTGGAGATACTATTATTGAGAAAACAGTTACAAGAGGCACGACACAAGGAGGGGTAATTTCACCTCTCCTTTGGATCCTAGTTGTTAATAAAATTCTTACAAGACTTAGGAATCAGGGCATTAAAATTGTGGCCTATGTAGACGACATAGTAATTTTGATATTGGGTAAGTATCTTACCACCATCAAAGATATTATGGAATCCGCATTTAAGGAACTATCTTCTTGAGCAACACAAAACGGTCTCGGGGCTAGTAACGAAAGAGCAAATCAATAAATCCTGGATTACCAGGAACGATTGCATTATCTCTAGAAGTCTATGGCCTAGAATTAATGAAAAGACAACTCGGTATATTCTATCGCTGAGTAAAAAGAACATTAGAATCTTGATAGGTGTACTAATGGGTCACTGCGCCATTGGCACAATGGCCACCAGACTGGGTGTACTCGCACCAGACTGTTGTAGGAGCTGTCAGGATGTAGAAGAAATAGAAACTATTAAACACCTGCTCTGCGATTGTCCAAACCTCCAAACAAGCCGCCTCCGTTACTTGGGAAACAGGTTTGTTGGAGAACTGGACGATCTAGTGCAGGTCTCAATGGAAAATATGAGGAAATTCATAGAGAGCACAGGCTGGTTCGTAAATGAGCCAGTCTATCTGAATCACTAGTTTAGAAGCATCTCTGCTTTCTTTTTGTAAGGGGATCACAATGGACCAACAGGCCCCGTGTACGCAACAGCCTCTGTGCTGTGCACACCCCTCCTAACCTAACCTAACCTAACCTAAGTTGCTTCTGTAAGACTTACATAAGTGGTAAGTAAAACTTACATATGTAATCCCGACCATTGGTCCAGTCCAAACATTTACAAAACTACTGGTCGGACAAGTTTTATCTGGTTAAAATGGTTAGAAAATACACTTTTCAGGTTGCTTTTTTGGTAAGTGTAACCAATAATGGCTGCGTTTTTTGCATGTCCATATGAAGTTTGGCGAAAAAAACGACATCGGGACATTTCAACATTTGTTTACCTTTTGCATTGTTCTGCCATTTTGTTTTGAGTTATATTACCAACAAACACTTGACATTTCTATATAAACTATCGATAAACAACGACGATCGTAGTTTGGCATTACCGTTTTTTAACTGGACTTAGCTAACTCTATATGGACATAGTTGTTGTTGTATTTAACATGTAAATTGTTTTGCTTTGCTGTCGTTTTTTTCACACAATTTTATTTGGACACTTGGCATTTCGGCCTGTCTGTAGGAATCTTAGGAAAGGCATGGCTTACAGGAAAAAGAGATATGTAATCTTATGGTCGGCTCACGGACTGCCACATGCCACTTTTGCAGCAACTATAGTGGATATCACCGAATTTTTTTTCTTTAAGAGTCGCTTTAGGCCCATTCAAATATAAAAACTCAAAATAATCCATATAACGACCATCCTAATATACATACTCGTACATACATATTTATATACTCATACCTTTAACTTCGAAATATTAGCACTGATTTCAAGTATAAGTTTTGCTCTCAATGATATGCAGACAGTCATTAAGATATCAGCATTTTCCATAGATATTTTTCGCGAATCAATCAAAGAAAGTGTTTCCAGACACTGTCTTACATCATAAGTTAATAATTGAAAAACTACGTCAATTATCCATTGTGAAGATTTTAGTTTACAATTTTCGTTTATCCAAATTCGCATAGAATGTATTGAATGATCTAAAAATGTGATAAGATGTAAGAATAATAACTGTTTTTATTATCATCTATCGGCATCGGGATCAGAATCTAGATTAACTTTTACACGTAATACAAAAACAAAAAATGTAATGGAAAATTTTCAAAATTGTTTTTGTAGAGTAAATTGTGGTAATGTGGTATACGCGGGTAATGTGGTACTGGCATTTATTTCAAAAACCAAGCATGCTTCTACAACGGTTCTTGATTCAGCAGGTGGTGATTATAATAAAGGTAGTAATGCGAATTTTAACAACTCAAAAATCGCCCATTAATTCGCAGCTATGTGCAGCTATTATTTTTGTGGGTGGAACAAAGACGTGTTGGTGCGCTTTAAAAAATTGTGTTTAAAACCAATTTGTTAATGCATCGGAAGAATATATGAACTATTAACGTAGTTTTGTTTAAAAGTATTTTATTAAAATTTTATTTTATTTTTTTAAAAATATACAGTTTTGGCTAATGTGGTATTCTAGCAGTGGGCTAATGTGGTATAGTATTTCTAATGGGGTGTAGTATACCACATTACCCAACCTTAAAGTTTATACCTGCGTCAACTGACTTTTTTGCTTTTGCAATGGATTGTTTTGTTAAAACGCCCAAAAAAGGTGAAATTAGAGGAATGATGAAATTTGCCTTCAAGATATTTGGTGGACCACTTGGTATACCAAGGATCAAAAGAAAAATGCCAGTTTTTTAGCATATCTAAGAACTTTGATTCGTTTCTGTCACATCTTATTTTTTCAGGCAATTTATTAAATAAACGGGGTGCAGTTACTGTTTATTGAAGTGTGATTTGAAAATTCTAGGAACATTCACGAAATTACGTATGTTGGACCTCAAACTAAAGACCTCTTGAACTCTTACATCATTATAACCAATTTTTCAGAATAATGATTTTAAAACATTGTAAAAATATATGTAAATGCCTTACAGTGAAGATACCGAGATTAGTAAACAAGGCAAACGTTACAGGCTAAAAATTATCAAAAGCTGGTAGTATGGTATGCATCGCGTAATGTGATTATGGAAAAAGTTTTCCCAAGCAACTGCCCTTCAGTCTATCTTAGGGGCCAGTTATAGCGATCAGTAAAATGCATCAGTAAAAATTTTCTTTTGCAATATTTAATATGTTTAAATGCTTTTTGAAACAAAAACTATATGCACCGGCCCCTTAGGGGCCAGTTATAGCGATCAGGAAAACGAAACAGGAAAAATTTTCGAATGGATTATTTACGATGCTTTTATTCGATTTGAAACACAAATGCTACACAAATCAATGACAATTAACTCAAAGAATTTTTTTTGCTTAAAACATTTTCAATTGATTAGTTATTTTTTGTTTAAAATTAATTTATCAAAATGTTCATTTTTCGTGCCAGCTGATTGACATATCAAACCAAATGGAACAAATCGTTCCAATGATTTTAGTTTCAATTTTTTCCTGTTCCACTGACAGAATTGTGGACGAGAAAATTTTTCATATGCTTTTCAATCATGAAAATTGTTGTGTGTGTGCATATATTCACATGTTCAGCTTGCCAACTGACATATTTTTCCTGTTCGCTATAAACGACCATCAGGAAGAAGTACCTATTCAACTGCTTGTATTATACTGTTTCAACTTTTCGAGATGAATTTTCCTGATCGCTATAAATGGCCCCTTAAGGAAAAAATAAAGTGGGATGAAATGAAAAAAAAAAAAAAAAAAAAAAACTGAAATATTAAAACACTTACCTAATCTATGTAAAATTGGTATTTGTTCTGCGACAGCCACCTGACAAGTGGACGTGGAGTTTACTGGAACTAACAAAAAGTTATTGAAAGTTTTAAGATTGTTGAACAAGCCATTCCAAAATTTTCCGACATAAGTTCCCTTTTCCTGAAAGAATAAAAACACAATAATTTTCTTGTAAATTCATTTAATTATGTATTTAAGGCCGTGTGTCAATTGTGTTAAAATTTTGGTTTAATTTGATTCCAGTTAACTTTGATTCCTTTTTATAGGGGTGAATAAAATTTAAGGTTTTTGCTGTGCCAATTGGGTTAAATGGGTTTATAGAACATAAATTTCCCATTGGCCACGTTCAAACACCGAACTAAAGTGATCTCGATAGGTTTGACAGTTGAGGATATTGATTCGTGACGTCATTGCGAGTGAATGATCTCAATTATTTGTAATTTATGGCAAAGAAAGTAAATAGAATTTTTTTGTTTTGAAGCTATTTGCTATTAAAACTCAAA
Organism: Dasysyrphus tricinctus; assembly: GCA_963921185.1. NCBI lineage: Eukaryota > Metazoa > Arthropoda > Insecta > Diptera > Syrphidae > Dasysyrphus > Dasysyrphus tricinctus. The sequence continues at coordinate 202,277,663 of OY992530.1, read as the reverse complement.
GTAAAACAATAGATTATTCATGATTTGAAGTTATGTTTTGTTAAATTTTAAGTAAACAATAAATAATTTATTTTTTAGAGCTATGTGTTGGTGAACACTCGCTATTACGTCACACAAAACACAATATGGCGACCCTTCATCTCATATCCAACATACCTTGTATTTTTATACCATGGGTTTGTGTTGTTGTAGTCCCTTGTTAAAACACAGCTGATGACGAAACAGCTGTTGGCAGAAAAGAGATCCCAAGCTATCCTAAAAATTTTAGGATACAAAGCTATCCTATGAGAAATGTCAACAACAGCTGACTTGCGTTCAAACACATACATGGATACAAAGCTATCCTAGATAGGCTATCTATTAAAACATTGAACGCGCCCATTAGCTCTGACATTCGGTGCATTCAATGCTTTTGTGAAAATTATAAAAAAGGAAAAAAGATACCTGACAGCTGGCCAATCAGAGGATCCGAAAATTCTGAGATCTGAAATTGTTTGTAAAATTTGTTGCGTTGAACACGGCCATTGCATTTTGACAGCAATGACAGTATGTCAATCTTCTTCTTCAAACAAACTGCTGCCATATTGACACCTGGTAAGTTGCTTTCCACACCACCTGCATTTCAGCACATGAACCCTATCTGGGGGATAAAATTTTTTCCAATTTGACGTTCAATGTATTTCCCATTGGCGAATGGAGTCACGGCACCTAGCAATGACCACGTGAACGCTATGAGGGGGATACATTTTTTTTCATTTTGACATTCAATGTATTTCCCATAAGAGAAAACCAAAAAAAGGTCTGAAAAACATTGCTTTTGCTAATTAATTTTCTATGAACACGTATTTATTTTATAGTTGCAATAGAAACAGAATTTATGAAACGACCCTTTATTTCGGTGAATTTAAAAGGGAAAAGTATGTGGTGAAAAATTCGTGGAAAAGTAATGTACAAAATCATCAGTTCATTGTTTGAATCCACTCATCTGCTTTGTAAAGTGTTCATGGTGAGAACAAAAAAAAAAAAATGTAAGTGAAACTCAATGTGAATTGTAATCGATGATTCCAACGATGAAAAGTAATGCACAAAGTAGTTTATTATTTTTTGGCGACTATAAATTCTCATTTTGTTGGATACAGTTCACAGTGACTTTCTGTAAAAAAGTCCATGTAACACGAACTGAAGTCAATAGAAATTGCGTTTGTCGAAACGCCAAACATTTTTGATTTGAAATGGAAACAACTTTTTGGTTTGTTTTCATTTTAAAATAAAGGGTGCATTACCGATGGGATTTAGTAAACAATATACAAATGGGAGGATTCAATTGATGAAAAAGAAACTACCACTAACCTGGTGATTTCATAACTGAATTTTCATTAGATTTTTCATCGAAATTATTGAACTGATGCTTATTCATCATCCCGTATGTAGTGAATTCACAGATTATGCAATCACCATGTTTTTCATCACCTGGGTCGGTGAATAAACAACTTCCATTGAAGTAGTGAATTCTTTAGTGAATTTTCATCGAAAAAGTGGCATGTGCTTCCCGCCAATGACACGCCCATGTTAAATTCATCAAAGGAATAAGCTGAAAAGTGGCAGGTACAGCTTCCATTCCTCAAGGAAAAAGCAGGTTTTTCCTCAATGAATTTTTTAATTTTTCCCGCTGGGATAATGTATTTCTATCTATTTACATATGTATGTATTGGGTTTGTGTATTTGTATTCTTGAGAAAAAAGGAGTACAAATATTTGTATACTTTTTGTGACTATCAATAAAATATAATTTGTGTTTAGAAACTAGCGAAGCTCATGGGGTCAATAACACCCTTAGGCCCAGTTGTACAAATATTTAACTCGTGGTTCAGCAATTTTAACTCACCGACTTCGGAGAATGGACTGAGGTTCAACGATGGTTCAGGCATTAAATTGGCTACTGAAACATACTTGAACCTTGAACCATCGTTGCGCCTCAGTAATTCCGCCAAAATCAGCCAGTAAAAATATTTGAACCACGGATCAAAATTTGAACCACGTTTGTACAACGGGTCCTTAATTAAATAAATAAAATTTTGCGTTTAATTTTTTACAATTCTTATTTTCAAAATATGTACCCTCCAAAAATATCAGGAAATAATAACACTTCAATCGTGCCTGCGTCTTTTGTTAATGCCGCATTTATACGATTGGAGAACTTTCAATATAATGACCAAAACAATAACAGAAGAATGAACAAATTCATTATTTTTGTCATTATACTGGCAGCTTTTAACCAGTCGTGTAAATTCGGTATAAGGAAGAAGCATTTAATATATTTACATTTACTTCCAAACAAAAAAATTCGGTACGTAGGTAAAAATACTTGAAAAAGTTTTTTTTTTTAATTAAATTGGTAAATATATATGCAAGAAATTTTCATTCCGAACAAAAATTTTGACATGTATTTGAAAATCTTCATTTTCAACACAAACATAATTAAAGAAAACAAAACTAAAACTTGGCTACGTTCCTGTGTTGCTTTTTTCTCAAACGAGCATTGGTGTTGTTGTTTCTCGTTGTAGAGGTAGTTTGTTTACATTTTTCATCTTAAATTTAAAGCATTTGAGGCGTCAGTTTTGATTTATTTTTTGCTAGATTTGTAAACTTACATGTTTTGTTATTCTGTTGCAATCATAAAAGTTGTATCCGTTCATATAAAAGTTATTAGAAAAAGTAACATAAATATGACTCTCTTTTGCTTTTCTCTTATTGACACCTGGTAAGTTGCTTTCCACACCACATGCATTTCAGCACATGAACCCTATCTGGGGGATACAATTTTTTCCAATTTGACGTTCAATGTATTTCCCATAAGAGAAAAGCAAAATAGAGTCATATTCATGTTACTTTTTCTAATAACTTTTATATAAACAGATACAACTTTTATGATTGCAATAGAATAACAAAACATGTAAGTTTACAAATCTAGCAAAAAATAAATCAAAACCGACGCCTCAAATGCTTCAAATTTAAGATGAAAAATGTAAACAAACTACCTCTTCAACGAGAAATAACAACACCATTACTCGTCTGAGAAAAAAGCAACTCAGAGACGTAGCCAAGATTATTTAAAACATGAACAGTTTTTTTGTTTTCTTTGTTAATAATGTTTGTATTGAAAATGAAGATTTTCAAATACATATCAAAATTTTTGTTTGGAATGAAAATTTCTTGCATATATATTTACCAATTTAATTACAAAAAAAAAACTTTTTCAAGTATTTTTACCTACGTACAGAATTTTTTGGTTTGGAAGTATGTAAATATTTTAAATTCTTCTTCGTTATACCGACTGGTGAAAAGCTGCCAGTATCATGACAAAAATACAGAATTTGTCCATTCCTCTGTTATTGTTTTGATCATTATATTGCCAGTTCCCCAATCGTGTAAATGCAGCATTAAGATTAAGACGCAGGCACGATTGAAGTGTTATTATTCCTGATATTTTTTTGAGGGCACATATTTTGAAAATAAGAATTGTAAAAAATTAAACGCAAAATTTTATTTATTCAATAAAGGGTGTTATTGACCCCATGAGCTTCGCTAGTTTCTAAACACAAAGTATATTTTATTGATCTGTTGCACAAACAGTGTACAAATATTTGTACTCCTTTTTTCTCAAGAACACAAATACACATAAACGCAATACATAAATATATAGAAATACTTTATACCTACATCTTCATAAGAACATTACTGCAAAGTTTCGGTCACGTAAGCTTTTACTTATTAGAAAACAGTAGTAAAATATATAATATAAAAATCTTCATAATTGACTCTTGTCTATCAAACCCCTTCCTTGACTACGCACATGACACCAATTTTGCTTACGACATAAATCCATTTTGGAAAGCAAAAACAACAATACAGGTTTGTTTACATTTTTCATCTGCAAAATATAGGAAGTTATACAGTAGATGACGGATATAAGAAAGTCAAAAAATGCAAATAATTCCTTTCTTATATCCGTGTTTTCTTATATGAAAGATTGTTTATAAGAAAGAAACCGTCTCTTATCAGATAAATGCATTATAAGAAAGAAAATTTCCTTTAGATATAACTATATAGTTTCAAATAAATTTGCAAAGCATTAGCTGCAAAATTGTATGTATCTTGTACTGGCATTAATTAATAATTATCGCTCAGACATACCAAAAACAAACATTAAACTATGAATTTCTTTCAAAACCATATTATCACGGGGTGGTTTCTTAAAGACGTTTAATTTTCTATGCAGCAAGAGAAATTTTGTACCAGAATAAGTTTCTTATATCAGTGTTTTTCTTATAAACAGTTTTCTTATATTAGATTCATTTTACACGTAACTTTATGAGAATGTGCATGGTGTTTTAAAATGTCTGTCTTATAAGCGAGTTTTTCTTATATGAGATTTTCTTATATCCGTCATCTACTGTACCTACATAAGTTTTGATACATATTCTTCTTGATTAACTAACTCACATAAATTCTTTTTCTATTGCAACTATAAAATAAATACGTGTTCATAGAAAATTAATTAGCAAAAGCAATGTTTTTCAGACCTTTTTTTGGTTTTCTCTTATGGGAAATACATTGAATGTCAAAATGAAAAAAAAATGTATCCCCCTCATAGGGTTCATGCGGTGACTGCTAGGTGCCGTGACTCCATTCGCCAATAGCAGTCAATGATTTGGATAAGGTCATCGATGAAATTAAGCCACATTTAAAAGAATGCAATTCTACGAAGAATTAATGAAAAATATAGTTTTCTTTTTACGCATGATTCATTTTAAAACTTTAGTTTATATTTTTTAACTTTCCCAGACTCTTATTATGAATTGTAATATTTATTAAATAAACTAAACTAAACTAAACTTAATTCTCGTTTTGGATTTGACATCATACGTAAAAAAAGAATAAACGATATAAAATGATCTGTTGCGACTTAAACTTTTTCACACAACACGACTCGTCATGCACTCTCGTCTGGTTAAAACAAATCACTGATAATTTTCAATAAATTTTTCAAAAGTACCTATTCAAAATTAGCTGTGTGACGAATTAATTTCTTACTGAAGGCCTCAGGTACAATCAAAAGATTTAAAATAAAGATCATTGAAAAATAAACTATCTCAAAAAATATGTTTTATTTGCTGTTCCTTTAAGAGCTGTGTTTAAAATATGGTGTTTTTAATGAATCTGTTTTTGCAGAAAATTACAGGAAAGATCAGAAAAATACAGATACAGTAAGTACACAACTTCACTTCAAACGTTTATCCAAAATCATCTTCCTCACCCCTTCACGAGCATTGACAAATGTCAAAAATTAACCACCAGCTAAAATTTTAACGAGCTCCTGAGTAGGTTAAATTTTAACGTCTATTCCTCAGTAATGTCAAAAACTCCAAATTATGAAAAAAAATTGGTATTTAATGATTACTGATTAAAATTTTGTGGGTTCACTTGTCAAGTTTTCATACATTTCAAATTTGTGATTTGAAGTAAGAGAGGGGGGGCCATATTTGCAGCACTTCCTCTACATATTAATAAGAAATTTGCTCTTTTTTTAACATTTATGTTTTTGTTGTGATTTTATTCCTTTTTGCAAATATTTTATTTTTCTAGGTGAAAATCAAGTCCTACCGGTCCACAAAGTTTAATAATTTTATGACAGCTGAAAGTGATCTATATATGTAAAGAATAGCAATTCTGAGAAAGTTTTTATATGTCTCTTCAACTTCAAGTCATGCCGTTCTACCAATTTTCATCGTTCTAAAACAATCGGGAGTGCATTGAATGCCAACAACTTTCAAACAAACCAAGGCCAGTTCAACTATCCGCATGGCCGTCTTCAGAATATCCTTTTGAAAGAATTCATATTGACTTTTTCTTTTTTGAAGGCAGAACATTTTTCATTATGGCTGACTCATTTTTTAAATGGATTGACGTTGTACTTATGAAAAAAACTGCTGCACTGGATGTGATTCAGGTTTTAAGGTAAGTATTTTCGATTTTTGGACTTCCGAAAGAGGTTGTTTCGGATAATGGTCCTCCATTTTCTTCAAAAGAAATGATACAATTTGTTTTAACAAATTCGATTATTTTTCTAAACTCATCAGCCTATCACCCGCAATCCAACGGAAGTGCAGAGAGAGGAGAACACACATTAAAAAATACTTCGAAAAAGTACCTCATTGATAAAAAGACAAGGTCTTTGCCAATCGAAGTTAAGTTAGATAATTTTTTGTTCAAGTATCTTTCGATACTCCTTCGACAACAACAGATTTGACACCATCTACCTCAGTATTTGCGTACAAACCAAAAACATTGATGGATTATTTAAAAATGCCTAAAATTGAAGTTTTAAGGAAACAAAATAATATTAAATTAAATAATATTAAACAAAAATGTTCCCCAAAAAATAAATACACTTTCAGTAAAAATGATCTCTTTTGGTATACAGAACAATTAAAAATAATTTTGTAAAACGGCAGCCAGGCAAAGTAAAAAAAAGTTTATCGAAAGTAATTTATTTGATTAAAAACAATGGAATATTGGATTTTAAACTTATAGAACATTACTGTATGTGCTTTCGTTGATTTTTAATAATTTGTTTTCCTTCTTAAGTCAGTATTTCAAAAATTGCCCTTCATCAGGAGGGAAATAGAATTTTCCCTCTATATAATTTTTTTCTAAGAATGATCCCAGTAATCATCCAACAAAATATCCATACAAAAAAAAAGTTAACAAGTTTCACCACAAAATGTTATTTAATTTAAATTTTTAAGACAAACTCTGTGATCCTTGAACAGTCTGAAAAAACAATGAATATTGTTTTATGCCTACAGGATGATCTGTAATAACATACAAGACGTTTTTCTTTTTTTAGCTACGAGCATAGCACTGAGCTGTCAAAAAAAGATTTGTGTTTCTTTTTTAGCTCCGAGCACTCAGAACGCTCAACTTGTGTTTCTTTTTTAAATCAGAGCTAGCTCGGAGTATGCTCCATGAGCTCAGATTAAAAAGACCGAGCGAATGGAGCAAATAGTTGAGCGCATAGCTGATCATACTCTGCCCAGAGCTAACTCCGATAGCTTGAGCTCTACTTCATGCTCTGCTCAGAGCTTAAAAAGAAAAACGCTTACAATTTGCTTACCGTTTATCTACAACTTACAAGCAAACTACATGTGAACACAGAGCACTCTGTAATAGCATACACTTTGCTCTACAATGCTGTTAAATTTTGTGAGCAGCAAATGGTTCAGCACAGACTATGGGTGTCTGTGCTAATATGCTTTTGGCAATACGCGACCTGGACTCTATCAACTATGGATGGAAAGGTGATGGATGCACCAGGCCCCCCCCCTCCCATAGGCACAGCTTTGGTGTTTTATGGAGGGATGCGATCCGTGTCAACCTAATCTTTTTTGTATACTCGGAGGCAATGATGGGCATGTTTTTAATACCGACCCGGTAGGTATTTACTTATGGGTATTTATCGGGTATATACCAAAAAACGGTAAATACCTACCATATGACGGGTATATACAATTATAAAGTTGGATTTTTAAAATACAGTTAACCGGATATATTGGAAACTGAAAATTCTTTGAAATACTTTTTTGATGGTTTTTTGAGATTATCTTTTTAAGGGGTGAGTGTAAGGTGTTGATTAATGTCTTATGTGATAAGTATTTTTGATTTTAATCTATAGATGCCGTTAAGTGGAAATAACTGTCATATTGAGGTTACTATACATATGAGCTCATAGACGGTGTTCATACAAGCTTCACGTGAGGCGACTCATTTTGACGTCTCTTATTTGTATCTCACTCTAATCTCTTCGAAAGAAAGACAGGGCCACGTGAGGCCGAAATTTTTAAATTTTTTGAAAATTGCTGCCTCACCTCGCCATCTCTTTCCTTCCAATAAATAGGAATGAGATAAAAAAAGGGACGTCAAAATGAGTCGCCTCACGTGAAGCTGGTATGAACACCGTCATTTTCCTCAGTGTATGATTGGATTACTTTGATTTTTCTTAAATCCAATAGTCAATTAAATTTTCATTATTTTGATACCTCATTTAGGCTTGATTTACACTGTTGTGTCGATACCGATAAAGTCTCAAAACGCTCTCGCTCCGATACAAAACGCTAATGTTCACATTGTTGTTTCAATACCGAGACAGCCCCAGTATTTTGTTTGTATTTGTATTTTTTTTACAAATTACAAGTTTTGGTATTTGACTTTCGAAAAAAAGTCAAGCAATTACCTCTTGGATAAAGAATTATAAAAGAAGAATTTGGGTTCATCAAGGCTGCGATACTCTGAAGGCAAATATTATACGTAGCATTGCCTTTTCTTTGACAGATAGATGTATGTATGTATGTAAGCTAGCAACACACACGAATCAAGAACAAACGAATCGACGAACTAGCCGACACCGACGCAAAGCAGACAAATGCGAAAGTTAAAAAAGGAGTAAGAATTGAAATAAATATAAATATAATTGACATATGACATCGAGAATGTGAAATATTATCCACACTGTCGATATTGATATCCTCTCGATACGATCTCGCTCCGTTAAAGTATTCTTTCAAATGAATCGGAAGCCGAACGAGAGCGTATCGGTATCGGAGCGGTTAAGATTGTGTGAATATACTAATTGTTTCTCGTTTGAAAATACTTATTGTAGTGAGAGCGTACTGAGACTATCACCCCTGTTCTGAATTCCGATTAGTTAAAAAATACTTTCGTTTTCAAACTCTGTGTTTTGAAATACTTTTCGTTTTAAATACTTGCGGAATAAGTGTGTTGTGATTTTCAGGTAGATTGAAAATCAGCTTGACATTTTGAATTAATTTAAAGTTTAATTTTTTCTTGAATTTGAATAATTTAAAAAAATCTTATTTTGTTGTTGCAAATACGGGCAGACATAGATAACACTGAATTTTGACTCAAAATCACGGGCCACGGACACCGATACCATCTAAATTTCTGTTGTTTTTAAATTTTTTTTTAATATCTTTGACGTTTCGAATCAAAGGGCACGGTAGTGCCCAGCCAAGTTCGCGGCACTACACCCTTTTTACAGGAACAAACTCAGGCGATTTTCAACCCCCCTCTAACTTCAGTACCAATAAAGTCAGAAACTTCAAATTCGCAGTATTTGCTAGGCTGATCAAACACAGGTGGCTCACCAAATTTCAACTCCTTAGCACTAGTAGTTCCCAAGATAAGGGACTTCAAAAATCGCAAAAACCGTAACTGACTGACTGATTCACTGACTCACTGACTCACTGACAGATCATCAAAATTATGGAGCACTTCCCGACATCGTAGAAGCTTTAAATTTCGCACAACGGTAGGCCTTGTGGTACATACAAAGGAAAAAATCGAAAATCTGTAATTTTCTCTTCAGGGGGCGTGGCATCCACCCACTTTCTTAAATATTCTATAAATTATATGCAGCTTTTCCGATTGTTCTAGAACAATGAAAATTGGTAAGTTGGTAGGGTTTGAGGTACTTAGAAAGAAAAAAAATGAAAAATAGGAATTTTCCATACAGGGGGCGTGGCATCCACCCACATTCTTAAAAATTCTTATAAATTATATGGAGCACTTCCGATTGTTTTAGAACGATGAAAATTGGTAGGTTGGTATGGCTTAAGGTTCTTAGAAAGAAAAAATCAGAAAAATTCGAATTTTGCATTCAGGGGGCGTGGTATCCACCCACATTCTTAAAAATTCTTATAAATTATATGGAGCACTTCCGATTGTTGTAGAACGATGAAAATTGGTAGGTTCGTGGGCCTTGAAGTACTTAGAAGAACAAAAATCGAAAAATTGGAAGTTTTAGTCAAGGGGGCGTGGCATCCACCCATATTCCCAAAAATTCTTATAAATTATATGGGGCACTTCCGATTGTTGTAGAACGATGAAAATTGGTAGGTCGGTATGGCTCAAAGTGCTTAGAAAGAAAAATTTAAAAATTGGAATTTTGCATTCAGGGGGCGTGGCATCCACCCACATTCTTAAAAACTCTTATAAATTATATGGAGCACTTCCGATTGTTGTAGAACGATGAAAATTGGTAGGTCGGTAGGACTTGAAGTACTTAGAGAGGAAAAAATCGAAAATTTGGAATTGTCCATTCAGGGGGGGGTGCCATCCACCCACTTTATAAGAATTGCTATTATTTGTACAGAGCATTTTCGGTTGTCGTAGAATTATGAAACTTTGTAGAGCGGTAGGGCTTGACTTTCACCTGGCAAAATAAGTCTTTTCAAAAAGGAGTGAAATCACAACAAAAACATAAATGTTAAAAAAGGAGCCAAGTTCTTATGTGCACAAGAAACCTGTGCGTAAAAAGTCAGCCAAAAAAAGTAATGAGATCTAAAATATATGCCAAGTTTTAAGTTCATGTAGTTCAATATCAAATATCTTAAGTAGAGTAATATCGAAACAATTCCAAATAAATACGTGTTCATAGAAAATTAATTAGCAAAAGCAATGTTTTTCAGACCTTTTTTTGGTTTTCTCTTATGGGAAATACATTGAATGTCAAAATGAAAAAAAAATGTATCCCCCTCATAGGGTTCATGCGGTGACTGCTAGGTGCCGTGACTCCATTCGCCAATAGCAGTCAATGATTTGGATAAGGTCATCGATGAAATTAAGCCACATTTAAAAGAATGCAATTCTACGAAGAATTAATGAAAAATATAGTTTTCTTTTTACGCATGATTCATTTTAAAACTTTAGTTTATATTTTTTAACTTTCCCAGACTCTTATTATGAATTGTAATATTTATTAAATAAACTAAACTAAACTAAACTTAATTCTCGTTTTGGATTTGACATCATACGTAAAAAAAGAATAAACGATATAAAATGATCTGTTGCGACTTAAACTTTTTCACACAACACGACTCGTCATGCACTCTCGTCTGGTTAAAACAAATCACTGATAATTTTCAATAAATTTTTCAAAAGTACCTATTCAAAATTAGCTGTGTGACGAATTAATTTCTTACTGAAGGCCTCAGGTACAATCAAAAGATTTAAAATAAAGATCATTGAAAAATAAACTATCTCAAAAAATATGTTTTATTTGCTGTTCCTTTAAGAGCTGTGTTTAAAATATGGTGTTTTTAATGAATCTGTTTTTGCAGAAAATTACAGGAAAGATCAGAAAAATACAGATACAGTAAGTACACAACTTCACTTCAAACGTTTATCCAAAATCATCTTCCTCACCCCTTCACGAGCATTGACAAATGTCAAAAATTAACCACCAGCTAAAATTTTAACGAGCTCCTGAGTAGATTAAATTTTAACGTCTATTCCTCAGTAATGTCAAAAACTCCAAATTATGAAAAAAAATTGGTATTTAATGATTACTGATTAAAATTTTGTGGGTTCACTTGTCAAGTTTTCATACATTTCAAATTTGTGATTTGAAGTAAGAGAGGGGGGGCCATATTTGCAGCACTTCCTCTACATATTAATAAGAAATTTGCTCTTTTTTTAACATTTATGTTTTTGTTGTGATTTTATTCCTTTTTGCAAATATTTTATTTTTCTAGGTGAAAATCAAGTCCTACCGGTCCACAAAGTTTAATAATTTTATGACAGCTGAAAGTGATCTATATATGTAAAGAATAGCAATTCTGAGAAAGTTTTTATATGTCTCTTCAACTTCAAGTCATGCCGTTCTACCAATTTTCATCGTTCTAAAACAATCGGGAGTGCATTGAATGCCAACAACTTTCAAACAAACCAAGGCCAGTTCAACTATCCGCATGGCCGTCTTCAGAATATCCTTTTGAAAGAATTCATATTGACTTTTTCTTTTTTGAAGGCAGAACATTTTTCATTATGGCTGACTCATTTTTTAAATGGATTGACGTTGTACTTATGAAAAAAACTGCTGCACTGGATGTGATTCAGGTTTTAAGGTAAGTATTTTCGATTTTTGGACTTCCGAAAGAGGTTGTTTCGGATAATGGTCCTCCATTTTCTTCAAAAGAAATGATACAATTTGTTTTAACAAATTCGATTATTTTTCTAAACTCATCAGCCTATCACCCGCAATCCAACGGAAGTGCAGAGAGAGGAGAACACACATTAAAAAATACTTCGAAAAAGTACCTCATTGATAAAAAGACAAGGTCTTTGCCAATCGAAGTTAAGTTAGATAATTTTTTGTTCAAGTATCTTTCGATACTCCTTCGACAACAACAGATTTGACACCATCTACCTCAGTATTTGCGTACAAACCAAAAACATTGATGGATTATTTAAAAATGCCTAAAATTGAAGTTTTAAGGAAACAAAATAATATTAAATTAAATAATATTAAACAAAAATGTTCCCCAAAAAATAAATACACTTTCAGTAAAAATGATCTCTTTTGGTATACAGAACAATTAAAAATAATTTTGTAAAACGGCAGCCAGGCAAAGTAAAAAAAAGTTTATCGAAAGTAATTTATTTGATTAAAAACAATGGAATATTGGATTTTAAACTTATAGAACATTACTGTATGTGCTTTCGTTGATTTTTAATAATTTGTTTTCCTTCTTAAGTCAGTATTTCAAAAATTGCCCTTCATCAGGAGGGAAATAGAATTTTCCCTCTATATAATTTTTTTCTAAGAATGATCCCAGTAATCATCCAACAAAATATCCATACAAAAAAAAAGTTAACAAGTTTCACCACAAAATGTTATTTAATTTAAATTTTTAAGACAAACTCTGTGATCCTTGAACAGTCTGAAAAAACAATGAATATTGTTTTATGCCTACAGGATGATCTGTAATAACATACAAGACGTTTTTCTTTTTTTAGCTACGAGCATAGCACTGAGCTGTCAAAAAAAGATTTGTGTTTCTTTTTTAGCTCCGAGCACTCAGAACGCTCAACTTGTGTTTCTTTTTTAAATCAGAGCTAGCTCGGAGTATGCTCCATGAGCTCAGATTAAAAAGACCGAGCGAATGGAGCAAATAGTTGAGCGCATAGCTGATCATACTCTGCCCAGAGCTAACTCCGATAGCTTGAGCTCTACTTCATGCTCTGCTCAGAGCTTAAAAAGAAAAACGCTTACAATTTGCTTACCGTTTATCTACAACTTACAAGCAAACTACATGTGAACACAGAGCACTCTGTAATAGCATACACTTTGCTCTACAATGCTGTTAAATTTTGTGAGCAGCAAATGGTTCAGCACAGACTATGGGTGTCTGTGCTAATATGCTTTTGGCAATACGCGACCTGGACTCTATCAACTATGGATGGAAAGGTGATGGATGCACCAGGCCCCCCCCCTCCCATAGGCACAGCTTTGGTGTTTTATGGAGGGATGCGATCCGTGTCAACCTAATCTTTTTTGTATACTCGGAGGCAATGATGGGCATGTTTTTAATACCGACCCGGTAGGTATTTACTTATGGGTATTTATCGGGTATATACCAAAAAACGGTAAATACCTACCATATGACGGGTATATACAATTATAAAGTTGGATTTTTAAAATACAGTTAACCGGATATATTGGAAACTGAAAATTCTTTGAAATACTTTTTTGATGGTTTTTTGAGATTATCTTTTTAAGGGGTGAGTGTAAGGTGTTGATTAATGTCTTATGTGATAAGTATTTTTGATTTTAATCTATAGATGCCGTTAAGTGGAAATAACTGTCATATTGAGGTTACTATACATATGAGCTCATAGACGGTGTTCATACAAGCTTCACGTGAGGCGACTCATTTTGACGTCTCTTATTTGTATCTCACTCTAATCTCTTCGAAAGAAAGACAGGGCCACGTGAGGCCGAAATTTTTAAATTTTTTGAAAATTGCTGCCTCACCTCGCCATCTCTTTCCTTCCAATAAATAGGAATGAGATAAAAAAAGGGACGTCAAAATGAGTCGCCTCACGTGAAGCTGGTATGAACACCGTCATTTTCCTCAGTGTATGATTGGATTACTTTGATTTTTCTTAAATCCAATAGTCAATTAAATTTTCATTATTTTGATACCTCATTTAGGCTTGATTTACACTGTTGTGTCGATACCGATAAAGTCTCAAAACGCTCTCGCTCCGATACAAAACGCTAATGTTCACATTGTTGTTTCAATACCGAGACAGCCCCAGTATTTTGTTTGTATTTGTATTTTTTTTACAAATTACAAGTTTTGGTATTTGACTTTCGAAAAAAAGTCAAGCAATTACCTCTTGGATAAAGAATTATAAAAGAAGAATTTGGGTTCATCAAGGCTGCGATACTCTGAAGGCAAATATTATACGTAGCATTGCCTTTTCTTTGACAGATAGATGTATGTATGTATGTAAGCTAGCAACACACACGAATCAAGAACAAACGAATCGACGAACTAGCCGACACCGACGCAAAGCAGACAAATGCGAAAGTTAAAAAAGGAGTAAGAATTGAAATAAATATAAATATAATTGACATATGACATCGAGAATGTGAAATATTATCCACACTGTCGATATTGATATCCTCTCGATACGATCTCGCTCCGTTAAAGTATTCTTTCAAATGAATCGGAAGCCGAACGAGAGCGTATCGGTATCGGAGCGGTTAAGATTGTGTGAATATACTAATTGTTTCTCGTTTGAAAATACTTATTGTAGTGAGAGCGTACTGAGACTATCACCCCTGTTCTGAATTCCGATTAGTTAAAAAATACTTTCGTTTTCAAACTCTGTGTTTTGAAATACTTTTCGTTTTAAATACTTGCGGAATAAGTGTGTTGTGATTTTCAGGTAGATTGAAAATCAGCTTGACATTTTGAATTAATTTAAAGTTTAATTTTTTCTTGAATTTGAATAATTTAAAAAAATCTTATTTTGTTGTTGCAAATACGGGCAGACATAGATAACACTGAATTTTGACTCAAAATCACGGGCCACGGACACCGATACCATCTAAATTTCTGTTGTTTTTAAATTTTTTTTTAATATCTTTGACGTTTCGAATCAAAGGGCACGGTAGTGCCCAGCCAAGTTCGCGGCACTACACCCTTTTTACAGGAACAAACTCAGGCGATTTTCAACCCCCCTCTAACTTCAGTACCAATAAAGTCAGAAACTTCAAATTCGCAGTATTTGCTAGGCTGATCAAACACAGGTGGCTCACCAAATTTCAACTCCTTAGCACTAGTAGTTCCCAAGATAAGGGACTTCAAAAATCGCAAAAACCGTAACTGACTGACTGATTCACTGACTCACTGACAGATCATCAAAATTATGGAGCACTTCCCGACATCGTAGAAGCTTTAAATTTCGCACAACGGTAGGCCTTGTGGTACATACAAAGGAAAAAATCGAAAATCTGTAATTTTCTCTTCAGGGGGCGTGGCATCCACCCACTTTCTTAAATATTCTATAAATTATATGCAGCTTTTCCGATTGTTCTAGAACAATGAAAATTGGTAAGTTGGTAGGGTTTGAGGTACTTAGAAAGAAAAAAAATGAAAAATAGGAATTTTCCATACAGGGGGCGTGGCATCCACCCACATTCTTAAAAATTCTTATAAATTATATGGAGCACTTCCGATTGTTTTAGAACGATGAAAATTGGTAGGTTGGTATGGCTTAAGGTTCTTAGAAAGAAAAAATCAGAAAAATTCGAATTTTGCATTCAGGGGGCGTGGTATCCACCCACATTCTTAAAAATTCTTATAAATTATATGGAGCACTTCCGATTGTTGTAGAACGATGAAAATTGGTAGGTTCGTGGGCCTTGAAGTACTTAGAAGAACAAAAATCGAAAAATTGGAAGTTTTAGTCAAGGGGGCGTGGCATCCACCCATATTCCCAAAAATTCTTATAAATTATATGGGGCACTTCCGATTGTTGTAGAACGATGAAAATTGGTAGGTCGGTATGGCTCAAAGTGCTTAGAAAGAAAAATTTAAAAATTGGAATTTTGCATTCAGGGGGCGTGGCATCCACCCACATTCTTAAAAACTCTTATAAATTATATGGAGCACTTCCGATTGTTGTAGAACGATGAAAATTGGTAGGTCGGTAGGACTTGAAGTACTTAGAGAGGAAAAAATCGAAAATTTGGAATTGTCCATTCAGGGGGGGGTGCCATCCACCCACTTTATAAGAATTGCTATTATTTGTACAGAGCATTTTCGGTTGTCGTAGAATTATGAAACTTTGTAGAGCGGTAGGGCTTGACTTTCACCTGGCAAAATAAGTCTTTTCAAAAAGGAGTGAAATCACAACAAAAACATAAATGTTAAAAAAGGAGCCAAGTTCTTATGTGCACAAGAAACCTGTGCGTAAAAAGTCAGCCAAAAAAAGTAATGAGATCTAAAATATATGCCAAGTTTTAAGTTCATGTAGTTCAATATCAAATATCTTAAGTAGAGTAATATCGAAACAATTCCAAATCATGACAAAAATTTGGTAATTAATGATTACTGATTAAAATTTGGTGGATTTACTTGGTAAGTTTTCTCTTAAATACTTACTTAATCACAAATTTAAAATGTATGAAAACTTGACCAGTGAACCCACCAAATTTTAATCAGTAATCAAATTTCTGTCATGATTTGGAATTGTTTCGATATTACTCTACTTAAGATATTTGATATTGAACTTCATGAACTTAAAATTTGGCATATATTTTAGATCTCATTACTTTTTTTGGCTGACTTTTTACGCACAGGTTTCTTGTGCACATAAGAACTTGGCTCCTTTTTTAACATTTATGTTTTTGTTGTGATTTCTTTTTACGGATTTCGAAAAAAAAGGTTTGAATATCGACTATTGCGGAAGTGATATTCAGAATTCAGAACATGATTTTTGAATCATTTTTCATTTCGTTTACGGATTTGATTCCGAACGGAAATCAGAACAGGGGACACCAACCGAATTTTGAGATATCATATTTTCGAAAAAAAATTATATTAAAAAAATATGTTTTTTTTAATATTTTGTTATGCAATATTTTTTTAACTTTTTGGAATTTTTGTATAAATAATTTAATCCTAACCTAACCCGTTTAGCCAATAAAAAATAAAAATCCAAAATAACGCTCGATGGGAGCTGATAGTTATCCAGAGCAAAATTATTTTATATTTGAATAGATGAGTACCAAAACTCGTCATATCCACTTTTATCAAAAATTGCGATTTTGATGCAGATTTATTGACCTGGGCATATTGGATAGTTTTTAAAGAAAATTTGACAGTCTTACCCCTGAAACCCCTTAAATATTGATGTCAAACATAGTAAGTGTTTCCAAAACTCTCCAATCCACAGTTTAATTTGCATCAAAACTTGGGGTAGTATTTCCCACTGCTTGGACGGGAGGGGCAATTTAATAAAATAATTGCATAAAGTAACTAGAACAAAATTAATGAAAAAACAACGGCAACACTTGCGGTAATGTTTTGTAGCTTTTTGGAAAGCCAGAAGTCCATTTTAATAGTTGATTATAAAATAAAATTATGCAATTATTTTATTAAATTGCCCCTCCCGTCCAAGCAGTGGGAGATACTACTTGTCTATTTTATGTAAATATTTTATTAAATTGTCCCTCCCGTCCAAGCGGGGAGAGATACTACCTCCGATTTTGGTTATACCTCCACTCCCAAAATTTGCTGTCGGCTCTTGGTCTAGAACGATAACGACTCCGAATAGCAAACAAACGGGCACAATAGAGCTTACGGTTGCAGTGCAAACATACCCTTAGCTATAATTATAGCGACTCTCAAACGAAGAAGAGCCATCTGCCAGATTATAGCAGAAAACTAAACAAAGCTTTAGAATAAGGAATTATGGGAAATTTCCCCTACGGAAAGCTCTGGAAGCAGATACCAGAACCTTCTACTGATTTCCAGAGTTTGTCAAATAAGTATAAAAGGAACATGTTTGACCGGCAGCAACACAGTTTGCTTTTAATCGTAAATGAATAAAGTTGGTTGGCATAAAACTGAAAAGTAAAGTTGGTGAATTAATTTCAATGGTGAATAATAAATTGTTTTGAATTCGTTTATATATAAAAATAAAGAAACAAAAATAAAAGAAAAGAAAAACTTTTTAATTTGTTTGATTTAATTAATTTTTACTTTATTATATCACAACATATGTATAAATTATTATTTAGCGACGCGTTTCGGATCTCTTAATCCATCTTCGGGCCTTATGCTGGCGAACTGTGGTGTTGAAAGGCCAATGTTGGTGTCTTCTTGTTGATGAGTTTGAGTTGTCATGGGAATATGAATTTGTCTCTTTTTATCTTGTGCTTCTATTTTGTATTTTAATTGCAGTGTCATATAGTGTGTTGTTTTTAATTGTCAATTTGTCATTCAGTACTTTGTCCTGTTCCGTTTTGTTTGCCTTGTAGATTTCAAACTCTTCAAGTGCGTCTAGTGTTGTCCCTTTTCTGCATATGTGTAAAGGCGTTAAGTTGGTGTCGAAGTTGGTGTAATTGTGGTTTTTGTCTATCAAATGCTGTGCAAATGTTGATTTTGTATTCGGTTTCGGTTTGTGTTCAACGTACCTGTCATAAAATGTTCTACCTGTTTGTCCAATATAGTAATTGTCGCAGTCATCACAGTTGATTTTGTATACTCCAGAACATGTTTTGATTTCTTTATTTGTTTTTTGTCTAAGTATTTTTTCTATATTGTTTTTTGTTTTAAACGAAATGTGAATATTTAGTTTCTTAAATTCATATTGTAGTGTTTGTGGGAGTAGGTTGGTGTAGTCTATGGCTATATATTTTTTATCATTGGTACTCTCTTCGTTGGTTATGTTTGTGTTGTAGTTGTTGTTTATAATTTTCTTTTTCTTTTTGTGGATTAATTTGTCGATTATTTCTGTTTTGTAGCCGTTTGCTAATGCAATGTGTTTAATAGTGTTAATTTCTTCTTCATGGTCTTCTTTTTTCATAGGTACATTGAAAAGTCTATTAATCAAAGCATTGAAAGCTGCCATTTTTTGTGTAGGTGGGTGGTGGGAATTTTTGTGTATAGTTATGTCTGTTGTTGGTTTTCTATAGATTTTATAGTATAGTTTGTTGTTGTTTTTGCTAATGTTCAAGTCTAAGAAGTTGATATTGTTGTTGTTTTCAATCTCTGTGGTGAATTGTATGTTTTTATTTATATTGTTCATGTACTTTTTTAAAATTTCAATTTGTCTATGTGTTCCGTCAAAAATAACAAACGTGTCATCAACATATCTAGAGTAGTGAATTATTTTATTGTGTTGTTTATTGTGTTTTGATAGGATGTATTTATTTTCGTAGTTGTTAAGATAGATGTCTGCCAATAGTCCGCTTAAAGGCGATCCCATTGCGAGGCCTTCTTCTTGTTTATAAAATTTGCTGTTGAATGTAAAATAATTTTGTTTTAATATAATTTTTAGTAATAGAATAATTTCGTCTATTTGTTGTTGGTTGATTTTTGCTGTGTGAATAAGATTTTCTTTTAATATATTGATTGTTTCTTCTAATGGTATATTTGTGTACATATTAGTTACGTCGAATGAAATGAGTTTAAATTGTGGTGATATGTTGATGTGTTTTGTTTGTTCTATAAATTCTGTGTAGTTTTTTATGCTTTTGTTATTCTTTATGCTTATATTTGTTTTGATAATTTTTTGTAGCGTTTTAGCGACTTTGTAACATGGTGCTGTAGTGTAATTAATTAAAGGACGGATTGGGGTTCCTGTTTTGTGTATTTTTGGTAAACCTGTGAATTGTGGGGCTTGTGCATTAGGCTGTTTTACTCTCATTTTGTTGATATTGGTGAATATATGATTGCATTTGTTGATAGCTTTGTTAATTTCTTTGACATATGCTTTGGTTGGATCGTTTTGTAAATTTTGTATGTTGTTTTCATTGAAAAAGGTTATGGTTTTGTCAATTTGTTCTTGTTTGTCAAGTATGACAACTGTGTTACCTTTGTCGGCCTTTGTTATTAGAGCGTTATTGTCTATTATTTTTTGTTTTATGGTTTTAAGATTAGCTATGTCTTCTTTATATTTGTTTTGGAATATATTGTGAGTTTTGTTGTTTTAAAGAATATGTTTAAGTTTTTTGTTGACTGTAATTCGGGTTTCATTTTGTATTTCATGTGTCGGAATTGTTTTAATGGCGGCTTCGGCGTTGATGACTTCTTCGATTATATTAGATTTGTGAATTTTAGGGATATTGTATTTGAGTCCTTTGCTGAGTGTTTCTATTTCAGGTTCTGTAAATTGTATGTTGGTTTTATTTATTAATCTGGGATAAAATATGTGTTTGTTTTTTGAGATATATGGATGTATTTTGTTGGTTAGTTTTTCTATTTTTGTTTGTTGTTTTTTGGAAATTTCTATTGCGACTTGTTTAATATATTGGTTTATTTTGTGAGTGAGGTTTTCAGCGGCGATATAATGTAATTTGTTGTATATAAGTAGGTGTAGTTTGTAAAGGATATTATTTAATTTGGTTTTTTTTGGCATATAAATATTTGATTTCTTCTTTTATACGGATTGTTTGAGCAAGTTTTTGTGTTTTAATGGCGGCTATTGAATTAGTTCTTGGTTTAATTTGTGCGTACTGTGGAATTATATGTTTTTTGAGACATTTTTTATTGAATTTTATGTTTAAGTTGGCTTTAGTCAGTTTAGTTTTAGCATTTTTGTATTGAAAGACTATTTGTGCCTGTTCGGCTGTAAAATTTAGTTGTTGTGTAGTCTCCATGTTGCGTGATGATGAATTCGTTTATATATAAAAATAAAGAAACAAAAATAAAAGAAAAGAAAAACTTTTTAATTTGTTTGATTTAATTAATTTTTACTTTATTATATCACAACATATGTATAAATTATTATTTAGCGACGCGTTTCGGATCTCTTAATCCATCTTCGGGCTTTATGCTGGCGAACTGTGGTGTTGAAAGGCCAATGTTGGTGTCTTCTTGTTGATGAGTTTGAGTTGTCATGGGAATATGAATTTGTCTCTTTTTATCTTGTGCTTCTATTTTGTATTTTAATTGCAGTGTCATATAGTGTGTTGTTTTTAATTGTCAATTTGTCATTCAGTACTTTGTCCTGTTCCGTTTTGTTTGCCTTGTAGATTTCAAACTCTTCAAGTGCGTCTAGTGTTGTCCCTTTTCTGCATATGTGTAAAGGCGTTAAGTTGCTGTCGAAGTTGGTGTAATTGTGGTTTTTGTCTATCAAATGCTGTGCAAATGTTGATTTTGTATTCGGTTTCGGTTTGTGTTCAACGTACCTGTCATAAAATGTTCTACCTGTTTGTCCAATATAGTAATTGTCGCAGTCATCACAGTTGATTTTGTATACTCCAGAACATGTTTTGATTTCTTTATTTGTTTTTTGTCTAAGTATTTTTTCTATATTGTTTTTTGTTTTAAACGAAATGTGAATATTTAGTTTCTTAAATTCATATTGTAGTGTTTGTGGGAGTAGGTTGGTGTAGTCTATGGCTATATATTTTTTATCATTGGTACTCTCTTCGTTGGTTATGTTTGTGTTGTAGTTGTTGTTTATAATTTTCTTTTTCTTTTTGTGGATTAATTTGTCGATTATTTCTGTTTTGTAGCCGTTTGCTAATGCAATGTGTTTAATAGTGTTAATTTCTTCTTCATGGTCTTCTTTTTTCATAGGTACATTGAAAAGTCTATTAATCAAAGCATTGAAAGCTGCCATTTTTTGTGTAGGTGGGTGGTGGGAATTTTTGTGTATAGTTATGTCTGTTGTTGTTGGTTTTCTATAGATTTATATATAAAAGAAGAAATCAAATATTTATATGCCAAAAAACCAAATTAAATAATATCCTTTACAAACTACACCTACTTATATACAACAAATTACATTATATCGCCGCTGAAAACCTCACTCACAAAATAAACCAATATACTAAACAAGTCGCAATAGAAATTTCCAAAAAACAACAAACAAAAATAGAAAAACTAACCAACAAAATACATCCATATATCTCAAAAAACAAACACATATTTTATCCCAGATTAATAAATAAAACCAACATACAATTTACAGAACCTGAAATAGAAACACTCAGCAAAGGACTCAAATACAATATCCCTAAAATTCACAAATCTAATATAATCGAAGAAGTCATCAACGCCGAAGCCGCCATTAAAACAATTCCGACACATGAAATACAAAATGAAACCCGAATTACAGTCAACAAAAAACTTAAACATATTCTTAAAAACAACAAAACTCACAATATATTCCAAAACAAATATAAAGAAGACATAGCTAATCTTAAAACCATAAAACAAAAAATAATAGACAATAACGCTCTAATAACAAAGGCCGACAAAGGTAACACAGTTGTCATACTTGACAAACAAGAACAAATTGACAAAACCATAACCTTTTTCAATGAAAACAACATACAAAATTTACAAAACGATCCAACCAAAGCATATGTCAAAGAAATTAACAAAGCTATCAACAAATGCAATCATATATTCACCAATATCAACAAAATGAGAGTAAAACAGCCTAATGCACAAGCCCCACAATTCACAGGTTTACCAAAAATACACAAAACAGGAACCCCAATCCGTCCTTTAATTAATTACACTACAGCACCATGTTACAAAGTCGCTAAAACGCTACAAAAAATTATCAAAAAAAATATAAGCATAAAGAATAACAAAAGCATAAAAAACTACACAGAATTTATAGAACAAACAAAACACATCAACATATCACCACAATTTAAACTCATTTCATTCGACGTAACTAATATGTACACAAATATACCATTAGAAGAAACAATCAATATATTAAAAGAAAATCTTATTCACACAGCAAAAATCAACCAACAACAAATAGACGAAATTATTCTATTACTAAAAATTATATTAAAACAAAATTATTTTACATTCAACAGCAAATTTTATAAACAAGAAGAAGGCCTCGCAATGGGATCGCCTTTAAGCGGACTATTGGCAGACATCTATCTTAACAACTACGAAAATAAATACATCCTATCAAAACACAATAAACAACACAATAAAATAATTCACTACTCTAGATATGTTGATGACACGTTTGTTATTTTTGACGGAACACATAGACAAATTGAAATTTTAAAAAAGTACATGAACAATATAAATAAAAACATACAATTCACCACAGAGATTGAAAACAACAACAATATCAACTTCTTAGACTTGAACATTAGCAAAAACAACAACAAACTATACTATAAAATCTATAGAAAACCAACAACAACAGACATAACTATACACAAAAATTCCCACCACCCACCTACACAAAAAATGGCAGCTTTCAATGCTTTGATTAATAGACTTTTCAATGTACCTATGAAAAAAGAAGACCATGAAGAAGAAATTAACACTATTAAACACATTGCATTAGCAAACGGCTACAAAACAGAAATAATCGACAAATTAATCCACAAAAAGAAAAAGAAAATTATAAACAACAACTACAACACAAACATAACCAACGAAGAGAGTACCAATGATAAAAAATATATAACCATAGACTACACCAACCTACTCCCACAAACACTACAATATGAATTTAAGAAACTAAATATTCACATTTCGTTTAAAACAAAAAACAATATAGAAAAAATACTTAGACAAAAAACAAATAAAGAAATCAAAACATGTTCTGGAGTATACAAAATCAACTGTGATGACTGCGACAATTACTATATTGGACAAACAGGTAGAACATTTTATGACAGGTACGTTGAACACAAACCGAAACCGAATACAAAATCAACATTTGCACAGCATTTGATAGACAAAAACCACAATTACACCAACTTCGACACCAACTTAACGCCTTTACACATATGCAGAAAAGGGACAACACTAGACGCACTTGAAGAGTTTGAAATCTACAAGGCAAACAAAACGGAACAGGACAAAGTACTGAATGACAAATTGACAATTAAAAACAACACACTATATGACACTGCAATTAAAATACAAAATAGAAGCACAAGATAAAAAGAGACAAATTCATATTCCCATGACAACTCAAACTCATCAACAAGAAGACACCAACATTGGCCTTTCAACACCACAGTTCGCCAGCATAAAGCCCGAAGATGGATTAAGAGATCCGAAACGCGTCGCTAAATAATAATTTATACATATGTTGTGATATAATAAAGTAAAAATTAATTAAATCAAACAAATTAAAAAGTTTTTCTTTTCTTTTATTTTTGTTTCTTTATTTTTATATATAAACGAATTCATCATCACGCAACATGGAGACTACACAACAACTAAATTTTACAGCCGAACAGGCACAAATAGTCTTTCAATACAAAAATGCTAAAACTAAACTGACTAAAGCCAACTTAAACATAAAATTCAATAAAAAATGTCTCAAAAAACATATAATTCCACAGTACGCACAAATTAAACCAAGAACTAATTCAATAGCCGCCATTAAAACACAAAAACTTGCTCAAACAATCCGTATAAAAGAAGAAATCAAATATTTATATTCCAAAAAAACCAAATTAAATAATATCCTTTACAAACTACACCTACTTATATACAACAAATTACATTATATCGCCGCTGAAAACCTCACTCACAAAATAAACCAATATACTAAACAAGTCGCAATAGAAATTTCCAAAAAACAACAAACAAAAATAGAAAAACTAACCAACAAAATACATCCATATATCTCAAAAAACAAACACATATTTTATCCCAGATTAATAAATAAAACCAACATACAATTTACAGAACCTGAAATAGAAACACTCAGCAAAGGACTCAAATACAATATCCCTAAAATTCACAAATCTAATATAATCGAAGAAGTCATCAACGCCGAAGCCGCCATTAAAACAATTCCGACACATGAAATACAAAATGAAACCCGAATTACAGTCAACAAAAAACTTAAACATATTCTTAAAAACAACAAAACTCACAATATATTCCAAAACAAATATAAAGAAGACATAGCTAATCTTAAAACCATAAAACAAAAAATAATAGACAATAACGCTCTAATAACAAAGGCCGACAAAGGTAACACAGTTGTCATACTTGACAAACAAGAACAAATTGACAAAACCATAACCTTTTTCAATGAAAACAACATACAAAATTTACAAAACGATCCAACCAAAGCATATGTCAAAGAAATTAACAAAGCTATCAACAAATGCAATCATATATTCACCAATATCAACAAAATGAGAGTAAAACAGCCTAATGCACAAGCCCCACAATTCACAGGTTTACCAAAAATACACAAAACAGGAACCCCAATCCGTCCTTTAATTAATTACACTACAGCACCATGTTACAAAGTCGCTAAAACGCTACAAAAAATTATTAAAACAAATATAAGCATAAAGAATAACAAAAGCATAAAAAACTACACAGAATTTATAGAACAAACAAAACACATCAACATATCACCACAATTTAAACTCATTTCATTCGACGTAACTAATATGTACACAAATATACCATTAGAAGAAACAATCAATATATTAAAAGAAAATCTTATTCACACAGCAAAAATCAACCAACAACAAATAGACGAAATTATTCTATTACTAAAAATTATATTAAAACAAAATTATTTTACATTCAACAGCAAATTTTATAAACAAGAAGAAGGCCTCGCAATGGGATCGCCTTTAAGCGGACTATTGGCAGACATCTATCTTAACAACTACGAAAATAAATACATCCTATCAAAACACAATAAACAACACAATAAAATAATTCACTACTCTAGATATGTTGATGACACGTTTGTTATTTTTGACGGAACACATAGACAAATTGAAATTTTAAAAAAGTACATGGACAATATAAATAAAAACATACAATTCACCACAGAGATTGAAAACAACAACAATATCAACTTCTTAGACTTGAACATTAGCAAAAACAACAACAAACTATACTATAAAATCTATAGAAAACCAACAACAACAGACATAACTATACACAAAAATTCCCACCACCCACCTACACAAAAAATGGCAGCTTTCAATGCTTTGATTAATAGACTTTTCAATGTACCTATGAAAAAAGAAGACCATGAAGAAGAAATTAACACTATTAAACACATTGCATTAGCAAACGGCTACAAAACAGAAATAATCGACAAATTAATCCACAAAAAGAAAAAGAAAATTATAAACAACAACTACAACACAAACATAACCAACGAAGAGAGTACCAATGATAAAAAATATATAGCCATAGACTACACCAACCTACTCCCACAAACACTACAATATGAATTTAAGAAACTAAATATTCACATTTCGTTTAAAACAAAAAACAATATAGAAAAAATACTTAGACAAAAAACAAATAAAGAAATCAAAACATGTTCTGGAGTATACAAAATCAACTGTGATGACTGCGACAATTACTATATTGGACAAACAGGTAGAACATTTTATGACAGGTACGTTGAACACAAACCGAAACCGAATACAAAATCAACATTTGCACAGCATTTGATAGACAAAAACCACAATTACACCAACTTCGACACCAACTTAACGCCTTTACACATATGCAGAAAAGGGACAACACTAGACGCACTTGAAGAGTTTGAAATCTACAAGGCAAACAAAACGGAACAGGACAAAGTACTGAATGACAAATTGACAATTAAAAACAACACACTATATGACACTGCAATTAAAATACAAAATAGAAGCACAAGATAAAAAGAGACAAATTCATATTCCCATGACAACTCAAACTCATCAACAAGAAGACACCAACATTGGCCTTTCAACACCACAGTTCGCCAGCATAAAGCCCGAAGATGGATTAAGAGATCCGAAACGCGTCGCTAAATAATAATTTATACATATGTTGTGATATAATAAAGTAAAAATTAATTAAATCAAACAAATTAAAAAGTTTTTCTTTTCTTTTATTTTTGTTTCTTTATTTTTATATATAAACGAATTTATCATCACGCAACATGGAGACTACACAACAACTAAAAATAAATTGTTTTGTTTGTAGTAGGAAAAGTAAAGTGTTTTATTTTGTAAAATAAATAAGTGGACGTTTTGAATAAAATAAATAAGTTTTATTAACGAACCTGAGAAAACATTACAATACTATACCATGTTTTATTATCAACCCTACAACAGCGGTGCCAGAGTTTTTTTAAAAGATTTTTTTTTACAAATAAAAAGGATTTTATATAAGAAGGTTTTTATAATACAAATTCTATATACTACTGAAATAAATCAGCCAAGTAGAAGACTTAGCATTAAGGATTAGACTTGTTGAATTATTGATTCAAAATAGCTTTTTATGGCCTTTAGACCTATAAATTGGCGTTTCATTCGGCTTACTCACTTGAACTCATCAGTGACATAGTGAGGGCTTTGTCATACGCAATTTATATTACGTTCAGTTCAACTTACATGAATTTTTCAACGAAAATCCACTGTAAACTATATCCAACAAAACTAGAATTCCTAATCATTAAGCTGGAAGTTTCTTATATAGAAACTATGCCTGGCCCAGGGCAAAAAAACTTCCAGCTTAATGATTAGGAATTCTAATTTTGTTGGATATAGTTTACAGTGGATTTTCGTTGAAAAATTCATGTAAGTTGAACTGAACGAAATATAAATTGCGTATGACAAAGCCCTCACTATGTCACTGATGAGTTCAAGTGAGTAAGCCGAACGAAACGCCAATTTATAGGACTTAAGGCCATAAAAAGCTATTTTGAATCAATAATTCAACAAGTCCAATCCTTAATGCTAAGTCTTCTACTTGGCTGATTTATTTCAGTAGTATATAGAATTTGTATTATAAAAACCTTCCTATATAGAAACTATGCCTGGCCCAGGGCAAAAAAACTTCCAGCTTAATGACTAGGAATTCTAATTTTGTTGGATATAGTTTACAGTGGATTTTCGTTGAAAAATTCATGTAAGTTGAACTGAACTTAATATAAATTGCGTATGACAAAGCCCTCACTATGTCACTGAGGAGTTCAAGTGAGTAAGCCAAAAAGGATTTTAATTTAAAAAAAGTTCGAAATAAATTTTCAAAACATCATAGCTTCCGTTCTACTTATCGGATCTTCAAGGTTAAGGTCTTTAAATAAAGCCAAGATGGCTTGTGAAAAAAAAATCATTTCGATTTGTAAAACAAAATTATAAACTTTTATATTCAAACATATAAATACCCTCATATTTACCCATTTCGGTCAATACCGGGTATATTCCCAGGGTGAATACAAATATAAATAAATTGAGTGGCGCAACAGCTCGTGGAGAACCAGGGCCTAGTGCCTTACAACTCACAACCATTCCTGTGTGCGTGTTTGTTGTCAGGAATCGAGGGGACCTACAGTTTTTTGCCGAGTCCGAACGGCTAGATGAGAAGCACTTTTTCATGACAAGTATACTCTTGGAGGATTTGTCAGTTCCTCGCAAGAGGTAGTACCTCGAATAAAAGGGTGAATACACTCAAATTGTTTTTACCGGGTAGTTACCCATCACTGCTTTGAGTACATCATAATAGGTCTTGGATACACCGCAATGGAGAGTACTGGTGTCTGGCGTTATGTACCTTGCGTCATTTGGACACCGGGATGGTTCCCTATGTCACTTCAATGGGAGTCGCCGCTGGTCTGCGCATTTGCTACAAATCACTGGGCCCATTTTATCCTAGCATCCAGCTCTGTCTTCCTTTCAGCCTCCAGTTTATTGAGAATCCTAGGAGCTGTCTGTTTGACCGCATAGCTGTCTTTTGACGGCCTATTCTTTGTATTTGCAAGCATCGTTATCGGGGGAGAACCCTCTCAAGTGGTATAAGGATCATTATTCACAACCATAGCACCACCGAGTTTCGCTCCCCCTCAAGACGTATTTTCTTATAACTTTGTATTAAATTATAATAGATTAGTGTTAAAATTGTTATTTGTAATACAAAAAGATTACAGATTTTGTATTCCTTTGTAATATCTGATATTATTAAGCTTTCATAATTTTAATATTTTCCAAGTATTAATAGATATATTTTTGGTGTTGTAATATACATATGTAGCCCTGAAAATATTAAAAAGTACCCCAAAATTTTTAACCGTGTAGGAATGATTGGAAATCCCTT
Organism: Dasysyrphus tricinctus; assembly: GCA_963921185.1. Lineage (NCBI taxonomy): Eukaryota > Metazoa > Arthropoda > Insecta > Diptera > Syrphidae > Dasysyrphus > Dasysyrphus tricinctus. The sequence goes on along the minus strand of OY992530.1, from coordinate 202,248,481 downwards.
TGGTTTCAGGACTCATCAGGAGTTTAGCTCGAGGATCTTTGACCTTACTCAGCTTCTACAACTCGACAAGTTCGACGCTTGCTCGGGCCCGCTTCATTGGTTCAAATGATGGTAACTTCCAATTTGGATCCTATATCCTGCTCACGTAGAGTTACCATAAAAAAAAAATTAAAAGCCTGATCATAAAGAGAGAAAAGCCTGATTTGTGAGAGAAAAGCCTGACAAAAATAATTGATTCTATTTTCAAAATACATAGTAAATCAACATTAACAAAAAGCTTAAGAATAATGGAAGTTGAATTGAATTCTAAATAGTGTCAGTCAAATGCAGACACAGTGTTCAACGATATTCAGCTAATATGTAAAAATGAGCGAATTTAAAATGAAATTTTGAGATAAGCCACTTTGCTTCTGAGGGGACGACATGTCAAATCGTGTAGGATACGATGTCAAGTTATTTGTAATGAAATTTCATATTCTGCTTCCACACTATTATACATGATTTGCTCACACTTTTTTGACATGTGTTAATTATCAATGGGATAGTGTGGGACGGCTTTTACCAAAGAGTCATATAATCAATTCCATTTATCTAAAAAAGTGTTCTTCCACACTGGACAGCCACTATCATACAGTTATTTTTATATTTCTTTTTCCAACAAATGGAAAACAGCATTTGCCCGACACGTCCCACAAAATGCTAAATTTGTTCACCTACTGTCAACCATTTGCACCTAAAGGCATATTCATAGATATCCTTTAAGCTCTTGCTAAGCAAATCTGGAGTTTATCAATGTCTATGGATATGCCGAATTCAGTTCAAATTGGATAATGATGCATTTTTTCTTTTTTTGAATTGGAGTGATAAAAAAAGTACACAAATGAAAGAAAAAGCCTGACAAAGCAAGAGGCCTGGTCTGAGCCTGACAGAGGCGTAAAAAGCCTGACGCTAAATATTGACGTCTGGTAGCCCTACGATCACGCAACTCCTTTGATCTGCTTAAGGTAGGTATGTGCAATCGGCAGTCAGGCGCAAACAGTGTCCACAGTGGAGGCCTGCATCGTTTGTTCAAAGGAATTAAACTCATTGTTATGGTCTTCTGTACCGCTCAGGCTCGTGCTCACGCGACTCCACTTAAATATGTCCTCCAGTCGTCATTAGGCAGACGCCTCACGCCTATATAGTATAGACATCAGTGCAATAACAATTGGTTCGATAAATTCCATTTTAAATTTTCTACACCTTTTTTCCCCGTTTCATATTACATATTACAAAAAGTATTTTAAAGCATATTCCAATGCATAAAAGCTCTCTACTCAAAATTTCATTCAAATATTTGAGCGTGACTGTCTAGCAAACATCCAAAAAAACAAACTTTCACATTTATAATATTAGCAAGGTAATAGAAGCTTGTATAAGTATTGTATTGATTGTATTGGCAAAAACCAATTGTCTTCTGAGAAATTTGTAAAAAAAAAAATTAAATTATTTAAACTATTTTTTATTTACTAGGGTAAACTATCCAACAATGAATCACGTTTTGTTTGACTTGATATAGTTTTAAAACTATTGACTCCAACTTCTAGGGGTTTAAGGGATCAGATTAAGAAAAAAAACGTTAATAATTGAAAATTAATTATTTTAGATCTTGTTTTTGTGGTCTCTTGAATTGAAATTTAAAGTTTTTGCGACCTTTAGTCCAAATGCGTTTCGCCCAGGTACAACAATTGAGCTCATCAGTTAGATGTTGCTGTACCCTTCTAAGACGCATAATTTTTAAGTCGATGGTTACCGACAAGTATTAAATAAACAGCACAAAAGCACTGTAAATTATATAATGTTCTAGTGAGATTTGGTTAAATTCAGACGCCTAGAAAAAGATTATGAATTCAAGAGTCCACAAAAACTAAAATTATTAATTTTTAATTATTTACGTTTTTATTCTTAATCTTATACCAGCCAGACCACGGGATTTACCATCATCATTATCAAAATGCAAATTTTAATAAGAACAAAAAATTGTATAATATTCATGGAAATGAGAAAAATAAGTAATAATAGTCATAAGAAAACTATCTTCGACTTCACGTGTCTCTGTTTCTTGCTTATTAAAAATCAAAACCAATTATATGATAGAAAATATAAATGCAACATAAAACCTCTATTAAAGTTAACTTTTCGTAGGTTGTTTGTAGCTGTACTATGCTCCACAGCGTTACTTTTGAACAGTGCCGTTCCTAGCCCTTAGAGCACCTGGGGCAGACTCAAAGAAGCCGCCTTTTACGATTCACAACTTTTAAAACGGAATTGATAAAAAAAATCATGACCTCAGTGCTTCGTCACTTTCTCCATACTAAAATTTCGAAATTTTGACTTTCCAAAACTACATACAAAACATTCGGTATAATTCCACACTTAAGTCTGTCGATTTTTCAACAATTCGGCGTTTTTTCTGTCAGTCATTTTTACATTTGTTTGAAATGTTTGCATCATGGAATGAGCACAAACTCGTATCATAAATTCTTGTATGATATCTTAACAGGAACTTAATAGTACAATTCTTGATTCTATGGTAAATGTAGACTCTGTTTAAGACACATATGTATATCTTGATGAAATTTTGTCTACTTTTGGATCAGTTTTTTAACGAGCAGAATTTTTTTCATTGAGATTATAAAAATCGGTCATATTAAGTCATATCGTTCCCACTCCGATTCGAATCCATTTCAATTGAAAAGCAATAATAATTATTCCATTAAAATTTATAGTTTTATAAATTAGTTCGCCGAATGGCTTCCTTCAGGACATGGCGGCACCTTTCACGGAGTTAGAGTGTTGCTTGTGGTAAGGCACAGTGCCTTTCACGTCAAGGCACCTGGGGCAGCTGCCCCATTGCCCCACTCCTAGGCACAGCTCTGCTTTTGAAGGTGGCTCACTGTTGGACATAGTGTCTTTTTGGAGAATATATTTCTATTAGAACAAATAATAGACCTATTTTACTTAATAATTGCCTTAAATTTATAATAATATCTATAATTACAAAGTATATTCAATAAATCTCTCTACACATTACTTTCCCATCAAGACAAGAACACAAACCAAAAGTACGATTTCTCATTTACATACAAACAGTTTCACAGATTCCTGCTCTGCACAAGTACAGCTCTATCTTCAAAACGCGGTTATTTCTTGATTTAAAAAAAAATAATGAACAGGAAAGTAGAAATCTTTAATGGTTCACTGTTTAACGTGGCTCACTGTTGGGCAGTTTACCCTACTACTTAAATAAGCTCAATAATGATTTAAAAAAGTTCATAATTGTTTGGTGTCCATATTTCTTACCATTTCTTCTCCATCATTTTCTTTATTTTTGTAAACATTTCTGGAATGTGATGATGTTACCAAAGTTATCCGAAACATTTTATCCCATACATTATTTGAAGCAAATATTGTCAGTATTTCACAAAGTGCCTTTAAACTTGAATATGCTGGTTCTTGCAATTCTGAAAAGTAGTGAGAAGTTGATGATTACATTTGACATTTTAGTGAAAATGAACCTTTTAAATTATCTGAAAAAATCCGGTTACAAATAGAATCCACATGGTGTATCGAATAACATGACATTGGAGTTTCTATCCACCAAAGAATGACATGATCCAAAATCGTACTTATATATGTCCAGATCGTTTTAATGGCATCATTCAAAAGTAAACCATAGTTTGGTTTCTCTGAGTTTCATGCATTGCAAAAAGTTTAAATTATTATTCATGGATAAAAAATCTTGTTTGATATAGAACTCTTTATACCCGGTCAGTGCACCGGGTACCCGGCTACTCAACTACCCGGGTAATACTCGGAAACTCCTGATATATAAGGCGTTGGGTACCCTAAACATCACCGGGTTCTCAGGTATCCAAAACTTTCCTGGGTATCCATGAGCTGTCGGTTACCTGAGTCAAATGAAAAGTGTAAAATGAATTTTGTCACGTTTTAAGACGGAATTAAGCAAAACTAGCTATGTGCCCTCGTTCTGTAACACTCGTATCGATGAAATTGATGGAGAAACGTTGAAAAATGGAACAAAATCTATGTATTTTGTTTCAATTTCCATCGTTTCTCCACCAATTTTATCGATACGAGAGTGGGCATTGGTCACAAGACATGATCATGATATACGTTTAAAGAACTTTTTTTTTTTGTTTTGTAAGAAGTTTAAAGCTATGATAAGACGGTAAACGGAGATGGTCAACGCGTGACTCTCTGACGTCATAATCGCGTAAAATTCTGTCCCAAAGTTGTCTTGTCGTGTGATCGTCAACGCAGAATACCATCCATGCATTAACGGCTTCGTTGACACGAATTTGAGGGTCAATGCGTTGATTATTTTTGTTTTCCGCGTAATTGCCCTGTCAACGCAGCTATGACACTATGATGGACTACTACATTTTGACGGAAAACGTATCCAAATGTCGCTCAATTGACCTAAAATCATTTTTTCCGTAGCAGTAAGAAAACTTAAAAAATTTCTGATTTTTAAAAACTTCAAAAATTTCAGATTTTTAACACCATTGGTACCCAAATTCCGTTGACACACATAACACGTCAACGCAATTTGGAACAACTTTGGCGAGTGCTGTCATTCGTGTGATCGTCAACGTTTCATGCGTTGACACAGTCTACGTGTATTGACGATATGACATCAAGGAGTCAATGCATTGACCATTTACGTTGATCATCTAATCTAAGCTTAAATTTTATCAGCGCTATTAATTAATTCTTCATCATCGTATCCTGTAACCCCGGCTGGGGCATAGGGCGTCAACAAAACGTCTCCATCCTTCACGGTCTGCTGCAAGGTACTTTAGCTGTGGCCACGTCTTTCTCTGGGATTCTGCTTCCGCTAAGACAGTTGATTTCCATGTTGTTCTTGGTCTTCCAACCCGCCGTGCACCCTGAGGATTCCATTCAAAGGACTGCTTTGCAATTTCATCGTTTGGTTTCCTCAGTGTGTGACCAATCCAACGCCATTTACGCTTTCTTATGTCGACGTCCAGCCGCTCTTGACTTGTCCTGCGCCACAATTCCTCATTTGATAGTATTTGTGGCCAGCGAATCTTTAGGATGTGGCGAAGACAGCGATTCACAAAAGCATGCATTTTCTTCGAAACAGTCGACGTGACTTTCCAGGCTCTACAGGCATATAACAGCACGGATTTGACATTGGATTCGAAGAATCTTAACTTAGTGCGTAAGGAGATTTGACTGGATTTCCAAATTGGGGACAGGGTACCGAAGGCAGCACGAGCCTTATTCATTCTACTTTTAACGTCCAGATCCGTACCACCGTTTGCAGAAACAATACTGCCAAGGTAGTTGAACTGTTCCACTACTTCAACTGGCGTCTCCTGTAGAAAAGTACGCTGCTGTGTGGAGCGGCCTGTGAGCATTATTTTTGTCTTTTTGCTGTTTATTCTTAGACCACTCGACTCTCCCTTCACTTGCAGCGTTTGGCACATCCCGTTCAGCCCACTGATGTTATTTGCCAGTAGACATATGTCATCGGCATAGTCTAAATGACTGAGCCTTTCGAACGGTCTCCACTGAATACCCTGTCGCTCAGCTGTACCAACACTGGCCGTCAATACGTCGTCCATCGCCAGCAGGAAGAGAATTGGCGATAAAACATCCCTTTGTCTCACACCCTGTTGCACTACGAAGGAGTTGGATAGCTGCCCATTGTGCAAAACAAAACACCTTGCGTTGTTGTAGGACTCTTTAATAATGGCAACAATTTTTGGTGGAATTCCTCTACCAAGCAACGATCTCCATATACATTCTCGGTTAACTCAATCAAAGGCCTTCTCAAAATCCACGAACATGAGGTAAAGCGGTGATTGAAATTCCATCGACTGCTCGAGGACGATACGCAGGGTGTTGATATGGTCGACACACGATCGACCACTGCGGAAGCCAGCTTGATGCCTCTTGAGTGTAGACTCGATTCTATCCTTTATTCGCTCGAGAATGATGGTTGCCATTACTTACTTACTTATCCGGCTCCCGATCCATGAAGGGTCTCTGCCTGGGATATTGCGGTCTTCCATCGGTTGCGGTCCCTCACACGCTCCCTCCAGTCGTCGAGACCAAGCGCTCTTGCGTCTGTGACCCTGGTCCCTATAGTGGAGGTTCGGTCTTCCTGGTCGTCTCGAACCTGGGGGCTGGGATTCGAAGATTTTCTTGGCTGGAGCGTTGTTGTCCATTCGCTCGATGTGGCCAAGCCAGTGTAGTCGACATGTTTTGGCTCTTTGGACTACATCCACATCTTGGTACAGCTCGTACAGTTCACGATTGAATCTTCTCTTCCAATCGCCCTCTTCGCATATAGGACCAAATATCCGCCGAAGAATTTTTCTCTCGAAAGTGCCCAGTATCAATATCCCTTTTTTACTTATCGTCCAGCACTCGGCGCCGTAGAGTAGAACTGGTAAAATTAGCGTTTTGTATAGCGTGCACTTTGTCTTTCGAGAAAGGAGTTTTGAACCCATTTGTTTGGCCAAACCGAAGTAGCAGCGGTTCGCTAAGGTAATTCTTCGTCGGATTTCCACTAAGGTGTCGTTCGTGGAATTGATGTTTGTTCCGAGGTAGGTGAACTCCTTGACTACCTCGAAATTACTGCTACCAACAGTGACGTTTTGCCCTAGGCGATGGACAGATGAGGCTTTGTTTGTTGATAGCATATACTTTGTTTTGTCCTCATTCACTTCAAGACCAACGCGTTTCGCCTGTTCATCAATAGCTGTGAATGCTTCAAGTACAGCTCTCTTGGAGCGGCCGATGATGTCGATGTCGTCCGCATAGCCAAGCAGTTGAGAAGACCTGTTGAAGATAGTGCCTTCCATGTTAACACCACTCTTGCGCACTATCTGCTCCAGGACTAAGTTGAAGAAATCACGTGATAGCGCATCTCCTTGTCTGAACCCTGTACACGTCTGGAATAACTCGGATGAGCTGTTTCCCATTTGCACGTTGCACCGCGTATTTTGTAGCGTCATGCGGCATAGCTGGATCAGTTTTTTCGGGATCCCGAGTTCCGACATCGCCAATAGAAGCTCTTGGCGACTTATGCTATCATATGCGGCTTTGAAGTCGATGAATAGGTGGTGGGTCTCGACTTGAAATTCGTTGGTCTTTTCCAGGATTTGCCTCAATGTGAAGATTTGGTCTATCGTTGATCTGCCTGGCCTGAAGCCACACTGGTACGTGCCGATCATAGTGTTGCAGAAAGGTTTTAGACGCTCACATAGTACGTTGGATAGGATCTTGTAGGCAACATTAAGCAGGGATATGCCTCTGTAGTTCTTGCAGGACATAGGATCGCCTTTTTTGTAGATTGGGCATATGGAGCTATTTGACCAGTCGTCGGGCATACTTTCCTCCTCCCACACTTGGTTGATGAGCTGGTGCATGCACCCTACCAGGACATCTCCTCCATACTTAAAGAGTTCCGCAGGTGGGCCATCCGAGCCGGCGGATTTGTTGTTCTTAAGCTTGTGGATGGCTTTCTTAACCTCTTCAGTACTGGGCGCTGGGACTGGATCTTCATTGACTGGTCTTATGCCTCTTTGTTCCTCTGTTGCCTCCTCTACATAATGCCCATTAAGCAGCTGCTGGAAATGTTGCTTAAACACGTCTACAATTCCTTGTGCTTCGGTTACCTTCGCTGTTTCGAAGAGCTTGCGTGCCAGTCTTATAACCAGATGCCAGTTGCTTGGCTGTTTTGTAGAACCGGCGGGTGTTGGTGGCGGTGCTAGACTCTTCAAGATACTTGAGCTGAGAGGCTGCGGATGCTCTTTTCTTTCTACGCAGGGTTTTTTTCTCTTTCCTTCTCTTTTCACGGTACTCCTCTCTTGCTGCTCTTGTTTTCCGTTGCAGCATTTGCATTCGTGCATATTCCGTCTCCTGTTTCAATACCGCATATTCATCATCATACCACGGGTTCTTTTTTCTGGGTGGTTGATAGCCTATGGTGGTCTCGGCTGTCTCCTTAATGATGTCGCGATACTGGTTCCACTGGTTGTTGACGCTTGTGGCAGGGTGTACGGCAGAGAGTTTCCCGGTCAATTGCTCACTGTAGTCTCTGGCTTTCTCAGATGTGCTAAGGCATGCGATGTTGAACTTCTTTCTTTGGGCGGTCTTCGTTTTCTTTTCGTTGGACAGTCGGGCTCTGAACTTTGTCACAACAAGAAAGTGGTCAGAGTCCACGTTTGCACCTCGGAAAGTTCGCACGTCCAAGATGTTCGATGCGTACCTTGCGCCAATTAGCACGTGGTCGATTTGGTTGGCAGTTCGACCATCTGGAGATCGCCAGGTTGCTGTGTGTATCCTTCGCCTGGGGAGCCTAGTGCTACTTATCACCGTATTACGAGCTGCAAAGTCGATTAGTCGGAAGCCGTTGTCTGTTGTCGTTTCGTGGAGGCTGTGCTTTCCAACTAATCTGCCAAAGATGTTTTCCTTTCCGACTTTAGCATTGAAGTCTCCGAGCACGACTTTGACATCGTACTCCGGACAGGCTCCGTAGGCTCCGTCCAGGAGGTCGTAAGATTCCTCCTTGTTAGACTCCTCAGCTTCATCGGTAGGGGCGTGTGCACATACTAGGCTGATGTTTTGGAAGGTAGCTTTGATGCGGATCACAGCCAGGCGATCACTAATCGGCTTAAAACCGATGACTTTCGATCTGAGTCGATTTCCCATGATGAATCCGCATCCTAACATGTGCAGTCTTTGATGGCAGCTGTAATAAATGTCGCAATCTTTTCTTTTCGTTATACCTGATCCTATCCATCGTATCTCCTGGATCGCGGTAATATTTGCCTTGTACCGCGAGAGGACAGATTCAAGTTTTTGAGTAGCACCTGGTATATAGAGTGTCCTTACATTCCAGGTGCATACTCGTAGATCATAGTCCATTTTCGTTCCGGGTCTGGTTGCCATTTGAGGGGGGTCGTTATCCGAGGCTTCATGCGTCTCTCTAATAACAATTGGCTTTTTTTTACTGTGGTCGGGTCGTTAGCCCAACGCACTAACCTCCAATCTGTAGGGCCATGGGTTTAATGTTGAAATTCTTTCCTTGGTCAACATTCGCACTTGGTGGTTGCCATTAGTTTTGGGAAAACGGACAAAACGGTGATACCACGCCAATTGTTGCAATTCTTTAAGTCACCTTTCTTTGGCAACTTAACAATCACACCATCCTTCCAATCCCTGGGATAGCATTCGTTTTCCCAAATGCTTTGTATCAACGGATGTAAAATACTAGCCGCTGTTACGGGATCGGCTTTCAGGAATTCAGCTGGTATTCCGTCCAGTCCAGCTGCCTTGTTGTTTTTGAGGAGATTTATTGATGTGAGGATTTCCGATTCTGACGGGGGTTCGATGTCAATACCCCTATAGGACCTGCGCATCTCGTTTAGTTGGGGCACTTCAGCACTCTGCTCAACTGAATCCTCATTTAGCAGGGTACAAAAATGGTCCTTCCATCTACGAAGCTGATCCTCAATTGATACCAAAAATGTGCCATCCACATCCATTACAGGATGATTGGTGTTGCCTTTTTTCCCGATCACATCTTTGGCTATTTGGTACAATTCTCGGATATCTCCTCTTCTGGCAGCGATTTCCGCATTAAGTCTTATTCTACCTTTATTCCACGTTCGTACTAAACCACGGAATAAGAGTTAAGCCACGGGTTAAAATTTATCATTAAAAAAAAACTATGTTCGTGGAATAGTATAGTGATGTTCACCATACGAGGCCTGTTTAGTATCTTAAAATTTGGACCAGATTTCGCAAGCTTGGGTTTTTTTTGTATGGGTTTTGGCATCTTAAAATTTCAAGTTACCAAAAATACCTAAGAATTTTCTTGTTTATGTCTACCTAAAGTATTAGGTTTTATGACAAATTTAATTCAACAAAGGAAAAGAAGCGAGAGTAAGTCTATAAAAATTATCCAAACCCTTTATAAATAACCGTTTGCCTTGTATTCTTCAAAGCATAATGAAATCATTGTGCATAGAAAATGTAAATGTTTTGATACCAACACCAATAAAAACAAGAGTTTGCTGCTTATTGCTTCGCTAAACTATCTGCTGGGGTGGTTTAGCATAGTCACATAGTGGAAAATGTTTGTTATGAGTAACTTAATCCATTGAATAAGATTGTAAACAAATATTTTTGTATTTTGAGAAAAAAATTAAATTGATTTTTCACAAAAGGGTGTCGCAAAATAACATCTTTGTTTGCGAGTTGAATTCAATATAATTCGATCTGGGTGATGTTTGAAAGAAATTATTGACGAAAGAAAATATCTGTGATAGTTGGTAGAAGCATAACAACTCCATAAAATAATGAACGTCCTAACATCCACTTTACGAAAAGCTGGAACCTAAATGGGTTGACTGATTTTCTTCAAATTTGGAACATATTTTTAAAAGAACATGTTTATAAATTTTCCAAATTTGAAGAAAAACCGTCAACCTGTTAAGGCTCTAGCTCGATATAAAATCAGACATAATAATGTTTCTACCAAACACCACACATTTGTTCAACTAACGAGATCCAAAAAAGAAGTATTTTTGCTAGCTAGGGACACACTGTATTTTATTATACTGGTGGAACTTATATAACAAAAGAAAAAAATTATATAACTTTTGTTAAAATATGATTAGATTAACGAATTTAAACAAATTCATAATTTCATTTTTTAAATTCATAACTTACATTCCAAACAGTGAACTATGCTCACCAGAGCCAAGATTTTCGTTTATCATACTTATGTACCTATCATATTAAAGTAGAAGCATTTGTTTTTTGATGTTCAAATGGTAAACATGGTGCAATCAAGAGGACACAAGCGTGCCACGCTTTTTTTTTCAAAGCGAGCCTCTGTCTATCAAGTCCTACTCTCACCTCCCCGTGGTGAACAGTGGACAGTTTTAGGCGGCAGCAAACGAGAGGAGGGGAGTATTCCCACTAAGGCACCTCTCCTTTATCCAGGTGGGATGGCAGCGGAAAAATTCTCCCGATCACTTAGTGAACACCTTATACGGGCTACTACGACTTAATTCGGAGATCAGGCCTATAAGGAGTGGTAAATCCGGCTCCTCGCCCTTGGAGTTATATTGTAAGGGTCTGGTCCTCCAGGTTGGGGGTCGTGCCGTCGGGGTGACTTCCAGGCCACGTAAAGAGATTTTAGTTGCGAAGCCACAACAAGCCTCGGATACGGATGGATTTACTGTTGACGAACCTAGCAAACGAAATAAGGACAGCGATCTGATAAGTAGTCTAACTCAGGCAAATGCATATGCCGACGATCTAATTGCGTACAGAACAGCTCCAAAAGTCGAGGTCATCAGAACTCTTTTGCAGCGTGACTTCGAAAAGATTCAACGATATTGCAATGACTAGAAGTTGAAAATCAACTTTCAAAAATCGGAAACTATATTGTTTAGGACTCCGCTGCGTAGAGCCACAAGGGATACGAGAAACAACTGGCGTAAGCTGGTGATCGTAGGGGCGAATGGACAGCCACTGTGCCACAGTGCACTGGCGAGTAAAAGTGTAGTAAAGTACCTTGAATCTGGATGGATCAGTATTTGTATTTCGAAAGACATGTAAATGCTGCTCTGATCAGGGCTAGGGGTGCTTTTGCCGTGACGAAACGGTTGTTTTATAGCAGCCGGCTTGACAGCAGGGTGTAGGTGATTTGCTACATGGCCCTCATCCGGCCGATGATTGCCTATGGATGCAGGGTTTGGTTCAACGTTGCCACATCTCAAATGGAAAAGATTCAGGTGTTTGAAAGGAAGTGTCTTAGACGCTGCCTTGGATTGCACAGAACACCAGAGTTGAAGTACAGACATTACTATTCCAACTTGGTTCTATACAACGGTACCAACATAAACAGGATAGATAATTTCTTGTTGAAACTTATTCGAGGTAACATTGCGAGAGTGATTTCCTTGACTTACAGCTCAATTTTTGGAGCTTATTACCCTAAGAACGAATACTACGAGAATAGGCGTCTAAGTGGCTTTATTCCACCCGACGCATTCCTTTATTTAGACAGTCGAGGGCTGATCCAGGATAGAGCGGTGGTTCCGGTTATCTACCACGTCGGCTGTAGATCGCAATAGATCGGTTGCTCCTTTACAGTCGAGACGCCCTCGCACAAGACGGAGCTGAGCATCTTCGGTTCAGTAGGACTGTTTCCAATCGGGACAGAAGATAGGGTACAGCAGGAGAACCAGTTCGGGTGGTTGAAACGGGAGAATGAAGTTCCTTCAGTTTTCTAAAAGCTGACTCTGCATTTCTCTATGCCATGGCCGATTAACATAGGTTAAGGTATTTAGTTTCAAGCAAGCACAGTCAGGGTGGCACCAAAAAAAAATATAAAACCAACAAAAAACACAAAAAAATGATAAAAACAAAAAAATTGCTTACTGTGGCTGTTCTAGTTTGTAAGGAGCTTATAAGTAGTTTGTAAGTAGTTTTAATTAGTCCAGTAACTATATACATTAGACCTTGCGTCAGGTCCGGTAGTTCTGATTTTTTACTGAGTTGTTTATGATGTTGACCTTGTATTAAATCTGATTTTTCGACCTCGAGCGCCGAACGCAACATTGTTAAAAATCCAAAAAACCGCGCATTTTTCGCGGTTTTTTCACTTATTGGCTATTTCAACCATTAGTACGTCTTAACTTCCGAATAAAACATTTCTCTACGATTTCAACCTTACTAAATTTGCTTCAATTTGAGTCCAAAGCCGGTTCTGTAGACAAAACGGTTTCCAAGGAACGGCATTTCAAAATATAGCAATTCAAAATTTAAAACAACAAGTAGTATATAAAACAGAATAATAACAAAAACATGGTCTTTGACATATGCTGCATCAAAGCAATAGAGCGTGTAGATTGGGCCAAAAGAAGAAAACAATAGTACCGGATGAGGGGTATATATCCGCCCGTTTAGGCGGGAGGGGCAATTTTAAGAAAAGTTGACTTTAAATAGAAAAATAACCATTAAAATACAATGGTAGTATCTGGACGAAAATCCATTCCTCATCTCAAAGCCAGAAATCCATTCTTTAATTTTTTTTTAAATAAAGTTTTTTTAGCTGATAGTTTTTGAAAAATTTACTTTCAAACTCAAAATTTTGAGAAAAAGACGGTTTTTTTTGTTAATCTATTTTTTTTTTATTTGATGGTATTAAGTACTATTTTTGATTTTGATTTTCAATGCCCTTATTAATTCTTAGTTAGAAACTGAAAACCAAATGCTAAAATGACTTCTAGTTTTTGAGAAAACTGAAATTAACATGATCAACTTCACTGTTTTCAGTCTAGTATCCTTTTTCTTCGGGGTGGGAGGGCTCTGCCTCAGATCCGGTAGTTTTGATTTTTAGATGAGTTGTTTATGATGTTGGCCTAACCAATAATCCAAGTTTTCGACCTCGAGCGCCGAACGCAACTTTGTGAAATACGCAAAAAACCGAGAAATGTTCGCGGTTTTTTCAGTTATTGGCTATTTTAACCTTTAAGGCCTGGTTTTCGATTATAATTTTGCTCTACCATTTCAAAATAATTAAATAGGCTTCAATTTGAGCTAAAAATTAATTCAAATTGTGAAATTTTTCATCAACTTTTGAATTTAGAATGCTGCAAATCGAATTGAAAGGGGGCTTATTCACCCCTTATGTGGAATCGTTTGCCCCTTTTCAATGATTTTTTTTATATTGTGTAGCGTGTCATGTTGGCTTTATTTTAAGATCTTAATCATGAAGATCGGATGAGTAGAAACGGAGTTATGATTTTTTCAAGTCAACCATATAAAACTCGAACTAAAACAGTACCCAGTTCAGTACCCACCAGTGAGTTATCTGAAGCGAATGTTTTAGTTCGAGTTTTATATGGTTGACTTTAAAAAATCATAACTCCGTTTCTACTCATCCGATCTTCATGATTAAGATCTTAAAATAAAGCCAACATAACACGCTACACAGTATACAAAAATCATTGAAAAGGGGCAAACAATTTCACACAAGGGGTGAATAAGCCCCCTTCAGTTCGATTTGCAGCATTCTAAATTCAAAAGTTGATGAAAAAATTCACAATTTGAACTGATTTTTAGCTCAAATTGAAGCCCATTTAATTATTTTGAAATGGTAGAGCAAAGTTATAATAGAAAACCAGTGCCGAGATTCAGCTAATTCGAATCCGCAGGGAGTGAGTGAGATGAGTCACTTTTCGTCGAAAATCGATTCAGCTAGCAAAAGGGAGTGAGTGAGCGAGTGAAATGAAATGTCAGATTACTCGCCAGATATTTCCGCAGTGACTTGGTGTATGTGTTGGTAAATTTCTAGTTTTGGACAGGTATATGTGCTTTTCTCAAGAATTCCTATTCATGTATAGGTAAGGAATTAAAAAACAACAACGTAGATAAAAACAACTACCCTTTTATTGATTCTTTACTTTTATTTTATTATCATATGCACATTAAGCGTGGTACACATTATCAAACCTGAGTGTCACGCGTGTTGGATATCAAACCTGCGTGAAAAGTTTCGCGTACACACTTATCAGTTATGTTGGGCGTCAGGCAAAGAAAATTCCACTACTCTCAGAAAATTGTTTCTCTTTATTTTGAGGCTATTCCGCAACGAATTGTGTTGATTCCTTTTTTACATGACACACACGAGTTTTTTCTTATTTTGTTTGCACTTTTTCCACTGATCCGCTAAAAAAATTCTTGTTTTGTTCCGTGAAGGACGGCTCATGAATGAAATTGTGTACACATCATCGAGCAACCACCCAACAAACCGAGGGTTGTAACGCAGTATCAAAAAATTTTGTGAGCAGGCAGTTCTGAGTGTCAAACCATCATTCAGCGTGTACACATTGTCAGTTCGGTTTGATATCCAACATGGCTGACACTCAGGTTTGATAATGTGTACCACGCTTTATATATATCAAATAAATTTATATTCTATTCACTTTCAACACTTTTAAACTTTTTATTTTTCAAGGGTGAAATTCACATTAAACATTAATTATGACAAAACAAAATAATTGAAACAAAAGATACTCCAAACTCCATTATAAGAGATTCCAATGTTTACATTGTTGTATTTGTTGTTTCATTTCGTTTTGCGTAACGAGTGTGACAAGGAGGTAGAATTTAGCTCTTTTATATTTATTCTTTGTCTCATGTTCGAAACTAAATTCGAACTTACTCATTTCACTTAAATAGCTTAATCACTTTTGCGAGTGAAGTGAGATGAGTCGGCGAGTAAGGCGAGTCATCTCATCTCACTCGCTGAAATAGCTGAATCTCGGCACAGGCCTTAAAGGTTAAAATAGCCAATAACTGAAAAAACCGCGAAAATTTCTCGGTTTTTTGCGTATTTCACAAAGTTGCGTTCGGCACTCGAGGTCGAAAACTTGCATTATTGCTAAGGCCAACATCATAAACAACTCATCTAAAAATCAGAACTACCGCATCTGAGGCAGAGCCCTCCCACCCCGAAGAAAAAGGATACTAGACTGAAAACAGTGAAGTTGATCATGTTAATTTCAGTTTTCTCAAAAACTAGAAGTCATTTTAGCATTTGGTTTTCAGTTTTTAACTAAGAATTAATAAGGGCATTGAAAATCAAAATCAAAAATAGTACTTAATACCATCAAATAAAAAAAAAAATAGATTAACAAAAAAATAACCGTCTTTTTCTCAAAATTTTGAGTTTGAAAGTAAATTTTTCAAAAACTATCAGCTAAAAAACTTTATTTAAAAAAAATTAAAGAATAGATTTCTGGCTTTGAGATGAGGAATGGATTTTCGTCCAGATATTACCATTGTATTTTTATGGTTATTTTTCTATTTGAAGTCAACTTTTCTTAAAATTGCCCCTCCCGCCTAAACGGGGGATATATACCCCCCATCCGGTACTATTGTTTTCTTCTTTTGGCCTAATCTACACGCTCTATTGCTTTGATGCAGCATATGTCAAAGACCATGTTTTTGTTATTATACTGTTTTATATTACTACTTGTTACTACTTGTTGTTTTAAATTTTTGATTGCTATATTTTGAAATGCCGTCCCTTGGAAACCGTTATGTCTACAGAACCGGCTTTGGGCTCAAATTGAAGCAAATTTAGTAAGGTTGAAATCGTAAAGCAATGTTTTATTCGGAAGTTAAGGCGTAATAGTTAAAATAGCCAATAAGTGAAAAAACCGGTTAAAAAAGGTTACTGGACTAAATTAGCCTTAATTTAGTTTTATGTAGTTTGTAAGTAAAACCAGAAAATATTGATATAGATACCAAGTTTCTATTTCAACTCTTGGTAAAAAATAAAGCCAACCTGAATTTTAGTATAAATATAGTTCTTAGGGCCAGTTTGTTCACAGTGATTCTGTTTAATCCATAGTTATGAATCCATTATAATCAAAGAGTTTTTGTTCACTCAATTTTCAGTTTATTTATCAAATCATGGTTTTTCCAAGAACCTTTCCATTTTTCAGTCAATCTGTCAATTCCATTGTCAGACGTTTATTGTCATAAACTTGTTTTTATTTCGAAAGAAACATTTTTTGTGTAAGAAAACATGTATGGGAAATGAATTTTGTTTTTAGTTTAATTATTTACTTTTAAACTACTACGAACTACGCAGAATAACTACTCACGTGAAATTTGTTTTACTTATATACGGCTGATTGAATGAGTTGAAGTGTAGGTAGTGCTGGCACTTTTTGAAACCTAGTGATGGGACTCCCAGTTGTAGTTTTTTCTATAAATTTTATATAAGGCCTTGTTAAAAAAGAAGTTCTTCGATAGTTAATAAAATTAACTACAACTAGTAGTAATGCTACATTTCCACCTAACGCTTATCTGGGATTTAATAAGATTTACTTCAAATCTTCTTTAAATCTCGAAGATTTACTATACAAATATATTTCGTTAATCTTGAAGATTAGAAATTAACCTTGTTAAATCTCCCTAGGACAAATACTTTTACAAATCAAACTAGCCTATTCTTGTATGGCGCTGAAGGATTCATTTATGGCTGAATTCAGTTCTTCACAAAGGAAAAACTCTATCTCACTTCCTCTTCATAAGAAAAAATTAAATGCCATTTGCATTTTTAAATCTGCTGTCAAAGTAAATCTTTTTTAAATCTTTTCGGGCGGTGGAAACACCAAATAGATTTATTAAATCTGAACTGGGATAAACCTTTGGGGGAGACATAGCATAAGATCTATACAATTTGTTTTTGTTTTGCAAGATGGACGGTGCTTGGTTTCTGTTTATTTTTATTCTTTGTTCGTAGGAATTGGATATATTTTGTTTCTCTTTTCTTCAAATAAACAAATTTAAGTGAGCTCTACTCCATATATTGCGTTTCGCCCAGGTAAAAGAGTTGGGCTGATCAGTTAGATGCCGTTGTACGTTGTACCCTTCTAAGACGCAAATTTTGGTCGATGTATATCGACTCATATAGAAATCACAGCATGAATACACTGTGAATTCTATTTATCCAGGGGAATTTGATTAAATTCAGACACCTATTCATGCTGTGATTTCTATATGAGTCGATAAACAA
Organism: Dasysyrphus tricinctus; assembly: GCA_963921185.1. Taxonomy (NCBI): domain Eukaryota; kingdom Metazoa; phylum Arthropoda; class Insecta; order Diptera; family Syrphidae; genus Dasysyrphus; species Dasysyrphus tricinctus. The sequence continues at coordinate 202,230,828 of OY992530.1, read as the reverse complement.
ATTTGCGTCTTAGAAGGGTACAACAGCATCTAACTGATGAGCCCAACTGTTGTACCTGGGCGAAACGCAATATATGGAGTAGAGCTCACTTAAATTTCTTTATTTGAACTTAATTCATTCGCTCCACTAAAACAGAAGAATATTATTTTAAATTTTCTTCAAAATCATAGTTTCTCTTTTCTTATATGCTTTGGGAATTTGCAGTGACATAACCAATTATGAACAAACGGAATTCGAGGAAATCTTTGATTAAATCGTGCTAATCAAACAACATCCGAGAATTAGTGATTTATCTAATTAAGTGCTCAAATCATAGATTTTCTGTTTAAAATTTTGCGGAACAATGATAACACTAGTTTACAAAATAAATAAAATTTTCTGTACATTAAGTGCCGCTATTTTATTCATATAGATTTGAGTCCACTGATCTCGAAAATCACATTAAAAAAAATTTCTATGGATAGGTTTTCGAGATACGATTTTTTAAATTTTTTTTTCGAAAGTATTATTAGTATTTGGTGCATATCTTAATTGTGACGTAAACAATCAGCTTGGAAAGTATCTTAAATCAAACAATTTTAAATTTCAAACAAAAATAATTCTTATTTATCCACATCGGTCAAGTACTTATAAGTACAATTTGCCGAAATCTTAAAAAAACATTATTTTTTCAATAAAAATAGAGGTCAGAAATGTTTTCTTTTGCAAAAGAAAAGTATGTACTACAAAAATATGATGATTTTGGAACATTCTACCCAAAGTCTGGTCTATTGCAATAAAAATGAGGCATTTACGGACAAAATCTATAGATAAATTCTTCGGTTATGACCGTTTTTGTAGAAGTTAAACAATTCAACTTCTTCAATACATTTTAGGACTCTTACCTCGTACATTGATTTCGTTTGAGTTTTATATTATTTTTTCATTAGAGATTCACCATCTCGAGGGAAAATATGTGTTTTCGAAATGATTTTGGATGTTGGATCGTCCTCTATATTTTTCGGTATCCGTTTTTTATGAGATAACCTTGCTGATAAAAATGCCAAGTATGGTGAAAGATTCCACCAAAAATGCATCTTGAGATAAAAAGCTTTTATATTATGGTTGTTTATATATGTAAAAGCTACTATTATACACTCATCTCAAGATGCATTTTTGGTGGAATATTTCACTATTCTTGGCATTTTTATCAGCAAGGTTATCTGGGAGGAAATTTCAACTGTGAATCCAAAAAAAAAGTAGGTTGGTAAATTCGCACCTATTCGAAAAAATAAAGCCATATTATATAAATGTATGATAGAAAATATAGAGAAACAGAAAAATATATTGTTTTGAGCTTACTAGGATTTCAGGCACTTAGGAACTGGTAATGTGTTCGAATATGGTTCAGGACACATGACAGATTGTATTGTGACATACTTATCTGCCATCTAAGGCACTTTTAGCAATACCCGTCTTTGGATGAAAATGACAATCAGTTACATGATTTGATTGTTTCTTCGTACATATATATATATACATATATATCGCAGGTACCGAATTTTATGTTAAGCCTTATAACAAAAAACAATGATATCTGTAAAAAAAACATATAAAAAACACATACGGTAGATGACGTATTTCCAGCGTTTTTTCGTTCTGATATAAACACTAACATATGAGAACGCAAATCCAACTAAATAGTGACACCCATAAAAAAAGTGAGTTTCATACTCGTACCTCAAAGTAATTTTAGAAAAAAGAAAGTTAAACATTAAGAAGGTAAAATTTGTAAGCCTTTTTGAACTCTGACTAAAGATGAATTTTCGACAGGCACGTTATCACTCAAAACATATTTTACTGGGTTATAACTTAAAAGTCCATTTTACCAGATAAATTAGGCAGTAAGACAGTGTTATCACATTGCCAAACCAAAAGTTTTGGATTTTTTTGCTATGAATAAGGTTTAAGTCAAAAAATAATGAAAAAATCGAATTTTTGTTCTTGTATATAAATGGGCATAACTTTAGAACTAATCCGTAGATTTTTTCCGGAAATATCTAATTTTCCGTGGTTAAGTATCTTATTACTATAAAAAATAAAAAAAAAATTATTTCAATATTTTGTTAGCTGAAATAATAGATTTTGTGTTCTTATTTTCGTTCAAAAATAAGATTTTGGACCATATCATTCCAACTCAGTGGCGGACTAAGCTTGTTAGAGGCCCGGGGCGGCTATGCTAAATGGGGCCCCTTATGTGATCAGATAAGAGAACGAGTATTTTGATGTTTATAAAATAAAATAATAGTTTTTCTTATTTTTAAATTTTAGGCAAACTAGCAGCAGAACAGGGATGAAAAATTGTGTTTCCGCAATGTATCAAAAGTTAAAAATAAAGTCTATCAAATTTTACTTTTTGCTTCAAAAACATAATATTTTATCCACATTTGTTGATGTGTGTTTGTATTAGGGTGGTACTTATTGCAAATTGCAAACAATTTTGGATCTCCCCCACCACCTAAGAGCGAAAATGTGTGCAATTTTTTTTTAGATCGGTTAACGTTAACGCGTGCCGGCAAGCACTTGAAGTTTCTCATACAAGATACATAGAAATTTCTCAATCAAAATTATGGAAAAAGTGTGAAAGTGGATGAAAAATCCTTAAACCTATACACATATATATTAAGCGCCATAAGGAGTAGGTATACAAAACAAATTATTTAAATTTTTTTTCAAAAATATTTACCCCATTAAAAATAACAGTTAATATCGTTGTTTTAGTGAATTTATTGTTATTTTATTTTATTTTATTTTATTTATTTTATGTTTTAAAAAATTGCTTGAAAAATAGGAGATAAACTATATTTTGACAAAAGCTATATTTTGATTTAAATATCACCCAATTGCCCTAAAATCACCTTTTTCTGGAGTAGTACAAATTATTCAAATATTTCAGATTCCTTAGAGGTTTTTTAATCCATCGACATCGTAGCCATCCGTCAATGGACTTTGACAGTTGATGTCTTGACGGACTATACCGAACTATATTATACTTTCACATAAAAAGTGAATTTCGATTCAAATGTGAACATAAATCTTATTTTTCCAGAGCAGTAAAAACTGTGAAAATTTCATATTTTTTCGGATTTTTCAATCCATCTAAATCGTATTGTTTTTAAATTTGGATCAATTTGAATTCGATCAAAATCGATACAGTATTGAATTGATTTCGTTAAAATCGGAGAGATTTAGTTCCATCGAATTCGAAATGAAAATTGAATCGGAAATAATTTTAGTAAAATGAAAATGATGAAAGATCGGTTGATTGAAATGATCGAATCATTTTGGTTATCGATTCCTAAACGATTCTATCATTTTAAATGAACAATTTACACAGCTCTAATTTTAAAATTGAATTGAGCACTGAATATTGAAAACAAAACTAATAGGTAAGTACTTATTGACTTAAATTTTTGAGAAAAGGTAGTTTGAACAAAATAATTCATTTTTCAAAATTTCGAGTTCCAGGATTAATTTTAAAAAAATTATTTACTGTACAAATTAGTTTTTAACAGAAAATTATAGAAATTCCGAACTCAATATTTTTCTTTTTATCTAAATTCTTTAAAAACCTAACAAGTCACTTTACAGACGCTGCCGTTGTTTTTGAAATATATACTTATGTTTATGTTGTTTTTATGAATTCTTGTCTAGCTTTAAGATACTTTTAAGAAAATGGAAAAATAAAAATGAATAAAAAAAATATTCATTTTTTCACCGACCTTCTTACCCTTATTAGCACCACCCTGGAAAATATATTGCAAATGGCTACAGCGACCTCAAATCCACAAAAGCTAATCAAAATTAGGTCTTTATCCCATATTATGGTTACCCCAAGAATATTTTTGGCACACTAGAATCGGTTCTAATCCTACTCTGCGTGGGTGTTACTTTGGGAGGTTAGGAGGCATTTACAATTACATATCTCATTTTATACATGGCACATTTTATGTAAATTTATTAATGCGTTCGTTTTATCGGATGGCAAATTAAAGCAATCGTTTGATTTTTAGACATGTAAATGTACATAAATCTAAAAATCGTTCGTTCGTTAACTCCAACCAATTGAATCGTGTCTTCCATTATGAAATTACAAAAAATACAAAGAGGAAAACAAAATCCGTTGAGTAATTTTCTTCACATCTGAACACTTTCGTTCTTCACGTTAAAGCAAGCACCTGTGAATGCGTCAGAAACCTAATCGGAACTTTACTCAGACATTGTGAAACAAGCTTTTAAACATTGTTAAGTCTACAAAAAAATATGGAAACTTTAGTCAAACAGATTTGTCTTTCGAACGATTTTTTATTAATTCTTAAAAATAACGAGTTCAACTACAAGATGAAGAACATGTAACCACCAAGTCGTGCATTTTTTGTTTTGTTTCTGACTGAGACCAGACTGAAACCAGACGAGACCGATACCGAGACGAGAACGATATCGAGACGAGACTGAGTTATACGACACGGATACCGAGACAATACTAGAATTTTTCGATTTTGACGATAGCGGGACGATACTTACCAAGCAATGTTTGGTTTGGTATTGTGGCCAGGCCTAGTTAACTCTGAACCACAAGAGCAAGTTCGATCTAGTCGTGCATCCTATTTTTCATGTTAGTACCTATTTGTTCTCTTTTTTTCTTAACACTCCAGAAACCATCCGCAAAATTAAATATCCATCTAATTATCGAAGTAAATGCAAATGTCATTCCACTAATATAAGTGTTGTTTCTCTGACCTAAAAACCGTTAGATTTAATAAAATGCTCCTTGTTTTAAATTCATCATTAAAGATTTATTGGGCTTGCTTACACGTGAAGATGTTCAGAAGTGAAGGACATTATTCTGCAGACTTTGTTTTCCTCTTTATGTTTTTAGTAATTTCAAAATGGAAGACACGATTGGTAGGATCGAATAGGAGAATGATCATAAAAGAACGTCAATTTTCTTCAACGAATATTTTCAAAGGGCCCTACCAATAAACAAATTTAGAGACGAATTATATATTTAAGTAAAATTAAAAATAATGGTATACACATGAACCATACATCACATGTTTCATATTTAAAAGTCCATATCATGTAATGTAAGGTTGAAATAAATATTTTAGTCATAATGTGTTTGATTTATTATAATACAGTCTATACTACTATCGTACATTTTACTGAAATAATTAAGTAGTCTCTAAATTTGATTATTGTTAAGGCCCAAATATTTTAAAATATTTCAACCCCCTTACTCTTCTGAAAGTTAATCCGCTCGCCATCACAAATTGCTGAAAATGCTTGAGTTTCTTCACGTGTGATCAGGGATATTAAGAAGATATATGCAATAGTCATTCTAGCAAAATAAATTGTTTTGAGCGAGGGTCCAATTTGGAGTGCAAAATATTATTATGTATAGTTGTGTTTTTTTTGCATGTCCAAATAAAATTGTGTGAAAGAAACGACAACAAAGCAAACCAATTTACATGTTAAATACAACAACAATTATGTCCATATAGAGTTAGCTAAGTCCAGATAATTAACTGGAGCTAACTTTTGTCTTGATAAAAACAGCAATGCCAAACTACGATTATCGTTGTGTTATCGATAATTAATATAAAATAGCTTTTTATGGCCTTTAGTCCTATAAATTAGCGTTTCGTTCGGCTTTCTCACTTGAACTCATCAGTGACATAGTGAGGGCTTTGTCATACGCAATTTATATTAAGTGCAGTTCAACTTACACTTCCAGCTTAATGATTAGGAATTCTAATCTTGTTGGATATAGTTTACAGTGAATTTTCGTTGAAAAATTCATGTAAGTTTAACTGAACTTAATATAAATTGCGTATGACAAAGCCCTCACTATGTCACTGATGAGTTCAAGTGAGTAAGCCGAACGAAACGCTAATTTATAGGACTAAAGGCCATAAAAAGCTATTTTGAATCAATAATTCAACAAGTCCAATCCTTAATGCTAAGTCTTCAACTTGGCTGATTTATTTCAGTAGTATATAGAATTTGTATTATAAAACCTTCTTATATAGAAACCAGGGCAAAAAAACTTCCAGGTTAATGATTAGGAATTCTAATCTTGTTGGATATAGTTTACAGTGGATTTTCGTTGAAAAATTCATGTAAGTTGAACTGAACTTAATATAAATTGCGTATGACAAAGCCCTCACTATGTCACTGATGAGTTCAAGTGAGTAAGCCGAACGAAACGCTAATTTATAGGACTAAAGGCCATAAAAAGCTATTTTGAATCAATAATTCAACAAGTCCAATCCTTAATGCTAAGTCTTCTACTTGGCTGATTTATTTCAGTAGTATATAGAATTTGTATTTAAGAAAATGGAAAAATAAAAATGAATAAAAAAAATATTCATTTTTTCACCGACCTTCTTACCCTTATTAGCACCACCCTGGAAAATATATTGCAAATGGCTACAGCGACCTCAAATCCACAAAAGCTAATCAAAATTAGGTCTTTATCCCATATTATGGTTACCCCAAGAATATTTTTGGCACACTAGAATCGGTTCTAATCCTACTCTGCGTGGGTGTTACTTTGGGAGGTTAGGAGGCATTTACAATTACATATCTCATTTTATACATGGCACATTTTATGTAAATTTATTAATGCGTTCGTTTTATCGGATGGCAAATTAAAGCAATCGTTTGATTTTTAGACATGTAAATGTACATAAATCTAAAAATCGTTCGTTCGTTAACTCCAACCAATTGAATCGTGTCTTCCATTATGAAATTACAAAAAATACAAAGAGGAAAACAAAATCCGTTGAGTAATTTTCTTCACATCTGAACACTTTCGTTCTTCACGTTAAAGCAAGCACCTGTGAATGCGTCAGAAACCTAATCGGAACTTTACTCAGACATTGTGAAACAAGCTTTTAAACATTGTTAAGTCTACAAAAAAATATGGAAACTTTAGTCAAACAGATTTGTCTTTCGAACGATTTTTTATTAATTCTTAAAAATAAATATTAAATCTAACTTAATATAAATTGCGTATGACAAAGCCCTCACTATGTCACTGATGAGTTCAAGTGAGTAAGCCGAACGAAACGCTAATTTATAGGACTAAAGGCCATAAAAAGCTATTTTGAATCAATAATTCAACAAGTCCAATCCTTAATGCTAAGTCTTCAACTTGGCTGATTTATTTCAGTAGTATATAGAATTTGTATTATAAAACCTTCTTATATAGAAACCAGGGCAAAAAAACTTCCAGCTTAATGATTAGGAATTCTAATCTTGTTGGATATAGTTTACAGTGGATTTTCGTTGAAAAATTCATGTAAGTTGAACTGAACTTAATATAAATTGCGTATGACAAAGCCCTCACTATGTCACTGATGAGTTCAAGTGAGTAAGCCGAACGAAACGCTAATTTATAGGACTAAAGGCCATAAAAAGCTATTTTGAATCAATAATTCAACAAGTCCAATCCTTAATGCTAAGTCTTCTACTTGGCTGATTTATTTCAGTAGTATATAGAATTTGTATTTAAGAAAATGGAAAAATAAAAATGAATAAAAAAAATATTCATTTTTTCACCGACCTTCTTACCCTTATTAGCACCACCCTGGAAAATATATTGCAAATGGCTACAGCGACCTCAAATCCACAAAAGCTAATCAAAATTAGGTCTTTATCCCATATTATGGTTACCCCAAGAATATTTTTGGCACACTAGAATCGGTTCTAATCCTACTCTGCGTGGGTGTTACTTTGGGAGGTTAGGAGGCATTTACAATTACATATCTCATTTTATACATGGCACATTTTATGTAAATTTATTAATGCGTTCGTTTTATCGGATGGCAAATTAAAGCAATCGTTTGATTTTTAGACATGTAAATGTACATAAATCTAAAAATAGTTCGTTCGTTAACTCCAACCAATTGAATCGTGTCTTCCATTATGAAATTACAAAAAATACAAAGAGGAAAACAAAATCCGTTGAGTAATTTTCTTCACATCTGAACACTTTCGTTCTTCACGTTAAAGCAAGCACCTGTGAATGCGTCAGAAACCTAATCGGAACTTTACTCAGACATTGTGAAACAAGCTTTTAAACATTGTTAAGTCTACAAAAAAATATGGAAACTTTAGTCAAACAGATTTGTCTTTCGAACGATTTTTTATTAATTCTTAAAAATAAATATTAAATCTAACTTAATATAAATTGCGTATGACAAAGCCCTCACTATGTCACTGATGAGTTCAAGTGAGTAAGCCGAACGAAACGCTAATTTATAGGACTAAAGGCCATAAAAAGCTATTTTGAATCAATAATTCAACAAGTCCAATCCTTAATGCTAAGTCTTCAACTTGGCTGATTTATTTCAGTAGTATATAGAATTTGTATTATAAAACCTTCTTATATAGAAACCAGGGCAAAAAAACTTCCAGCTTAATGATTAGGAATTCTAATCTTGTTGGATATAGTTTACAGTGGATTTTCGTTGAAAAATTCATGTAAGTTGAACTGAACTTAATATAAATTGCGTATGACAAAGCCCTCACTATGTCACTGATGAGTTCAAGTGAGTAAGCCGAACGAAACGCTAATTTATAGGACTAAAGGCCATAAAAAGCTATTTTGAATCAATAATTCAACAAGTCCAATCCTTAATGCTAAGTCTTCTACTTGGCTGATTTATTTCAGTAGTATATAGAATTTGTATTATAAAACCTTCTTATATAGATAATTAATATAGAAATGTCAAATGTCTGTTGATAAAATAATTCAGATCAATGCTAAATGTAAACAAATGTTGAAATGTCTCGATGTCTTTTTTTTCGCCAAACTCCATATGGACATGCAAAAAAACGCATCTAATGTTTGGAAACATTGACCCATATTGTTTTTTAGAATTTAAATATGAAATTTTACTTCTTACTCACTAGACAGGGTATAGACGGAGCTGCAGCTGAAAAAGCTATCAAAACGGTGAATACACACAATAGTAGGGGATCCCACTAAGGGATTTTGGGATTTACTCGAGCGCGTCAGATTAGTATAAGGGGGGGTACCTTGCACCCTGCTGAGTACATCCACCATATATCAGTCCTCTATGTAGGGCCGGGCGCCCAGGGCAGGGTGTCAGATTAGTTAAAAAAAAATCGATAGCTCGAAATACTCGAGCGCGTCAGATTAAGATAGGTTAGCTTAATTACATGCTGAAAAGTGTGCATTTCAATAATCTGACGATTTGAGCGTGATCTAAGGTAATGGGAGGGTTACAAACTTGCAAAAAAAAAATCGTCACCTGGACATTCTCGAGCGCGGTTGAATTTTTGTTATTGTAAAGTAAATAATTCTAGGATAACGGGAAAAGTATAATCTAATCTGCCGTTTTTCTCACTCCGTTTTTGAGGTAGAGGCGATTTTCGAAAAAAATGACTTAAATGGAGAAACAAATATTAAAAAACAACGAAAAAACTTTAAATGTAAAACAATAATTTTTTTAAAAGCCAGAAATCTGTTCTTTAATCCTACATTTAAAATTAATTATTTGTGTCAACAGTTTTCAAAATATTTGCATTTAAGCTCAAAATTTTGATAAAAAAATGCAAAAAAGATGTTTGGATCAATTGTTCTCAAAATTGTGAAATGAAAAACTAAATTTTCTTTTTGTGGTAAATGCTCAGATTAATTTTGAATCGAACACAAAAAACCGGAACCTTTTATCTATTCTAGTTTTTAAGAAAACTGAAAATTACTGATACTACTTTTTCATGAGATAATTATATTTTATCATTATGTAGCTGTTCTCATTAGTAGCTATTGACATTGGAAACAGAGAATACATTCAAAACTCTTTAAAGCAAACGAAATTTGGTAAACACTGAACCTCGCACATACCCCAAATCCTATGGTGAGCCCAAGCAGGGTGGTTGCATACATATCTCACTTTTAAAACGCAGCCGTAATGCTGGCAATGCAAGCAAATTACAAATATCTCAAAAAAGTAGTATCAGTAACTAGCAATTTTCTCAAAAACTAGAAGACATAAAAGCTTTCGGTTTTTTGAGTTCGATTCAGAATTAATATAAGCATTGACCACAAAAAGGAAATTTAGTTTTCATTTCACAATTTTCAGAAAAATTGATCCTAACATTTTTTGGTGCGTTTTTTTTTATCAAAATTTTGAGTTTGAATACAAATATTTTAAAAACTATTGGCAAAAATAATTTAATTTAAATGTAGGATTAAAGAACAGACTTCTAGCTTTTAAAACCGTTATTGTTTTGTATTTTAAGTATTGTAGTTGATTTTTAATATTTATTTTTCCATTTCAGTCGTTTTTTTCGAAAATCAACTCTACCTCCTAAACGGGGTGACATAGACCCCTCCTCTCATAGTAAAAAATGTTTGTACATATTTGATCCTTCTACAAAAATCCGTTTTCAATTTTTGGCGTGCAAGTTATTATACTCTCTTCAGTGATTTAAAAAATCCTGATTAAAAATGTTTCTTCTTTTCAAATCCTCAGATTAAGAAAACCCCACCAGATAATCGTCAGATTAAGGTTCAGCGCATGTAGGACATCAAGTTAAACCATATATGTCAAAATCTGACGCGCTCGAGTATTTCAAAATGGCGATTTTTTTTGCATTTTCAAAAAGCTGCCGCAAGCTTGCGTCACATCCGAATCGTCAGTCTTTTGAATGTGAGCATCCTTGGGGGTCACTTAACATCCCCTCTTAAAATCTGACGCGCTCGAGTAAATTCATTTGTTTTACAATTTCTACCCTCCCATACAGCCACCCCCACCACGCAAACCGGCAGATTAACATACCTCCGTTATAAGAAAAACGCAGGCCATATGCAATATCAATATCTGACGCGCTCGAGTATGTCCATGTGACTGTTTTTTTTTTAAACATTTTTGAACATCTGTAGATGTTCCCCCCACCGATGAAACGGTATACTTTACTAACATTTTTTTCTCTCTTTCATCAAATCTTCAAAATCCAATAGGTCTCCACGACGCTCGAGTAAATCCACATTTAGCATCGTGGGCTCCCCTACTACCAGTTCAATTAAACGAACACAACACGCCGAGGCAACTGCTGACGGAGAAGGACTTGCACTTTTTTTTAACTTTTTTTTGCGAGCGCAATCGAGTGTTAACATGGAGGTTGAAGTGAGTTGCTATTAGCCAGTTTATATTTCAGAGATCTAAGAGGGCTCAATATAAACAGGATTCCTTTCAAAAACTCGTCACTTTCCTCCTTAAAAACTGAGACTAAATTTTTTTGGATTCGCTTGCTCAATTACTTTTTGTCGCAATAAATTACATAAAAAGAAATTAAAAATAGATTTGTTTTGACTTCCATGTGAGGAATTCTGTTTATTTGCCCGATTCTCCCCCTGTGAGGAATCACAAGTCACAAGCTCTTGTGACTACTCCTTGTGAGGATTGTTGTGACTCGATAACATTTTGGTATTCTCCCCCTAGTAGTCACAAGAAACCTCACAACGAAATACACCACAGCATTTTGTTGGTAGCTTCTTGGCCGGTGAGCGCACACACAAACAACTCTACAAGTAATCGCAACGAACTCAACCAACACACCCACAATATGTATTCAGTTTATCTGTCTCATAAATACAAAGCAAAAGAATATCGCACCTTTGTCCTATTCTTTTGCTTAAGAAATGAAAGAATACATACATTTTGTTCTCTTTCGCACAAGAACATAACGCCTCCTTAGAAAAAATATAATTCAATGATATCATTGAGTTTCTATACATAGAGGAATCAAGATTGCAAGAAGAAATACTCTACGTCCCTGCCGATAGGGTCGCTGCGATTGCTGAGTGAATCTTCCTTGAGTTGATATGCACAACAAATATCCAAGGCAGGGCGTGAGTGCATAAAAAGGAAACCAATTCGATTCATAACAGATTGATGGTGACGTTTGCCACAAAAGATACTCATGCAATGGAGTATATTTGGTTGCCACCAAGAAAAAATCTCTACCTACTTAAATTCTCAAGCAAAAAAAAACTTAAAAAAAAAAACTGCCACAGAGACTTGAGTTGAGACTTGTACAATGCGACATCACGAGCCAGGCGCGGATCCAGGATTTCGTTCAGGGGGGGGCAATTTTCGTGAGTTTCCAAAATCTTGATGAGGTCTACAGAAAATTTGAGTACACTTCATACCGCTCTACACGCCTGGTCACACAAAGCATTAAGCAATGTGAGTTTGAAATTTGAAGAAAGCAATTGAATCTTTCATAACTGCCACATTTCTCGAACAGCGGGTACTTTGAACTTTGTGAAATGAAGTTTTACAGCTTGTAGCTATAGCATGGTGTCTTTTACATCGTTTTTGAGTTCCCTCTGGATCTGCGTAGCTAATGGTTACATAATGGTACAGTGGTATGTTCCTATTCAGACACATGACGTTCGAGTTCGAGTGAAATTTCCAGCCTCTTTTTTAGCTGGCAACCTAACCTAGCCTTGTTAGTTAAAGGCCGTTTTCGAGAACGTCATCACCGTCAAAAATACGTTTTTCAGAATGTTCTTAAACGCAAACTGCAAAAGCATTCTGTTAGAATAGGCAAATTCAAGTTTTACTGCATAAGCATGTGTTCGATAATGCAGTTTGGAGTTTGCTAAAAATATTGAGAAGCTGTAGAAACGCGTCAAATGAGTTTGCAAGAAAATTGAAGGACGTTGATAAAAAATATTTTGTGCAGACAAAACCATTGCATTAATTTGAAAATAGTTGAAGGGTCCAGGGGAAAAACGGCTAAAGTCCACTTTAATTGATTCCTAGAAAAACGTAGTTGTAAATATATTACTAAAATAATGGATTATTTAAAGAAAAATAAATAAAACTAACAATTTTTTTTAATGAGCACGAAGTACTCAAGTAAGCAAACATATATTCATTTTAACAACCTGAATATTTTGCATGATAAGCTGACATGAGTCAAAAGGACCTTCCATGTTTTAACCAAAATTTTGAATTTTTTGATTTGAAATTTTCTTCTGAAAGAACCGGACATGATAATTGGAACCGGTTTTTTGCTTTTTATTCAGACACCTCTAGATTTTCAAATAAAGTTTGAAAATAAAATAATTTTCACAAGCGTGACATTGGACCGTTTTTGCAATTCAATTTGTTAGACAGGACCTCGACCGGATGTAGTTAGAATATCTAATTTTTTTTGTTTTAATTATTTACCTCACATGTCCCTAGGTTTATTCACAAGTTTTCTTTTTTTAATATCGCTTTGTTTAATTTTTGGAGCAAAAAAGATAGTTTTGGAAAAAAGTTTTTTTTAAAAAGTGTACTATTTTGCGAGTTTTCAAAATCCTATGTGAAGAGAGCTATACTACATCAGATAGTACCCATACAAATCTATAAGATGTCATCATTAGTTTAATTTTTTCAAAAAGTGGACTCCAGCCGTTTTTCCCCTGGACCCTTCAGTTGTATTTAAGCTAAACTGAAATTATAAATCAAAACCGAGATGAACCGTATCGTTTGTTCAGATGCCTTCATCGATACAAAACCAAACTTTCCGACATAGAAATAAAAGACAATATGGGTATTCAAGCAACAGCGTAAAGTCGTCGTAAGCGTTGTAAAGCTTAAAACTTCGTTATTCTGTCACAATTTGTATGGAGAATTTGAAAGATTTACGATGTTTAAAACTTTACAACGTTTACGACGACTTTACGCTGTTGCATGAATACCCTTAATGATTATAGTGGAAAATCCAAAAAAAAATAACACCACCTTTTATTAAACTTTTCCATCCGAACTTCTCGATTGGGACTAACTTTCGTTATACATTTCATTAACAATATACTTAGCCTTCGTTAAGCTCAAAACATCGACTACAGAGTTAGACTCATGCAATTCGATACAATAGTAATATTCCCGTCGAAAAATGGCAATAATTTGACAGTCGAATTTATGAAACAACTATCCTTTCCTGAGGTATATAAGTTCCATCCAACTTCTCTTTAGCAGTGACTTCTATAGTCGTTTCGCGGTTTCTCCACAATCTTCTTCGTTAGATTTGTTCTCTTCGCCAGTTTAATAATATGGAACACGGAAGTTCCAAAAACACATCAACGATAGCGACAAAATCCTCACATCAAAAACGCATCTTATGGCTAAAACAGATGTGCTCCGAGCTCGAGACACATGTGCATACTCTTAAGGTGCGTATCAATTTCAGAGTATAAAGGCGGTGAGCAGCTCTGAAGAAGTTCTCGAGAATTAAACTCCAAAGTGGACACAGGCACAGTCATGAAACAAGCTCACCATAGGGGAAGACAGATATCCGAGAGTCACTCTCGAGAGCTTTCTAGTGAAAGTACTTCCTCAATGAAAACGCACATTTTAATATTTATCACAAAAAGAAATCTATCACCCATTTAGTACCTATGAAATTTTTTGATATTTATCAATAACTTTTATACAAAAATGTAGTTTATTATTTTAACTTTAATTTAGATATCTTCATCCTGTAGATCCGAGCATTTAAAGCAAAATTAGAAATTTTTGAAGCTAATTACTCGTGAATTGACGTTTTTTAAAGATTTAATTTTCTTTTAAATTAAAATCAACTTCAAGGTTGAAAATTTAGATAAGTGCCCCTGTCACCTCTCCCGTTACATTTAAGTATAAAAAACCACTAACAAATTTGTAGAGTAGGGTTAGAGGTGAAGCAATAACTTTTTAAAACATCATTTTTCAAATTGTGAAATTTTTCATTCAAAGCATATTTTAAAGTGAAAATGAAATCGATTACGGATTCAGCCTGCTCCCTTGTATGAAATAAATTGACTCTTCTCACAAAATGTTTTACAGTAATGAAGCCTGACATTTATCTTTTAATTAAAGACCTTAACTTTGAAGATCGAGATCTAAAACTGAAGTTGTAAGCTTTCCACTCAGTCGATTTGAAGGCGCTATCTGTGCAAAGCGGAACTTTTCTTAACTGAACCTGATCAGCCAGCGGAAAACGAACAACCACTCATTACTGCAACGCTGCGCTGCCAAGAAAAAATTTTATAAACGTATAACGAAATAACGTTTTTTTGATTACATTTTATTAAATTTATATTTTATGCTTCGTTCGTTCTTGCCCAGGGGGGGGCAATTGCACCCATTGCCCCCCCCCCCTGTATCCGCGCCTGTCACGAGCACAAGCACAACAAGAGATGATATTGATATTCTCGGATCCTCGCCTGTCTCTGTTGCACAATGCACATACAAACTGAGTTTTTTTTGTTTGAGATCGGGGTTGTTTTCAGATTCATTGTTTAGTTTCCTGATTCTTTTGATTATGTTGTTGTAATTATTACGAGGTTGGAGTTGGATTCGGATGAGAGAAAAAGAAAAAACATGAGTGAGTGGTTTTATTTTCTGGTCAAAGAACAAAGTAATTTGCATCAAATATCTGTTTATTCTCCTTTCCTTTTGTCAGTCGATGAAGGCAGTTCATGATTTGAATGCGGATAGATTTTCCAAGAATTTTTATTGCTGGGTATATTTTTATGTTTTCAAACTATATTGTACAATGTTTTGTTCCTTTCAAAACTGTTTTAGTTTATACACACCTCAATGCAATTTATCTTTTTACTTGCGATATAGGTACTATAGGGCAAGTTTTGAATTCGTGCAAAAAAAAAATTTCGAGATAACAATCAAACATAACATTACGATGATAGAGAACACGAAAAAAGTGGGTGGTCCGTACCTCAACCTACAGCCTAAACCACAGAAGCGATTTTCTTCAAATTTTGAACTTAAGGTTTTTTTGTAACTCTCCAGAGGGTAAATTGAAATTTTTTTTTTAGCTCAAAAACTAACGGTACTTGCCATACAACCGTTAAGGAAAAGCTTATTTATCTCAAAAACGGCTCCAACGATTTTGATAAAAAAAAATCAGTGTATTACTGTAGATATGATGTACCTTCTAATAAGAAAAAAAATCACCAAAAACATTTATTAACGGTACCTGCTATATAACGGTTATTTCGATTTTTGATTTTCTCATTAACCGCTCATCCGATTTCAATGAAATTTTTTTCACAAAAGCTTTGTTAGAATATAAATAATACTGCATTCCAAAATTTTTGAAAAAATAAATTTTGGATTTTTAAAAAAAGATTCAATTTTTTTTTTCAAAATTTAATATTTCAAAAACGGGTTGATGAATTATTTTGAAATTTCAGTTTTAAATGTATATTAATATAAACTCAAAATTGGCATACCAAATTTTTTTTTGAAAAATGTGAAAAAATTTTTATATATAAAAAATTAATTTTTAAGAAAACGGCTCCAACGATTTTTAATTTTTTTTTGCATATATACATATTTTTTCAAGTAATCAAATGGCATACTTCTTTTTTAGCTCTAAGTTATTTATCAGGCTGTTTATACAATTAAAAGAACGATTTAAATTCTTTTTATACTTTTTCTATAATTACTTAAATATTTTTTAAAGTTCTTAAGCCCCACACAACTTGAACATAAGAGCAAGTACGTGCGATCCAGTCGTGCATTTTATTTTAAATTACCTTGTGATGAAAAAAGATTAATTTGGATTAAACATTCAGGTAATGAACTACTCAAAAAATATGAAAATGGGGTGCCAAAGCACATTAAATTTTGCGAAAAGCATTTCCTCAAATCGAATATAAAATGTCGAGGTACACAAAAAGTTTTAATTGCGAATACATATCCTATTCCATTTGCAGGTGTTTGCATTTGCGATGGCAATATTTTGGATATTAACTGCAAGAAGCTCATAGAAACAATAGTCCCCTTAAATAGTTCAAAGAAAACAGTTATTAAACCCAAAAATAATATATTTGAATGTTTGCCTAGTACCTCCAATTCTACTAAATATGTTTCACCATTTCTTTCTGATGAACATATTTCCTTAGAAGGTAATTTTCCACCGAAAGATCCCAAATTAAAAGTTTATTCAAATCCCCTACATAATATTTCGATTCCAATCTTAAATCAAGATTCTGAAATCACCGAACACCAATTCCCTGATCCTCTTCTTCCAAATTTAAATGAATACAAATTAACCTCAACTGAAACATTCTCATTTGTACCTCGATCACTTTTAATGTCCCCAAAAAAAAAGATTCAATAGATACTTTGGTTACAAAGAAAATAAATGATTTGTTCTGCAACAAAAGTGATCCTGTAAGAACGTTCATTCTTTCGCAATTGTTACATAAACCAAATTCAAAATAGAAATGTGAAGAACGAGATTTATTCTTAAAATTTTACTATAAGTCTCCAGTTCTTTACAGATATTTATTAGACCTTGAATTCGTCATTCCTGCTATTTCAACAATTCGAAGATGGCATATGAGTATAAAATTTTCTCCTGGTATTGCCCAAAGTGTTATAGACCTGCTCCGAGCCAAAAACGTTTCTCTTTCTCAACTGGACAAGAAGTGCGTTTTGCTTCTCGATGAGATGGCTATAAAACCCGAACTCGAGTACAACACCTCTGAGGACGTTGTGTATGGGTTTATTGATCATGGTCACCTGGGGAGGAAAAATTTGGTCGCTACCCATGCATTGATTGTTATGTTGAGGGGTATAAATTCCAATTGGAAGCAAACAATCGGTGTTTATATAGGGAACGTATGCGGCGAGGAATTGGTCGAAATTATCAAAAATTGTATATCTGAGGTTACATCCATAGGACTTGATATTTGTGCTGTTAATACGGATCAAGGCAGTAACAATAGAAAAGCGTATACAAACTTAGGAGTAACAATTGAGAAACCTTTTTTTCCATTTAATGAAAAGAACATTTTTCTTTTACATGATGTTCCTCACTTGATAGAAAGTATAAGAAATGTTCTTTTAAATGCTGATATATTAGTTCCTGATCGTGTATCTTGGAAGATCTTAGAGAAAATATTCGACTATGATAGTGGAACAATAAAACTTTTATATCAACTCACAAAAGAACATATACGGCCCGATTCCTTTCAGAAGTTGTCTGTTAAACATGCAACACAAGTTTTTAGCAATAAAATTGCTATGGCAATTTTTGCAGCTATTGCTAACAATTTCTTCACGGAATCAGAAAAAGACACAGCAAAATCAACAGCCATATTCTTTTCGTCAATAAACAGACTTTTCGACAACCTAAACAGCGCAACAAAATTTTCCTGAAACCCCGACAAAAATGCGATATCCAGTGAACAAGTTGATATTCTTAATAATTTAAGGCATATGTCAACAAGTATTTCACTTTGGAGATCAGAGGGAAAGATGAAGATTCCATATTGCTTTAAGGGTCTGCAACAGACAATCAATGGAATACTTCAACTTTGGGATTTTATTTCTTTGGATTTGAGTCAAAAGTATCTCCTCACGTCCCATTTAAATCAGGATCCGTTGGAAAATAATATATCTATGATTAGAACCAACCGAGGATCGTACGAGAAAAACCCATCGGCTGCCAGTGTGTGTCGAAATTTGAAATGGATCTGTTTTCAAAATTTAAAATCATCCATACACAGTGGATACGAATGTTCAAACTCGATTACATTAGTGGAGCTCTCTGCGAAAACTTCACAGAAAAAAAGTTGCGATTCACAAAAATTGGAGGATGATTTAGATTTTAGTGCCCTAGAAGAGGAAATGCGACTAGATGAGGAAAAAGAAATTATAGATATTTTTGAAATCATCAATGAAGGAAAATACAGCCAAGATGTCAATTTGCAGGATTGCTGCAATGCATATGTAGCTGGGTGGTTAGCCCTTAAGCTAACTTCAAAAACTAAATGTATTGCTTGCAGTAACTATTTCAAGGAACTTGAAAATTATACAAAAAAAACGGCCACACTCATTAATCTAAGATGTTATAAGAACTTAAGCTTGACAACACCATCAGACAACTTTGAAAAAGATTTTGAGTTCATAATTTCTGTTTTTGACAAATATTTCAAGTATTTAAAATATAAGTCCAATATAAGTGGTACAATGATAGCTCTTATTTTAAGTAAAAAAACATTATTTGGCCATTGTGAAGAGCACAGAGATCAGACATTGAAGTTGATTGTTCAGACGCTTATAAGATTTGCTATTAGAAAATTTAATAATGCTCTAAAGGATCTAAAGATAATAAGTCAAATACTGACAGCTCCAAAAAATAGGGTGGCAAAAAGGAATAAAAAAATTAAACTGAAATTTTCTGGTAGAAATACTTTTTCAACTAGAAAAAAGTATTTGTAGTGAGAGGCACGGGGACCTCACTTAAATCAAGCACCCTAAGAGTGAGAAGCACGGGGACCTCACTTAAATCAAGCACCCTAAGAGTGAGAGGCACAGGGAACTCACTTAAAACAAGCACCCTAAGAGTGAGAGGCACGGGGAACTCACTTAAAACAAGCACCCTAAAAGTGAGAGGCACGGGAAACTCACTAAAATCAAGGACCCTAAGAGTGAGAGGCACGGGGACCTCACTTAAATCAAGCACCCTAAGAAAGTGAGAGGCACGGGGAACTCACTTAAAACAAGCACCCTAAAAGTGAGAGGCACGGGGAACTCACTTAAAACAAGCACCCTAAGAGTGAGAGGCACGGGGAACTCACTTAAATCAAGCACCCTAAGAGTGAGAGGCACGGGGACCTCACTTAAATCAAGCACCCTAAGAGTGAGAGGCACGGGGAACTCACTTAAAACAAGCACCCTAAAAGTGAGAGGCACGGGGAACTCACTTAAAACAAGCACCCTAAGAGTGAGAGGCACGGGGAACTCACTTAAATTAAGCACCCTCAGTGGCGTAGCATGGGTGGGGTGGGGGGTGCTGTCTGCCCTGGGTGGCACTGTATGGGCACGGCAAATTAAAATAAAATTAAAATTGAATTGACTGAATCCACCGGTCCCTGAATTGTAATATCAATACGCGAAACTACATTTCTGGTTACCGAAAGTGCCTGCAAAATAAAATATTAAATTATGCCGCCCCTAGAATTTTTTTCCGGGTGGCACTGAAACCAAAAGCTTTTTCCGCCAACAGAAAATTATTATCAAATTTAAATTGAAATTTCATTTGAGCAATTGATAGATAGAAACATTGAATAAATATAAATAGAAGGTGACACCCGGCAAAATGTCCGCATAATTTTATAAAAGCTCTGCTTTCGCTTTAAATATTATGATGAGGTTGGTGTATAACATAAAATTAATTTCCTTTATTATAAAAAGTTGGTGTATTCGAAAGGGAATTTTTCAATAATAGCATTGTTTGTTGTTTTTGTTTATTGTGAATTGCTATGGAAACGATGGGTGTCAGGACGATTGTAGTGTCTGCTTTGGATGTTAGTTGTGTTCTAATATGAAATTTAAATTTTCTTTAGAATTTGTAGTTTTGAATGATTTTCGTCGCCTTTTCAAATTAAACTTTTTTTCAAAGCTTAGTATATAAATAATAAATGTACTGATTTTCTTGATACGAAATCTGCATAGCATTATGCTGAGGTATTCAACTTGAGTTCAATTGATCTGATCTTTTGGATAAAGTTCTTAATATACAGGAGATAAAATAAGCTATATTCTAGTACCACTTTTTTGAGATAGGCATGGGAGAAGAATATAGGTTGGTACACAGAATTTCCAAACGCCAAAAACTTTTTATTAATTCTTAGAAAATCGTTCGATTTTATGGTGAATATTTTAAAGATAAAAAGCTTTATGTATACATAATACAAATTCTATATACTACCTACTGAAAAAAATAATTCAACAAGTCCAATCCTTAATGCTTAGTCTTCTACTTGGCTGATTTATTTCAGAAGTACTATATAGAATTTGTATAGTAAAAAAAAACCTTATAGGAGCTATGCCCGGCCTCGGAAAAAAAATTCCAGTTTCACGATTAGGAACTGAACTCTTATCTTGTTAGATAGGTATAGTTTAAAGTGGTTTTTTGCCAAAAAGTTAAACTGAACTTAATACAAATTGCGTATGACAAAAGGCTCGCACTATGTCACCGATGAGTGAGTAAGCCGAACGAAACGCCATTTTTACTAAAGGCCTAAAACTTACTAAAGGACTAAAGGCCATAAAAAGCTATTTTAAATATACATATTCAAGTTTAAGGTCTATCAAGGCTTTTGAATAAATAATTAAGTAGATGTTAAGATGTAAGTATAAGAACTAAAAATAAAAACATTACCGTCATTTACTTTGAGCGCTAATAGTAACAGCTAGTTTGGCTGTGGATGCATCACCAAAATATGAATATAGGGATCTAGTACGTGCGTTTTGATATCGAATGAATTGAGTAATTGAAAAAAAAGAGATTTAACAGACTAAATTCTTGAACTACCTATATTACAATTTATCGTTCAAATCCATCGTTTTCGTTACATTGCGATTTAGTCCAGTCATATTGTGTTTTTAGCATGCAAATTGTGGGGTAGTTTTGATTTGTTCCCTGCTTTATGGTTTCGGGGTTGCTGAATCGGAATCTGAGGTTTTCGAACACAATTTCGTGACGCAACGTGGACAAAAATGCAAAAAATTATGCAAAAGTGGATTTTTTGGGAGGTTTTTACTTATGGCTTGAAAACTATCCATTATTCGTGAATTACATCAGAGAGCAATTGAAAGCATAAACAATTTCCAAAAAATCTCTGTTTTAGGTTTTTGTTCTGCGATAACCCATTTGGACTCAAGCGCTAGTTGAAAATTGACGTGTTTTTACTGTTTCCGAAAATCCACTAGAAAACACTAATTTACTACCTACTTTGCATGACAACATTTGAATTTTTGTCTTTAACATGAACCAAGATATACTTTTTTGGTGGTTTTTGATGCGCTGATTTCGAATCTGGCCTAGAAATTGCTCTACCACGTCACGTTTTTAAGATATTCAAATCTAAAAATAAAAAAGGAATGCGTTTTGATGCAAATTGTTTAAAAAAAAACTCGCGGTAATTTTTTTCGAATTAATGTTTATTGTCATTCTAAAGTATGAACATTTTGCTTCGAAATCTTGAATTTTGAATCTTCCAAATACCTTCATTCATCTTTGAGAAAATCATTAATTAGTTGTTAGCTTTCGTCTTAAACCAGATAGTATGAAAGTACGCTAAATTCATACATTTTAATTAAGGATTTCTTGGGGAGAAAATGGAATAGCCCAGGAAAATTAGACAAACAAATGGAAAAACTTCGAAAAAATTCCGTCAAAGCTGAAATTTGGTGGAGAGCTTTGTTTTGACGTCTTCAGCATTTCCTAAAAAGTTCCGTAGATTTGGGCTGGGGCTTGATTTTTTTAGGGGGGTAAAATTCAGTTGCTTCTTTATTTCACGAAAACTAGCAGTTTTTTTTTTTGAAAAAATGTGAAGGTAAAAATTGTAGCTTATGTAATCTTACACAAAAAAGATTAACATACTTTCTTCATACAATTAATAGATTCAGAGAAAATCGTACAAGAACTTCATGGTGAAGCTAATTTTGTAAAAAATGTATTAAAATTTCATTAATCGATGAGCAAAATTTTTTATACGAATTGTGTTTGGCTATATCTCCTCAATATAAAACCAAGTTTGTGGGTTGCCTGCCCGGGGTAAGGAGAAGGCCGTCATCTTGGAAAAGAAAGTGATTCGGTTTTTATTCAACAGCTCGATCGAATTTTATTTTACAACAAAATAATGACAGAATAACATTTAGACAGTAAAATTATCTAAAAAATGAGCTATTAACAAACTCTGTAGGGTAATTAATGAATTTATATTGCTACACAAAAAATATTGTGACACTTTTTTTCGTAGGAGCAACAGATATTAGAAAAACGTGCACAAACCAGCTCATTAGGTACCTATTTTACCCAATGAATGATGAATGATGAAAAAAATTATGTACAGTAAAAAGCCTACTATTTTTGTCTTTAATATTCAATGCTTTAGTTAGTTTTTAGCCAAATGCATAAGACCAAATGGTTCTGGGACTTTTATTTTCAAGATATAAACAAAGAACTAAACCAACTTAGTACTTACTCATAAGAACAAGGAAAAACTAAGTTATTGAAATGACAAAAAAAACTCTATTTAGAGATCCTAATCATTAGTAAGCATCTGAGCTATATGATTACTGATTCTTTTCCTTATTTATTTGAAGATTCATTTTGGTAAAAACTAATATGAAGTTCGAATCAGCGTGAAAAATCATTATAAAAAGATGTATCACAAGTCTGCTTTATAACTGAATACATTTTGTCATATGCGATATTGGAAACGGCTTAATACCAATGTTCCCATGGGCTTATTTTGGCTTATTTTGGATATGTCTTAAGTACCAGTGGTCTGAGTCAGTTCGCACAAAATTTCCTTTTGCTACAATTTGTCTTGGGTCAAACCATAGATTTACTTAACTATTAATTAATATGGAATATTTTTTCTATATCCGATTATCGGTACTGTCACACCCGTAACAATGGAAACACCCATAAACAATTTTTAAGATTCTAAGGCTAGGACCGCACTTGCGATTTTCAGTCGGTGCGATTAAAAAATCGGTGTCGCAACAAATAATTGCCATGCACGCACTTGCGGCTATCTATCGCACGATTTTTTAGTCGCAAGAAATAGAACCTAAAGCTTTTAATATGAATGCACGCACATGCGTCTATTTAATTTCGCGATAGAAAAAACGCTCAAAAAATAGATCTGGTTCCATTTTTTTTATCGCTGCGATTTTAAAGTCGCATATGTGTGCATTCACATTTAAAACCATGTGTCTCATTTCTTGCGGCTAAATAATCGTACGTTTGAAAATCGCAAGTGCGTGTATAATTTTTTCTAGTTGCGACTACGATTTTTAGTCGCGCTATTTTAAATCGCAAGTGCGAGCACAACCATCTAAGTCCGTTTGTTTCATTTTAACTTTCGACAATCGCATCGCCAGAAAAATGGAACAAATTTTCGACTTTTAATCGTCGCGATTTCCAGGTCGCATGTGCGTTCATTCTTATTAAAATTCACGTGTTCTATTTCTAGCGACTAAACAGTCGCGCGATTGAAATCGCAAGTGCGGTCCTAGCCTTTAGCATAATAACAAGCAAGTGTGACACAGTCATGCATTTTATTTATGTTTTTTTTAGCCCAGAAAATGGATAATTTGATAATGTGTTTTAATTGAGATTAAACTCTTAAAAAATGTCATAAAAAAGGTTGTTACTCCAAACAAACCACAAAATGAACAGAAAGAGATTTTTATTGTTTGTTTTTTTTTCACTTTTTGTTGGAACACTTTTTATAAGAAACAAATTACCTATTCAATTTCAGGACAAAAACATTTGATTGAATTGTGTGTGTCTAAAAACTGCAGCCAAATACTTAATTCACTACTGCAAATAAACAGCTGATGAAATTCTTAACTTTCTTAAAATACATCCACTAGCTCTGATTTGTTTATTTTCAAAGAACGGTGCTGGAACTACCATTTTCAAAATTTTATAGGTACTGAAATTTCCTAAAATTGACATGGCTCCTTTTCAAAATAAACGATTCAATGTTCCAGTTTACTAGACCTACTCATTTTCTTTGTGTGTCCAATTTCCAAAATTGAATTCTTTCTTAACATGTAAGTACCTATCGTACCTACATACCTACATACATATGTACATACCTACATGAAAACTATGCGTTCGCACTTGGTTTTTAAACGAATCTTTTAGTAATAATGGCAGTCATATATGTACCTACATAGGTAGCTGAAATATGAATCTAAGTCGCACCAGCGACCCATAAATTATTTTGTTTTTTTCAAATTGAGGATGCATTTTATACCTCATTTAAAGAAAATGAACTAACTACACCTAACCTAAATAAAACAAAAATCACATATCCGCATAAAAAAAGTATTCCTACATACTAAAATACAAAATAATAAAAGTTAGATACCCAACTCCGATTAGTTTAAAGTCATTATTCCCGCTGGAGATATTTTCTGCTTTCAATCATGAAAATATGAAAAAAAAAAACACACAAACTACGTTCATCATCATTCTCCTCAAATTCAAATATTTCGCTCGCTCTTCCAACAAATGAGTGAAAACAAGGAATAACGAAAACAAATTCTTATTTTCACTCATAAAGTTGAAAGTGAAGACACTTGCGCCACCTTGGAGGAAGGTTCTAAAACCATCTTGATTCCTCTATGTATAGAAACTCAATGATGATATGTAGAAACTCAAGTAAATTGTGAGTTGTGTTGTGACCTGTTCTGGAAGAGATCACAGTTTCGGTTGTTTTTATGACTCTCACAAGTTGTGACTTTAGGGGGAGAATACGAAAAAGTCACAAAATCAGTTTCACCACTTCTTGTGACTTGTGAGGATCAGTGATGATGGGGAGAATAGGGCTATATATTTTATTCAACTGATCTGTCAAAGAAGGGAGGAAAATTACTGAGCTCTGAAAATATATAAACTGGCTAAATTTCTCATTAAGACGCGTAAAGTAGTTTTATCTTCCATTTCATTACTATCCATTTTTATTTTTGATTTTATGTTCATTTTTAATACCTTCTTTTTTTTGTTGAACTAAATTCGCAAAAGATTTAGAGTTGACTTCAAATGACATCAAATATCAGAAAAAAATCATGTACGACATTTGCTCCAGCTGCAGCTCTAGGTTCAGTTTTAGTACCTCGTGGCGTAATGCTGTGTGTTGGACTGTCATGCACAAGGTCAGAGTCAACCGCTACCACCTAAAATTATTTCCGAGGTATACCTACTGCGTCTTGCTAGGAACTGACAAATCCACTTAAGTATCTGTTGTAATGAATAAGTGCTTCTCATCTAACCGTTTGAACTCGGAAAAAAATTTTAGGTCCCCTCCATTCCTGCCAACAGCATGCCCCCATGAATGGTTGAGAGTTGTAGATCGCTAGGCTCTGGTTCTTCACGAGCTGTCACGCCACCAATTTTTTTCATTTTCTTGTTTCAGTTGCAGTACTCTATTCTGTTCAGACAGTTACAATAACAGAAAAAAGTTTTTGAAGTATATCAAGTCAAAATTGTGTCTTCAGTAATTTGAGACCATCAGTGCAAATTTTTCTAATTCCGTTTTAAAACGTGACAATATTCAAATTTTCACGTTTCAATCAAGAAAATGGTTCATTGGGACCACTTTTATAAATACTTGGTAATACCCGGAAGCTTGGGTACCCGGCACACGGTTTTACGGGAATTACCGGGTTTAAAACAAGAGCTCTATATTGAAAATCTATAATTTAAAATTCTTACCGTCAAAAACTGAAGGAACAATCTTTCGACAATCCGATATGAGATTCGTTATATACATGTTTTCTTTGTACAAGAAATTGGAAACATTAATCATCTGAAAATTGAGATTTTTCTGATGGTTATTTAGTGTTGCACCAACAAATTCTCCCTTCAAGTCATCATAAGGATTTTTTAAGAAATCGCTTTCGCCGAATATGTTTTGTGTCAGAATACTCAGTACTTCCAAACTCGATTGAGAGCAATTGTTTTCCATTTTAATGTCATATAGATCACCACCCATGTTAAGAAGTTCAAGCAGAATTTCCAAGATATTTTTTTCAATTCTAGACTGCGAAAGAAGCTTAAAGAACAGCTTTGGCATTATTTATATTGGAAATAACTTATTATAAATGCTACTTGTAATACTGCGCCAAATTTCATATTCGACTGGGGCAGAAAAAGATCCGGATAGGTGTTGCTGCAAATATTTGAATTGAATCCATTGACTTGCAGCAAACTTACAGCCGTGCTGCATCTATTATAAACACTTACAAGCTCGAGAACCCACGTAACTGAAATATCAGTTTCTGTTGATTTTTGAAATGAAAAAAAGAGCTGAAAGACATAAAATATACAAAATAGACAATGCCTTAGATATGCACTTCATATAAATAGGTATAAAGTAAAAAAAGAAAGGTCAAAGATTTCTTCAAACATACCATTTCTTTCAACACGAACATCAATTGTTGAAATCTTTTATTGTTCAAGTTATTAAGCAATCGAAGCTTCGTCAATAAGATGGTCTTATAAGGGCTTCTTTTTATCTTCTTTATTGCAGAAAAAGTGGTATGTTGCTCTTGTTTCAAAATATCATAAGCTTCAAATATACTTTCGTATTCCTGTATTACTTTTATCTAAATTAAAAAGTGATATATATTTTTCAATGAAAGAAAACATTTATACTCACATAATCTCCTAATGCAATAAACTTAAGAAGATCTGTATTTATTTTCGTCAAGAAGCGGCCTTTTTGATAAATTAAAGTAAGTGTTTTGAATATTTGTAGTTGGCTGGATTTCTTTTTGTAATCCCATTTTGGTGAGGAGCTCATTTTGCTTTTAACTATAAGGCTTAACCATACAACAAAAATGATTGTTTAATCAATTGGCAACAAAATGCTTGACAATCTACTATGGAAACAATGAAGGTATGTATGAATATGCATTTAAAATGTATGCATGTAAAATGTGTTTGGAACCATAGTCGGTTGTTGATTTTACTCTTGATTATTTCATTTTAATGTTGAACAGACAATCCCTACCAACTTTGACTGTGGAATTTTCGTTTTTCATGGTATTCAATCTGTGAACGTTGTACCAATATTGTTTAGGTATCTTAGAAAAACTTTGAGATTTGTTTGCAAATAAATTTTCTTACAGTACCGTTACTGCTATATTGCAAGAAATGACACGAAGCAAACGTTTTTATTTTTTTTTTTTTAAGTTGTCATTTGGATGGATATTTTTTTTTGGGTCAATCAAATGTAATGGTCTGTATACTTGTTGTTCATTCAGATTTAATAAATTTTAAGGAAAGAATATACTTTGGCTTTGATCACGAACATCTCAGAAAATAATGAAGTCAAAAAAATTCAAGGATAGTTTTGGAAATTTGAATAAGTTTCTGTAAGATTTTTTAAATATTTTGAAACGAAACGACTCTTTGTGGTCTTTCGGTAAATCATTTTTTTTTTAGCTTATCTTGATTGCGTAACTTGCATTAGTATACAGATTTTTAGACTTTTATTGCATCAATATACCTTACCTAAGGTGTGGGTTCGATTCCCAGCCGTGCCACCTAAAAACAGAAATGTTTTATTCGAGGTACTGCCTCTTGCGAGGAACTGACAAATCCTCCAAGAGTATTACTTGTCATGAAAAAGTGCATCTCATTTCGCCGTTCGGACTCAGCAAAAAACTGTAGGTCCCCTCCATTCCTTTGAACAAACACGCACACAGGAATGGTTGTGAGTTGTAAGTCACTAGGCCCTGGTTCTCCATGAGCTGTTGCGCCACCCAATTTTTTTATTTTAATTTTATACCTTACCTACAAATCGATTCACCAAATCGTTTTTCCTCCCCAAATTTTCAAAGTCTTACACATAAATCAAAGGAAGAAATTGTGTTGTTCCTAAACATCGCATTGTCGTCATCAAAGTGACAATAAAACGACAATTCCAGTAGGCTTTTTGAACAGTTTTAGATACTTTTTTGACTTTTCCAAAAAATTGTG
This sequence comes from Dasysyrphus tricinctus, assembly GCA_963921185.1. Classification (NCBI taxonomy): domain Eukaryota; kingdom Metazoa; phylum Arthropoda; class Insecta; order Diptera; family Syrphidae; genus Dasysyrphus; species Dasysyrphus tricinctus. The sequence goes on along the minus strand of OY992530.1, from coordinate 202,202,223 downwards.
CTTTTATTATCTTTTTAATACGACTACGCAATGTTTAGGTACAACACAAATTGTTCCATTAATTGGTTTGAAAATTAAGTGAGGAAAAACACTTTGGTGAATCAATTTGAAAATTTATAGGTATATTGATGCCAAAAAAAGTCTACAAATCTGCATACTAATGGAAGTAACGCAGTTGTTTGGACAGTTCTCACAAGCTCATTAACTTAGTTTAAGTTTTAGTTTTAGTTTTATTTTTTTGTCAATATCAGACAACAATTTAAGGCTTAGAAAATGGATTTACATCATTTAGAAAAAAAAATAAATAATAGATTAATAATTAATAATTGAATATACGTTATTTTAATATAAATTTAAGTACTATTAAAATAAAATAAGGAAAATAAAAATATAGATAACAAAATTTACAAAGAAGATTCACACATCATAAGAGACAATATAGTTTGTTTGAAAGTTTCTCTACTCATGTTAATATTGTAAAAGTCAGTGTATTTATTAAATGTTATACTACAACGGTTGAACGGTTCATGATTTGCATAGCTTGTCTTGTGTATTGCTTCTTTCAAATATTTGGTATGCCTTAGACAACGAGAATTTTGTATACATATCTTAGAACAAAAAGTGGTTGAAGCAATATTACCATTCAAAATATCATAAACGTAGAGGGCTTCAGAAAGCATCCTACGTTTTGCAAGGCTTAACCAATTTATTAGTTTTAAACGGCTTTCGTATGGAGGCAGCACAAAGTTCTCACGATTCCAATTGAAGTTTCTCAGTGCAAATAAAAAGAATTGTTTTGGGACGGATTCTAGTTTTTTAACGTCGACATCAAATAAAAGTGACCAAACGATGCTGCAGTACTCAAGAAGAGGGCGAACTAAGGAACAATATATTGCTTTGGTAATATAAGGGTCATTAAATTCTTTTGACCTACGCTTCACAAATCCTAACATGCTGTTGCTTTTAGAACAAACTTTGTCAATTTGATGATTTATAAGACATACATTTTTTATTCTAGCAAAAGAGATTACATTACATTTTGTGACATTTAACGACATACCATTTATATTGCACCATTTGACTAACATTTATTGCTTGAGAATTTACACCACAAAATTTCACATACTGCTTTCTGTCTGATAGATACGAGGAAATCCAATTTAATAAATTACCTCGTACTCCAATTTTCTGTAACTTAAAAGTTAGCAACCCAATGTCAACTCTATCAAAAGCCTTACTGAAATCGGTGTAGATTGCATCAACTTGGTTTTTATTTTCCATTTCAGTTAAAATAAAAGAAGTGTAGTCAGAAAGATTGGTTGCAGTGGACCTCCCTTTGAAAAAACCATGTTGATGTTCACTTATAACTGGCTTCAACCCTACACACAATTTGTCAGATATTAGCTTTTCAAAAACTTTCGGAATGGCCTATAATATTGCAATTCCTCTGTAATTTTTTAAGTCCAACCTGTCGCCACTTTTAAAAAAAGGAGTTAAATATGTATTATGTTATTTGATCATATATGGAGTATAACTTTGTAATTATTGTTGTTTGGGCTTTTATGATCATTTAGGTAGATGCAATTAATTAAAACAACTAATTCATATTTTATCCTACGTTTCGCCTGGTTATTTTCCAGCTTCCTCAGGGGTTCAATTTATTAAGCTTTAAGAACAATTATACAATTAAACTGGTATTAGAATGAAATTTTTTGGACATATATATACATATGTTTATTTAAAATTAGCAAAGAGGTATTATTAATTTTATTTGGTCTATTGCACTTACTTGATTTTGAAAAAATAATTTTTGGTTTTACATTTTCTGTCTATTTGTTGATGATTTTACGTTAAAAATAAAATAAATTAACATTTAAATTAACAACACAATTGAAATAAATAAAAACACTTATTGGACAACAAAGATAAAACCTAGTATCACTTTTTATCACAGATCAATTCGCTCTTCCAATCACTAGGGAAAACTTCTCTCCAATTCACATAGTAGCCGAAATAGAACAATATATCCAAACTATCGAAGACAGTAAACAAAAAGAAATTGCCAGATCCAAATTATCCAACAGAATTATAAATTTCAAAAGAAAAATTAAAAATACGCAAAGAGAAAAATTCATTTTAAAAACTTTTTTTCGAACTAGAAAAATAATTAATAAACACAAAAACGATATAACTATCACAAACTCAGACAAAGGCAACAAAACAGTTTTGTTATACAAAACAGATTACAATTATAAAATGAATCAACTCCTTGAAGACAAAAACACCTATAAAACAATGAGGACTGACCCTACTACCACTTTACAAAAAACCAACAATGATATAGTAAATGGATTATTTAAACAACAACTCATAGATTTAAGACAAAAAGAACAACTTTATTGTTCAGTAGCATCGGCACCTGCTCTTTATGGACTTCCAAAAATCCACAAACCAGATTTACCACTACGACCAATAGCAGCATCAACCAACTTGACGAAACAATAGACAAGTTGAAAAAATGCAATACAAAAATCAAATTTATAGCCAAATATGTCGATGATATGGTTGCAGTCATAAAAAAGAAAGATGCACAAGTAATATTGGAAACACTAAACGAATATCACACAAAACTTAAATTTTCAATAGAAATAGAGAACAATAACCAACTTCCTTTCCTTGATGTGAAACTGTCAAAGAACAACACAAAAATCTCCTTTGATTGGTATAGTAAACCGATGTCATCAGGAAGAATGATTTATTTCATGTCTTCTCAACCGATGAAATATAAAATAAATACAGCAAATAACATAATCAACAAAATATTGGACATAAGTGACGACATACACCACAACGAAAACATAAACAAAATAAAGACGATTTTACAAATGAACAACTACCCAAACACAATAATCAATGAACTAGTCAATAACAAACTCTACATAATGCAAAATAAAGATAACCAACAAAATACACAAAAAGGAAGATCTGGCAGCACTAGGTTTTTCTCTTTAACTTACATCCCACATCTCATGCTATGTTTCCACCTAAGGTTTATCTCAGTTTAGATTAAATAAATCTTTTTGGCGTTTCCACCGCACAAAAAGATTTAAAAAAGATTAAATCTGACAAAACTTTCAGAAATGCAAATAGCGCTTCAATTTTTGTATGAAGTGCGAAAGAGACAGAAGGTTTTATTCGTGTCACACACTGAAGAACTGAATCGAGTCTCGAATGAATCGTTCAGCACCATGTTAAAATAGTAGTAAGTTCGATTTGTAAAACTATTTGTCCTAGGGAGATTTAACAAGATTAATTTCTAATCTTCAAGATTAACGAAATAAATTTGTATGCTAAATCTCCAAGATTTAAAGGAGATTTGCGGTAAATCTTATTAAATCTCAGATTAGCGTTAGGTGGAAATGTAGCATTACCGACAACCAGACTCTTAACAAAACAATACCAATTGACAGAGAACAAATAACGTTTGCACACAAAGCTAACTTTACATTAAATACAATTTTCACAAATACAAAACCACCCACACAAAAAACAGAACAACACAATGTAGTATACCAAATACCATGCAATGGCAAAAGTAATGAAGAGTGCAAAATGGTATACATAGGTACAACTAAGCGTAAGCTTGCAGTGAGATTGTCAGAACATGAAGCTGATGTGAGAAAGAAGAGAACAGCTACAGCATTCTCACAGCATATGGTAGAAAACGATCACATGGCAGACTTTGACAATGTAACAATACTGGATAGAGAGAGCCGCACCACCACCCGCTATACGTTGGAAAGTCTTCGTATCCAACAAAAAATGTCAATAACAATGAATCACAAGGAAGACATTGACAACATAAGCTCTGCATACGGTGTTGCCATTAACAATAATTGATCTGTGATAAAAAGTGATACTAGGTTTTATCTTTGTTGTCCAATAAGTGTTTTAATTTATTTTATTTATTTCAATTGTGTTGTTAATTTAAATGTTAATTTATTTTATTTTTAACGTAAAATCATCAAAAAATAGACAGAAAATGTAAAACCAAAAATTATTTTTTTCAAAATCAAGTAAGTGCAATAGACCAAATAAAATTAATAATACCTCTTTGCTAATTTTAAATAAACATATGTATATATATGTCCAAAAAATTTGATTCTAATACCAGTTTAATTGTATAATTGTTCTTAAAGCTTAATAAATTGAACCCCTGAGGAAGCTGGAAAATAACCAGGCGAAACGTAGGGTAAAATATGAATTAGTTGTTTTAATTAGTTAAATATGATTCACGCCATATTTCTGGAAAAACACCACATTCTAAAGATTTATTGAAAAGCTCCAAAAGGGGTATTGCCAACGTGTTTGCAGTCCTTTAAAAGAAAAGGGGGGTAATATTATCAGGGCCAGCACCTTTGTTGACATCTAAATTTTTTAATGCAAGCACCAATTCTTCAGGATTAATTGAAATTTGAGAAAGGTTTACAACGTTGCCTGTCATGTGACTTAAATCGTCATTTTTGAAGTTTATTGGTTCAGTATAAACTGATTCAAAAAATGATGCAAACGTATCACATATTTCATTTGAGTCAGAATAGCTTTTATCTTCAAAGCGCATTTTCGATGGAAATTTACTTACATTTCTTTTGTAGTTGATAAATTTATAAAAATGACGAGGATGTGATTTTATGATTGACCCAGTTTTATAGATATATCTATCGTAGCAAATTTTGTCATAATCACAGAAATTCTGATTTAACCACTTAAATGTCTCAAAATCTTCTAAGTTACCCGAAGAACTCCATTTGCGATGTGCTTTGTTTTTTTTTATTCTTTAAGTTTATCAATACTTTATCATACCATGGTGGAGTATTGGTTGAGGTTTTAACCTTTTTGGGAACAAAGCGATCACAAATAGAGTTTAATTGATATTTAAACCTTAAGGCTTTATCGTTAATATCACCGTTGGCTAAAAATGCACACCAATTTATGTTTTCTATGTTATTATTGATTTGATCATAGTTTGCGTTTTTAAAATCATAAACAAGATTGCAATTATTCACCAAGGACCGTGTTTTATCTGCATAGAAATATCTAATTTTAAATATTTTGTGGAAAATACTTGATTTTTTAGCTAAAATGGATGAAGCTTCTTCTAAAATAAAATTATCACAAATATTTGTAAAAACTAGGTCAAGAACGTTTGAAAAATTATTTCTAAGATTACAAATTTGATTATATCCATTTTCAAAGAAAAAATTAATAACACAAGCTTGTTGTTCAGTCGTAATGTTAACAGGATCAAAAATGAAGTTGTTGTCATCACAAGGGATCCAGTGAAGTCCCGGTAGATTAAAGTCTCCAAAGAGAAGAAAGTGGTCAGAATTATTTAGTGTCATCAGTATTGAAGAAACATGGCTTATATCTTTAGCATAAACCTCATGTGGCTGGCTAGGATGTATATAACAGCAACCTAGATATATGTCATTATCCTTAGTTGTAATTTTGGCCCACACTTGTTGGATAAGATTGCTGTCAGTTTCAATAAGTCCACAATTTACAGAAAAACATGGAATCGATGTATGAATAGCAATTAAAACACCACCACCTTTGTTTTGATTGAGTCCTAGGAATCGATCGCATCGAAAAACCTGCCACGACGAATCAAATATCTCTGCATTTAAATGGTCGTGCTTTAACCAGGTTTCGGTAAGCACAATAATGTTGAATTCGGTGGATGCTGAAACACGATGAAGCTCATTTAAATCGCCTCTCATCCCGGACATATTTTGATAGAAAATCTTTAGTTCCTTACGGAGTAGCGTCTCGGTTTTTGAAAATTTGATCTGTTTGAGTGTTTTATGCTATTATTAGGCACAAACTCTCGTACTGACACATTTCTAGGCCATTTTTTGGAGTTCAAGAGCTCAGAAAAGAAGTGATCTGGGATACTAACTTTAAAGTTGGTAAACTTGAGATCAGATCGTTTTATGTTCCATGGAACAATCAGATTGCATACAATGTCGTTGAAGTTAAATGTTTTTCTTATGAAAGCTTCAATGTCAGATTCGGTTGTCAATCTTTCCGCATTCTGTATGTATACCTACCTGTTTTCTTTTGTGGCACTTTGAGTTAGAGGTTGACTGATTTTCAAGACAATTTTAACGGTGGCGTTTTAAAAGGGTTTAATGCTGCTGATTTGGGAACTGGTATTTTATTTGTATTTTCCAAAAGTTGGAAGTCTACATTACTCGTTTGTGAAGTCTTATCTGCGAGAGGGATTTTGCCAGTTAAATTTGGGAGTTCATCATTTGATGGTTTATCCCCAATGTTGCTTCTTATGTCCACTAGTTCTTCCTGCAATGTCTTCTCATGCACAGTGGAAGAAAGTGTTAAATCGTTCATAATCGTACAACAAACCCAAGCACTGGCACACTTGAACAAAGATTACATTTCCAAAAGAAATTCGTGGTCAATTTTGAGAATTTTAATGAATTTACTGATAAAACCACAAAACTTTCATGGAATTTCAATACGCAAATGCCACCAAAGAGAACGAAGTCGTCACTAATATGTAGTTAAATTGCACTTTGCGCACTTTTCTGATATTTTAAGAGGCAGACAGTGAATTATTATAGACAGAGAGAACTAAACACGTCCGATCTCTATGAAGAACTTGGCGACTTCAACGTCAAGTTCGGAAAGGAGGGTATCTTTCAGGAAATGTTGTCAATACCTGGGCCTGAAAAATTCAAGTGCCAGTTTTTGTAAAACTTCATGCACATTTTTGTTATTCCTCATTTCTTAGAAGGTTTTGAATAATCTTAATTATGAAGTCATGCACATTTTTATTATTCCGCATTTCATAGAAGGCTTTGAATAATCTTAATTATGAAGTCAAAAAGTCGATATTGCACCCATTGAAGGATGACTATCTGCTAGATTTTTTTCACGTTCACCAATAGTGTCATTATTAATTAATTAATTTTAATTTTATTCAGCTTTTAATGAGAGATAACGTTAGCCACGAAAGCCAAACTTCTCTCTCGGCTGACTCAAGGTCGGGAATGTAGTCCGTTATAATTCGTTGTAGCGAGTGTTTTTTGTATTTGTTGGGTTCTTTAAATTGACAAACATTCAAATTTGGTAACAAATAACACTTGCATATTAAATTTTATCCACCGGAGTATCGATTATTAAAAAAAAAACTATGAAACCTACAAAAGTCTAAAAGAATAAGTGCATACAAGTTCTGGGTAGGTTACAAATAATAATTGTCTGAACAAAATGGGCAAAGGAGCTGGAAAGATGTCAAGAATAGTATAGGAATCAAAAATGATGCAGTAGAGATGCACTAAAAGTTAAAAATTGTCCAACTCTTGCAAAATGAGGAAAATTAGTCTGATATACATGATTCCGAAACGAGTACTAATAGTGACTCGGTTAAGACAAAACAAAACTTTAATTTTTTTTATTTTAAGCTTTAAAATTATTTTTTCAAAAAGTATATACAAAAACAACTTTTTTTTAAATTAAATCAGAGAATGGATTTTCTACCTAAAAAAAAGCTATAGCATAACATTTTAACATGGTTGCCGTTGGTTTTTAATATATTTTTTTCTATTTCAAATAATTTTTTTAGGTAATTGCCCCTCCCACCAAATCGGGGGGAAACAGACTCATGCAATTTTTTTAAAGAATATCCTACCTAAGAATTATTTCTCAAATAATCCTGCACAATATAAGAGACACCCTTTTTATCGAACGCCACGTCGATAAAATTTTTATTTTCTCACTGACTTTCCTACCCTCAATTTTAACACCACCCTGTAAAAAAGATTAAAAAATAATCAAAATTAGGTCCTTTTCCCATATAATTAACCCAAAAATACTTTGGGTGCGCTAGAATCGCTTCTCATCCCACTGTGAGCCTGCACGACAACACCAGGCAACGGAATCAGACTGATTGTCTTTGCGGCGACGCACGGGCCGTAATGTCATAATAGCCAGCACTCGTTTCCAACACCCCAGTATACACAAAGGGACCTGGCGGTCTCCGGATCAACGAACTGTCAGCCAGATTGATCATGTTGCGATAGATGTCAGACATGCTTCCAGTATCCTGGATGTCCGAACGTTCCGAGGTGCCAACATAGACTCGGGTCACTACTTGGTGGTAGCTCAAGTATGAATACGGATGTCCATGACACCACACCGACGAGCGGATACTGTGAAAAGATTTAACGTCACAAAGTTAAAATTTCAAGAGAGCCCCAGGGCTTCAAATCGATACGCCCCACCTCTTTATCCATTTCAATGTCGCATATGATAGAGTAGATTGAGAAGAACTATACGGAGCCATGTCGCATCTCGGCATCCCTGCCTAATTCTTCGACTTGTGCAGGATGACAATGGAGAAGTCTCGCTGCTCCGTCAAAGTTGGTAAGAACACCACGGAACCCTTTGATGACGAGAAAGGTTTGAGGCAAGGCGACGCGTTATCATGCAACCTGTTTAACATCGTACTTGAAGCAATTGTACGTAACTCGCAAGTCAACAACAGAGGTACAATTTTGCAAAAGTCCGTTCAACTACTTGCTTATGCAGATGATATTGACATCAATTGCGAGAACGAAGCGAGCTTTTACCGGTGCGTTTGCAAGTATTGAATTGGAGGTGGTGAAAATGGGTTTGGCCGTTAATGAGAACAAGACGAAGTATATGCTATCATCGAGAAAGGAATTTCAATATCGTCGACTCAGGCAAAACGTCACGATGGATACGTACAACTTCGAAGTCGTCAAGGACTTTGTATACCTGGGCTCCACTATTACATCGCAAAATGACTTCAGTACCCAGATCAAACGAAGAATTACTCTTGCCAACCGCTGTTTCTACGAGGCAAGAAGGCATTTGAGTAGTAAAGCCCTCTATCAAAGAACCACGGAGAGCTTATATAAGACCCCAATCATCCCGGTCCTGCTGGATGGGGCAGAAGCATGGACCCTGTCAAAAACGTATGAGAATCTGCTTGGGTGCATTGAAAAGAAAATTCTTCGGGTGATCTTCGGTCCAGTCTGTATCGATGGAGTATGGAGGAGAAGATTTAACAATGAGCTTTATGGGCTTTGCAGTGACGTCGACCTGGTCAAAAAGCTGAAAGTACAACGGCTGAGATGGCTGGGACACGTGGAGCGTATGACACCGACGCGACGCACCAGCCCGACGAGTCTTCGAATCTACCCCTGATGGTCTGCGCATCAGAGGAAGACCCCACCTTAAGTGGCACACACAAGTGGAGAACGACCTCAACCAACTTGGAGTGCGTAATTGGAGGCAGCTAGCTAGGGACCGAGCTGGCTGGAGGGGCTTGTTGGTTGAGGCCGTAGTCCACCCTGGACTGTGAGCGTCATCTATAGTAAAGTAAGTAAGCTTTTGATTCTTCATATTATTTCAAAGCATATTTTTACAAAATCTTATGGTATTTTTGTCACAGGTTTTAAAGTAATAATCCCACAACTACCCCAACTCCCCAAAAAATACAATTTAACCACAGATATTTTTAAAAACTCTTTTTATTATTTATTTCCATGACAAATGAACCATTGGTGCGAAGTTTCATCGACGGACCATTATTTTCAAATATAGCCATCGCCATCGTTACATAAAAATGACAATTACTTTTTTCATGGAGGCCATATCGACTTGGTTTTAGTGTGGTTTGATTCAGCATTCAAAACTACCTTAAAACATGTGTTAGCCATCGCCATCGTTACATAAAAATGACAATTACTTTTTTCACGGAGGCCATATCGACTTGGTTTTAGTGTGATTTGATTCAGCATTCAAAACTACCTTAACACATGTGTTATATGGTTAGGTTGCACCAAAGTTAATTTTTCTGTTTAGTACACCACAGTTTTAATACAAGCTCCCGGATTTCGATTCATAGGCCAATATAGGAACGATCGCGGAGTTTGCCCCTATCTTTGATACTTTTTTAACGTTCGTAATATATGAACATTACCAGGCTTAGGCCTAGTAAATGTACACTTATTTCGGCCGACATAATATTATATAATATACACATAGTATTTCTTAGCCAGTTTTAATAGCTGCATATTTATACAGCAAATAAAAAATTATAGATAGGTATTCTTTGGCAAATTGACATTATTTGTTTGATTGATTGTTTTTAAATAATATGTATAACGAAAAAAAGGTATAGGTACGTATATGTACAATACATACATATTGCTGTTTCCAACTATACCTAATGTATGAGTTTGTTATCTCCTATTGCTTAATGTAAACAATTCTATACAAATAATGTTGTTTGATTAGAAAGATTAATGGCCTTAGATCAAAAAAGCCGAATAATATATAGATTGTTATTATTCATTTCAATAAATTTTCTTTTTTAATCAAAGGGTAACATTATCATTGAAAAATCAGCGTTTGATTGAACTTTTTAGTACCGGGTTAATTTAGTTGCTTTAAAGTGAGAGAATCAAAACCACAGTTTCTGCTTCCATATAAAATCATATTACATAATTGCTAACCTTTATTAATTCTTATTATATCTGTGCAATGGAGTCAGGCGAGTGTCAAAAATTTGAATTTTCAATTGATAAAATTCTGCAACTGGAATCTTCTAACAATGCAGGAGATAAATGTGGCACGAAAACCATTTCATTTTCAAACTCAAACGAAGCCGTACAAAATAGTTTTCAAAATAAATACTTTCTAGAACGAGATCAATCAGCATTATTTGTATTAAATCACTGTCGTGAACATACTAATCTTCAAGATAGATTAAATATAGAAAATGCATTGAAAATGTGCTTTTTTCAATACGATCATTTTACTTTCAAAGGTAATACTTTAAGTCAGTTCATGTTTCTGAGATCTCAGGAACGATCCCCCCTGCCGTGAATTTTTCTGATCGGGAGGAGAAACCTGGAGAAGATTTATCCCCAACAAGTTATTCGTTTTAATGGATAGATTTATTGCAATAAAAAATACTAAATTAGCAAAAAAGAAAGATCCCTGAGATCTCAGAAACTTGTACTGGCTCATAAAACTCAAGCTTTTTACCATAGAAATACAATTAAAATATAGGGCGCAGTGACTGTTAGTCAGCCAATCAAAATAGCTGGCGAATGAATCAATTTGGTATTACAGTAAAAACTTTGATTTCTAGTTAATTTTTATCTTCGCTTAAAAAAATTGCTCGTTAAACATAACAAAAATGCGGATTTATACCAAATTTTTGTTGATTTTTAAATATTAATATAGTAACACCTTTCGAATTTGGCGAAATGGTAAGACTTTAATTTCTTTCATAGCTTGGAGTTATTCCGATATTTCTCTCCTTGTAATATTGTATATTAAACATTCATAAACTTTAAACTTGGCGTTTTTTTATATTTCATTACTTTAACAGATATATAGGAGGACTTGGCTCTGTTTAACTCTACCTGAATGCATACGTGACAAAAATGAGGCAGGTCAAGTTTTTTTTTTAAATTCATTTTCAATCCAAACAAGCCAAGTCAGCAGCACTATCATCATCATTATCAGAATCAAATTCGACTCCCTCTAACTTCACTACCAGTAAATTCAGAAACTTCAAATTCGCAGTATTTGCTGAGCTAGTCAAACGCAGTCAACTCACTAGATTTCTCTCTTTAGAATTAGTAGTTCTTGAAATTCAAAAATAGGTAAAACCGTAACTGTCTGACAGATCAGCAAAATTATGGAGCACTTCCCGACGTCATATAACTTTGAAATTCCCCACAACGGTAGGTCTTTAGTACATACAGTGGAAAAAATCGAAGATGTGCAATTTTCCATTCAGGGGGCGTGTGGCATCCACCCACTTTCTCAAAAAACCATATAAATTATATGGAGCACTTTCGAAGTACAGCAGTAGGGTTTGAAGTCCATGAAAGAAAAAAATTGAAAATTTAAGATTTTTCATTCAGAGGTCGTGGTATCCACTCACTTTCTCAGAATTGCTACTATTTATATGAAGCAATTTTGGTTGTTGTAGAATGATGAAATTTGGTAGAGTGGTTGTGCTTGATTTCCCCCTGGAAAAAAAATCATTGCAAAAGGGAGTGAAATCACAACAAAAACATAAAAACTCATGAAATCTAAAATATATGCCAAGTTCTAAGTTCATGAAGTTTGATCACACCTTATAAGTTGCTTTCCACACCTACTAGTAGTCATCGTAGGTAGCTAACTTGTGAGATAAGTTTTTTTAAAATTAATTTGACGTTCAATATATTTCCCATAAGAGAAATATAAAATAGGGTCTTATTTATATTATTTTTCCTTATAACTATTATATGAATGGCTATTCATATTATGAATGCAATTGAACAAAACATATGAGTTTATAAATCAAGCGTAAAATATATCAAAGCTATACCTAAGTTTTGATAAGCTAAAAGACCTAAGTTTCTGGATGAAAAACGTACACAAACCAGGGGGTGAATTCTAAATCTGTGAAACTGTGAAATAAAAACAAAGTTTTCATTTCAGTTTCACAAAGTCTTATAATTTTATCACCTCACAAACACGTGCAAGGCGGTTCCCAAACTTTTTACTAGTTTCTTAATATAAAATACATCCTTCACAAACAGGGCAAAAGATTTCATTCCCTCTTTGTAAGGATATAAAAATAAATACACGAACACAGTGCATGAATAGATGTAAATATACATAATTATGTACATTCATCATTATAAAAAAATATAAGCAAAGGTTACACAGTTAGCTTTTACTAATAAAAGCAATAAAAATAAAAATATGTTTAAAATTTTTTAATAACTGACCCTAATCTCTTAAACCCCCTTCCCTGACTACGCACAAGTTATCATTTTGGCTGACAAGATGAATCCATTTTGGAAAGCAACAACAACAACACAAAAATCTTTACATTATTCATCTACAAAATAAAGGAAATTACTCAAAAGTTTTTTTTGATTAACGAACTAACATACACTGTTATTCTATTGGACCTATAATATAAAGGGTGTTTTTTTTAGACCTGTTGTTTTCAATCTGGCAATATTTTTTCGGAATTGGTCTTTTTGACTGCTGTCACTTGATTTATGCTCAGTTTGGTTTGCCATTTCATAATGTTCGGTCTTCCTAGTCGTCTCGAACCTGGGGGCTGGGATTCGAAGATTTTCTTGGCTGGAGCGTTGTTGTCCATTCGCTCGATGTGGCCGAGCCAGTGTAGTCGACGTGTTTTGGCTCTTTGGACTACATCCACATCTTGGTACAGCTCGTACAGTTCACGATTGAATCTTCTCCTCCAATCGCCTTCTTTGCATATAGGACCAAATATCCGCCGAAGAATTTTTCTCTCGAAAGTGCCCAGTATCAATTCCCCTTTTTTACTTATCGTCCAGCACTCGGCGCCGTAGAGTAAAACTGAAAAAAGAACTGGTAAAATTAGCGTTTTGTATAGCGTGCACTTTGTCTTTCGAGAAAGGAGTTTTGAACCCATTTGTTTGGCCAAACCGAAGTAGCAGCGGTTCGCTAGGGTAATTCTTCGTCGGATTTCCACTAAGGTATCGTTCGTGGAATTGATGTTTGTTCCGAGGTAGGTGAACTCCTTGACTACCTCGAAATTACTGCTACCAACAGTGACGTTTTGTCCTAGGCGATGGACAGATGAGGCTTTGTTTGTTGATAGCATATACTTTGTTTTGTCCTCATTCACTTCAAGACCAACGCGTGTTTCGCCTGTTCATCAATAGCTGTGAATGCTCCAAGTACAGCTCTCTTGGAGCGGCCGATGATGTCGATGTCGTCCGCATAGCCAAGCAGTTGAGAAGACCTGTTGAAGATAGTGCCTTCCATGTTAACACCACTCTTGCGCACTATCTGCTCAAGGACTAAGTTGAAGAAATCACATGATAGCGCATCTCCTTGTCTGAACCCTGTACACGTCTGGAATAACTCGGATGAGCTGTTACCCATTTGCACGTTGCACCGCGTATTTTGTAGCGTCATGCCTCATGCGGCATAGCTGGATCAGCTTTTTCGGGATCCGAGTTCCGACATCGCCAATAGAAGCTCTTGGCGACTTATGCTATCATATGCGGCCTTAAAGTCGATGAATAGGTGGTGGGTCTCGACTTGAAATTCGTTGGTCTTTTCCAGGATTTGCCTCAATGTGAAGATTTGGTCTATCGTTGATCTGCCTGGCCTGAAGCCACACTGGTACGTGCCGATCATAGTGTTGCAGAAAGGTTTTAGACGCTCACATAGTACGTTGGATAGGATCTTGTAGGCAACATTAAGCAGGGATATGCCTCTGTAGTTCTTGCAGGACATAAGATCGACTTTTTTGTAGATTGGGCATATGGAGCTATTTGACCAGTCGTCGGGCATACTTTCCTCCTCCCACACTTGGTTGATGAGCTGGTGCATGCACCCTACCAGGACATCTCCTCCATACTTAAAGAGTTCCGCAGGTAGGCCATCCGAGCCGGCGGATTTGTTGTTCTTAAGCTTGTGGATGGCTTTCTTAACCTCTTCTGTACTTGGCGCTGGGACTGGATCTTCATTGGCTGGTCTTATGCCTCTTTGTTCCTCTGTTGCCTCCTCTACATAATGCCCATTAAGCAGCTGCTGGAAATGTTGCTTAAACACTTCTACAATTCCCTGTGCTTCGGTGACTAGGTTACCTTCGCTGTTTCGAAGAGCTTGCGTGCCAGTCCTATAACCAGATGCCAGTTGCTTGGCTGTTTTGTAGAACCGGCGGGTGTTGGTGGCGGTGCTAGACTCTTCGAGATACTTGAGCTGAGAGGCTGCGGATGCTCTTTTCTTTCTACGCAGGGTTTTTTTCTCTTTCCTTCTCTTTTCACGGTACTCCTCTCTTGCTGCTCTTGTTTTCCGTTGCAGCATTTGCATTCGTGCATTTTCCGTCCCCTGCTTCAATACCGCGCATTCATCGTCATACCACGGGTTCTTTTTTCTGGGTGGTTGATAGCCTATGGTGGTCTCGGCTGTCTCCTTAATGATGTCGCGATATTGGTTCCACTGGTTGTTGACGCTTGTGGCTGGCTGTACGGCAGAGAGTTTCCCGGTCAATTGCTCACTGTAGTCTCTGGCTTTCTCAGATGTGCTAAGGCATGCAATGTTGAATTTCTTCCTTTGGGCGGTCTTCGTTTTCTTTTCGTTGGACAGTCGGGCTCTGAACTTTTTCACAACAAGAAAGTGGTCAGAGTCCACGTTTGCGCCTCAGAAAGTTCGCACGTCCAAGATGTTCGAGGCATCATAATGAATAGACTTACTCCAAACATTTTGCAAATCGTGCAAATTTGTTAGCAAAATAATAGGTGTGTTTTTTTCCTTGCATCAATGGGCTTGGACGAAAAAAACAACGTCGAGGCTAAGCAATTTACAACAACTAAGCCTCGTCGGGCTTAGCTAAGCCATGAGAATTTTCGGAGCTTAACTTAAGCCCAGATAAAAACTGTGTTACCGGCAAGAATTTCATACTTGTTATCGATAGTTTGTATGGAAACTCCATTTTTGTTTCTGTTATGGCGCCGCTAAGCCCCAATGTCGTTTTTTTCATCCAAGCCCATTCGGACACATCTAATGGTTCGGTTCGCGCATCGCGCGCTGCGTCCAATATTCGGTCGACATAATCGTCCAGCAGAGTCGGTAATTCGAGCAACCATGGGTTGGTTTCGCACCACGTTTACTCTAGTGGATAATGCTACATTTCCACCTAATGCTAATCTGAGATTTAATACGATTAACCGCAAATCTCCTTTAAATCTCGAAGATTTACCATACAAATTTCTTTTCGTAAATCTTGAAGATTAGAAATTAATCTTGTTTAATCTTCCTAGGACGAATACATTTACAAATCGAACTAACAACTAACCTATTCCTCTATGGCGCCGAAGGATTCATTTATGGCTGTATTCAGTTCTTCACAGAGGAAACATTCTCTTTATGAGAAAAAATTAAACACCATTTGCATTTTAAAAGGGACTGTCAAAGTAAATCTTTTTAAATCTTTTTGTGCGGTGGAAACACCAAATAGATTTATTAAATCTGAACTGAGATAATCCTTTGGTGGAAACATAGCATAATGCGCATCCTAAGATACACCGTACAGTGCGCACCGAAGACGCTATTGCTGCTGTGGAGTAGAGTACCGAATGAGTCCATCCGCCATCGCGTCGAAAATTGGTGATCGAAAATTGGGCTTGCCCGAAATCATTTTTAAAACCTAATCTTTACAATAAAGCTTAATTCTGGGCCATAACATTAAATATATGCGTTCTATTAATATAATAATAATAATAATTGTAATGTTTTAATTTTTTTTTAATCAGAATATGTTAGACTTTCATTCACAGTTATTAATTTAATCATAATTCATACCTTATTTAATTAACAACAAAATAACTCAAAATTTATTTCAAACTAAGTGGACAGAACAAAATTTTACTGTATTTAGAAATCAAATCACCCTAGAGTCTAGCTTGACGTTTTCTTATTGTTTTCCTCTGATAATTTTATTTTTTAAATAAAGTTAATTAATTTATAAAATATTAAATATAGTGTCAAAAATAAAACTAAACATTCTTCATTATTGAAATAATTTTACAAGTGAATCTCCTTATTAAGTGAATAAATAATTCATGAAAAAAAAACAACAAATCAAATTCTTCAATAAATTCAATTGATATTTTTATCGTCGTTGAGTGGTTCCTGAATTATTCAAACAGACGTCATCTCTTTTATCACTTCATCATCATCATCAAGTCCTGTAACCCCGGTTGGGGCATAGGGCGCCAACAAATCGTTTCCATCCTTCTCGGTCTGCAGATAGATATTTTAACTGTGGCCACGTCTTTCTCTGGGAGTCTGCTTCTGCTAGAACTGTTGATTTCCATGTTGTTCTTGGTCTTCCAACCCGCCGTGCACCCTGAGGATTCCATTCAAATGACTGCTTTGCAATTTCATCGTTTGGTTTCCTCAGTGTGTGACCAATCCATTGCCATTTACGCTTTCTTATGTCAACGTCCAGCCGCTCCTGGCTTGTCCTGCGCCACAATTCCTCGTTTGATATAATTTGTGGCCAGCGAATTTTTAGAATATGGCGTAGACAACGGTTCACAAATGCCTGCAATTTCTTTGAGATGGTAGTCGTGACTTTCCAGGTTTCGCAAGCATATAACAGCACGGATTTGACATTGGATTCGAAGAATCTCAACTTTGTGCGCAAGGAGATTTGACATGATTTCCAAATTTGGGAGAGAGAACCGAAGGCTGCGCGAGCTTTATTTATTCTACTTTGAACGTCCAGATCAGTACCACCATTTGCTGAAACAATACTTCCAAGGTAGTTAAATTGTTCAACCTCTTCAACTGGCGTCTCCTGTATTAAAATACGCTGATGTGTGGAGCGGCCTGTGAGCATTATTTTTGTCTTTTTGCTATTTATTTTCAGACCACTCGCCTCTCCTTTTACCTTCAGAGCTTGACACATCCCGTTCAGCCCGCTGATGTTATTTGCCAAGAGACATATATCATCGGCATAGTCTAAGTGGCTAAGCCTTTCAAACGGTCTCCATTGAATGCCCTGCCTCTCTGATGTTCCAACGCTGGCCGTCAAGACATCGTCAATCGCCAGTAGAAAGAGAATTGGCGATAGAACATCTCCCTGTCTCACACCCTGCCGCACTTCGAAAGAGTCGGATAGCTGCCCATTGTGTAAAACAAAGCATCTTGCGTTGTTATAGGACTCTCTTATAATGGCAACAATTTTTGGGGGAATTCCTCTACCAAGAAGTGATCTCCATATACATTCACGGTTGACTCGGTCAAAGGCCTTCTCAAAATCCACAAACATGAGGTAAAGCGGTGATTGAAACTCCGCAGACTGCTCAAGAACGATACGCAGAGTGTTGATATGGTCGACACAAGACCGCCCACTGCGGAAACCAGCTTGATGCCTCTTGAGTGTAGACTCGATTCTAACCTTTATCCGCTCCAGAATGATGGTTGCCATTAATTTTGGAAAAACGGACAAAACTGTAATACCTCGCCAATTGTTGCAATTCTTAAGATCACCTTTCTTTGGCAACTTAACAATTACACCATCCTTCCAGTCGCTGGGATAGATTTCATTTTCCCACACAGCTTGTATCAACGGGTGTAGAATACTAGCCGTTCTGACAGGGTCAGCTTTCAGGAACTCGGCTGGTATACCATCAAGTCCAGCTGCTTTGTTGTTTTTGAGAAGATTTATCGAAGATTGAATTTCCAGTACTGTAGGGGGCTCGATGTCAATACCCCTATATGATCTACGCATCTCGTTAAGCTGGGGCACTTCAGCACTCTGCTCGACAGAATCCTCATTAAGCAAGGCACAAAAGTGCTCCTTCCACCTGCGCAGCTGATCCTCGATTGAAACCAAAAGTGTACCATCCACATCCATTACAGGATGATTGGTGTTGGTTTTCTTCCCGACAACTTCCTTGGATATTTGGTACAATTCCCTCATGTCTCCTCTTCTTGCAGCGTTTTCCGCATTTTCTGCGAGACCGTCTAACCTCACCCTCTTGTCTCGTCTCACACAGCGATAGACCATCTTATGTGCTAAGCGATACTCTCTTCGCAATTCAGCCTTTCGTTGAGCATCTGCTTCGGCATTTATTTGCATCTTCAACGATTTGCGAAGCTCGATTTTATCCCAGGTGTCTTGGGATATCCAAGAGTCTCTAACTCTCGACTGCTTGGGTACAGTTTCGGATCCAGCATCCATAAAAACACTTTTCATATCACCCCACATCTCATCAATTGTTGAATGTTGTATTCCGTTTAATGACGAAGCTCTGTCGTTAAGGTTGGTGACATAGTTACGACATATGTTGGGATCACTTAAAGCATTTGTATTGAACTTCGAATTCCTTGCTGCACCCTGTGATTGACGTTGTACAGCTGCCGTTCGTAGCTTGAGACTCATGAGAACCAAATGATGGTCGCTTCCAATGTCGGCATTTCTTATGCTCCGAACATCGCACATTGACTTCCTCCATCGCTGCTGAATCATGATGTGGTCAATTTGGTTTTCAGTTTGACCATCCGGATGTACCCAGGTGATTTTGTTGCAAGTCTTATGTTTAAACACAGTTCCACCCAGTACAAGACGATTAGCGTTACAAAAATCGACCAGCAAATCGCCATTTTCATTTCGTGACCCCAAGCCATTTTTCCCCATGACGCGTTCCAGACCGTAGTTGTCTGATCCGACTTGGGCATTGAGATCTCCCATGACAATTATGATGTCGGCTCTTGGAACACCACTGTAAACTGAGTTAAGATGAGTGTAGAAAGCGGTTTTGTCTTCCTCGGTCGCTTCATTTGTGGGGGCGTAGCACTGAATTATTGTGACGTTGCGAATTTTTGAACGGAACCTTGCTGTCATTATTCTTGCAGAAATGGGCGCCCAGGATATAAGACTACGCCTTGCTTCTTCGTTCAACATAATTCCGACACCATGCAGCCTTTGGCCACCCTCTCTTTCATCCTCCCCGGAATACAGCATTCTCGTTTGCCCAGAGTCAGCTCTGTATTCGGCTCTTCCTCTCCACCTAGTTTCACTGATGCCCAGGATACTGATCTTAAGGTGAAGCATTTCACGCTCAACCTGCTCGTATCTACCTTCGCCGTACAAGGATCGAACGTTCCATGCTCCGATTTTCGTACGTATGCGGTAGCCAAAAGTATCATTTGCTCTTCTTAAAAGACTTCTTCTATTTGTTAACGATTCATTTATTGTTATGGCGTCTTGATTGACGCTGGTACACGAAAGATGCCGCACCCCCAAATCCGATGTGCGGTTTACAGCAGCCGAAGCTGCAGAAGGATTCTCCATAAAATGGTTACCTCTTGGGGACTCATTTCCAATTGTTGTCATATTTCATGTAATAGCATATATCCTTCCACCATGGTGTTTTCCGAGATACGATTAATAACATACATAAGCTCAGATTTGACAGGCACACCCGCCTTTTGTATGGTCAAACACATAACTGCTCGAGGCCGCCCACTATGGGAAAACAGACGCCTTTTGTAGCCGCCCAATATGGGTTACAGACGCTACCTGCTGCTGCCGTTGGCCTTTTACGAAAAAAAAAAAAAAAAAAAAAGCTCCTCCGCCACCAGACTATCATGCCGTTGACCGCCACCTGCAGTTCATCCGTCTTAAGGGGGCTTTTAACCATCCCAAGGACAAGTTTGTGCCCTGACCAGCAAAGCTGGGTTGTCTGCTTATCCCGGCATCCATTCGGTCCCCCTGCACGTTAGCGTTACCCACCCTCCACCACGCGGAGGTGTGCATAGGGATTTTCCTATCATTGAGCCTAGGGCCATATGGCGTCCTAGCACTCTCAAGTACTTTTGGAGGGCATCACTTATCATTAATTATTGCATTTAATAAATCCCTTCCTAAAAAGTGCAAGGGTATCTCGATCACCACCATCTAAATCGAGTATAAAACAATCTAAATTCGGGCAAAAGAGTCCACCCGTCTCAGATAAAACAGAAAATCTTGAAAAAGATAATAACGAACAAAGACTTGATGAAGTAATGGAACTTTATCAAGAGCTAAAGAAAGAAGTCGATCTTCTTCGAAAAGAAAATGAGATGTTGAAAGGCAAAAATTCTCCAATAAACTCCAAAGCTAGCTTGCCACAAGTCAATAATTCTAGATATGAAACAGACGAAGAAGAGCTAGCACGTGAAACGGAAAAGTCCTCAAAGAAACGATTAAGTAAAAAGCGAAAAGCTGGCTCTTCACCTGAGGCAGCCTCGTCCTTTGAAATAATAGTCTCACCAAAACATGGACAGTAAAAGAAAAACCTGTTAAGGAGCGGCCCCCACCACCGATAAATGTTATCGGTATTGCGGAGTATAACAAGTTGCAAACCATATTAAAGGCATTACTACCATCGTCTTTTAAAGTTATTTCGCTCAATAACAACAAATGGAAAGTAGAATGGTATACCTATGAAAATAAGTCAGAAAGACCCTTACGTGTTGTTACGAGAGTGGCATCATATTCAAAAGACGATATCATTAGTGATCTAAAAGAGCGCAACTTCAATATCTTAGATGCAATGAACATCGTCAAAAGAGAGAAACAGAAAAAAGTGGGCGAAACGACAGTGGTACAACGTGGCCTTCCACTATTTATACTGTCGTTCGATAAGACTGAAAAACTAGATGAAATTTATAAAATTAAAATAATTTTAAACATCGTAGTCAAGATCGAACCTCTAAGAAAGAGCACAAGGTTAGTCCCTTAGTGTAAACGCTGCCAAGAATTCAATCACACCCAAACCTATTGCAAAAAAGAGCCAAGGTGTGTAAAATGTGCCGGAAAACATCTAACCGCTGACTGCAACGGAAAAAGTGAAAGTCCACCAACGTGTATTAATTGTAATGGAAATCACCCGGCAAACTATAGGGGCTGCGAAGTAGCTAAAGAATTGCCAAAGCGAAGATCAAAATCTGCCCAAACGCAAAGAAAACCACCAAGGCTAATTAAAAACGGAACTCCCAAGACTTTTAAATCAGGGAAAGCTTTAAATCAGGAAAAGAAAACAGTGTCAAAACCTTCGGACAAAATATCAAAGCAAGGTAATACAGAAACATATGCCCAAATAGCGGCCAAAAATATACCCGTTAATAATGATACTGAAACAGATCCGATGTCGAAAGTCTTTTCAATAATTCTTTCGAAACTTGAAGAACAATGTGATACAAATAAACTTATCTTTGATAGGTTAAGTAAGCTCGAAAATTGTTTTCGACCCAAACCTCTTTCAAAAAATATATGATGGAAAAACTTAAAATTCTTACATGGAATGCCAATGGATTATGGCAAAAACTAGGAGAATTAGAGATGTTTATGCAGGAAAATGATATCGACATATGTTTAATATCAGAAACGCATGCAAAAAATGAATCAAATCTTAAAATCCACGGGTTTCATGACTACCACGCTGTTCATCCGTCAAACAAAGCAAGAGGTGGATCATCGTTATAAATAAAAGAGTGCATTGAACACTCAATAGGCTTGAAAATAGAGGTGGAATCAATGCAATTGAGTAGTGTTCAGGTTAGAACTAAAAATATTTTTCTCAATGTCTCTTCAATATATTGCCCTCCGCGTTGCAAAATTGATAAGAGTGAATTTACGACACTGATAAAGTCACTAAGTCCAAACTTCATTGTTGGTGGTGACTTTAATGCAAAACACACCTTCTGGGCCTCAAGATGCATATCTCAAAAAGGTCGAATGCTATATGAGGCAGGAATGGAAAATAATTGCGATTTTCATTCAACTGGAAAGCCAACTTACTGGCCAACTGATCCGTCAAAAATACCTGACCTAATCGATTTATTTATGGTAAAAGGAATACCCTCTAAAAATGTTGAAATTACAGAGAGCTTTGATCTCTTCTCGGATCATTCTGCCGTCATACTCAATACGAGCGAAAGTATTATAAAAATAGAAAAACCACCCAGGTTAACAAACGGTAAAACCAACTGGGATGGATTTAAGAAAGATATCGAGGACAGCGTTGAATTAAGAATATCATTACAAACGTCTCTCGAACTTGAAGACGCAGTAGATACCTTTGTTGATATGATACAAAAGGCCGCATGGAATAACACACCTTATCAAAGGGAAATGCCGCGCTGCAAAGATATAAAATATCCGCAAGAAATAAAACATTTAGTGAAAGAGAAAAGAAAAGCACGCAAGAAATGGCAGCGAACCCGTGCTCCTCAACACAAAGCTAATTTAAATCGATTGTGTAATTTGCTTGAAACGAAAATATCAGATTTCGAAAACGGTGAAGTTGAATATTACCTAGAAAATCTGACAGCAGGAAAAGATTCTAACTACTCACTTTGGAGAGCTATAAAAGTAACAAAAAGACCAAAGCTTCCAGCGCCTCCTATTAAGAAAGGCCAAAATTAATGGGCTAAAAGTGACAAAGAAAAAGCTATGGTATTCGCCGATTACCTGGAGGAAACATTTAAGCCTTTCGATGGACAAGTACTCAACGAAAATTTTAATATGAGTTTAACATCAAATGACAGCTACATAATAAGAAATGCTACACTTGCCGAGTTAAAAAGAGAAATAAAGAAGCTTAAGTCCAATAAAGCTCCAGGTTATGACTTAATCACGGCAGAAATTCTAAAAATGCTTCCTCGTAAAGGTTTGATCAACCTTCTTTATATAATTAATGCCGCCCTTAGGTAAGAATATGTTCCGAGCCAATGGAAAGTTGCGAAAGTAATAATGGTTTTGAAACCTGGGAAACCATCTCATGAAAAGAAGTCTTACAGACCGATTTCGCTTCTTCCTGTAATATCAAAAGTTTTTGAAAGAATACTACTCCTTCGCCTGCAGCCGATAATAGAAGAAAAACAATTAATACCTGAACATCAGTTCGGATTTAGAAGAAAGCATTCGACCATTGATCAAGTGCATAGGATAACCGACGTAATTGAGAGAGCTCTTGAAGAAAAGAAAATCTGTTCGACGGTCTTTTTGGATGTGTCGCAAGCGTTTGAAAAGGTGTGGCACGAAGGCCTCAAATTCAAATTAAGACAAGTTCTGCCTGAAGGACTTTATAAAATTCTAAACGAATATCTAGAAAACAGACTTTTTCGTGTAAGACACGGAAATGAATATTCTAATTTCAAAGAAATAGTGGCTGGGGTACCACAAGGTAGTGTTTTAGGTCCACTACCTTCTATTTACACGTGATATACCTCAAACAGAAGACACTATCGTAGCAACGTTTGCTGATGTTACTGCAATACTAGCAGTAGGCAAAACGATTAACGAAGCTACGATTAAATTACAAAATGCTCTTAATAATGTTAATGAGTGGACAAAAACATGGCGAATAGCGCTCAATGAACGTAAAAAAGAAATGCGAAGAATTAAAAAGTAAATTATGAGATATGAACTGGCTACTCGGTAAATATTCCAAGCTTAGTATTGATAATAAGTTGATTTTATACAGGTAGGTACTTAAACCTGTCTGGACTTATGGTATACAACTCTGGGGTTGTACCTGTGATACAAATTTAAATATCTTACAAACGTTTGAAAATAAATTGCTTAGGTCATTTGTAAATGCACCATGGTACATAAGAAACGAAGATCTTCACAGGGATCTCGGGATTCCTACGGTTTGAGACGAAATTGAGAGTTTCGCGCGAAAACATAGAAATCGGCTATTAGATCACGCTAATCCGACGATTATTGACATTCTTGACGAGTCGAATTTAGTACGCCGTCTGCAAAGAACAAAACCTTCCGACTTGGTGCGGTGAACACAAAACCGCTTTAAGATCGCGGAATAAGCAGAAACTTTCACCGGAAAGTTACCTGCAACACGTTACTTAACTTCGTTCAAAATAAATTGCTAGCTAAGTTTCAAGCTAGATAAGTTTCAACTTAGTTGCAATGGGGAAGTGGAGGTGGTTTTAGTGTAGTAAGAATCTCACACTTCTATGAGCACGCGTTTTCCGGTCCTCATAGAGCCTGATGCAGGTTTTGCACCTACCCACGGACAAAAAAAAAAAAAACTTACATTAATGCAATTGAAAGTGTTTGTATCTCATCGCTCTGATGGTGAGTGCGAATTTTGGTATACGTCTCTGCCGATTTGAAGCAATTATTGAAACTACATATAAACCATTTCTTTTTATGATTGCGTTTTCAGCTGATAAATATGAGAAAAATCCAACATAAGGTGTGTTTTTTTTGCAAGCCCGGGGGAATCGCACGAAAAACGACATCGGGCCTAGCGACACCATTACTGAAAAATGGAGTTTCCATACAAACTATCGATAACATGTATGAAATTCATGCCGGTAACAAAGTTTTATCTGGGATAAAGTTAAGCCCCGAAAATTCCCTGGGCTTAGCTAAGCCCGAAGGGGCTTAGTTGTTGTTGTTTCTAACATGTAAATTGCTTAGCCCCGACGTCGTCGTTTTTTTCGTCCAAACCCATTCGGGCAACACACCTTTAAAGACGTATAATCTAAATCATAACCATTTATACTGATGACCACCGTATTTTCATTTGTATGGCTTTTCTTTTCATCTACCTTCAAGCTTTTGATGTCATATGGTTTTTTGTCTCATCTGTCCTGGGGCCAATTCTGGTTCTGTGAAAAAGCGAATCGAATAAAGCATTTTCACATTCGCTGCCGAGCATAGCTTTCACTTTTTCGATTCATTTGCCACAAATAAGCGATTCTGGTTCTGTGAATGAAAACTATATTATCGATGCTCGAACCACCTTACCATTTCTCTTGAAAACAGCATAATTCTCTCAATTTTCTCATGTTTTTTAAGAGAACAGAGAAATGCATGACAGAGAAAGAGATATGATTGAATTTGTCATCGTTTGGTCGTACTCACGCTTTCATTTTGGGTATTCAGTTCCAAATGACGGCGTGAAAGCAAATTATTCATATGAAAGTTTTTGATGTTTGGTTTCACATTTTCACAGAACGCGAATCGGAATTAGCGTAAAAGCGTGAAAAGTTTTTCGATTCACTTTTTCACAGAACCAGAATTGGCACCCTGGTGAGTACAATACAATGCTCTGCTGGTAGCTATATAGTTATTACATAGATGTTCTTCGTTTTTTTACCAATTAAAACAACAACAGCGTTTAATAACTGAGCTTCATACACAATCGATATCTACACTAATAATTTAACTTATTTCTGTTTTGGTTCGCGCCATGGCTAAATGCGATCACAATAATGGCTTAAAGCCTAGCTTACAGCTCCCGTGC
The DNA here is from genome assembly GCA_963921185.1 of Dasysyrphus tricinctus. Lineage (NCBI taxonomy): Eukaryota > Metazoa > Arthropoda > Insecta > Diptera > Syrphidae > Dasysyrphus > Dasysyrphus tricinctus. Next base: position 202,176,322 of record OY992530.1, on the reverse strand, counting down.
GCAAAAAAAATCGAGGCAAATATTGTCGCATGTCAAAAATAATTGAGGTGAAATGTAAAATTGATTGTTTGCATGATTGGTTTACAGTTTCATGTAAAAAAAAACTATACTGTCATTTTGACAGTGGTTTTCAGACTATTATGTAAGGGGCACACGCACTTCAATTCATGTATTAAAAATGGAAAATGATGCTCTGTCAGTTTTTTTAAGATACCTATAAACTTTTTAGCTACACCGTATCGAGACATAATTGGAGAATACAAAAATCAAAAATCAACAAAAAAAAAGTCTCGAAAATAAAGCCGATAGGGTTCGCTTCGAAAGCTCATGGGTTGTTTTATTTTTGGGATCGTTATAATTAAAGAATGTGGACTTAAAAAAATGACAGAGCATCATTTCTCGTTTTTAATTAATGAATTGAAGTGCATGTTCGCCTAACACAATCGTCTAAAAACCGTAATTTCCAACCCCTCGTCCTTACCACGGCCGCCAAAAAAATCCTGCCATACTTTTAAATTCGATTTCAGGATGCATGCACCCTACAGACCCTCATACTCATTTTTATTGCTATACAGTCAAACCAAAAATGAGCAGCCAGCTCTTAGACTATTATGCTATTTTCCCACCAAAATGGAATCCAAGATTTAGGTTTAAAACTTTTGATATGTTAAATTGATGGAACAAGATTTCATGCAAATTTTAACGAAATCCCAATGGAAACCTTAGATTTCACGACATATTAACGAAATCCTCATTCACTAATTTGAAATCTCAAATATTATTTCCAGCTGAAATCTCAGATTTTGGTTTCGTGCGAATTATCAATAAATCAATTAAAATGGATATAATTATTTTATGTCGTTTCAGATTATCAGGAATATCAATACACATATGGTGGGACACCTGTTTTTTGTTCCCTTACGTCTGATTTGGAGAATAAACGAAAAGGAGGACAAATTCGTTTCACATCTTTTCAAACGAAAAAATTAGAACAATATTTTTCTACCTCAAAATATTTGGCAGCTGAGGAGAGAAAACGGTTGGCAGAGCAAATAAAACTAAGTGGTCGTCAAGTAAAAACTTGGTTTCAAAATAGAAGAGCAAAATGGCGCCGATCTTTTGAATACAGAAGAGATACTTCTCCACAAATACAAACTACAACTAGAAAATCCTAAATATTTTTTGTTTATTGAATGTTCTAAGTACCTAACCTACTTAGATATATAATGTTTAATATTGCCTTGAAACTTTGTTTATTTTATTGCTTTTACCTGGGAGCAGCGCTGCCACCCTACTCCTTTAGCAGTATATCTACTGCGTTTAGTCCCAAATGATAATTAAGATCTAGTGAGCAGCAAAACGAATATACTACTCTTTTTAGATTTTTGAACATTATACAAAGTCCTAACAGACGCCAAATAATATTGTTGGCTGTCCTCAGACGCACAAGGAATTATTGGCTTTTTCAATAAATTTAAATGCATAAATGGTAAATATTTAAGAAAGTAGGGCCAAAATATTTGTATATGTTTGAATTTTCCAAACGAATGTGATTTATTATTAATTTTGTTTATAAAAATTCTTTTTTAGTTTTTTTTTTGTTGTTATTGCTAACTTTAATACTTTTTTGGAGTTCGTTTTTAAAGTCATTGTTATCTCCAGATTCTCCTTTTTTTCGTTCCTAAAATGTATGAGTTTGATTATTTGTTGTATTTTGAAGATCTACTGCGGTATATTCCAATCTACTGAGGTTTTTCCTCATATATACTGCGCTCAATTATCTATAGGTTGGCAGCGCTGCCTGGGAGTCCTATAATTGTCCTAGTTCAGCGTTTATCAGTAACATTTTGTGTGTCCATCGTATCTCTCTAAATGAGAACATGTCTCTCTTTTTATATATACATAGATAGAAAAGGTTTTTATTTTTTTCAATCACTAATAAGGACAATAATTTGATTTACAGAATTACAAAGCATGGCTTGCGGGAAAAGCTCGAAACAAAATTTAAAACGTGGTAATACTGTAGTAAAGAGAGAAAATAATTTAAGCAATTAATTTAAATATAAAAGTATATAAACAAATATAATGTGTATTTAAAATCAAAGATAATAATGAATGCATTTAATAATGCGACTTTAAGTTTAGTCAAAACAAAAAGGAAAGTACTTTAACAGTCTTATTATTCTTAATTAAAAATGCAAAAGATTTAATAGACTTACAAGAAAATTAAAATTTGAATGCAAAAATTTTGAAAAGATTTGTTTATCAAAATTCAGTTTCAGAATAATGTGACTTTTAGTTTAGTCAAACCATAAAATTGAAGAAAATTATGTACAAGCTTTTAGTTCAGCTGAAATAAAAAATAATCAAGATACATCTCTTAAGGCTGTCAAAAATAAATACAAAAAAGGGAAGAAGATCTGCATATGTAGTTAAATAATTATTTTTATTAAAGGCTTTTAGTTTGGCTGAAACAAAAAAGAACAATTATCTCATTATAACTCAGAACATATTCAAATATTCGTTTCGAAAGATTCTTGTGTGTGAGACGTAGCGTATAAGAGGCTTCCAACCAAGATCTCCATTTAAAACCCTGACACATTTCGCTAGCAAAAGAAAACTAGAAAAAATAAAGTCTTTGAATTTCCTGCAGAATTGGACAAAACGCTAAAAAATATAAGACATCTTCATTCTGATTAAGGTTGCAAAGAGACCCGCAGGGATTAAATCTGTTATATGGGGTCTAGAGTTCAAATCAAGCATTTTGGTTCTTATCTTGAAAATCAAACTCATTTCGAATACTGTGAACTCTTCTCTAAAACAGTTGTTTTCCCCAAGTTTGACATTAAGCTTTCGGTATATACTCCTTGATGTTGATTCTGTCCCTCGCAAAAAACACAGCTGGTTCATTGTTTGTATCATCTATGAGAGGTATACATCCGTATAACGAATTTTTAATTCTTCCACATTCTCTACTGTCAAAGATATTACAAAGCTATGTGTTGAAGCGAGGTTGTACCAGTTTTTGATTGGACTGTAACCGTATCTAAAACAAATAATAAAAATCCCTTTCTGCAGGTTTCGATCAGATCGCTTTAATACTTTGACAATATAATACGCCTTTTAATTTTTCAGGAATATTTGAGGTTAGCCTGACTCCAGGTGAATAGCGTAATGAGGGGTATTGAAAGGTAGCCTATACATTCACTTAAAGAAATACCTTTGTATGTTTCCTACTTCTGCCAACCGTTCGTACCCGTATACTTCATTCCCATAGCAGAAACAACTATTCGCTGTGGCGTTGAAGACTTTGAATTTTGATGCTGGATCCACGAATTTGTTGCCAAAAAACTGGGACCATATGGTGTTTATTGCAGGTTTTGCAGCATTTGTTTTTGCTTTAATATGCGCGTGAACATTCAAGTTGTATGTCATTATGTAGCCAAGATATTGTAATATTTTCTCAGGTTCGCTAATAAAACTTATTTACTTTATTCAAAACGTACCCTTATTTATTTCACAAAATAAAACACTTTACTTTTCTTACTACAAACAAAACGATTTATTATTCACCACTAAAATTAATTCACGAACTTTACTATTCACTTTTATTACAACCAACTTAATTCATTCACGATTAAAAACAAACTGTGTCGCTGCCGTTCAAACCTGTGCCTTTTATACTTGTTTTCCAAACTCTCGAAATAAGGAGAACGTTCTGGTCTCTGCTTCCAGAGCTTTCCGTAGGGGAAATTTCCCAATAATTTCCCTTCCAAAAGCTTTTATTTGACAGCTGGTAAATCTGCTATAATCCGGCAGATGGCGCTTCCTTCGTTTGAGAGTTGCTATAATTATAGCTAATAAGGGTATGTTTGCACTGCGACCGTAAGTTTTATTGTGTCCTTTTGCATTTCGTAGTCGTTATAGTTCAAATATGGAAGGTTATTACATTGCCCCCCTCTTAGGATTGATCGTCCCGAGCAAATCCATCACTTCCATCACCATTATAATAATGTAAACGGTCGCTGTGAACTACTTTTAGCTTGCCTCTTAATCCTCTCTGAATGCGGTAGACGACATCGTTTATTCGTGTTACAACAGTATAAGGGCCTTCCCAATTTTGTTGAAGCTTCGGTGAGAGTCCCTTCCGACGGTGGGGATTATAAAACCACACAAGGTCTCCCACTTGGAATCCTGTCGTTGTGGCTTTTGCGTCATATCTTGTTTTCATCCGATCACTCGATAGCTTTATATTTGTCCTCGTCCTTTCGTGAATGTCAACTAGCTTTTCTTTGAGGTTGTCCACGTAGTTGTCTATTCCTTGTGGCTCACTTGTAGAACATCCAAATTTGATTTCACTTGGTAGTCGTATTGTGCTCCCGAGCAGGATTTCTGATGGTGTATGTCCTGTTGAGCTATGTACCGCACTTCGATAGGCCATCAAGAATAACGGAATATGCCGATCCCAGTCTCGTTGGTTGTCGCTTACAACTTTGGAAAGGTGTTCTTTAAGGGTCCGGTTGAATCGTTCAACCATCCCATCAGATTGTGGGTGAAGCGGTGTTGTCCTTGTCTTTTTAATGCCAAGGAGTGTACAAACTTCCTGAAAGATTTTGGACTCGAAGTTCCTCCCTTGATCTGAATGGAGTTCCATAGGTACACCAAACCTGCTTACCCAGTTGAAAACAATCTGATCCGCGACTGTTTTGGTTTCCTGGTTTGGGATGGCAAATGCCTCAGGCCACTTGCTGAAGTAGTCCATTACTACCAGGATGTATCGGTTTCCGTTTTCGGTTTCTGGAAAAGGGCCAGCAACGTCTATTGCAATCCTCTCAAAGGGCGTGCCCACATTATACTGCTGCATTCTACTCTGGACTTTTCTGCCTGGTCCCTTGCTTGCAGCACAAGTATCACATTTTCGGCACCATTTTTCGACGTCTTCTCTTGCGTGTAGCCAGTAGAATCGCTGCCTTACCTTTTCCAGTGTCTTATTGACACCCAAATGTCCTCCGGAAGCTCCATCATGCAGCTCTTGCAGAACGTCATTAACTTTGGAACGAGGTATGACTAGCTGCATCACATATGATTTGCCGTCTGTGGATTCCCATTTACGTCTTAGTACTCCTTCTTGTACATGAAGCGAGTCCCATTGTGCCCAATACGCTTTAAGAGTTGGACTTCTATCGGAGATGTCACCCCATTCTGGTTTCTCTTGGTGTTCCTTCCACGCAAGAATGGGTTCAATATCCGAGTCTTCTTGTTGGGCAGTCCTCAGTTCTTCATTACTCCAACCGTAAATGGGATCGGCTCTTAATCGCTGGATGGAAGCAACTTCCTTCTCTTCCTGACGTGTGCAGTGCTTGCAGTCCGGTTTGCATGGTCTCCGAGATAAAGCATCTGCATTTGAGTGCAACCTTCCTCTTCGATGTTGGATCTGGTAGTCGTATGTCTGCAATCTCTCAATCCATCTTGCCACTTGACCTTCTGGATTTTTGAAGTTCAAGAGCCAATTAAGTGCGCCATGATCTGTTCGAAGAAGGAACTTCTGTCCATAGATGTACTTATGGAAGTGTTTTGTTGCCGATACTAAAGCTAGAAGTTCTCTTCTGGTCACACAGTAATTTCTTTCTGGCTTTGAGAGCACCTTGCTGTAATAGGCAACGACCTTCTCTTCTCCTTCGTGGACTTGTGATAGTACGGCACCAATTCCTACGTTACTTGCGTCAGCGTCGATGATGAAAGGTTTCCCTGGTGTCGGATAGGCCAAAACTGGTGTATTGCATAGGCGCTGCTTAAGTTCCTGGAAGCTTTTCTCGCACTCGCTTGACCATTTGAACGGTTTGCTTTTCTCTGTTAGCTGGTGCAAACTTTTCGCGATCCCAGCAAAATCCTTCACAAATCGTCGATAGTACGTGGCTAGACCAAGAAAGCTCCGGAGTTGATGTTTATCCTGTGGTGTCGGCCAATTCTTTACGGTGTCAACTTTTTCAGGATCAGTCTTCACTCCTTGGGAAGAGATGATATGTCCCAAGTATTTTACCTCAGACTTGAAAAACTCGCACTTGTCTGGATTCAATTTCAAGTTTGCTTCTCGAAGCCTCTGGAACACGGCCTTAAGGTTTCTACAATGCTCATCAAATGTCTTACCATAAACAATGACATCGTCCAAATAGACTAGGCAAGATTTCCAAGTAAGTCCTTGTAAAACGCACTCCATCAAACGCTCAAATGTTGCCGGAGCGTTGCATAGTCCGAAAGGCATCACTTTAAATTGCCACAGACCATTTCCTGTGGAGAAAGCCGTCTTTTCTCGATCTTCTGGATGGATTTCTACCTGCCAGTAGCCACTCTTTAAGTCCAATGTTGAAAACCATTCAGCACCTTCCATCGCATCCAGAGTATCGCTGATTCTTGGCAGAGGGTAGCTGTCTTTCTTTGTCACATCGTTCAGCCTCCGATAGTCCACACAAAATCGAGTACTTCCGTCCTTCTTTTTGACAAGAACAACTGGGGATGCCCAAGGACTTTTTGAGTTTTCGATTAGCCCATCTTTCTTCATGGTCGATATCATCTCTTCAACTTCGGCTTGTTTGGCTAATGGGAGACGTCTTGCTGGTTGTCGAATAGGTCTTGCGTCTCCTGTGTCGATTCGATGCTGCACCAGTTGTGTTCGACCAAACTGCCCACTGGGTGAAGAGAGTATATCACCGTACTCGTGAAGGAGGCTTCCAGCAACACTTAGCTGACGTTCAGTTAATTTGGATGACTTCAGAATTTTTGCCTTCATAGAGTTCACTTTGCCGGGGTCCACAGATTTTTGTGCGTCAGCTTCTGTAATTTTAGTTATTGCGGATACGGATTCACATTTTCCAACAACTTCTCCTTTTCTAAGCTTGACTTCGTACGGTTTGATGTTGAGTATCCGTACGGGCACCATGTTGTTCTTTGGCGCCACAAGGGTCTTCCCTAGGATGATGTTTTGAGAAGACTGTTCAGAGTCTGGTTCCACCATTAGGTATCGATGGCTACCCAAATCTCCCTTTATTTTTGTCCAAACGAACACTTCTGAAGAAGGTGGCAGGCAAATATCTTCCTTTATGACAGTCCTCAGAGTTGATGAATTTTCATTGCCATAAACCATAGGAATCTCCACATTTCGGTACTTGAGAACTTGCTTCCCGATATCGAGGATTACTCCATGCTCTTTCATAAAGTCGATTCCAATAATGCACTCGTCACATATATCTGCTACCAGAAACAGATGTGAGAACTCCAGTTCTGCCAAACGGATCGTCAGACGAACCTCCCCGTACACTCTGGCTGCCTCTCCTGTTGCAGTTTTCAGACGGTAGGCGTTGGTGTTATGCAGCCATGTCATCTTCACCAAGTCTCTTCGAACAATGGAGGCAGTGGCACCAGTGTCAATCGTAGCCACTTGTTTCTTACCGTTTAATGTTGCCTCCACAGTCAGACTTTTGTTATTTCGTTTAGTCTGCGAGACCTGGACGGTGGTGATTCTAGGGTCATCTATACCAGAAAACATCTTCTGCTCTTCTGAGTTGGTGCTTATGCGTTTCCCGGGTGAAAAACAGGCCGAGTTGGAGTACTTACTGTTGTTGTTGCTGTTTCTGCTTCCGTAATGTTGACATGCAGGTCTTGTAGGTGGCAATCTGCACTGGCGTTGGAGATGTCCGGTCTTGTTGCAGTTCCAGCATCGAGCAGGTCCATCTCGCTGGTTCCTTTGGAATGCAGTTCTCTGGCAAGAACACTCCTCAATTTCTATTTCTCTTACCCGATGAACTCCTTGAGAAGCCTGTTCTGCTGCTTCCATAGTCAGGGCGAACGCTAATGCTTCAGGGAGCGTGTGTTTTCCAGCCGTTCGAATTGCTCGCTGAAGGTTGATGTCAGAAACAGCACGAACAAAGGCTTCTGTTGCGAATTGGTTAATGATTTCATCTCCTGCAGCTGGATATGCCAGATGCGCCAGTCGTTCGATGTCTGCTTGAAGCTGTTGCAGAGTTTCTCCCCTTTTCTGGACTCTTGTATTGAGTTGAACACGGAAGACTTCTTGCATATGGCCATCTCCAAAGCGTTTGTTAATGGCCTGAACAAGAGCGCTGAAGTTGCCATTCTTTTCTGCTGGTATGGTTTGCAGCAGCTCAGCAGCAGTTCCTCTAAGAGCAAGCGTCAGAGCTATATATTTGTCTTCGTCGTCCCAGCCGTTCGTTGCTGCAGCTGCCTCAAACTGCTTCTTGTAGATTGACCAAGAAGTTTGTCCATCGAAGGTTGGTGGATGCATCTCCTTTCTCCTAGGACAGTCACCAGAACTTTCTCGAACCTTCATCTTCCTTACTTTGTCTAATTCCTTGGTAATGGATTCAATTTTATCTTCCATATTTTCGAACTTTGCTTCTACTGTTGACAATTGCTTATCCACAGTTGAAAATTGTCTATCGACTCGCTCGTCAAGGGCAACAATTCTGTTGTCAAAGGCATCTAACTTACCTTCGAGTAAATTTGTCTGTTCTTGGAATTGTTGAAGAAGATTCTTTTCTTGTTTTTCGAGCAGACTCTTTTGTTCTTGGCTTTGTTGTTCTAGAAGATTCTTCTGCTCTAGGCTTTGCTGTTCGAAACGTTCGAGAAGATTCTTTTGTTCATTGCGTTGTTCTTGGCCTTGTTGTTCTAGAAGATTCTTTTGTTCATGGCTTTGTTGTTCTAGAAGATTCTTCTGCTCTAGGCTTTGCTGTTCGAAACGTTCGAGAAGATTCTTTTGTTCTTGGCTTTGTTGCTCGAATCTTTCGAGAAGATTCTTTTCCTGGGTTTCAAATTTTGCGAGCAGCTGAGACAGCATATTGGTCATGCCCGATGTACTTACTTGGTCTTGTTGTTCTTCCATTTCAATGTCGAATATAAAAGTGTCTGGGTTTTTTCCACATCTTCTTAAATCTTCTTGCAGACGAATTATAAGATCATTCTTTGTTCCAGCAGTAGGAAGATCTCGCTTATTCAGTTCTGCCTTAAGTTCCACTAAATTTAAATCATTCAAAGATTTACCCATTGTCTTTTTTTTTTTCACTTTCCACACAATAAATTTACTGAGTGTACAAATAAAATAAGTTTTATTCCACTTCTAACACCAATGTAATATTTTCTCAGGTTCGCTAATAAAACTTATTTACTTTATTCAAAACGTACCCTTATTTATTTCACAAAATAAAACACTTTACTTTTCTTACTACAAACAAAACGATTTATTATTCACCACTAAAATTAATTCACGAACTTTACTATTCACTTTTATTACAACCAACTTAATTCATTCACGATTAAAAACAAACTGTGTCGCTGCCGTTCAAACCTGTGCCTTTTATACTTGTTTTCCAAACTCTCGAAATAAGGAGAACGTTCTGGTCTCTGCTTCCAGAGCTTTCCGTAGGGGAAATTTCCCAATAATTTCCCTTCCAAAAGCTTTTATTTGACAGCTGGTAAATCTGCTATAATCCGGCAGATGGCGCTTCCTTCGTTTGAGAGTTGCTATAATTATAGCTAATAAGGGTATGTTTGCACTGCGACCGTAAGTTTTATTGTGTCCTTTTGCATTTCGTAGTCGTTATAGTTCAAATATGGAAGGTTATTACAATATTTAAATTGATCTACCACTTCAATAGTCTCACCATCCAGGGTCCAGTTTCGTGCATATCGTGCATTTAGATTTGGAAGTATTTATCTAAAGATCCCACAAACTACAGAACCGTTTAAGCTTGTTGATCTGAAGTTGAAGAGTTAGGGGCTGTACGACAAAATCACTAGATCATCTGCGTAGAGCAAAACTTTGACAGATCTATCTCCAAAGAGGATTTCTCGTGGTATGTGGTTTTCTACATCGTTAATAAATAAAGAAAATATGAGAGGCCTTAAAACACATCCTTGAGGGACACCTGTATCACGTTTAAATTCGCTTGACTTTTTGGAGCCGTTTTGTACAGATGCACCCATGTTTTCTAGGATTTTTCCGTAGACTAGTACAAACTTCGCTGACAGGCCAATTCCTGACAGTTTATAAAGCAAGGAACTTCTATTGATCGTGTCGAAAGCCGCTTTCAGGTCAACGAAAAAGGTGTACAGACACTTCTTTTTATCAATGTCACTTCAGTAGTCTTGACCCTATAGAGTATGTGTGTAAAACTTTTCTTAAAGAGTTTAACACTGCAACACCCCAATAGTTTTCTGGAAGATCGTGGTTACCTTTTTTAAAAATTGCTGAAATTCTGAACGGGTTACGTACGAATGACCTACAGAAAAAATGTCGACTTTTCGGTAAGTTAAAATACCAACTTTGTTTTTACCGACTTATTAAAATGTCGACAGTTTGAAATGTCGATTTGACAAAAAGTCGACTGCCCTGATAAAAGTCGAGAAAATATCGAATTGTCGGTATTTTTCCCATACAGAAAAGTTGATATAAAATATAAATCGACATTTTAACCAGTCGACATTTTGACTTGTCGATATTTTGTCTGTCGGTCATTTGAAAGTAACCCAAAGAACAACGTTCTGCCTTTTGTTTGCACGGAATAACTATAAACTCAAGAATCATAAATTCTTGTCTGATTTTTTAACAGGAACTTAACAGTTTTTTGATGCTGTGGTGAAATTAATGCTATGTTTCCACCGAAGGATTATCTCATTTAGATTAAATAAATCTTTTTGGTGTTTCCACCGGACAAAAAGATTTAAAAAAGATTAAATCTGACAACACTTTCAAAAATGCAAATGGCGCTTCAATTTTTCTTATGAAGTGCGAGAGAGACAGAATGTTTTATTCGAGTCAACAATGAAGAACTGAATCGAGTCTCGAATGAATCGTTCAGCACCATGTTTAAATAGGTTAGTTCGATTTGTAAAACTTTTTGTCCTAGGAAGATTTAACAAGATTAATTTCTAATCTTCAAGATTTACGAAATATATTTGTATGGTAAATCTTCAAGATTTAAAGAAGATTTGAGGTAAATCTTATTAAATCTCAGATTAGCGTTAGGTGGAAATGTAGCATAAGACTATGTTTAATGCTATGTTTCCACCAAAGGCTTATCTCAGATTAGATTTAATAAATCTTTTTGGTGTATCCACCGCACAAAAAGATTTAAAAAAGATTAAATTTGACAGCACCTTCAAAAATGCAAATGGCGTTCCAATTTTTCTTATGAAGTGCGAATGAGATAGAATGTATGATTCGTGTGAAACAATGAAGAACTGAATGCGAGTCTCGAATGAATCGTTCAGAACCATGTAAAAATAGGTTAGTTCGATTTGTAAAACTATTTATCCTAGGAAGATTTAACAAAATTAATTTGTAATCTTCAAGATTTACGAAATAAATTTGTATGGTAAATCTACAAGATTTAAAGGCGGTTTAAGGTTAATCTCATTAAATCTCAGATTAGCGCTAGGTGGAAATGTAGCATAAGACACAAGTTCTTATAAGTATTTGATTCTTATAAAATTTAACTCATTTAGGTAGTTATTTATTTTATATTACATTTTGTTTAGCTTCAAGAAAGTTCAATAAAACGCATTTTTGTTGCCTACCTATGTACATTATAGTATTTTGAAGTTTTAACTGCCTCGTGTTCTGGATGTTTTATTATTGTATTAATATTAAAACACACTACAGACCCTGAAGAAGAGGCAATTAAGACGTCGAAATATAAAAAATTAAATTACAAAAAATGCGATTTATTGAACTATGACAAAGTGCAATATTAGAAAATAATGATCTGATCAAAATGTCGACTTTCAAAATGTCGGCTTTTAAAATGTCGACTGTTGAAATCTCCATTCATAAAATCTCGATCACTGTCGACATTTTGAGAATCGACAATTTGAAAAATCAATATTTTAAAAAGTCGGTCAAATTCGTGTCTATATTTTGATCTGTCGGTCTTTTAACCAGTCGAAATTTTTTCTGTCGAGATTTTAAAAGTCGATATTATGGAGTCGATATTATAAAAGTCGACATATCGTACCCAATCCATTCTGGACAACTGACAATATCGGGAATTATCTCTTGACTGAAAATTCTATTTAAAAGATCTAATATGTATTCTAAAAACTCAGGGGTAGCGTGTTTATAAAATTCGACTGCGGGATTCCATCAGAGGCCGAACCTTTATTATTTTTCGTTTTATTCAGTGCTGCCATAAGCCCTATCATTGTGAAAGTGGAATCCAAATCGGGAATTATAATATTAGGGAAAGCGAGCTTATTGTGTTGCAGTTAGGGTCAGGCGGAAGGAGGGCTTCAAAATAAATCGCGAGTGAATTTTCATCGATTGTAAACGAGATCCTGCTACGGTTTTCCAAAACGATTTAGAATCCGTACATTCCACGAGCTAAGAAGCCGACCCTTTTAGGTATAATTCCTTTTCAGGTTACATAATCTTTTGTATTCCTGATTTGACTGCAGGTAAAGGGATTTAAAAACTGGGCTATTTGTTTTTCGAAAAAGTTTCAAGAGGGTGAACGATTTTTTCTTACTTCTTTTGGATTCTTCGTCGTACCATTTAGAATGAAAATTATCTATAGGGCCCGCAGACTGTCTTATGCTAAGAGTACACGGCATGTAAAATGCCGCATGCACATGTGGCACTGACGTCACCAAAAACTGCTACATATGTGCCTCATGCTTGGAACATGCGGAAGTGACTTCATGCGCAGAAAAATGCTGAGTACACGACATGTAAAATCTGTCCCAAAAGCCGCATGTTTGCATGTGGCAACATTGGCTACATGTACTGTCGCCGCATGCACATGCGAAGGAAAAATATGCCGAGTACACGCCATGTGACAAATTGCTTGCATGCTTCAAGCACATGGGCAAAACCTGACATGTGCATGTCACTTTCGAGTACACGAAATGCGAAAAAGCCGCATATTGACGCATACGCTAGAAATATTCTGTTTTCCTGCATTGGACTTTTGGACTTTTGTATATCATCTTCTATTGAAAGCAGGTTTCAGGGCAATTGGGTGACATTTGGATCTAGATACACATTTTTCGTCAAAATATTAAGCCTTATTATGAGTTTCACGTGAACAACATTCCACCCGGAAAAATTGAAATTTCGATTTTCGCCTATTGTGGGTTTCACCCGAAAAATGAAAATTCCTCTTTTTTGTGAGTACTCAATTGGCAAAATGTATCGTAAATAAGATTTTAAACTATCACATACTTTTCGAAGACGAACCCAAAATAAACAAGGGGTCTTAGGTCAAGAGAAGTTCGGGCGAAACTCATAATAGCTTTAAAAATTCCGGGGGAAAAAAAAACTTTCGGGCGGAACTTACAATAGGGCTGATTGTTCGTCCTCCATCTGTCAAGTCATCAATTCTCAAATTCCATTGAAGGATGGCTACGATGTCAATGGATTAAAAAACACCTAAGAAATCTGAAATATGTTAAGATTTTTTACTTATGTGATTTTAGGGCAAGTGGGTTACATTTGAATTGAATTATATATCTACTTTTTCCGCAAAATATAGTTCGTGATTTTTTCAGCTATACCCTGGGTCACTGGGTGGCATGAAATCAACAATATTCCCGTCATCACCATCCCCCCTCTGCCCTCTCCGAATCGTCAAACAATACTCAAAATGTTCTTTATTCATAATTCACTGCATGGTGCACACAACATGAATGAATTAATAGAAATTAAAAAAAAATCGATTGAAACAGTAAATTATATATAAAAATACAAAATACAGGCTCCGTCTTATACCAGAACTCGTTCTACATGCAAAAACATGCGGGAGCAGAAACTCGCGCTGGCGCATGTTTGGGACATGCCGCATATGCATGCGGCAATTGAAAAAATGTCGCATGTATTCACAATTTGCATGTGCCGAGCGAGTACACGACATGCGAAAATTCCACATGTTAACATGCAGCATTGTTGTCGCATGTGCATGTCCATTACATGCGGCTGTCACAAACATGCCGATTACACGGCATACGGCAATTGGGACGCATATCTGACGTAATAATGACGTCACTGCGCATGCACATGTGGCATTTTACATGCCGTGTACTCTTAGCATTACCGCTGAGATAACTGAATTAGTAACGATTTCTATAGTGTCAGATGTCACATTAGGGATGTTAACTAGCACAATACACATATCTAAGGTATTATCTTGCGCATGTGGTCCGAAATGAGAACTGTCAAAGAAATTCAAGATGGCAGCCTTACGTGACCTCTTCCACTGTATTACAACAACAACGAAGAAAACAAACACAAAAGGATAATTTAAATAACACTAAAAAAATGTTAATAAACACTAAAAAGCTTGAAACAATTGTGTTTGTGAATAAATAAGTTACAAATGAACACATAACACACAACAAATTTTGATGTTTAACTAGTCGGGGTCACGTAGAGTCGCCATTTTTCACTGATTTTGATGGATGCGCAGAACTGAACAAAAATGAAAACGCTAATGATATTACCTTCAATATGTGTACTGTGGTTAACTAGGTGTTGATTAAGTTTTATTTTGTATATATTGGCCTTCCAATCGTTCCATTTCAAATTAGTATTGTTATCGGTCGGTTGAACACTCACAGCACAAGATTATTACCAAATTTACATGAAACAACACGATAGGGAGGTGCGACGAGTAATTAGCTTGGGAAATCTCAAAGTCTTCAATTATGCCAAGCCATTCACCTTTCTCTCATTAGCCTGTCTTACAATGATATCAGCGGCTTTTGATTTATCCGTCAACAATGCAATGAAGCGAGACTTGTTATTTATTAGTGTTTCCAAGAAATGATTGTTGATTTGTTGGTACAGTCATATACATAGGCGCCCGCAGGATTTTGTCCAGGGGGGGGTAGACACCAAACCAATTTTGAGATACATATCGAATTTTCGAAAAAAATGGGTATTCAAAATTTTTTTTATTTTAATTTTAATATGCAATATAATTTGTGCTTTTTGGAAGTTTTTTTATAAATAATTCCATTTAAATCCTTCAGTCAATAATGAAAAAAATCCAAAATAATGTTCTATCTTCTATAAGAGGTACTGTTAATAGTTATCCAGCGTAAAATTATTTTATATTTAATAGTAGACCGCACTTATTTAACCACACAGGCATTTTTTTGGAAGTTTTTGTATAAAAAGCAAGGTTCATAGAACAATGAAATATCATTCGTTCACTCGTGAAAAAATCAAAAGGGAATGTTATTTTTGATTCGATTAAAAAAAAATTCATTTTCATGATCGAACCAAAAATGCTAGGATGTGGATCTATAAAATATGGTTCCTTCCGAATTTACTATGCGAGAGTTATTGAAGATCCATTCACGAATCTTTGAAATAAGAAATTAGTGTGTTTTGTCATTGCTTTTCACTTAGACATTGCAAATCTAGTACATTGACAGCTTAGGATTGACTTCTTTATTTGATATTTTTTGGTGAGATGGGCAGGAGAAATGATGCGTGAACAAAATCTCCCCGGTCGAGTATTTGAAGATATTTTTTTGACATTTCCTTTCACACCGAGGTTAGTTGAGTACAACCAATAGGCTTTTAAAGGAAATTTCAAAAATGTCCTACTTACTTACTACTTACATTTGCTGTCAAAAACCATAGGAGCAAAAAACCCAAGTTTGGGAAACTTGGTGAAAATTTCACAATACCAAACAGGCATTATATATCTCTGTATGGTTCATTTGTTAAAGAAACGGGGTTTCATTTTTACTTGCGATATAGGTACTATAAGGCGAGTTTTGGATTCGTGCGAAAAAAAATTTGAGATAACAATCAATCATGATATTATGATGATAGAGAACACCAAAAAAGTGGGTGGCACAAGTCTGTCTGTCTGTCTATCTGTCTGTTCGTATACAGCCTAAACGACTCAATCGATTTTCTTCAAACTTGGTACATAGTGGTTTTTGGTGATTATGCCCACATGTTTTTTTTTTTAATTTTTTTTTAGAACCAAAAATAACGGTACCTGCCATACAATTTTGTTTAGCAATTTAACATAATCGTATTTTTCTTTGAAACGGCTCGACAAAATTTCTTTAAAAAAATTTTATTAATTTATTTCAGTAAAGGCTATTTCCGATAAGATTAAATAATATTGCATATAAAAATTTTCAAAAAAAGTTTTTTGATTTTTAAAAAAAGTTTCAATTTTTTTTTTGAAAATTCGATATCTCAAAAACGGGTTAACATTTTTTTTTTTAAATTTTGTTTTTACATACACATAAATATATACTTTAGATTTGCATACCAAAATTTGCTCTTAAAAATGTTTTAAGAACTTTATATATGTATGTATAAGAAATTAATTTTTAAAAAACTGCTCCAACGACTTTAGATTTTTTTCCCATACCATCATATTCAATCAAGAATCAAGATAATTTTTTTTTTCACCTCAAACTGTCAAAAGAGTTGTTTTAGCCAATTTAAATGTCGTACTTCATGCTTCTCGACATTTTTCTCTCATAATTTCCATGTTTCTTATACAATTTTCTTAAACCCGCAGTGTCTTGAACATAAGAGCAAGTACGTGTGATCCAGTCGAACATTTTATATCTTTTGGAGTGGCAGTGAGATAGAATTTTAAATTTGTGTCAAAGAATGAAGAACTGTTTCATTCAGTTCAATATAAGAATGGGTTAGTTTGATTTGTTAAACTATTTTTTCTAGGAAGATTTAACAAGATTAATTTCAAATCTTCAAGATTTAAGACATAAATTTGTATGGTAAAGAAGATTTGAGGTAAATCTTATTAAATCCCGGTTTACTGTTCGGTGTAAACGTAAACGTAGTATAAACGTCAAACTCATGAGTTATGCTCTTATGACATTAAAGTAACTCACAGTTGTTTTTATTTTGGAGGCAAATACATTCCACTCCAACTTCAAGCTGTGAAGAAAATATCCATATTTCTAACAATATCGAAACTAAGGATATTTTCAGACATATTTGGCCTGATCCAGAGCCAGGAGGGGGCAAATTATGAACCCTGACAAAAAAAGACAAGTAGGTAGTTGTTAAAATTATAATGCTAGGGGGGGGCTTTGAAGAAAATATCCATATTTTCCAACAATATCGAAACTAAGAATATTTTCAGGTTCATTTGGTATGATCCAGAGCCAGTGGGGGGCAAATCATGGAGAGAAGGCAAATTATTTGTTAAAATTCAAAGAAAAAAATGAAAAATTTCTTAATTGTGTGGTATTGTCCAGCAACTGCCCCCCCCCCCCCCTTGCCCCCCTCCCTCCGGGCGCCTATGGTCATATATCTATCGAACAACACATAAGATGGAACTGTTCTAGCAGTTCCTTTGATATTTAATATTTTTTTCCATTTTAAGTCAATTTTTCAGAAATTGGCCCTCTGCCTCAGGGGGAGAAGAATTTTCCCCCATACAATTTATTTCTTTGAATGATCCCAGAAATCATTCCCCAAATTGTATAGCACGAATAAGGCAACACCCTGTATTAAATGAGTTTTGAGTGCATAGATAAGATACCCATAAATTATCAAGAATTTTTAGAAATTGACTTAGGTATCTTGCTCGAACGAAACAAAATTTGAACTAATTGGGGCATATTCATAGATGTTTGCTAAACTCCTGCTAAGTTGTTGCTTAGCAAGTCCAGAGTTTAGGCTATTCATAAATAAATTTAAACCTAAGCTTAGGGCTTAACCTGTGGTCTAACTTTAAACATAGGAAATGCTGTGTTTAAGTAGTTATTATCACAGCCAAATGTGATTTTTTTTGTGAATTAAAAGCCGAAAAAGTAATTTATATCAAATAAATGCTACGTAGACTTTACGTCGAAAAATGTCGATCGATACCGCAATTGAAGAAGATATGGATATTTTAGATGAGTTTGAGTTTAAGTGAATTGCGAAATGTGCCACCAAGAAAAAGAGCACTAGAAAAGAAAGAAGAATGGAAAAAGAAGTTCCTTCTCTGATTGTGACCAGTTTTCCTCTCGTTTGCGCTTTAAATTTTCTTTGTTGTTCATCTTAAAATATAGAATATTTGTTCGAGTTTCTTTTTTGGATTTTTTATTTAATAGTTTTGTTTTTCTTACTTTTTTCGACATGCAATATGAGGAAAGACCACACAATATTTACTCTTTGGAAATATAAGTGTATTTTTTTTTCTTTGACCTGTCATTATTTGAAGTATAATTATTGTAGTAGAACACAACCTTAACCTGGGGTTCTACTAAACACAGCTGGGAAATTGATTATGAATAAGAGCTGTGTTTATTAAACCAACAAGCCTTAAACTATAGATCAAGAAATCACGAATTTAGTAATTCTCTATAGCCGTTTTCTTTTGGAGGTGGCGAAGTACTTACGAGTAGATGAAAACCCTAATCTAGTACTACCAACTGCCAGTAGCGGATCCAGGATTTGGCTGTGGGGGGGGGGGCTTGGAGTTCCCTTAGACTCATCTTTTGAAAAATTCTTAATCATATACGAATGCCCTACCAACCCAAATTTTCTTTTTTCTGAAAGTAGGCTAGTCGGCATCTGAATCAAAAAAGATTTAACTTAATAGGACAATTTTGCAAAATTTTAAGATTGGAAATGGAGCATCTGGTAATTAATTAGCTTCAGCTTCTATTTTGAAAAGACGCTTTAACCAGTTTCACCACAAAGACACATCGTATAAAAAAATTGTTAGGATATGTTGATAGGAATATTAAATAAGTAGGTAGGTAGGTACCTTTCTTTAATTTGAATATTTTTTGTAGGATTAATAAGACCTCATCCTAAAGTACTTGGTTTAACTTTAGACAGCCGTCCACTGATAAACTTCCATTGATAAACTTTGAAGGTTACTGTTGTCCTAAAATTTTTTAACTTGGATTGTTTGTCCAAGATTTGATTAACTAGACATTTTATTTACATATAAAGCATATTTCCAACTAATGAGAAATTTTGAGAAACTTTCCATCAAGTAACCGTCTAAAAAATCTAATAACTAAGACTAAGAGTCACAGTGCAAACTTTCTTTTTCTGTTTTTGACACTTACTTAAGATTCGTACGAAAGTTAAATGGACAAAATTGAAACAAAAGAGCGTACGCAAGGGGGCAGCTGGATGTGCTTGCCCCCCCTAATCAGAATATATTATTCAATTTTTCTTCTTTTGATGAAAACATTTTAAAGCAAGTTTTCTGTAATAAAACTATGTTTTGCTTTTGTTTGCTCTGATCTAATCGAAATCCGGCGAAGGTACGCCCTTGTATCTCACCTATCTTATTCTTAAAATTTAATTCCTATAGAAGAGAATGCTATAAATGGCAAAAAAGGAAGGTAATTAAACTCCCTATAAAAAAGACAATTGCAAATTTTTTGTTCAAGTAGCTTTTCCAAGAAATTAGCTTAATCATGTTTTTCAATTCACTTTTTGTAAATTTGAGGAAAAAAAATTAATTTGGATGTTCTGTACCTATTCCACCTAAAATTACTAGTCCATGTGGATTGATATTTCGAACATAAAAATTCGTGTTCAACATTCCGATCATTAACTATTTTAATGCGTATTCCATTCATATTTTTTTGCAATTCAAATCTTTCAGTTTGACGAAGATTTGAAAAAAAATCTGAGTTATAATTTTAAAAATTTGTCTTCCCTTCAATTTATAATTATTTATAGTTATACGAGTATTGGGTCCATATTAAAACGGATTCTGTAATCAGGGTGATTTTTTACACTATGGAAACTGAGCTTTTAAACCTAAGCCCCAAAAGTTATCTGGGCTTAGCTCAGTCCGAAAAATATCACAAGGAGTTTAAGAAAAAGCTAACATTCATTCGTTTTCGCAAACCACGCGATTTGCTGCTTGTATGCTGTGACGAATCGTTTCTATGCCAATCGTTTGTGATTCGTTTGTGACTGTTTGTGACAGCATTAAAAAGTTTTGTGACTCGATAGTTATTGAGTTATTAACAAATTTTAAAAAAGTACCAGTTAGCCATAATATTTTTGAAAACTGTAGTAGCAAAAACTTTTTTATACTCAATTAATCAAAAATCGTTTGTGACTTCTGAATATATCAATAAAATCGTTTGTGGCAAAATAGTTTTCGAGAAAAAATTGAAAAACTGATTTAATTTCACCACACTATAATTTTGTATTGTTATGGGCGGAGCTTTGCATAGGTTTTCGAATTTTTTTCTATGCCAATCGTTTGTGATTCGTTTGTGACTGTTTGTGACAGCATTAAAAAGTTTTGTGACTCGATAGTTATTGAGTTATTAACAAATTTAAAAAAAAGTACCAGTTAGCCATAATATTTTTGAAAACTGTAGTAGCAAAAACTTTTTTATACTCAATTAATCAGAAATCGTTTGTGACTTCTGAATATATCAATAAAATCGTTTGTGACTAAATAGTTTTCGAGAAAAAATTGAAAAACTGATTTAATTTCACCACACTATAATTTTGTATTGTTATGGGCGGAGCTTTGCATAGGTTTTCGAATTTTTTTCTATGCCAATCGTTTGTGATTCGTTTGTGACAGCATTAAAAAGTTTTGTGACTCGATAGTTATTGAGTTATTAACAAATTTTAAAAAATGTACCAGTTAGCCATAATATTTGTGAAAACTGTAGTAGCAAAAACTTTTTTATACTCAATTAATCAGAAATCGTTTGTGACTTCTGAATATATCAATAAAATCGTTTGTGGCAAAATAGTTTTCGAGAAAAAATTGAAAAACTGATTTAATTTCACCACACTATAATTTTGTATTGTTATGGGCGGAACTTTGCATACGTTTTCGAATTTTTTTCTATGCCAATCGTTTGTGATTCGTTTGTGACAGTTTGTGACAGCATTAAAAAGTTTTGTGACTCGATAGTTATTGAGTTATTAACAAATTAAAAAAAAAAACCAGTTAGCCATAATATTTTTGAAAACTGTAGTAGCAAAAACTTTTTTATACTCAATTAATCAGAAATCGTTTGTGACTTCTGAATATATCAATAAAATCGTTTGTGACTAAATAGTTTTCGAGAAAAAATTGAAAAACTGATTTAATTTCACCACACTATAATTTTGTATTGTTATGGGCGGAGCTTTGCATAGGTTTTCGAATTTGTTTCTATGCCAATCGTTTGTGATTCGTTTGTGACTGTTTGTGACAGCATTAAAAAGTTTTGTGACTCGATAGTTATTGAGTTATTAACAAATTTTAAGAAAAGTACCAGTTAGCCATAATATTTTTGAAAACTGTAGTATCAAAAACTTTTTTATACTCAATTAATCAGAAATCGTTTATGACTTCTGAATATATCAATAAAATCGTTTGTGACAAAATAGTTTTCGAGAAAAAATTGAAAAACTGATTTAATTTCACCACACTATAATTTTGTATTGTTATGGGCGGAGCTTTGCATAGGTTTTCGAATTTTTTTCTATGCCAATCGTTTGTGATTCGTTTGTGACTGTTTGTGACAGCATTAAAAAGTTTTGTGACTCGATAGTTATTGAGTTATTAACAAATTTAAAAAAAAAAGTACCAGTTAGCCATAATATTTTTGAAAACTGTAGTAGCAAAAACTTTTTTATACTCAATTAATCAGAAATCGTTTGTGACTTCTGAATATATCAATAAAATCGTTTGTGACAAAATAGTTTTCGAGAAAAAATTGAAAAACTGATTTAATTTCACCACACTATAATTTTGTATTGTTATGGGCGGAGCTTTGCATAGGTTTTCGAATTTTTTTCTATGCCAAAATCGTTTGTGACAGCATTAAAAAGTTTTGTGACTTGATAGTTATTGAGTTATTAACAAATTTTAAAAAATGTACCAGTTAGCCATAATATTTTTGAAAACTGTAGTAGCAAAAACTTTTTATACTCAACTAATCAGAAATTTTAAAAAATATACCAGTTAGCCATAATATTTGTGAAAATTGTAGTAGCAAAAACTTTTTTATACTCAATTAATCAGAAATCGTTTGTGACTTCTGAATATATCAATAAAATCGTTTGTGACTAAATAGTTTTCGAGAAAAAATTGAAAAACTGATTTAATTTCACCACACTATAATTTTGTATTGTTATGGGCGGAACTTTGCATAGGTTTTCGAATTTTTTTCTATGCCAATCGTTTGTGATTCGCTTGTGACTGTTTGTGACAGCATTAAAAAGTTTTGTGACTCGATAGTTATTGAGTTATCAACAAATTAAAAAAAAAACCAGTTAGCCATAATATTTTTGAAAACTGTAGTAGCAAAAACTTTTTTATACTCAATTAATCAGAAATCGTTTGTGACTTCTGAATATATCAATAAAATCGTTTGTGACAAAATAGTTTTCGAGAAAAAATTGAAAAACTGATTTAATTTCACCACACTATAATTTTGTATTGTTATGGGCGGAGCTTTGCATGGGTTTTCGAATTTGTTTCTATGCCAATCGTTTGTGATTCGTTTGTGACTGTTTGTGACAGCATTAAAAAGTTTTGTGACTCGATAGTTATTGAGTTATTAACAAATTTTAAGAAAAGTACCAGTTAGCCATAATATTTTTGAAAACTGTAGTATCAAAAACTTTTTTATACTCAATTAATCAGAAATCGTTTGTGACTTCTGAATATATCAATAAAATCGTTTGTGACAAAATAGTTTTCGAGAAAAAATTGAAAAACTGATTTAATTTCACCACACTATAATTTTGTATTGTTATGGGCGGAGCTTTGCATAGGTTTTCGAACTTTTTTCTATGCCAATCGTTTGTGATTCGTTTGTGACTGTTTGTGACAGCATTAAAAAGTTTTGTGACTCAATAGTTATTGAGTTATTAACAAATTTTTAAAAAAAGTACCAGTTAGCCATAATATTTTTGAAAACTGTAGTAGCAAAAACTTTTTTATACTCAATTAATCAGAAATCGTTTGTGACTTCTGAATATATCAATAAAATCGTTTGTGACAAAATAGTTTTCGAGAAAAAATTGAAAAACTGATTTAATTTCACCACACTATAATTTTGTATTGTTATGGGCGGAGCTTTGCATAGGTTTTCGAATTTTTTTCTATGCCAATCGTTTGTGATTCGTTTGTGACTGTTTGTGACAGCATTAAAAAGTTTTGTGACTCGATAGTTATTGAGTTATTAACAAATTTTAAAAAAAGTACCAGTTAGCCATAATATTTTTGAAAACTGTAGTAGCAAAAACTTTTTTATACTCAATTAATCAGAAATCGTTTGTGACTTCTGAATATATCAATAAAATCGTTTGTGACAAAATAGTTTTCGAGAAAAAATTGAAAAACTGATTTAATTTCACCACACTATAATTTTGTATTGTTATGGGCGGAGCTTTGCATAGGTTTTCGAATTTTTTTCTATGCCAATCGTTTGTGATTCGTTTGTGACTGTTTGTGACAGCATTAAAAAGTTTTGTGACTCGATAGTTATTGAGTTATTAACAAATTTTAAAAAAAAGTACCAGTTAGCCATAATATTTTTGAAAACTGTAGTAGCAAAAACTTTTTATACTCAATTAATCAGAAATCGCTTGTGACTTCTGAATATATCAATAAAATCGTTTGTGACTAAATAGTTTTCGAGAAAAAATTGAAAAACTGATTTAATTTCACCACACTATAATTTTGTATTGTTATGGGGGAGCTTTGCATAGGTTTTCGAATTTTTTTCTATGCCAATCGTTTGTGATTCGTTTGTGACTGTTTGTGACAGCATTAAAAAGTTTTGTGACTCGATAGTTATTGAGTTATTAACAAATTTAAAACAAAATACCAGTTAGCCATAATATTTTTGAAAACTGAAGTAGCAAAAACTTTTTTATACTCAATTAATCAGAAATCGTTTGTGTCTTCTGAATATATCAATAAAATCGTTTGTGACAAAATAGTTTTCGAGAAAAAATTGAAAAACTGATTTAATTTCACCACACTATAATTTTTTATTGTTATGGGCGGAGCTTTGCATAGGTATGCGCTGATGCATGTGTCTCTGATTCATGATGCTGAGGTGAGTTCTTATGGTTTGAGGTGAGTAACATGTTGCAATAATAATGAAGGTAAAAGATAAATTTAAAAATCAAAAGAGGGTTGTTTCTACTTAAAAGATGGCAAATTGAGTTTTAATTTTGAATTTATTAAATACGACTACCATTTTTCAACTTAACTATCACGGCCAGACCCTCTTTGTTGTTCAGTTTATATGTGTGTACAGTATCTACCTACCTATACTCAATCGATCGAATATAACCAATTACGGCTGGTTTTAAGTCCATTGAAAATTTTGTATAAAATTGGAATTTTGGAAAAAAATTGTTTGTGACTACCTACCTAGATTGTTTGTGACAACATATTTTCGAAAAACTCGTAATGGCTGGTCTATGTTTTTACTCATCCCATTGTAAATTGTTTATAAATTGAGAATTTAGCAAAACCATCGTTTGCGAACCTAGTTTGTTTGTGACAGCCTATTTTCCAAAAACTCGTAATGGCTGGTCTATCTTTTTACTTATCCCATTGCAAATTGTTTATAAATCGAGAATTTAGCAAAACCATCGTTTGTGACTACCTAATTTGTTTGTGACAGCCTATTTTCCAAAAACTCGTAATGGCTGGTCTATGTTTTTACTTATCGAGAATTTAGCAAAACCATCGTTTGTGACTACCAAATTTGTTTGTGACAGCCTATTTTCCAAAAACTCGTAATGGCTGGTCTATGTTTTTACTTTTCTCATTGCAAATTGTTTATAAATTGAGAATTTAGCAAAACCATCGTTTGTGACTACCTAGTTTGTTTGTGCCAGCCTATTTTCCAAAAACTTGTAATGGCTGGTCTATGTTTTTACTTATCCCATTGCAAATTGTTTATAAATCGAGAATTAAGCAAAACCATCGTTTGTGACTACCTAGTTTTTTTGTGACCGCCTATTTTCCAAAAACTCGTAATGGCTGGTCTATGTTTTTACTTATCCCATTGCAAATTGTTTATAAATCGAGAATTTAGCAAAACCATCGTTTGTGACTACCTAATTTGTTTGTGACAGCCTATTTTCCAAAAACTCGTAATGGCTGGTCTATGTTTTTACTTTTCTCATTGCAAATTGTTTATAAATTGAGAATTTAGCAAAACCATCGTTTGTGACTACCTAGTTTGTTTGTGACAGCCTATTTTCCAAAAACTCGTAATGGCTGGTCTATGTTTTTACTTATCCCATTGCAAATTGTTTATAAATTGAGAATTTAGCAAAACCATCGTTTGTGACTACCTAGTTTGTTTGTGACAGCCTATTTTCCAAAAACTCGTAATGGCTGGTCTATGTTTTTACTTATCCCATTGCAAATTGTTTATAAATCGAGAATTTAGCAAAACCATCGTTTGTGACTACCTAGTTTGTTTGTGACAGCCTATTTTCCAAAAACTCGTAATGGCTGGTCTATGTTTTTACTTATCCCATTGCAAATTGTTTATAAATTGAGAATTTAGAAAAAACCATCATTTGTGACTACCTAGTTTGTTTGTGACAGCCTATTTTCCAAAAACTCGTAATGGCTGGTCTATGTTTTTACTTATTCCATTGCAAATTGTTTATAAATCGAGAATTTAGCAAAACCATCGTTTGTGACTACCTAATTTGTTTGTGACAGCCTATTTTCCAAAAACTCGTAATGGCTGGTCTATGTTTTTTACTTATCCCATTGCAAATTGTTTATAAATCGAGAATTAAGCAAAACCATCGTTTGTGACTACCTAGTTTGTTTGTGACAGCCTATTTTCCAAAAACTCGCAATGACCAGCCAAACTAGGTAGTCACAAACGATGGTTTTGCTAAATTCTCGATTTATAAACAATTTGCAATAGGATAAGTAAAAACATAGACCAGCCATTACGAGTTTTTGGAAAATAGGCTGTCACAAACAAACTAGGTAGTCACAAACGATGGTTTTGCTAAATTCTCGATTTATAAACAATTTGCAGTGGGATAATTAAAAACATAGACCAGCCATTACGAGTTTTTGGAAAATAGGCTGTCACAAACAAACTAGGTAGTCACAAACGATGGTTTTGCTAAATTCTCAATTTATAAACAATTTGCAATGAGAAAAGTAAAAACATAGACCAGCCATTACGAGTTTTTGGAAAATAGGCTGTCACAAACAAACTAGGTAGTCACAAACGATGGTTTTGTAAAATTCTCAATTTATAAACAATTTACAATGGGATGAGTAAAAACATAGACCAGCCATTACGAGTTTTTCGAAAATATGTTGTCACAAACAATCTAGGTAGGTAGTCACAAACAATTTTTTTCCAAAATTCCAATTTTATACAAAATTTTCAATGGACTTAAAACCAGCCGTAATTGGTTATATTCGATCGATTGAGTATAGGTAGGTAGATACTGTACACACATATAAACTGAACAACAAAGAGGGTCTGGCCGTGATAGTTAAGTTGAAAAATGGTAGTCGTATTTAATAAATTCAAAATTAAAACTCAATTTGCCATCTTTTAAGTAGAAACAACCCTCTTTTGATTTTTAAATTTATCTTTTACCTTCATTATTATTGCAACATGTTACTCACCTCAAACCATAAGAACTCACCTCAGCATCATGAATCAGAGACACATGCATCAGCGCATACCTATGCAAAGCTCCGCCCATAACAATAAAAAATTATAGTGTGGTGAAATTAAATCAGTTTTTCAATTTTTTCTCGAAAACTATTTTGTCACAAACGATTTTATTGATATATTCAGAAGACACAAACGATTTCTGATTAATTGAGTATAAAAAAGTTTTTGCTACTTCAGTTTTCAAAAATATTATGGCTAACTGGTATTTTGTTTTAAATTTGTTAATAACTCAATAACTATAGAGTCACAAAACTTTTTAATGCTGTCACAAACAGTCACAAACGAATCACAAACGATTGGCATAGAAAAAAATTCGAAAACCTATGCAAAGCTCCGCCCATAACAATACAAAATTATAGTGTGGTGAAATTAAATCAGTTTTTCAATTTTTTCTCGAAAACTATTTTGTCACAAACGATTTTATTGATATATTCAGAAGTCACAAGCGATTTCTGATTAATTGAGTATAAAAAAGTTTTTGCTACTACAGTTTTCAAAAATATTATGGCTAACTGGTACTTTTTTTAAAATTTGTTAATAACTCAATAACTATCGAGTCACAAAACTTTTTAATGCTGTCACAAACGAATCACAAACGATTGGCATAGAAAAAAGTTCGAAAACCTATGCAAAGCTCCGCCCATAACAATACAAAATTATAGTGTGGTGAAATTAAATCAGTTTTTCAATTTTTTCTCGAAAACTATTTTGTCACAAACGATTTTATTGATATATTCAGAAGTCACAAACGATTTCTGATTAATTGAGTATAAAAAAGTTTTTGATACTACAGTTTTCAAAAATATTATGGCTAACTGGTACTTTTCTTAAAATTTGTTAATAACTCAATAACTATCGAGTCACAAAACTTTTTAATGCTGTCACAAACAGTCACAAACGATTGGCATAGAAAAAATTCGAAAACCTATGCAAAGCTCCGCCCATAACAATACAAAATTATAGTGTGGTGAAATTAAATCAGTTTTTCAATTTTTTCTCGAAAACTATTTTGTCACAAACGATTTTATTGATATATTCAGAAGTCACAAACGATTTCTGATTAATTGAGTATAAAAAAGTTTTTGCTACTACAGTTTTCAAAAATATTATGCCTAACTGGTACTTTTTTTAAAATTTGTTAATAACTCAATAACTATCGAGTCACAAAACTTTTTAATTCTGTCACAAACAGTCACAAACGTATCACAAACGATTGGCATGGAAAAAAATTCGAAAACTTAATTTTTGGAAATTTGGAATGGCTAGCTGGGATTATCTGTAATAGTTGGTAATTGTTATATGTGTTGCTTACACGTCGTGTGCACTTATCCATTGAAACCAATGTGCGCTGCATACAATCTGCATGGAGGCGCAGTGCGCGTCTATGACGAGACGTATCGTGTGCAGATGGCCTTAATATGATCTCTAAGAAATATCGATACGTCGATCTAGGTAAAAATAATAGCATGAAAGTCAACCTCACTAGTTTCAATATAAGAGCTTGGAAAAAACACAGCATTTAGGTATGCATACTTACTAGCCCCAAACTTGTTATTTGTTTAGTCCGATTCCTTAGAGGCTTAGAAAAAACAAAGCTTACACAGAAATTGTTAAGCCCCAACCTTCGTTTTTCCCTGGACTTCGGAAAACAACAGCTCTTGCCTCTTACTTTTGTCGGATTTCTTTAATGCCCGAAAAAAAAAACATTTGTTATGCAAATTTGTTAGCCCTAACAGTGTTATAGTTTTCATCTGATTCTCTTGCACGTTTAGCAAAACGCTTCATAAAGGCTTAGCCCCAAGCCTAAACTTTCTGTCTTACCTTTAAGGCTTGAAATACGTATACGCCTACGTAGGTATATTTTATTTTTTATATAATCGTCTTTTTTCATCCAATCCCCTTGGGGCTTCAATAAAAAAAAAATACAGCTTGCATATAATATGGTTCAATTTTCCTAGGGCTTGGAAAAACACAGCTCACAAGTAAATTATGTAGCCACAATCTTAGTTTTGTTTGTCTAACAGTCTTCTGAATCAGCCGTGGGGGGGCTTCAGCCCCTATAGCCCCCCCTCTGGATCCACCACTGCCAACTGCACATGCTCTCATGCGCGAGTAGATACATTTTACATGGGAAAGCAGTTTGATGTGTTCCATTTAAAAAAGCTGGCAAAGTACTTGCAAGTACTTCGCCACCTCCAAAGGAAAACACCTTATGAATACGCCCCATTGTTTGGACAATGTTATGATCTCCAAACTCGGCATATAATATTTTAAGACAACTTTTTCATTTAAGAGTAAAGCGAACGAAATCAGTGTTATTAACTTTTAATAAATTCTTAAAATAATTATATCTTTTGAATTATGAATTCTAGAAAAAAAAAATTATCTGAGAGAGTATGACACAATCTACAAACTTTGCATAAATTACTTTTTGATAACATTCACCGTTGGAGGGTTATACGCGAAAAACCTATATTTTTGGCATTTGGCCCTCTTACAATAGCTATATCTTTGGACCAACCACTTGTATGGGACAAAATTTGACTGCCTATTAAGTAGTAGGTACATTTCAACTTCTACAAACTAAGCATACAGGTTTTTTCAAAAACTTAGGCATTTAAGAGTAAAATTAAAAAAAAACGTTATTTTTAACTTCACACCAAATTCTTTAAATACCTATATCTTTTCAAGGGATGGTTTTAGTTTATTTTTCTTAAGGGTATAAAACAATTTACAAACTTTGTATAAACTACTTTTCGATAACATAAACTTTTTAAGAGTTGTACGTGAAAGTTCGATATTTGTGATATTATTTGGCCATTTTGAAATCGCAATATCTTGTAACAGACCACTTGTACGGGAAAAACTGTCACCATCTTTTAAGTAGAACATTTTGCTGTCTACAAACTGAGCATACATTTATTTTGAACACCTTCGTCATTTAGGAGTAAAAACCAGAAAACCGTTATATTTGGCTTTTGACCAAATTCTTAAAATTATTGTATCTTTTTAATGTTAAATATTAGGATAAAAATTTTATTATTTTCGTGTAAAGGGTCAAAATATCTACAAATATTACTTGAACATTAAAGAGTTATCCTCGAAAAAATCGATATTTTCGTCAATTTACCTTTAGAAATAGCTATATTTCCTAAGCCTATGGTTTTACAAAAAGAATTGTGTTAATCTTTTTTTTAGAGAATTGCAAGCAATACAAAGCATACTCATATTATTTTTCGATATCAGTCACCGAAAAACCAGCTTTTTCGACACTTGACCTTGAATAACTTTTTATGCTCCAGTTGGATTGACGGGGACTTTTGGGAGTTGATGTCAGTCTTATCGGATATCGGAACTTTGTCCAGGTTTGCACATTTGTATGTCTATTTTGACTGGACTAATATTATTTTAATAGTGATTTTTTTTTTTACTTACACTGTTCTGGGCCAAAGCTGGGGATCCAATCAATAGTAAGGAAATTTGGGGGGATACTGATTTAAAATTTAACAAATTTCAGATTTTATTAAAGACAGTATTTAAATTTCAACTTTCTTTTATACTAAACTTGAAATCAATAAATTTTTAGATACTTATGAATAGGTACCTAAGCAATGCAATTCTATTTAATGACATTTGACGGAGAGTTTTAAAGTTTGGTAGTGAGCTGTGACTGTGACATTCCCAATTTCCTAAATAAGATATCTTCAAAAAATTCCATTTTTAATCAACTAATAATTGAATAAACTTAACATTTGAATAGATAGGTACTCATTTACATTACTATACACGGTTAAACCAGTTTTTTATTAAATTAGGTAGGTACAGGGCCCGACCCAGGTTTTCGCCACCCTGAGCAAAAATAATACTAGCCGCCCTTTGTAATGACACCTTATGAGCCATATGTCACTGCAGTGATGGTGCGATTTTTAACCGAATTTAAAAAAATTAGGTTATCATTATAACCGGTATGAATGCAATGTGCTTGGAGTTGTGTAATATCCACATCAATATGTAAGTCTACTAGGGCTTATAAACGAGCTTATCAAATTTTATGAGTGTATGTTATGTTAACATACGAGTACATACGGTATTTTAATATTTTTTTCTGACTTAAAAAAATTATCAAAATCGGTTCAGTAGTTTAGAAGATAAAGACTAAAAATTTTAAAGTGTATATTTTCTAAATCGACTTGCTTGAAATAATTGTTGCCTTCAATTTCAATGAATGAACAGAACTACTCAAGAAATCATTTATTTTATTGAAAAAAAAAAATAGTAAGGGTATTAATGCAACGTCGTAAGTTTACAAATTGTGTAAAATGATAAGTTTACGCAAAAGTTTGCATGAACGACCTTTTTATTAATTTGGTTAAATGCTGTGTGATTGAATCAGCTGTTCGTTAAACGTCAAATATTTGGGCACGTTCGGCTGCGTATCTTTAGCAATCAGGATTGTTGTCTGATGTCAGCTGATGCAAAAACAACTCAACGTATCTGAAATTTTTTTTGGATTATAGATACCCTAACGGATTGATGCTCGAACGTGGGGCAAGATTTATTTGTGCAAAATTAGGTCTGTTCCTTTACTTTGAATTTCTGTGATTTTCAGTGCATTTCTGCGCATTTAAGTGCAAAGTTCTATCAAAGTGCATATACAAAATTTTTTTTACCTAACAGGTCTGATCCTTTTCTTTGAATGTTTGTGTTTTTTAGTCCATATTTCTGTCAAATTTTTTTTGTTTTATATGAACTTTGACACTAAAATGCGCAGAAAAAATGCACACAAAATCACAGAAATTCAAAGTAAATGAACAGCTTTAAACTATTAAGAATCTTCCAAACCAGTGCGAATCATTCGTTGACCACAACAAAAACATTAATAACAACACGGGTTTGGGTGAGACTTTATAGTTCTTCCTTAATAATACACGAAAAGTTGCTTTCTTAAAGGCTCTCCCAAACCAACACGAAATTAAAGCGAATCATTCGCAACGAATATGAAAGATCTCAATAAAAAAGCAACAAAAAACTGTCTGCGAATGCTTCGCTATAATTTCGCGTTGGTTGGGCAGAGCCTTAATTGTTGAGTAAATAACTCAATAATTATCGAGTCACAAAACTTTTTAATGCTGTCACAAACAGTCACAAACGATTGGCATAGAAAAAATTCGAAAACCTATGCAAAGCTCCGCCCATAACAATACAAAATTATAGTGTGGTGAAATTAAATCAGTTTTTCAATTTTTTCTCGAAAACTATTTTGTCACAAACGATTTTATTGATATATTCAGAAGTCACAAACGATTTCTGATTAATTGAGTATAAAAAAAGTTTTTGCTACTACAGTTTTCAAAAATATTATGCCTAACTGGTACTTTTTTTTAAATTTGTTAATAACTCAATAACTATCGAGTCACAAAACTTTTTAATTCTGTCACAAACAGTCACAAACGTATCACAAACGATTGGCATAGAAAAAAATTCGAAAACTTAATTTTTGGAAATTTGGAATGGCTAGCTGGGATTATCTGTAATAGTTGGTAATTGTAATATGTGTTGCTTACACGTCGTGTGCACTTATTCATTGAAACCAATGTGCGCTGCATACAATCTGCATGGAGGCGCAGTGCGCGTCTATGACGAGACGTATCGTGTGCAGATGGCCTTAATATGATCTTTAAGAAATATCGATACGTCGATCTAGGTAAAAATAATAGCATGAAAGTCAACCTCACTAGTTTCAATAAAAGAGCTTGGAAAAAACACAGCATTTAGGTATGCATACTTACTAGCCCCAAACTTGTTATTTGTTTAGTCCGATTCCTTAGAGGCTTAGAAAAAACAAAGCTTACACAGAAATTGTTAAGCCCCAACCTTTGTTTTTTCCCTGGACTTCGGAAAACAACAGCTCTTGCCTCTTACTTTTGTCGGATTTCTTTAATGCCCGAAAAAAAAACATTTGTTATGCAAATTTGTTAGCCCTAACAGTGTTATAGTTTTCATCTGATTCCCTTGCACGTTTAGCAAAACGCTTCATAAAGGCTTAGCCCCAAGCCTAAACTTTCTGTCTTACCTTTAAGGCTTGAAATACGTATACGCCTACGTAGGTATATTTTATTTTGTATATAATCGTCTTTTTTCATCCAATCCCCTTGGGGCTTCAAACAAAAAAAACACAGCTTGCATATAATATGGTTCAATTTTCCTAGGGCTTGGAAAAACACAGTTCACAAGTAAATTATGTAGCCACAATCTTAGTTTTGTTTGTCTAACAGTCTTCTGAATCAGCCGTGGGGGGGCTTCAGCCCCTATAGCCCCCCCCTCTGGATCCGCTACTGCCAACTGCACATGCTCTCATGCGCGAGTAGATACATTTTACATGGGAAAGCAGTTTGATGTGTTCCATTTAAAAAAGCTGGCAAAGTACTTGCAAGTACTTCGCCACCTCCAAAGGAAAACACCTTATGAATACGCCCCATTGTTTGGACAATGTTATGATCTCCAAACTCGGCATATAATAAGACAACTTTTTCATTTAAGAGTAAAGCGAACGAAATCAGTGTTATTAACTTTTAATAAATTCTTAAAATAATTATATCTTTTGAATTATGAATTCTAGAAAAAAAAAATTATCTGAGAGAGTATGACACAATCTACAAACTTTGCATAAATTACTTTTTGATAACATTCACCGTTGGAGGGTTATACGCGAAAAACCTATATTTTTGGCATTTGGCCCTCTTACAATAGCTATATCTTTGGACCAACCACTTGTATGGGACAAAATTTGACTGCCTATTAAGTAGTAGGTACATTTCAACTTCTACAAACTAAGCATACAGGTTTTTTCAAAAACTTAGGCATTTAAGAGTAAAATTAAAAAAAAAACGTTATTTTTAACTTCACACCAAATTCTTTAAATACCTATATCTTTTCAAGGGATGGTTTTAGTTTATTTTTCTTAAGGGTATAAAACAATTTACAAACTTTGTATAAACTACTTTTCGATAACATAAACTTTTTAAGAGTTGTACGTGAAAGTTCGATATTTGTGATATTATTTGGCCATTTTGAAATCGCAATATCTTGTAACAGACCACTTGTACGGGAAAAACTGTCACCATCTTTTAAGTAGAACATTTTGCTGTCTACAAACTGAGCATACATTTATTTTGAACACCTTCGTCATTTAGGAGTAAAAACCAGAAAACCGTTATATTTGGCTTTTGACCAAATTCTTAAAATTATTGTATCTTTTTAATGTTAAATATTAGGATAAAAATTTTATTATTTTCGTGTAAAGGGTCAAAATATCTACAAATATTACTTGAACATTAAAGAGTTATCCTCGAAAAAATCGATATTTTCGTCAATTTACCTTTAGAAATAGCTATATTTCCTAAGCCTATGGTTTTACAAAAAGAATTGTGTTAATCTTTTTTTTAGAGAATTGCAAGCAATACAAAGCATACTCATATTATTTTTCGATATCAGTCACCGAAAAACCAGCTTTTTCGACACTTGACCTTGAATAACTTTTTATGCTCCAGTTGGATTGACGGGGACTTTTGGGAGTTGATGTCAGTCTTATCGGATATCGGAACTTTGTCCAGGTTTGCACATTTGTATGTCTATTTTGACTGGACTAATATTATTTTAATAGTGATTTTTTTTTTTACTTACACTGTTCTGGGCCAAAGCTGGGGATCCAATCAATAGTAAGGAAATTTGGGGGGATACTGATTTAAAATTTAACAAATTTCAGATTTTATTAAAGACAGTATTTAAATTTCAACTTTCTTTTATACTAAACTTGAAATCAATAAATTTTTA
The DNA here is from genome assembly GCA_963921185.1 of Dasysyrphus tricinctus. Classification (NCBI taxonomy): domain Eukaryota; kingdom Metazoa; phylum Arthropoda; class Insecta; order Diptera; family Syrphidae; genus Dasysyrphus; species Dasysyrphus tricinctus. Next base: position 202,141,810 of record OY992530.1, on the reverse strand, counting down.
GATACTTATGAATAGGTACCTAAGCAATGCAATTCTATTTAATGACATTTGACGGAGAGTTTTAAAGTTTGGTAGTGAGCTGTGACTGTGACATTCCCAATTTCCTAAATAAGATATCTTCAAAAAATTCCATTTTTAATCAACTAATAATTGAATAAACTTAACATTTGAATAGATAGGTACTCATTTACATTACTATACACGGTTAAACCAGTTTTTTATTAAATTAGGTAGGTACAGGGCCCGACCCAGGTTTTCGCCACCCTGAGCAAAAATAATACTAGCCGCCCTTTGTAATGACACCTTATGAGCCATATGTCACTGCAGTGATGGTGCGATTTTTAACCGAATTTAAAAAAATTAGGTTATCATTATAACCGGTATGAATGCAATGTGCTTGGAGTTGTGTAATATCCACATCAATATGTAAGTCTACTAGGGCTTATAAACGAGCTTATCAAATTTTATGAGTGTATGTTATGTTAACATACGAGTACATACGGTATTTTAATATTTTTTTCTGACTTAAAAAAATTATCAAAATCGGTTCAGTAGTTTAGAAGATAAAGACTAAAAATTTTAAAGTGTATATTTTCTAAATCGACTTGCTTGAAATAATTGTTGCCTTCAATTTCAATGAATGAACAGAACTACTCAAGAAATCATTTATTTTATTGAAAAAAAAAATAGTAAGGGTATTCATGCAACGTCGTAAGTTTACAAATTGTGTAAAATGATAAGTTTACGCAAAAGTTTACATGAACGACCTTTTTATTAATTTGGTTAAATGCTGTGTGATTGAATCAGCTGTTCGTTAAACGTCAAATATTTGGGCACGTTCGGCTGCGTATCTTTAGCAATCAGGATTGTTGTCTGATGTCAGCTGATGCAAAAACAACTCAACGTATCTGAAAATTTTTTTGGATTATAGATACCCTAACGGATTGATGCTCGAACGTGGGGCAAGATTTATTTGTGCAAAATTAGGTCTGTTCCTTTACTTTGAATTTCTGTGATTTTCAGTGCATTTCTGCGCATTTAAGTGCAAAGTTCTATCAAAGTGCATATACAAAATTTTTTTTACCTAACAGGTCTGATCCTTTTCTTTGAATGTTTGTGTTTTTTAGTCCATATTTCTGTCAAATTTTTTTTGTTTTATATGAACTTTGACAGAACTTTGGACTAAAATGCGCAGAAAAAATGCACACAAAATCACAGAAATTCAAAGTAAATGAACAGCTTTAAACTATTAAGAATCTTCCAAACCAGTGCGAATCATTCGTTGACCACAACAAAAACATTAATAACAACACGGGTTTGGGTGAGACTTTATAGTTCTTCCTTAATAATACACGAAAAGTTGCTTTCTTAAAGGCTCTCCCAAACCAACACGAAATTAAAGCGAATCATTCGCAACGAATATGAAAGATCTCAATAAAAAAGCAACAAAAAACTGTCTGCGAATGCTTCGCTATAATTTCGCGTTGGTTGGGCAGAGCCTTAATTGTTGAGTAAATAACTCAATAATTATCGAGTCACAAAACTTTTTAATGCTGTCACAAACAGTCACAAACGATTGGCATAGAAAAAATTCGAAAACCTATGCAAAGCTCCGCCCATAACAATACAAAATTATAGTGTGGTGAAATTAAATCAGTTTTTCAATTTTTTCTCTAAAACTATTTTGTCACAAACGATTTTATTGATATATTCAGAAGTCACAAACGATTTCTGATTAATTGAGTATAAAAAAAGTTTTTGCTACTACAGTTTTCAAAAATATTATGCCTAACTGGTACTTTTTTTAAAATTTGTTAATAACTCAATAACTATCGAGTCACAAAACTTTTTAATTCTGTCACAAACAGTCACAAACGTATCACAAACGATTGGCATAGAAAAAAATTCGAAAACTTAATTTTTGGAAATTTGGAATGGCTAGCTGGGATTATCTGTAATAGTTGGTAATTGTAATATGTGTTGCTTACACGTCGTGTGCACTTATTCATTGAAACCAATGTGCGCTGCATACAATCTGCATGGAGGCGCAGTGCGCGTCTATGACGAGACGTATCGTGTGCAGATGGCCTTAATATGATCTTTAAGAAATATTGATACGTCGATCTAGGTAAAAATAATAGCATGAAAGTCAACCTCACTAGTTTCAATAAAAGAGCTTGGAAAAAACACAGCATTTAGGTATGCATACTTACTAGCCCCAAACTTGTTATTTGTTTAGTCCGATTCCTTAGAGGCTTAGAAAAAACAGAGCTTACACAGAAATTGTTAAGCCCCAACCTTTGTTTTTTCCCTGGACTTCGGAAAACAACAGCTCTTGCCTCTTACTTTTGTCGGATTTCTTTAATGCCCGAAAAAAAAACATTTGTTATGCAAATTTGTTAGCCCTAACAGTGTTATAGTTTTCATCTGATTCCCTTGCACGTTTAGCAAAACGCTTCATAAAGGCTTAGCCCCAAGCCTAAACTTTCTGTCTTACCTTTAAGGCTTGAAATACGTATACGCCTACGTAGGTATATTTTATTTTTTATATAATCGTCTTTTTTCATCCAATCCCCTTGGGGCTTCAAACAAAAAAAACACAGCTTGCATATAATATGGTTCAATTTTCCTAGGGCTTGGAAAAACACAGCTCACAAGTAAATTATGTAGCCACAATCTTAGTTTTGTTTGTCTAACAGTCTTCTGAATCAGCCGTGGGGGGGCTTCAGCCCCTATAGCCCCCCCTCTGGATCCGCTACTGCCAACTGCACATGCTCTCATGCGCGAGTAGATACATTTTACATGGGAAAGCAGTTTGATGTGTTCCATTTAAAAAAGCTGGCAAAGTACTTGCAAGTACTTCGCCACCTCCAAAGGAAAACACCTTATGAATACGCCCCATTGTTTGGACAATGTTATGATCTCCAAACTCGGCATATAATAAGACAACTTTTTCATTTAAGAGTAAAGCGAACGAAATCAGTGTTATTAACTTTTAATAAATTCTTAAAATAATTATATCTTTTGAATTATGAATTCTAGAAAAAAAAAATTATCTGAGAGAGTATGACACAATCTACAAACTTTGCATAAATTACTTTTTGATAACATTCACCGTTGGAGGGTTATACGCGAAAAACCTATATTTTTGGCATTTGGCCCTCTTACAATAGCTATATCTTTGGACCAACCACTTGTATGGGACAAAATTTGACTGCCTATTAAGTAGTAGGTACATTTCAACTTCTACAAACTAAGCATACAGGTTTTTTCAAAAACTTAGGCATTTAAGAGTAAAATTAAAAAAAAAACGTTATTTTTAACTTCACACCAAATTCTTTAAATACCTATATCTTTTCAAGGGATGGTTTTAGTTTATTTTTCTTAAGGGTATAAAACAATTTACAAACTTTGTATAAACTACTTTTCGATAACATAAACTTTTTAAGAGTTGTACGTGAAAGTTCGACATTTGTGATATTATTTGGCCATTTTGAAATCGCAATATCTTGTAACAGACCACTTGTACGGGAAAAACTGTCACCATCTTTTAAGTAGAACATTTTGCTGTCTACAAACTGAGCATACATTTATTTTGAACACCTTCGTCAGTTAGGAGTAAAAACCAGAAAACCGTTATATTTGGCTTTTGACCAAATTCTTAAAATTATTGTATCTTTTTAATGTTAAATATTAGGATAAAAATTTTATTATTTTCGTGTAAAGGGTCAAAATATCTACAAATATTACTTGAACATTAAAGAGTTATCCTCGAAAAAATCGATATTTTCGTCAATTTACCTTTAGAAATAGCTATATTTCCTAAGCCTATGGTTTTACAAAAAGAATTGTGTTAATCTTTTTTTTAGAGAATTGCAAGCAATACAAAGCATACTCATATTATTTTTCGATATCAGTCACCGAAAAACCAGCTTTTTCGACACTTGACCTTGAATAACTTTTTATGCTCCAGTTGGATTGACGGGGACTTTTGGGAGTTGATGTCAGTCTTATCGGATATCGGAACTTTGTCCAGGTTTGCACATTTGTATGTCTATTTTGACTGGACTAATATTATTTTAATAGTGATTTTTTTTTTTACTTACACTGTTCTGGGCCAAAGCTGGGGATCCAATCAATAGTAAGGAAAATTGGGGGGATACTGATTTAAAATTTAACAAATTTCAGATTTTATTAAAGACAGTATTTAAATTTCAACTTTCTTTTATACTAAACTTGAAATCAATAAATTTTTAGATACTTATGAATAGGTACCTAAGCAATGCAATTCTATTTAATGACATTTGACGGAGAGTTTTAAAGTTTGGTAGTGAGCTGTGACTGTGACATTCCCAATTTCCTAAATAAGATATCTTCAAAAAATTCCATTTTTAATCAACTAATAATTGAATAAACTTAACATTTGAAATAGATAGGTACTCATTTACATTACTATACACGGTTAAACCAGTTTTTTATTAAATTAGGTAGGTACAGGGCCCGACCCAGGTTTTCGCCACCCTGAGCAAAAATAATACTAGCCGCCCTTTGTAATGACACCTTATGAGCCATGTGTCACTGCAGTGATGGTGCGATTTTTAACCGAATTTAAAAAAATTAGGTTATCATTATAACCGGTATGAATGCAATGTGCTTGGAGTTGTGTAATATCCACATCAATATGTAAGTCTACTAGGGCTTATAAACGAGCTTATCAAATTTTATGAGTGTATGTTATGTTAACATACGAGTACATACGGTATTTTAATATTTTTTTCTGACTTAAAAAAATTATCAAAATCGGTTCAGTAGTTTAGAAGATAAAGACTAAAAATTTTAAAGTGTATATTTTCTAAATCGACTTGCTTGAAATAATTGTTGCCTTCAATTTCAATGAATGAACAGAACTACTCAAGAAATCATTTATTTTATTGAAAAAAAAAAATAGTAAGGGTATTCATGCAACGTCGTAAGTTTACAAATTGTGTAAAATGATAAGTTTACGCAAAAGTTTGCATGAACGACCTTTTTATTAATTTGGTTAAATGCTGTGTGATTGAATCAGCTGTTCGTTAAACGTCAAATATTTGGGCACGTTCGGCTGCGTATCTTTAGCAATCAGGATTGTTGTCTGATGTCAGCTGATGCAAAAACAACTCAACGTATCTGAAAATTTTTTTGGATTATAGATACCCTAACGGATTGATGCTCGAACGTGGGGCAAGATTTATTTGTGCAAAATTAGGTCTGTTCCTTTACTTTGAATTTCTGTGATTTTCAGTGCATTTCTGCGCATTTAAGTGCAAAGTTCTATCAAAGTGCATATACAAAATTTTTTTTACCTAACAGGTCTGATCCTTTTCTTTGAATGTTTGTGTTTTTTAGTCCATATTTCTGTCAAATTTTTTTTGTTTTATATGAACTTTGACAGAACTTTGGACTAAAATGCGCAGAAAAAATGCACACAAAATCACAGAAATTCAAAGTAAATGAACAGCTTTAAACTATTAAGAATCTTCCAAACCAGTGCGAATCATTCGTTGACCACAACAAAAACATTAATAACAACACGGGTTTGGGTGAGACTTTATAGTTCTTCCTTAATAATACACGAAAAGTTGCTTTCTTAAAGGCTCTCCCAAACCAACACGAAATTAAAGCGAATCATTCGCAACGAATATGAAAGATCTCAATAAAAAAGCAACAAAAAACTGTCTGCGAATGCTTCGCTATAATTTCGCGTTGGTTGGGCAGAGCCTTAATTGTTGAGTAAATAACTCAATAATTATCGAGTCACAAAACTTTTTAATGCTGTCACAAACAGTCACAAACGATTGGCATAGAAAAAATTCGAAAACCTATGCAAAGCTCCGCCCATAACAATACAAAATTATAGTGTGGTGAAATTAAATCAGTTTTTCAATTTTTTCTCGAAAACTATTTTGTCACAAACGATTTTATTGATATATTCAGAAGTCACAAACGATTTCTGATTAATTGAGTATAAAAAAAGTTTTTGCTACTACAGTTTTCAAAAATATTATGCCTAACTGGTACTTTTTTTAAAATTTGTTAATAACTCAATAACTATCGAGTCACAAAACTTTTTAATTCTGTCACAAACAGTCACAAACGTATCACAAACGATTGGCATAGAAAAAAATTCGAAAACTTAATTTTTGGAAATTTGGAATGGCTGGCTGGGATTATCTGTAATAGTTGGTAATTGTAATATGTGTTGCTTACACGTCGTGTGCACTTATTCATTGAAACCAATGTGCGCTGCATGCAATCTGCATGGAGGCGCAGTGCGCGTCTATGACGAGACGTATCGTGTGCAGATGGCCTTAATATGATCTTTAAGAAATATCGATACGTCGATCTAGGTAAAAATAATAGCATGAAAGTCAACCTCACTAGTTTCAATAAAAGAGCTTGGAAAAAACACAGCATTTAGGTATGCATACTTACTAGCCCCAAACTTGTTATTTGTTTAGTCCGATTCCTTAGAGGCTTAGAAAAAACAAAGCTTACACAGAAATTGTTAAGCCCCAACCTTTGTTTTTTCCCTGGACTTCGGAAAACAACAGCTCTTGCCTCTTACTTTTGTCGGATTTCTTTAATGCCCGAAAAAAAAACATTTGTTATGCAAATTTGTTAGCCCTAACAGTGTTATAGTTTTCATCTGATTCCCTTGCACGTTTAGCAAAAGGCTTCATAAAGGCTTAGCCCCAAGCCTAAACTTTCTGTCTTACCTTTAAGGCTTGAAATACGTATACGCCTACGTAGGTATATTTTATTTTTTATATAATCGTCTTTTTTCATCCAATCCCCTTGGGGCTTCAAACAAAAAAAACACAGCTTGCATATAATATGGTTCAATTTTCCTAGGGCTTGGAAAAACACAGCTCACAAGTAAATTATGTAGCCACAATCTTAGTTTTGTTTGTCTAACAGTCTTCTGAATCAGCCGTGGGGGGGCTTCAGCCCCTATAGCCCCCCCTCTGGATCCGCTACTGCCAACTGCACATGCTCTCATGCGCGAGTAGATACATTTTACATGGGAAAGCAGTTTGATGTGTTCTATTTAAAAAAGCTGGCAAAGTACTTGCAAGTACTTCGCCACCTCCAAAGGAAAACACCTTATGAATACGCCCCATTGTTTGGACAATGTTATGATCTCCAAACTCGGCATATAATAAGACAACTTTTTCATTTAAGAGTAAAGCGAACGAAATCAGTGTTATTAACTTTTAATAAATTCTTAAAATAATTATATCTTTTGAATTATGAATTCTAGAAAAAAAAAAATTATCTGAGAGAGTATGACACAATCTACAAGCATAAATTACTTTTTGATAACATTCACCGTTGGAGGGTTATACGCGAAAAACCTATATTTTTGGCATTTGGCCCTCTTACAATAGCTATATCTTTGGACCAACCACTTGTATGGGACAAAATTTGACTGCCTATTAAGTAGTAGGTACATTTCAACTTCTACAAACTAAGCATACAGGTTTTTTCAAAAACTTAGGCATTTAAGAGTAAAATTAAAAAAAAAACGTTATTTTTAACTTCACACCAAATTCTTTAAATACCTATATCTTTTCAAGGGATGGTTTTAGTTTATTTTTCTTAAGGGTATAAAACAATTTACAAACTTTGTATAAACTACTTTTCGATAACATAAACTTTTTAAGAGTTGTACGTGAAAGTTCGACATTTGTGATATTATTTGGCCATTTTGAAATCGCAATATCTTGTAACAGACCACTTGTACGGGAAAAACTGTCACCATCTTTTAAGTAGAACATTTTGCTGTCTACAAACTGAGCATACATTTATTTTGAACACCTTCGTCAGTTAGGAGTAAAAACCAGAAAACCGTTATATTTGGCTTTTGACCAAATTCTTAAAATTATTGTATCTTTTTAATGTTAAATATTAGGATAAAAATTTTATTATTTTCGTGTAAAGGGTCAAAATATCTACAAATATTACTTGAACATTAAAGAGTTATCCTCGAAAAAATCGATATTTTCGTCAATTTACCTTTAGAAATAGCTATATTTCCTAAGCCTATGGTTTTACAAAAAGAATTGTGTTAATCTTTTTTTTAGAGAATTGCAAGCAATACAAAGCATACTCATATTATTTTTCGATATCAGTCACCGAAAAACCAGCTTTTTCGACACTTGACCTTGAATAACTTTTTATGCTCCAGTTGGATTGACGGGGACTTTTGGGAGTTGATGTCAGTCTTATCGGATATCGGAACTTTGTCCAGGTTTGCACATTTGTATGTCTATTTTGACTGGACTAATATTATTTTAATAGTGATTTTTTTTTTTACTTACACTGTTCTGGGCCAAAGCTGGGGATCCAATCAATAGTAAGGAAATTTGGGGGGATACTGATTTAAAATTTAACAAATTTCAGATTTTATTAAAGACAGTATTTAAATTTCAACTTTCTTTTATACTAAACTTGAAATCAATAAATTTTTAGATACTTATGAATAGGTACCTAAGCAATGCAATTCTATTTAATGACATTTGACGGAGAGTTTTAAAGTTTGGTAGTGAGCTGTGACTGTGACATTCCCAATTTCCTAAATAAGATATCTTCAAAAAATTCCATTTTTAATCAACTAATAATTGAATAAACTTAACATTTGAATAGATAGGTACTCATTTACATTACTATACACGGTTAAACCAGTTTTTTATTAAATTAGGTAGGTACAGGGCCCGACCCAGGTTTTCGCCACCCTGAGCAAAAATAATACTAGCCGCCCTTTGTAATGACACCTTATGAGCCATATGTCACTGCAGTGATGGTGCGATTTTTAACCGAATTTAAAAAAAATTAGGTTATCATTACAACCGGTATGAATGCAATGTGCTTGGAGTTGTGTAATATCCACATCAATATGTAAGTCTACTAGGGCTTATAAACGAGCTTATCAAATTTTATGAGTGTATGTTATGTTAACATACGAGTACATACGGTATTTTAATATTTTTTTCTGACTTAAAAAAATTATCAAAATCGGTTCAGTAGTTTAGAAGATAAAGACTAAAAATTTTAAAGTGTATATTTTCTAAATCGACTTGCTTGAAATAATTGTTGCCTTCAATTTCAATGAATGAACAGAACTACTCAAGAAATCATTTATTTTATTGAAAAAAAAAAAATAGTAAGGGTATTCATGCAACGTCGTAAGTTTACAAATTGTGTAAAATGATAAGTTTACGCAAAAGTTTGCATGAACGACCTTTTTATTAATTTGGTTAAATGCTGTGTGATTGAATCAGCTGTTCGTTAAACGTCAAATATTTGGGCACGTTCGGCTGCGTATCTTTAGCAATCAGGATTGTTGTCTGATGTCAGCTGATGCAAAAACAACTCAACGTATCTGAAAATTTTTTTGGATTATAGATACCCTAACGGATTGATGCTCGAACGTGGGGCAAGATTTATTTGTGCAAAATTAGGTCTGTTCCTTTACTTTGAATTTCTGTGATTTTCAGTGCATTTCTGCGCATTTAAGTGCAAAGTTCTATCAAAGTGCATATACAAAATTTTTTTTACCTAACAGGTCTGATCCTTTTCTTTGAATGTTTGTGTTTTTTAGTCCATATTTCTGTCAAATTTTTTTTGTTTTATATGAACTTTGACAGAACTTTGGACTAAAATGCGCAGAAAAAATGCACACAAAATCACAGAAATTCAAAGTAAATGAACAGCTTTAAACTATTAAGAATCTTCCAAACCAGTGCGAATCATTCGTTGACCACAACAAAAACATTAATAACAACACGGGTTTGGGTGAGACTTTATAGTTCTTCCTTAATAATACACGAAAAGTTGCTTTCTTAAAGGCTCTCCCAAACCAACACGAAATTAAAGCGAATCATTCGCAACGAATATGAAAGATCTCAATAAAAAAGCAACAAAAAACTGTCTGCGAATGCTTCGCTATAATTTCGCGTTGGTTGGGCAGAGCCTTAATTGTTGAGTAAATAACTCAATAATTATCGAGTCACAAAACTTTTTAATGCTGTCACAAACAGTCACAAACGATTGGCATAGAAAAAATTCGAAAACCTATGCAAAGCTCCGCCCATAACAATACAAAATTATAGTGTGGTGAAATTAAATCAGTTTTTCAATTTTTTCTCGAAAACTATTTTGTCACAAACGATTTTATTGATATATTCAGAAGTCACAAACGATTTCTGATTAATTGAGTATAAAAAAGTTTTTGCTACTACAGTTTTCAAAAATATTATGCCTAACTGGTACTTTTTTTTTAAATTTGTTAATAACTCAATAACTATCGAGTCACAAAACTTTTTAATTCTGTCACAAACAGTCACAAACGTATCACAAACGATTGGCATAGAAAAAAATTCGAAAACTTAATTTTTGGAAATTTGGAATGGCTAGCTGGGATTATCTGTAATAGTTGGTAATTGTAATATGTGTTGCTTACACGTCGTATGCACTTATCCATTGAAACCAATGTGCGCTGCATACAATCTGCATGGAGGCGCAGTGCGCGTCTATGACGAGACGTATCGTGTGCAGATGGCCTTAATATGATCTTTAAGAAATATCGATACGTCGATCTAGGTAAAAATAATAGCATGAAAGTCAACCTCACTAGTTTCAATATAAGAGCTTGGAAAAAACACAGCATTTAGGTATGCATACTTACTAGCCCCAAACTTGTTATTTGTTTAGTCCGATTCCTTAGAGGCTTAGAAAAAACAAAGCTTACACAGAAATTGTTAAGCCCCAACCTTCGTTTTTTCCCTGGACTTCGGAAAACAACAGCTCTTGCCTCTTACTTTTGTCGGATTTCTTTAATGCCCGAAAAAAAAACATTTGTTATGCAAATTTGTTAGCCCTAACAGTGTTATAGTTTTCATCTGATTCCCTTGCACGTTTAGCAAAAGGCTTCATAAAGGCTTAGCCCCAAGCCTAAACTTTCTGTCTTACCTTTAAGGCTTGAAATACGTATACGCCTACGTAGGTATATTTTATTTTTTATATAATCGTCTTTTTTCATCCAATCCCCTTGGGGCTTCAAACAAAAAAAACACAGCTTGCATATAATATGGTTCAATTTTCCTAGGGCTTGGAAAAACACAGCTCACAAGTAAATTATGTAGCCACAATCTTAGTTTTGTTTGTCTAACAGTCTTCTGAATCAGCCGTGGGGGGGCTTCAGCCCCTATAGCCCCCCCTCTGGATCCGCTACTGCCAACTGCACATGCTCTCATGCGCGAGTAGATACATTTTACATGGGAAAGCAGTTTGATGTGTTCCATTTAAAAAAGCTGGCAAAGTACTTGCAAGTACTTCGCCACCTCCAAAGGAAAACACCTTATGAATACGCCCCATTGTTTGGACAATGTTATGATCTCCAAACTCGACACATAATATTTTAAGACAACTTTTTCATTTAAGAGTAAAGCGAACGAAATCAGTGTTATTAACTTTTAATAAATTCTTAAAATAATTATATCTTTTGAATTATGAATTCTAGAAAAAAAAAAATTATCTGAGAGAGTATGACACAATCAACAAACTTTGCATAAATTACTTTTTGATAACATTCACCGTTAGAGGGTTATACGCGAAAAACCTATATTTTTGGCATTTGGCCCTCTTACAATAGCTATATCTTTGGACCAACCACTTGTATGGGACAAAATTTGACTGCCTATTAAGTAGTAGGTACATTTCAACTTCTACAAACTAAGCATACAGGTTTTTTTCAAAAACTTAGGCATTTAAGAGTAAAATTAAAAAAAAACGTTATTTTTAACTTCACACCAAATTCTTTAAATACCTATATCTTTTCAAGGGATGGTTTTAGTTTATTTTTCTTAAGGGTATAAAACAATTTACAAACTTTGTATAAACTACTTTTCGATAACATAAACTTTTTAAGAGTTGTACGTGAAAGTTCGATATTTGTGATATTATTTGGCCATTTTGAAATCGCAATATCTTGTAACAGACCACTTGTACGGGAAAAACTGTCACCATCTTTTAAGTAGAACATTTTGCTGTCGACAAACTGAGCATACATTTATTTTGAACACCTTCGTCATTTAGGAGTAAAAACCAGAAAACCGTTATATTTGGCTTTTGACCAAATTCTTAAAATTATTGTATCTTTTTAATGTTAAATATTAGGATAAAAATTTTATTATTTTCGTGTAAAGGGTCAAAATATCTACAAATATTACTTGAACATTAAAGAGTTATCCTCGAAAAAATCGATATTTTCGTCAATTTACCTTTAGAAATAGCTATATTTCCTAAGCCTATGGTTTTACAAAAAGAATTGTGTTAATCTTTTTTTTAGAGAATTGCAAGCAATACAAAGCATACTCATATTATTTTTCGATATCAGTCACCGAAAAACCAGCTTTTTCGACACTTGACCTTGAATAACTTTTTATGCTCCAGTTGGATTGACGGGGACTTTTGGGAGTTGATGTCAGTCTTATTGGATATCGGAACTTTGTCCAGGTTTGCACATTTGTATGTCTATTTTGACTGGACTAATATTATTTTAATAGTGATTTTTTTTTTACTTACACTGTTCTGGGCCAAAGCTGGGGATCCAATCAATAGTAAGGAAATTTGGGGGGATACTGATTTAAAATTTAACAAATTTCAGATTTTATTAAAGACAGTATTTAAATTTCAACTTTCTTTTATACTAAACTTGAAATCAATAAATTTTTAGATACTTATGAATAGGTACCTAAGCAATGCAATTCTATTTAATGACATTTGACGGAGAGTTTTAAAGTTTGGTAGTGAGCTGTGACTGTGACATTCCCAATTTCCTAAATAAGATATCTTCAAAAAATTCCATTTTTAATCAACTAATAATTGAATAAACTTAACATTTGAATAGATAGGTACTCATTTACATTACTATACACGGTTAAACCAGTTTTTTATTAAATTAGGTAGGTACAGGGCCCGACCCAGGTTTTCGCCACCCTGAGCAAAAATAATACTAGCCGCCCTTTGTAATGACACCTTATGAGCCATATGTCACTGCAGTGATGGTGCGATTTTTAACCGAATTTAAAAAAATTAGGTTATCATTATAACCGGTATGAATGCAATGTGCTTGGAGTTGTGTAATATTCACATCAATATGTAAGTCTACTAGGGCTTATAAACGAGCTTATCAAATTTTATGAGTGTATGTTATGTTAACATACGAGTATATACGGTATTTTAATATTTTTTTCTGACTTAAAAAAATTATCAAAATCGGTTCAGTAGTTTAGAAGATAAAGACTAAAAATTTTAAAGTGTATATTTTCTAAATCGACTTGCTTGAAATAATTGTTGCCTTCAATTTCAATGAATGAACAGAACTACTCAAGAAATCATTTATTTTATTGAAAAAAAAAATAGTAAGGGTATTCATGCAACGTCGTAAGTTTACAAATTGTGTAAAATGATAAGTTTACGCAAAAGTTTGCATGAACGACCTTTTTATTAATTTGGTTAAATGCTGTGTAATTGAATCAGCTGTTCGTTAAACGTCAAATATTTGGGCACGTTCGGCTGCGTATCTTTAGCAATCAGGATTGTTGTCTGATGTCAGCTGATGCAAAAACAACTCCACGTATCTGAAAATTTTTTTGGATTATAGATACCCTAACGGATTGATGCTCGAACGTGGGGCAAGATTTATTTGTGCAAAATTAGGTCTGTTCCTTTACTTTGAATTTCTGTGATTTTCAGTGCATTTCTGCGCATTTAAGTGCAAAGTTCTATCAAAGTGCATATACAAAATTTTTTTTACCTAACAGGTCTGATCCTTTTCTTTGAATGTTTGTGATTTTTAGTCCATATTTCTGTCAATGTTTTTTTGTTTTATATGAACTTTGACAGAACTTTGGACTAAAATGCGCAGAAAAAATGCACACAAAATCACAGAAATTCAAAGTAAAGGAACAGCTTTAAACTATTAAGAATCTTCCAAACCAGTGCGAATCATTCGTTGACCACAACAAAAACATTAATAACAACACGGGTTTGGGTGAGACTTTATAGTTCTTCCTTAATAATACACGAAAAGTTGCTTTCTTAAAGGCTCTCCCAAACCAACACGAAATTAAAGCGAATCATTCGCAACGAATATGAAAGATCTCAATAAAAAAGCAACAAAAAACTGTCTGCGAATGCTTCGCTATAATTTCGCGTTGGTTGGGCAGAGCCTTAATTGTTGAGTAAATGTAGACGTTCTAATTATTTTTGTTTGTATAAACTACGTTTTAATTCACAACTTTTATTACCAACTAATGGCAATGCGATAGTTACAGAACACATTCAGAGCTTTTTTAGTTCTCTGTTTCTAAACATATCTAATTGTAAAAGTTACAAATACGCCTAATTCAATCTCTAAAAGTCACAATGACGTTTGGATAAGTTTAACCAAATATTTTGTAGAAATACCAGAGTTATGAAAGAAGATGTCTAGAGATTAAAATGAAACAACCACGTTAGTTTAAGTACAAGAATATATTAATAGTAAAAGTATAAAGTTACAGGAAGTACATTTCAAAGATAAGTGATTTTAGACTTAGTAGAATGATAATGTGTAAGGGGGCGTTGAGTGTAATTAGTGTTGACACTTATTTAATATTATATTTAACACACCCTCTCAACACTTTATAATTAAAAAATCAAAAATTAAATGAACTTCAAATATTAACAAAATTATAGTTTTTCCGATATGATTAATATGGTATTTACATATACATATGTATGTATGAATATGGAAAAAACACTTTTAATAAATATTCAAAAATAAAATACTTTAATCTTCAAAAGTTAATCCAAGATTCTTAAAGCAAAAACGATGTTTTGGTAAGGGTGTACATTTCGTTAGAGCATCTGCTAACATTTATTCTGTTTGCAGATATTTAAGCGTTATAGTTCCATCACATATAGCTTCTCGAATATAGTGATATTTTATGTGAAGATGTTTTTTTCTGGATCGCTTTCCTTGAAAGTGTGCAATATACTGCGCGCTTTGACTATCAGTATATAATATGATCGATTCACGTAGAACTCCTAGCTCAACCAGCAAAAGCTTAAAATATTTAGCCTTTTTAGCAGCAGATGTTAACGTAACATATTCGGCTTCAGCACTTGATGTAGTTATTATAGACTGCTTTTTTGATTCCCAGTCGATAGGAGCTCCAGCCAAAACGAATACAATACCCGATTGAGATTTGCGGTCATAGATGTCTTCCGCCCAATTGGAATCGGAGTAAGCAGATAATGATGTTCCTGTTCTGCAATAGAGAATTTTTGAATTAATTGTTCCTTTCAAATGTTCAAAGGGTAGACACGGTTCATTCAAGAGGACACAAGCGTGCACAAGCTTTTTTTCAAAGCGAACCTCTGTCTATCAACTCCTACTCTCACCTCCAAGTGGTGAACATCGGGTGCCTAGTACCTTTAACTGAAGATGGGGTTCCAATCCCTGTGGACGGTTTTAGGGGGCAGCAAACGAGAGAGGGGGGGATGAGTGTTCCCACTAAGGCACTTCTCCCCCCTCGTGGTTTTCGCCTTGACGTTGGCGAGGGGGCTTACGTTATGACCCTCCAGCAATCCAGCTGCAGGGGCATACAACTAAGAAAAACCAAACAAAAAAACAGGGATGTTTATCCAAAACAATAATGAATGGTCATGCAAAGTCCAAAAAATAATGAAATCCGAGCGGGGATATACGCTCAAGTGTCGACAGAAGTCACGGCTGTCGGCGAGGGCTTGGCTTCGCAAGAAGCTAAGTCGCCAGTGACAAAAAATCTAGAAAACCCGACCAAACCCGTCTTAAATAGACAACCGAACGTGCACAACCTTGCAGCATCTCTTCTTCCTGCTCTAGATAGCTTAGCTATTGAAGGTAGGGAGACCTCGAACAGACCTCCCTCTATAGGAAGTCAAACCGAGGACGAGTTGTTGCAAGACTCGAGTCAAGAAGAGACCACGCTGAAGCCTACTGCACCCCTCAAAGCTTCGAGGCAACGCAGTAACTGCAGATCCTCTAAAAGATTCGTGAGTGCTACTGAGAAAAAGGACCCAAATACTCTCAGTTCGAGAGACAAGGCCCTTTTGAAAAAGCATAGGAAATTGGTGAGGAACTATGAACGTCAGTCGGCAACGACCGCCACTGCACCCATTGTTTCCTCCCAACCTCTATTGAACGCCAAAAAGCCAGAAAACGAAAAAGTAATTGCTGCCGCATCTAGGTCTATCCCTAAAAAGATAAACCGTGAACAGGCGGGCAATAACTCTACCGCTAGTACCGGCTCAAAGACGAAACTGGAGACCTCCAGCAAGAAACAGCAGGCCAACGCTTCATCGAACCTGAAAAGGGACGAGAAAGCACAGGTAGGCAACTCTTCTGGGACGAATCCAGGTTCATCTAAGAGGGCAAGATCGGAGGAGGCAACCAAGACTGAAGGTTATAAAAAGCTTAAAACCAACAGTTTTGACACCACCCCGATCGATCTACAGGTAGCCATAATAAGTCGAGACGACCCGGATGGGAAAATCACGGCAAAAAATTGGTTACTTGTAGAAAATGAAATCATCAAAGCCATGATGGTGACATCCGAGGATGATAGTTCTGAGGACTACACCTTTGATGGAGCTGGTTGGCGAAAGGGAGTAAAAGTGGTTTGCTGTGGGGACAAGAAATCCCTGGAGTTCCTCACTCACACAATCACCAGTATTGGCGAACTGTGGGAGGGGGCATCTCTTGGGATTCTTCCCGTCACAGCTCTGCCACTTCGCCAGCAGGTTAATATATGGATCCCTCCTCCTGCCATGCATGAGGATGCATCCATGATTAAACTGCTGGCGAAACAGAATAAGGAGCTGCCCATACTAGAATGGAAACTTCTTCATTCCAAGAAGAGTCTCAGAGGGGAAGGAAAGGACCTCTTGTTCATTATTGACAAGAAATCTGACCTTCTTCTTAAAGGGAACGAAGACGTGTTGAGATATGGTCTCGGAACCGTAAAGGTAAGGAGGCATGTTAGCAAAGGGGAGTCAAAAGCTGCTGGTGGTGCAAATTAATTTGCATCACGCTAAAGCAGCGACGCACGACCTAATGCTCTACATGTCTCAGGAGGCCGTGGATGTGGCCTTAATCCAAGAACCATGGATTCGTAAGAATCAGGTACAAGGATTAAGGTCAAAAAACTATAATCTGTTCCACTCCACGTCAGAAGGTGAAATAAGAAGTTGTATTCTAGCGAAAAAGTCGATTAATGCTTTCTTTTTATCTAGGTACAGCAACAAGGACAACGTGGCAATCAGCGTTGAGTCCAGGGAAGGTAACTTCGTCTTGGCGTCAACGTACATGCCGTACGAAGAGGAAAACCCACCATCAAAAACAGTCCGCGATCTTGTGGGTCACACCACAGCAAGAGGGACACCTTTGGTGTTGGGATGCGATGCTAACGCCCACCACACTCAATGGGGAGGTAAAGATGTTAACAAAAGGGGTGAGTCAATTTTTGAATACATTCTCTGTTCAAACCTTATGTTATGTAATAAGGGTAATCACCCAACATTTAGGAACAAAAACAGGGAAGAGATTCTAGATCTCACTCTTATGAGCAATAACGATAACATTTCTGTAGGGAATTGGAGAGTCTCACCTGAGGAATCTTTCTCAGATCACTTCAGGATACTCTTTACTCTAGACAGGAATAATAATGAGACTAAGCCCTTTAGAAACCCAACTAGAACAAATTGGACAGAGTACACAAAATGGTTGAACGATCGTATCGACCCACCAGAGGAAGAAACGCTTTCGGCAACCTCAACCATAGATACTGTTGTTCAAAACCTTACTAGTGAAATGAGAACGGCCTTCGAAAGAAACTGCCCTATATCTCGTAACATTAAACCCACTAGCCCACCCTGGTGGAACAGTAAACTTAAGAAACGAAGAACAGGGGTCAGAAAACTTTTCAATAAGGCCAAACTGAGTAAATTAGATGTAGACTGGAATTCTTATAGAGCTGAACTTAACTCATACACCAAGGAGCTAAGACGGGCCAAAAAGGATTCATGGGCTAGACACTGTGAATCCATTGAGAACACAAGTGAGGCGGCGAGACTTCGAAAGGTCCTTGCCCATAACCCCACGATTCCAGGATATATTAAACATCCCGATGGATCGTGGTCGAACTCGAGCCAAGAAACACTTGAACTCTTTATGGAAACGCATTTTCCTGACTGTAAGAGCCCTGAGGACTCTGTTTATAAACAACCAGACTCCTTAGAAGCTCTACAATCAGCACCTCAATTGGATCAGGTTATCACAGAGCAGAAGATTATGTGGGCAATAAACTCGTTCAAACCCTTTAAATCAGCTGGACCAGACGAGATAATTCCGGCATTTCTTCAACATGCTCTACAGATAATCACCCCATGGCTTAGGGTAATCTTTAAAAGTTGTGTTAAACTTAGATACGTCCCTACCAGCTGGAGAAAAGTTAAAGTTGTGTTTATTCCAAAAGCTGGGAAACCGACACACTCGACAGCAAAAGATTACAGACCAATAAGTCTCTCTTCGTTCCTCCTCAAGACGTTGGAGAGAATTATTGATCTGCATGTTAGAGACCTTCTCAATCCAAACATTTTATGCAACTACCAACAAGCTTACCTTAAGGGTAAGTCAGTGGAGACTGCGTTGCATGAGGTCGTTTCACAAACTGAGAAAAGTTTCGAGCACAAAGAACATACCCTGGCAGCATTTTTGGACATTGAGGGAGCGTTTAACAACGTAAAGACGGAGTCCATTAAATCTGCTCTGGAAGAGGTTGGAGTTGAGCCTGTCATTGTAGACTGGATTTATACCATGCTCAATGGCAGAATCATAAACTCGCGACTAGGAGATACTATTGTTGAGAAAACAGTTACAAGAGGCACGCCACAAGGAGGGGTAATCTCACCTCTCCTTTGGATCCTAGTTGTTAATAAAATTCTTACAAGATTTAGGAATCAGGGCATTAAAATTGTGGCCTATGCAGACGACATAGTAATTTTGATATCGGGTAAGTATCTTACCACCAGCAAAGATATTATGGAATCCGCACTTAAAGAACTATCTTCTTGGGCAACACAAAACGGTCTCGGGGTTAACCCTACAAAAACCGAACTAGTTCTGTTCACGAATAAAAAGAAATTAGGAGATTTTACTCCTCCCAGACTTAATGACATTCCTCTGAAACTTTCCAAGGAAGCTAAATATCTTGGAGTTATCCTTGATTCCAAGCTAACATGGAAACGTAACACAGAGGAAAGAATGAAAAAAGCACTATGCGCTTTCTACACATGCAAAAAGACCTTAGGTACACGGTGGGGTATGCGACCGCAGGTTATCCAGTGGATGTACACGACGATTGTTCGCCCCATACTTACCTATGGATCTATAGTGTGGTGGAAAGCTGTTGAAAAAGTAAGCTATCTCAAAAACCTGAATAAGGTACAGAGACTAGCCTGTATAGGAATAACGGGGGCACAGAGGTCTACGCCACAGGCAGGTTTGGAAATTATTTTAAATCTTCCACCCCTAAACGAGTACACTAGATGCACAGCAGCCAAAAGCGCATTTCTACTCAAAGAACTGGGCTCTTGGAAGCACAGCACCTATGGTCATGGGTCTATCCTACAAAGGTATGACACAGTGGCTGCACTTGATGTGAAGACTGATTATATTCCTCCTGTAATGGATTTTAACAAACACTTCTCTATTTCAATACCCGAAAGACATGGATGGGAACCCAAATCACTAATTAGTGAACAGGGTATCCCCTTCTACACTGACGGGTCTAAAATGGAAGAAGGAACAGGTGCGGGGGTGTTCTGTGAAGCCCTTAATATAAGAGAGTCATATAAACTCCCAGATGAGTGTAGTGTCTTTCAGGCTGAGATTTACGCTATTCAAAAAGCAGCAGAATTGGTACACAAGAAAAAACTGATCTCGTCGGAGATCACATTTTTCGTGGACAGCCAAGCTGCGATCAAAGCAATAGCCAGTGAGACCATAAGATCCAAAACAGTGGTAAAATGTCGAGGCATACTGAACAAAATTTGTAACACTAACCAAGTCAAACTCTGTTGGGTTCCTGGACATAGCAATATAGAAGGGAATGATATAGCAGATGAACTAGCAAGGAAGGGGTCATTATCAAATAGGAACAGTAGTAACCAATTAGACATGGGACTAGACATCCCGATCGGCGTAGTTAAAATGAAAATGGACCTAGCAACGAAAGAGCGAATCAATAAATCCTGGATTGCCAGGAACGATTGCGTTATCTCTAGAAGTCTATGGCCTAGAATTAATGAAAAGGAAACTCAGTATATTCTATCGCTGAGTAAGGAGAACATTAGAATCTTGATAGGTGTACTAACGGGTCACTGCGCCATTGGCACAATGGCCACCAGATTGGGTGTACTCGCACCCGACTGTTGTAGGAGCTGTCAGGATGTTGAAGAAGTAGAAACCATTAAACACCTGCTCTGTGACTGTCCGAACCTCCAAACAAGCCGCCTCCGTTACTTGGGAAACAGGTTTGTTGGAGAACTGGATGATCTAGCGCAGGTCTCAATGGCAAATATGAGGAAATTCATAGAGAGCACAGGCTGGTTCGTTAATGAGCCAGTCTATCTGAATCATTAGTTTAGGAGCATCTCTGCTTTCTTTTTGTAAGGGGATCACAATGGACCAACAGGCCCCCGTGTACGCAACAGCCTCTGTGCTGTGCACACCCCTCCTAACCTAACCTAACCTAAGGCACTTCTCCTTCATCCAGGCGGCAGCGGAAGAATTCTCAAGATGGAATCAACGGTGGAGTCTACAGTTCCAGTTAGGCTGAACTACTAAGTGAACACCTTATACGGGCTACTACGACATATTCGGAGCTCAGGCCTATAAGGAGCGGTTAATCCGGCTCCCCGCCCTTGGAGTTATATATATAGGGTCTGGTCCTCCAGGTTGGGGGTCGTGCCGTCGGGGTGACTTCCCGGCCACGTAAAGCTATTTTAGTTGCGAAGCATCAACAAGCCTCGGATACGGACGGATTTACTGTTGACGAACCTAGCAAACGAAATAAGGACAATGAACTTCGGATCTGCACGTGGAATGTTCTGTCTCTCTATAGACCACGTGCAGCCGAACATTTAGCGGAGGCCCTAGACTGCTACAAAGCAGACATCACCGCCATCCAAGAAGTGCGATGGGATGGGCCGGGCAAAAGAAAACTGAAAGACTGCGATATATACTACGGTGACTGTTACCGACCACAAGGGAAGCGTCTTTTTGGATGTGGATTTGTTGTTAGAGGCAGACTGAGGCAAGAGGTCTTGAGTTTCAATTATGTGAACGAACGCCTCACGACAATTCGCATCAAGGCTAAATTCGCCAACATCAGCCTGATATGCGCGCATGCCCCCACAGAGGAGAAAGATGACGACACCAAGGACGAGTTCTACGAGCTCCTGGACAAGACATATGAGCAATGCCCTAGCTATGACATTAAAATTGTCTTGTAATGCCAAACTAGGAAGAGAAGACGTCTTTGGTGGCACAATCGGAAGATACAGCCTGCACGACACCACCTCCGATAACGGACTCAGGTTAATCGACTTTGCTGCGGGGCGAAACGTTGTGGTAGCTAGTACGCAGTTCCCGCATCTCGATATATTCATAAGGGGACATGGCGAATTCCTGGTCAATCAACCACCAACCAAATTGACCACATTGCGATCGACGCAAGGCACTCCTCCAGTATCAAGGATGTCCGAACGTTCCGAGGAGCCAACGTTAACTCGGACCACTACCTCGTTGTAGCAAAGGTAATGCTACGGATATCCAGACCAAAGCCAAAACAGGGAAATACTGTCAGGAAGTTCAACGTCGGACGGCTACAGTCGCAAGAAATCGCCAGGTCCTTTTCCGATCGAGTCTCTCGCGCCCTCTTAACTAGTCCTTTGCCGCCAACTGCAAACATCGAGAACCAGTGGAAAAACTGCCAGGAAGCCATCAGAGATGCCGCCTCTGACGTGCTGGGCTTCGCACGACCACCACAGTGAAACCCCTGGTTCGACGAGGAATGCCGGCAAGTACATGCAGCCAAACAACAGGCATACAAAGCGGCGCTGCATAGAAGGACCAGAGCTGCTCGCGAGCTCTACGAGCAGAAGAGGAAAGAGGAACACAAGCTTCTTAGAAAGAAAAAGAAAGAGCATGAGAAGCGCGCGATCGCGAAATTAGAGGGATGCCACTGCAGGAATGAAGTTCGGAAGTTTTACCAAAAAGTAAAAAGAACCTCCCAAGGTTACAAACCCCAAACCGAAGCCTGCAAGGACGATCAGGGAAACATCGTGGTGGAATCGCATTTGGTGCTGAGGATATGGAAAAATCATTTCTGCAAATTGTATAACGGCGATGACGAACCGAATTCCGCTACCATGCAAATTGCACCATTCAACGTGGATGACGTAGGCCAACAATTCCGTCCACCCGATCTTGACGAAGTGAGGATAGCCATATCTAAACTTAAGTCCAATAAAGCTGCTGGAGCTGATGGCCTTGCGGCTGAGCTATTCAAAGCGGCTGGCGATGAATTGGTTAGGAGTATGCACCAGCTCATCTGTAAAATATGGTCGGAAGAAAGCATGCCCGATGAATGGAACCTCAGTATTGTTTGCCCGATCCTCAAGAAAGGCGATCCTCTGGACTGCACCAACTACAGAGGCATCAGTCTTCTTAATATCGCCTACAAGATCTTCTCTGCCGTGAACACCTGAAGCCATTCTTCAAGAACCTGATAGGTCCATATCAGTGTGGCTTTAGGCCAGGGAAGTCCACCATCGACCAAATATTCGCACTACGGCAGATCTTGGAGAAAACCCAGGAGTTTCAAATCGATACCCACCACCTTTTTATCGATTTCAAGGCCGCGTATGACAGCATCTATAGAGACGAGCTATATAGAGCAATGTCTAGTTTTGGCATCCCTGCCAAACTCGTCCGTTTGTGCAGGATGACGATGGAGAATGCACGCTGCTCCATCAAGGTCGGCAAAGACCTCACCGACACCTTTGATGTCAAAAAAGGTTTTAGGCAAGGCGACGCGCTGTCATGCGACTTCTTCAACATCGTTCTTGAAAGAATAGTGCAAAACTCTCACGTCAACACCAGAGGCACAATCTTTGAAAAATCCGTCCAATTACTCGCTTACGCTGACGACATTGACATAATCGGACGAACAAAGCGTGATGTCAGTGGTGCTTTTGTGAGCATTGAGAAGGAAGCCAAGCATATGGGTCTAACGGTGAATGAAAGCAAAACAAAATATATGCTGTCCACAAGAAAGGACACCCAACACCGACGTCTCGGACAGAACGTCACTATAGACAGCTATAATTTTGAGGTAGTCAGAGACTTTGTCTACCTAGGATCCGCTATAAACTCAGCGAACGACACTAGCGCTGAGATCAAACGAAGAATTACTCTTGCCAATCGCTGTTTCTTTGGGCTAAGAAGGCAATTGAGAAGCAAAACCCTCTCTCGAGCAACTAAACTGTCCCTGTATAAGACGCTTATCATCCCGGTCCTGATGTATGGTGCAGAGGCATGGACACTGCTAACAGTGGATTAGAACGCGTTAGGCTGTTTTGAGAGGAAAATTCTCCGGGTGATTTTTGGTCCCGTCTGCATAGATGGGGAATGGAGAAGAAGATATAACAACGAACTGTATGGGCTGTACAGCGACACCGACCTAGCCTCAAAAGTGAAAAGACAACGACTGAGATGGCTGGGTCATCTAGAGCGAATGGACACCAATGCTCCGGCCCGGAAAGTCTTTGAATCCAACCCCGTGGGACAACGCAGTAGAGGTGGACAGCGTAAAAGGTGGCGCACGCAAGTGGAAGAGGACCTCAACCAACTTGGCGTGCGAAACTGGAGACAGCTAGCTAGAAACCGAGCCGGCTGGAAGAAGCTTGTTGGTTGAGGCCCTGGTCCACCACGGACTGTAGCGCCACCTTAAGTAAGTAAGATCCTTTCAAATACCTAAGAACAGATAAAGCTAAATTCATGTGCTGCTTTCTAGGGTCTTTATTAAATTGAGACAGCATGTTTACATTGCAAGAGATATCTGGGTGGCTAAAAGTTGAAAGGTGTAAAAGACTCCCGATGATTTCCTGATATGACTGTTTGTCAACCAGCTCTCTTTCATCATCGCATGAAGGCTCTTTTTCCATTTTTGTTTTAGGAAAAAGATTATATTTTTTTAATAAGTTCCTTATATAACAAGGCTGACTTATGGATAAGGTTCCTTTGGCACGATCTCTTAAAACTTCCAGTCTAATAGTAGCTCGTGGTGCACCTAGATCTCAAATATGAAAATTAGATTTTAAATGTGATTTGAGTTTAGTATACGAGAAGATATCATTTGTTGCTACGATCAGATCATCTACATAAGTAGTTATAAAAGTAACTAAGTTGTTATTTCTTTTAAAATATATACACCTGTCATAGCTAGAATTGATGAAACCATCCTGTTTTAAAATTGTGTCCAATTTTATATTCCACTGATGGCCAGATTGCTTTAAACCGTAAATAGACTTTTCAAGCTTACAGACTTTATTTTTACCATGAACAAATCTTTCAGGCTGCTCCATATAGATATTTTCGTCCAAGTCCCCATAGAGAAAAGCTGTAGAGACATCTATATGAAAAAGGTCTAAGTCCTCCTCTGTAGCAATAGCGTACAAAAGTCTAATTGAACTTATTTCGGCAACCGGAGCGAACGCTTCGAAATAATCTATTCCGTACTGTTGAGTGTATCCTTTGGCAACCAGTCTAGCCTCTCTGCGTTCGACTAAGCCATCAGGATTAAATTTGGTCTTAAAGACCCATCTGCAACCGACAACGTTGGCATCCTTTGGTCGATCTACAAGTATCCATGTCCCGTTTTTACTCAGGAGCTCCATTTCCATTTTCATTGCGTCTTTCCATTCATCCACATGCTCAGACATTTCTATGTCTTTCATTGATTTCGGGTCGGTTAAGTTCACAAGATTTGCTGACTCATTAAGTGGCATTACTAAATCGCTGTTAGCATCCTCAAAAGTTTTGTTTTCTTCTAATTTGTCCTTTTTTATTTTCAGCTCAGTTTCCAGCTCTTTTGAATCACCCTGTTCTGAATTGTCATCTCCTGTAAGCATGTCATCTTGTTTTAAATCATAATTTAAATACTTACTATCAGTTTGTCTACAACCAGATTCTACAAAAACTACATCTCTACTTTTTAAAATTGCACGACTTCCTCGCTTCCACAATCTGTAGGCCTTAGCATCTTCACAGTAGCCAATTAAAACGTATTCTTCACTTTTTGGGTCAAATTTACCATTCTTCCCATCCTTGGTCAAAGCAAATGCTTTGGCACCGATTTCTCGAAAGTGAGAAACATTTGGTTTAATTGAAGTCCACAGTTCTTCAGGAGTTTTTTCATTATTCGGTTTAGTTGGGCATCTGTTGCGAATATATGCTGCGGTATTAACAAGCTTGGCCCATAAAAACTTGGGCAGATTGGCTTCAATCATCAGGCAACGTGCCATTTCAACGAGGGTTCTGTTAGCACGTTCTGCAACCCCATTTTGCTGGGGAGTGTATGCGGAAGTAAATTCTTGTTTTATTCCACTTGCTTTATAGATTTCAGAAAAGGCCCTACTCGTTCTTATCTGATCTTATTCTTTTAATTCTGAGGTTCATTTGATTCTCGACATAGTTCTTAAATTCTATAAACTTCTCCAAAAGCTCAGATTTTTTACCAATAAAATATACAAATATTTTCCGAGAATAATCGTCTACAAATACAATAAAATAAAGTGACTTACTCAGGGATTCGGTTCGCATCGGTCCGCATATGTCCGAGTGGATAAGTTCCAAGCACTGTGTTGTAGACTTTTCCAGCTTTTCTGCAAAAGACAGCCTAGTCTGTTTCCCTCGTATGCATGATGTACACTTAAGCTCAAACGCATCAAAATCCGGCAATCCAGTGACATAACCTTTCCGCTGCAGTTGTTTCAAAGATTCACCATTTAAATGGCCCACTCGATTATGCCACATTTCGAAGCTACTCGCACCTCGTGTTGAATTGTCTTCTTTGATTTCGAAAGCTGCACCTCCAGTTGGATTAACGATGAAAAGTCCCTCCTGCTTCCTGGCACTCAAAAGCACCTTTCCTGATTTTTTTACAATTGTTGCACCTTCGCCTTTAAATGTAACTTGGCCTCCGCAATTGGTTACTTTATTAATTTAAATGAGATTCTCTTTAAGATCTGGAACGTATAATGTATTATAAAATGTGCACTTCTGAGATTTGTCACCTATTTGATTGAAAATTGATACCTTACCAATTCCCATAATTTGTACCTTTTTGTCATTTGCTAATTTTACATACCCAATGTGGTTTTTTGACAGGTTAGAAAATAATTTGTCATAAAAACACATGTGAGAGGTAGCCCCACTATCCACACACCATCGACTTTCTTTACCTGTGCCAATTTTGTCAACAACTTCTAATGCATTGGATGATGTTGGCAGGGATAAATACTCTTGCATAATAAATCCACTCTCGCTTTCATCATAAACCTGTTTTGCTTGTTGACCAAAGCTCCAGCATTCCTTCGCTTTATGACCTTTTCTTCCACATCTCCGGCAATTATACTTAAACTCTCTTGAATTGTCAAGATATTTACTATTGTAATTCGTTTTAGGCTTCGCATTTCGTTTATTGAATGTGTCATTGTTTGAATAATGATGATTGAAATTACCTCGTACTTTTAATGCATTATTTTCGCATGGTTCTCGTTTTTTATCACCAACTTCCATTAATCTTATTCGCACTGTTTCTAACTTTGGACCTTCCTCTTGAGCATCAAAGGCAGCTTGCACGCTTTTATAGTTTTCATCCAGACTATCTAACAATAAAATAACGAGGAGATCATCATCTAATTTTGCATCTAGCTCTGTGAGCCGACTAATTATAGAAAAAAATCCTCGCAAATACTCATCCATTGTCTGTGTTGGATTCATACGGATATTTAGAAGTTTCCTAAACTCTTCCACTTTTTGCCGCACGCTCTTTCTGTTGTAGCTTGATTCCAGGAAGTCCCACACTTCTTTGGAAGTGTGAAGATTTTTGACTAGCGCTACAATGTGTGGTTCCATTGCCAACAACATTTCGCTCCGCACATCCATATCCTTGTCGTCCCATGAATCTTGTTTCTTAACGTTTTCCTCCGGTCGTTCTTCCTTACCCTGAACTATCTTCAAAAATCTTAATTTGTGAAGGATCCCCTCCATCTGCAAGCTCCAAGTTGGATAATTTTCACCATTGAAAAGAGTTATCCGACCATGTACTGGGGTTAAATTTGCCATAACTTATCAATTAAAAAAAATACTACTTTTACTCCCAAAATATTTGTTTAAATGATATGCTCTTTTTATGTACAATCTTCTGGGCCCATAACCTGTAGAAATACCAGAGTTATGAAAGAAGATGTCCAGAGATTAAAATGAAACAACCACGTTAGTTTAAGTACAAGAAAATATTAATAGTAAAAGTATAAAGTTACAGGAAGTACATTTCAAAGATAAGTGATTTTAGACTTAGTAGAATGATAATGTGTAAGGGGGCGTTGAGTGTAATTAGTGTTGACACTTATTTAATATTATATTTAACATATTTGGTTAATTTTCCGCAGCAAAATCCTTGGATAAGATAAACCAAATTGTGTAAACCATTTCCCATACAAAATTTTACAGTTCATTAACCAAATCATTGCCCTCTAAAAGTACTTGAGAGTGCTAGGACGCCATATGGCCCTAGGCTCAATGATAGGAAAATCCCTATGCACACCTCCGCGTGGTAGAGGGCGGGTAACGCTAACGTGCAGGGGGACCGAATAGATGCCGGGATAAGCAGACAACCCAGCTATGCTGGTCAGGGCACAAACTTGTCCTCGGGATGGTTAAAAGCCCCCTTAAGGCGGATGAACTGCAGGTGGCGGTCAACGGCATGATAGTCTGGTGGCGGAGGAGCTTTTTTTGGTAAAAGGCCAACGGCAGCAGCAGGTAGCGTCTGTAACCCATATTGGGCGGCTACAAAAGGCGTCTGTTTTCCCATAGTGGGCGGCCTCGAGCAGTTATGTGTTTGACCATACAAAAGGCGGGTGTGCCTGTCAAATCAGAGCTTATGTATGTTATTAATCATATCTCGGAAAACACCATGGTGGAAGGATATATGCAAATACATGAATTATGACAACAAATGGAATTGAGTCCCCAAGAGGTAACTTTTTTATAGAAAATCCTTCTGTAGCTTCGGCTGCAGTAAACCGCACATCGGATTTGGGGGTGCGGCATCCTTCATGTACGAGCGTCAATCAAGACGCCATAATAATAAATGAATCGTTGACAAATAGAAGAAGTCTTTCAAGAAGCGCAAATGTTACTTTTGGCTACCGCATACGTACGAAAATCGGAGCATGGAACGTTCGATCCTTGTACAGCGATGGTAGATACGAGCAGGTTGAGCGTGAAATGCTTCGCCTAAAGATCAGTATCCTGGGCATAAGCGAAACTAAGTGGAGAGGAAGAGCTGAATACAGATCAGACACTGGACAGACGAGAATGCTGTATTCCGGCGAAGATGAAAGAGAGGGTGGCCAAAGACTGCATGGTGTCGGAATTATGTGAGAGTGAGATTAATGACAGCAAGGTTTCGTTCAAAAATTCGTAACGTCACAATTATTCAGTGCTACGCCCCCACAAATGAAGCGACCGAGGAAGACAAAACCGCGTTCTACACTCATCTTAACTCGGTTTACAGTAGTGTTCCGAGAGCCGACATCATAGTCGTTATGGGAGACCTTAATGCCCAAGTCGGTTCAGACAATTACGGACTGGAACGCGTGATGGGAAGAAATGGCGTGGGGTCACGGAATGAAAATGGTGACTTGCTTGTCGACTTTTGTAACGCGAATCGTCTTGTGATAGGTGGGACTGTATTTAAGCATAAGACGTGCAACAAAATCACCTGGGTGCATCCGGATGGTCAAACCGAAAACCAAATTGATCATATCATGATTCAGCAGCGATGGAGGAAGTCTATGTGTGATGTCCGGAGTATAAGAAATGCCGATGTGGGAAGCGACCACCATTTGGTTCTGATGAGTCTCAAACTACGAACCGCTGCCGTACAAAAACCAGCGCAGGATGCAGCAAGGAGCACAAAATTCATTACTAATGCTTTAAATGACCCCAACATATGTCAAAACTATGTCACCACCCTTAACGACAGAGCCTCGTCATTAAATGGAATCCAGAATTCAACAATTGATGAGATGTGGGGTGAAATTAAAAGTGTTTTTATGGATGCTGGATCCGAAACTGTACCCAAGCGAACGAGACGTAGAGACTCTTGGATATCCCAAGACACCTGGGATAAGATCGAACTTCGCAAATCGTTGAAAATCCAAATAAATGCCGAAGCTGATGTTCAACGAAAGGCTGACTTGCGAAGAGAGTACCGCATTGCACATAAGATGGTCTACCGCTGTGTGAGACGTGACAAGAGGGTGAAGTTGGATGGACTCGCAGATAATGCGGAAAGCGCTGCCAGAAGAGGAGATATCCAGGAATTGTACCAAATAGCCAAAGATGTTATCGGGAAAAAAAGCAACACCAATCATCCTGTAATGGATGTGGATGGCACACTTTTGGTATCAATTGAGGATCAGCTTCGTAGATGGAAGGACCATTTTTGTGCCCTGCTAAATGAGGATTCAGTTGAGCAGAGTGCTGAAGTGCCCCAACTAAACGAGATGCGCAGGTCCTATAGGGGTATTGACATCGAACCCCCGTCAGAATCGGAAATTCGTACATCAATAAATCTCCTCAAAAACAACAAGGCAGCTGGACTGGACGGAATACCAGCTGAATTCCTGAAAGCCGATCCCGTAGCAGCGGCTAGTATTTTACATCCGCTGATACAAAACATTTGGGAAAACGAAAGCTATCCCAGGGACTGGAAGGATGGTGTGATTGTTAAGTTGCCAAAGAAAGGTGACTTAAAGAATTGCAACAATTGGCGTGGTGTCACCGTTTTGTCCGTTTTCCCAAAACTAATGGCAACCATCATTCTCGAGCGAATAAAGGATAGAATCGAGTCTACACTCAAGAGGCATCAAGCTGGCTTCCGCAGTGGTCGATCGTGTGTCGACCATATCAACACCCTGCGTATCGTCCTCGAGCAGTCGATGGAATTTCAATCACCGCTTTACCTCATGTTCGTGGATTTTGAGAAGGCCTTTGATCGAGTTAACCGAGAATGTATATGGAGATCGTTGCTTGGTAGAGGAATTCCACCAAAAATTGTTGCCATTATTAAAGAGTCCTACAACAACGCAAGGTGTTTTGTTTTGCACAATGGGCAGCTATCCGACTCCTTCGTAGTGCAACAGGGTGTGAGACAAGGGGATGTTTTATCACCAATTCTCTTCCTGCTGGCGATGGACGACGTATTGACGGCCAGTGTTGGTACAGCTGAGCGACTGGGCATTCAATGGAGACCGTTCGAAAGGCTCAGTCATTTAGACTATGCCGATGACATATGTCTACTGGCAAATAACATCAGTGGGCTGAACGGGATGTGCCAAACACTGCAAGTGAAGGGAGAGTCGAGTGGTCTAAGAATTAACAGCAAAAAGACAAAAATAATGCTCACAGGCTGCTCCACACAGCAGCGTATTATTTTACAGGAGACGCCAGTTGAAGGAGTGGAACAATTTAACTACCTTGGCAGTATTGTTTCTGCAAACGGTGGTACGGATCTGGACGTTAAAAGTAGAATAAATAAAGCTCGTGCTGCCTTCGGTACTCTGTCCCCAATTTGGAAATCCAGTCAAATCTCCTTACGCACTAAGTTGAGATTCTTCGAATCCAATGTCAAATCCGTGGTGTTATATGCTTGTGAAACCTGGAAAGTCACGTCTACCATTTCGAAGAAATTGCAGGCTTTTGTGAATCGCTGTCTTCGCCACATCCTAAAGATTCGCTGGCCACAAATAATATCAAATGAGGAATTGTGGCGCAGGACAAGTCAAGAGCGGCTGGACGTCGACATAATAAAGCGTAAATGGCGTTGGATTGGTCACACACTGAGGAAACCAAACAATGAAATTGCAAAGCAGTCCTTTGAATGGAATCCTCAGGGTGCACGGTGGGTTGGAAGACCAAGAACAACATGGAAATCAACTGTCTTAGCGGAAGCAGAATCCCAGAGAAAGACGTGGCCACAGCTTAAGTACCTTGCAGCAGACCGTGAAGGATGGAGACGTTTTGTTGACGCCCTATGCCCCAGCCGGGGTTACAGGACAAGATGATGATGAACCAAAAGATAAACTTAACCAAATCGTAAACTTAGATATCTAGTGTTTTACGAAGTTGCATGAATATACCCCTAGTAATTATTTAAGCCACAAAAATAATAAGACATTCTTAAAAATATACGAAATAAATCAATTTTTTTTTGAAAATATCCAAGAAAAAAACTGAAATAGTATTTCCTCCCCATTTTTAAATACATCCTCTATAGTAGGGACTTTCATTTCGACCTAACGGGTTGAGCTTTAGTACACTAAGGGTGGTATTCACCGACGGCTCATAACTCATGAGGCTCATAAACCTATTTACCAAGCAATAATAGTGAATATTTATGAGCGCTCATAAGACTTATGAGTGGTCCTGACCACTCATAAAGTTATGAGCGCTCTCTCCGAAAACTAATTCGAAAACCTTCGAAGTAACCCTTCAAGAAAATTCACTGACTCATTTTGTCGGTACTTTTTGGATCCTTACAAAAAATGAGTCTCGCACGCACACATATTGTAAATCCCTTTGTCTTCAGGAAATTTATTTTTTGTTTCAATTTTTTAAGTTCTTTTTGTAATTCACGCGGTGAAAATTTGGAAAAATAGGATAATAAAAGGTGTATGTAATGAATCTGTTCCGGATAGAAAATTACAGAAAAGTACAAGATTGTGTACTCCATGAGTAAAAACCTTGCCCAAGCTGTTCTTCATTCTATAACCATGATGTTTTTGAGAACAGTTAAGAACAATTTTTCCTGCACCTACTTTTGTGGTCGAGAAAGTGAGTGAGAAATGTCGAAGTACCAGTACCAGTTGATTTGTTTGTCTGGGATAATAATAAGCTAAAATTTATCTCAGAAAAACTTTTTGCTTAATCTGACAGCTTTGACAGTTTTCACACATTTATACTGTTCTGGGTCCCAATTCCGCAAGGGTGACTGATTTTCTGTGTACACATTCCATTCACACCCAAAACAAATGTAAATAAATTTGATTGATTGTGCATGCGTTATCTGTCAAAAACTTAAAACTCACTCTTGCCGAATCGCAAAAATCGATTTGCACACGAATTTCTGTGTACACAGAAAAAATTCACTCTTGTGGAATTGGGACCCTGATGTAGTTTTTCTTAATTTAACACAGCTAATATAAACCAAAGTTTGACGTCTATCTCCCCTTCAAGCGAACGAGTCCATTTTCGATCCGCAAACGTAGTAGACAATGTACGAACGAAATAATTAGCGAAACCAAAAAGTAAAGTAAGAACATTTCCCTATATGAAACAAACTAAAACGTGCAATGATCTTCACCCCGAGACAAAACTAAGAAAATAAGTGGAAAGAAATTAAAATCACTGTAGTCACAAAGAATTTATTTATGTGCATGCAACACTCATTTTTTCAAGGATCCAAGAAGTACCGACAAAGTGCGGTCATTTCTGAAAACAGTTTGATTTCACAGTTTGGGGGTACCTGTGTCGAGATTCAGCTAATTCAAAACCGCAGGGAGTGAGTGAGATGAGTCACTTTTCGTCGAAAATCGATTCAGCTAGCAAAAGTGAGTGAGTGAGCGAGTGAAATGAAATGTCAGATTACTCGCCAGATATTTCCGCTGTGACTTGGTGTATGTGTTGGTAAATTTCCAGTTTTGGATAGGTATGTGTGCTTTTCTCAAGAATTTTTATTCATGGATAGGAATCGAAAAAAAAACAACAACGTAGATAAAAACAACTACCCTTTAATGATTCTTAAATCGTATTTTATTATCATATGCACATATGTATATGTATATTAAATAAAATAATATTCTATTCACTTTCGACACTATTTTTTTTTTCTCAAGGGTGAAAACTCACATTAAACTTTAATTTAAAAAAAAAATTATTGAAACAAAAGATACTCCATTATTAAAGATTCCAATGTTTACATTGTTGTATTTGTTATTTCATTTCATTTGCGTAACGAGTGTGACAAGTAGGTAGAATTTAACTCTTTTATATTTATTCTTTGTCTCATGTTCGAAACTCAATTCGAACTTACTCATTTCACTTGAATAGCTGAATCACTTTTGCGAGTGAAGTGAGATGAGTCAGCGAGTAAGGCGAGTCATCTCATCTCACTCGCTGAAATAACTGAATCTCGGCACTGGGGAAGAGAGAGTTGTTCTCATTTTCGAACTTCGAAAAAGAGCAATGAGTGGTTGGTGAATAGCACAAATATAATTTGAGTTAGGAGCCTCATAAACTTAAGAGCCGTTTATGAGTGCTCGGTGAATACAGCCCTAATAGTATACATGTCCTAAATTTACTTTAAAAAAGTGTTGCCAAGGTGGCAACACTGTCAGAGGGACAAGAGAAGGGTTGCCACTAACCAATTTAAACCCCGAAATGTTGCTTATAAATCGGAAACCAAGTGTCGTACGTTGACCCGAGAACTCCTGTTGGATTCAGAACCTTTGAAACCATAGGACTACATTAGCTGCGTTTTTTTTGTATGTCCGTATGGAGTTTGGTGAAAAAAACGATATCGGGACATTTCAACATTTGCCTTGGTCTGCCATTTTGTTCTGAACTATCTTACCAACTAAAATTTGACATTTCTATACAAATTATCGATAACACAAAGACAATGGTAGTCTGGCAATACCGTTTTTATCGGGATAAAAGTTAACTCCAGTTAATTATCTGGACTTAGCTAACTCTATATGAACATAGGTGTACTTGTATTTAACATTTAAATTGTTTTGCTTTGTTGTCGTTTTTTTTCACACACTTTTATTAGGACATGCAAAAAAACACAGCTATTATTGATTTTCTCCCACCCCTCCCGTTGCACGAAGGGGGTGGAAAAGTCGTTCTGGGAAAGAAAAATTGAAAAGCCAAGAAAAGTTAGAAAAATATTTTTATTACTAAATTTTAAAGATGTTGTCGACGCAGAATTTCACAATCTACTACATTACATTCAAAGTTGATTGAAAGCCTACTTTGTTTTTTTTTAAAAAGCCACTAACTTTCAAAGTGCTGGGGAGGTCGGATATGAAAGATTAACAAACTTAAATATTTATCTTGGTATAATATAAGCATATGACACATGTTTTAAGGGTATTTTTGTGCCCGTGCCACCTAAAAACAGAAATGCTTTATCCGAGGTACTGCCTCTTGCGAGGAACTGACAAATCCTCCAAGAATATACTTGTGATCAGGGTTGTCGAAGTACTGCAATTAAAGTATTTGTACTGCTTTTTGAAACTCCGTACTGCTGTACTGCTAATACGAGCAAAGTACTGCTTTTTTGAAAATTTGTTCTCACAAAATTTTGAAATCATATCCATCTGTCAAGCAATGTTTAATTATATTAATGGTTCTCTAGCCCATGAAATTCAGACTTTTCCGTACATTGACAAAACTCCTACAAAGCTGAATTTTGGTGGGGCTTTGTTTTGACGTTTTAAGCAAATTCCAACACCACCCTAAATTTTGGCTGAAGAAAGAAGAAAGGGTGTAAAGTTTAGTGTTTTGCTAATTTCTCGAAAACTATTAACTTTTTGGAATGAAATGAAAAGGTAAAAATTGTAGCTTATTCAATTTCATAAAAAAAATGATTATGGTTTTTTTCATACAACCAATAGATTAGAGTAGTTTCTCTAAAAAAAAGAAAATGATAAATAATAATAAAGAAACACCAAGATGGTGCATTGGCTGTATGCTGTATCTAATGAGAATATCTTGTTTCTGTTTACTAATGTGTATTCGAATTTTCCTTATTGCTTTCTCACTTGCACTGGTTAAATTTTTTCGTTCAGTTTAATAAACAGATGATGAAATCCAGGGGAGGCTCACGAACTGAATTTTAGCTAAAAATGAGCAAAAAAGATTGGTGCAACCCAAAAAAATTTATCAGTCCGATACATTTTAACTCCATTTTAACAAAAACCGCTTTTAGTGAATTTTGGTGCAACTGGGCATTAGACAGTAAAATTATCTAAACCTATAATAGGTACCTATGATGCACTAATGAAGTTATAGCGGTTTAAAGTTGGTCTTTTAATTATGCAATATTAAAGGAAGGAGGAACAAATAATTTATTATTAATATTGAATAAAGCTCATAAAATTCTACCCAAAAAATATTAACTTTTTTCGTAAAAACAATC
Source organism: Dasysyrphus tricinctus (assembly GCA_963921185.1). Taxonomy (NCBI): domain Eukaryota; kingdom Metazoa; phylum Arthropoda; class Insecta; order Diptera; family Syrphidae; genus Dasysyrphus; species Dasysyrphus tricinctus. Next base: position 202,106,123 of record OY992530.1, on the reverse strand, counting down.
GATTTTGAGAAAAACTTGCACAACCACAACAAGAGCTGTTTATGTAATGAAATCTTTTCAATACTACCATTGCAGTGTTCTAGAGTTATATAGGTAATGAGCGGGTATTTGATAATTTTTAATTAGCAATATTTGCATTTGAACAAAATTAAATGCATTAACAATTATGTTTGTATAAATATGTGTTTTACTACCGTACTGCTGTGTACTGCTATTTTTTCCTCAAAGTACTGCTTTATGAAATAGTGAAACGACAGCCCTGCTTGTGATGGAAAAGTGCTTCTCATTTAGCCGTTCGGACTTGGCAAAAAACTATAGGTCCCCTCCATTCCTGCCAACAACACGCACACAGGAATGGTTGTGAGTTGTTAGTCACTAGGCCCTGGTTCTCCACCAGCTCTTGCGCCACCTAATTTATTCTTTTAATATTCTGCTTGTAGTTTGGTCGGATTGATAGAAATTTTAAAAATATCTGAATAATAAAAGATGTTCCCAATCGGTATTTTTTGAGAATTTAGGTCGCAAAAGGGGAAAAAAGCTTGTCATATCGGTACAATTGATTTTATGCCTGCAATCCGGGACATTTCGAGTAAATCGGAACGTCTGGCAGCAATAATGTTATGCTTCATACCAAATTATAACAAAGTACCTATACAAATAAATTAAGCTTATGATTCAAGTAGGAAACGACACATTGTTAAAAATCCAAATACAGAGTAGTATTATTGTCCCTGTTTGCATATGAAGAAATTCCAGTATTTTCTGCGATTTGTGAGGGCGAGCGGGGTTACTCGCAGAAGAGGGAGGGGGATGAAATATTTTAAAATATTTGAAAATATTCGGTGTTTAAAATTGACATTCTCTTTTGTGTTGCTTTTCCTATCCAATCCAACCAATCAAATCGTGTCTTTTATAATGAAAATACGAAAAACACAAAGACACATCACACTTTCGTTCTTCACGTGTAATCAAGCACATTGACATTATACAACACTCTTGTGCTTGTGTTGGTGTTTTATCGCATTCGCTCAAGATAAGTTTTTAAATGTTTGTCTTTTATTTTTCCGCTTCATAAGCAGTATGAATAGTTTGTCAATGAATAGTTTACTGAAAGGCTTTTTTTTTATTATGTACGCTTTGGTCGGTTACAAAACTTATAAAGTAATTTTTAAGTAGCTGCCAACCAGCCCAAATTTTCAATTTTGCCGCCCTCAACTTTGCCGCCCCGGGGCAAAATAGATTGAGCCCTGGGTAGGTACTTTTGTTAAGTAATAAGGTATCATTTTGTGATTTGTTCCAATTTCACAAATCGATGTGGCCTTATTTCACTCTGAAAAAGTAATAGGGCCAAATGTTGAAATTCGGACTGATTTCGCTTCGCCTTATTTCGGGGACCCCCATTGGGTTTATCAACTTTGCACTAACAGTGCAAAGTTTTGTTGTCATAACTATAATAAGATATACCGGCTTCAGTGAAGTATCAAATAAAAAGTTCACCTTAGAAATTAATTAAGTACGGAGCATAGGTATTTAGCTTTTTTAATTCTGTTAACTGGAGCTTTTTAGTAGGAATCAATTAATTTTATTGTACATAATGCAGTTATTTTTTCATTCAACCGCTAATTTTAATCAAATAATTTTAATCAAATAGATTTTAGATAAGCGATAATTTTAATCAAATAGATTTTAGATAAGCGAAATAACTCATGAAATAATTGTGAAAAATGCTGCGTAATAAATTTGATGTTTCAATTTGCCAGTTTTTTTTCTGAAAACTTTGAACACCCTGTTATTTTAACAAAAGTGGTCATTGGCCATGCTTTTCTGATTTCGTCTTATAAGGAAATAAGTATTAATACTTTAAATGATTTATAGACAATGATATTTTTAGAAATGTACTGTTTTTTTAATTGAAATGCCCACTGTTCCTCCGCTGAGTAACCTTGAAAAGAAAAGTTATTTTTACAATGTCTCGGCTTTTAATCAATCCTTCTAAGGTTTGCTTCTATTTTTGGATGGTCACTGATGTCTTGATTGTTTTCACTGATAAATTTGTTTGTGTATACAAAAGAGATTACACATTTCTACATTACAATAGATTAATCTCACATGTGTAAGTGTCTTCTGCGAGTGCAATGCACAAACGTGTACTAAGAAAACTACATATTTGGATATTGTTATTGTTGTGGTAATGTGCGTTTCTTACACGCGAATTCTGGTTGGTTAAATAATGTTTTATATAAAATTGAAGCTGTGGCATGGGCGAGTCATTTGCTGTTGAGTTAGGAGGCCAGCACGTTTAATCTTTTTTGCATTTCTAAGGTAATTGAATTAGCAGTAACAAATTAAAATAATTTTCAAATATTCAATTTAAAAACTAACCAGAATTAGATTTCAGCGCTTAGTAGTTAAACAAATTTGTCAAGATGTGTGATGATGATGCAGGTGCCCTCGTCATCGACAACGGATCCGGAATGTGCAAAGCTGGGTTCGCTGGAGATGACGCTCCAAGAGCTGTGTTCCCTTCTATTGTAGGCAGACCAAGACATCAGGGTGTAATGGTCGGTATGGGGCAAAAAGATTCATATGTCGGAGACGAAGCTCAAAGTAAAAGAGGTATCCTGACTTTGAAGTACCCCATCGAACATGGAATCATCACTAACTGGGATGATATGGAAAAGATTTGGCATCATACGTTTTATAATGAGCTACGTGTTGCCCCTGAGGAACATCCAGTTTTATTGACGGAAGCCCCTCTTAACCCAAAAGCAAATCGCGAAAAAATGACTCAAATTATGTTCGAAACATTTAACTCACCAGCTATGTACGTTGCCATTCAAGCAGTTCTATCCTTGTATGCTTCTGGCAGAACAACCGGTATTGTATTGGATTCGGGTGATGGAGTTTCACATACTGTACCCATCTACGAAGGTTTTGCCTTACCGCATGCTATTCTCCGTTTGGATTTAGCTGGACGGGATTTAACTGACTATTTGATGAAGATTCTTACTGAAAGGGGTTACTCGTTTACCACAACAGCTGAGCGTGAAATCGTAAGAGATATAAAAGAAAAGTTGTGCTATGTTGCATTGGACTTTGAACAAGAAATGGCAACAGCTGCTGCTTCAACCTCTTTAGAAAAGTCTTATGAACTACCTGATGGTCAAGTTATAACAATTGGCAATGAAAGATTCCGTTGTCCAGAAGCCCTCTTCCAGCCTTCATTCCTGGGAATGGAATCTTGTGGTATTCATGAAACTGTTTATAATTCAATCATGAAGTGTGATGTTGATATCCGAAAGGACTTGTACGCCAATTCTGTTTTATCTGGTGGTACTACAATGTATCCAGGTTAAATTATTAATTTTTATTGTTTTAGTTCAATTTAATGAAAAATCTATCCTCTATAGGTATTGCCGATCGTATGCAAAAGGAAATTACTGCCTTAGCGCCTTCAACAATTAAGATTAAGATTATTGCTCCACCAGAGAGAAAGTACTCCGTATGGATTGGTGGATCAATCTTGGCATCTCTATCTACTTTCCAACAGATGTGGATTTCGAAACAAGAATACGATGAATCAGGCCCAGGAATCGTTCACCGTAAATGCTTCTAAATTGTTAATATTATTATGTATTATCCTGAACGTATTCAATTTTGTCTGCTTGGAATGGAACGTGGACATAATGTGAACATTTCTTAGCATTATAATAGTCATAATAATATATTAAGAAAACTAATGCAATGATTAACAATCTACCGCTTAAATGGATAAAAACATCAATAACATCATTAAATTCGAGCACGCTTTCTTATATCAACCGAAATCATCAAATATCATTCTTTTATTTCGATTAAAACAAGTATGTGTTAAGTAATTGATTAAAATACAGAGTCATACACTTACTTTAAGTCATTTAAACATTTAAAGAGGTTTTTCATTTATTGTGTTAAAGAGACACATAATATTCAACAATTTTTAAAAGAAAACACACTAGAAAAAGCTTTTTGATTTTATATGCACACTTATATTGGCTTTTAAAGAAAGCTTCCGTTTGATTTGGCACATTAAATTTTAAATTTCACCCAAAATGTAAACATTATGGTATTGTATCTTAACACAGTGACAGAAGGTATATATTGGTGGGAATGGCACTAAAGTTGTTTTACGAAACCAAGAGAATACAAGGAATTTAAATGAAAGTTGAGATCTGAATGCAATAAATTGCAAGTTGCAACGGCATGCTCATTGAAGAAAATAACAATACTATAATCGAAATCATCGATATACCTATGCAAATATAAAGAAAATGCATCCATTATTTTAATCAGTTTGATTGATCGCTTAGTTGAAATTGAATTTTTAAAGTAACTATAAGAACATTTTTGTTAGACCTTTTTCACTTCTTCAAACAGCTAATTCAATTGAAATAATCGTTTCGATTAAAAGGGGAGGCAGATAGCTACCTTCATCATTTTTCTGTACAGCGTGCTAAGCTTCGTTCACTTTTGCTTTCGGAAATGAGGTACGCTCCAGTGGCCCTTTGAGAGTTAAGGTAGACTTGAATAAATACTATCAGATCTTTGCCGAAGAGAGCTTACTACCAGCGATATCGAATTGCCAAACACAAATTAAGTGCTTATCAGGCTCATCACTTAAGGCCCAACCATAATAGACATAAGCAAGCATAAGCTAGTGTCAAAAATCCAACGAAAATTTGCTTAATGCTTGAAAAAATTACCTCCTTTAGCCAGTGGCGGACTAAGCTTGTTGGAGGCCCGGGGCGGCTATGCTAAATGGGGCCCCTTATGTGATCAGATAAGAGAACGAGTAGTTTGATGTTTATAAAATAAAAAATAGTTTTTCTTATTTTTAAATTTTAGGCAAACTAGCAGTAGATCAGGGATGAAAAATTGTGTTTCCGCAATGTATCGAAAGTTAAAAAAAAGTCTATCAAATTGTACTTTTTGCTTCAAAGACATAATATTTTATCCACATTTGTTGATGTATGTTTGTTTTAAATGTGTGCGATTTTTTTTTAGATCGGTTAACGTTAACACGTGCCGGCAAGCACTTGAAATTTCTCATACAAGATACATAGAAACTTCTCATTCAAAATTATGAAAAAAGTGTGAAAGTGGATGGAAAATCTTTAAACTTGGCACATTAGACCAGGAAAAATAGCACAAATCGTATGGGGAACCTTGAAAAAATTAATTCATGAAATATTAAAATTGGAATCGACGCAGAATTGCAGTCTCTATAACATATCCAAAGTCCCCAAAATCCCCGCATTGGCTTTTTGTGTAGATGCATTTGAAGAGGTGCAGACGGGGAGAATTTGGAGGTCTATCAAACTAAAATATTTGTTTGGGTAAAACCTAATCATATGATACATGCTTTAAGGGTAGTTTTTAACGCTAAATCTAATGAAACCAAATTCAAAATGATACAACCACCCAAAAAGAAGTTAAAGTCCTTTTTATGTAATGATGACTTTTTTTCAGGTACAACAGGTAAAATATGACCGAAAACCCTTTGATAATAACGGTATGTTAATGAAACTTGAAATGAATGTTTCATTTGTTATAGGAACTAAGAATCAAGAGAGTCCCTAAAAATATCCATGGTGAAAGGGTGTTTTTTTTAAGGGGGAGGGACAACAAAGACTGTTAACCATAACACCCACGTAAAAACTCTTACACTCATGAAACTCGCCAAAAATATTAAACTCTTCATGGCAACCAAGAATCAAAATAGTCCATACAAATATCTTCGTTCTAATAGTGTCATATGTGTCATGTATCATATACCATACTTTGTGTATATACCTCAATTACACCAAATCGGAATTTTGGCTCAAATCTTCCAACTTCCTGCCAGATTTTCCCTCTCTTTAATAAAAAAAACCCCAGAACAAATATATTTATGAGGACTATTTTGATTCTTGGTTGCCATGACAAATTATATATTTTTGGCGAATTTCATGAGTGTAAGAGTTTTTTCGTGGGTGTTATGGTTAACATTCTACACTTGCCCCTCCCCCTTAAAAAAACACCTTTTCACCATGGATATTTTTAGGGACTCTCTTGATTCTTAGTTCCTATAACAAATGAAACATTCATTTCAAGTTTCATTAACATACCGTTATTATCAAAGGGTTTTCGGTCATATTTTACCTGTTGTACCTGAAAAAAAGTCATCATTACATAAAAAGGACTTTAACTTCTTTTTGGGTGGTTGTATCATTTTGAATTTGGTTTCATTAGATTTAGCGTTAAAAACTACCCTTAAAGCATGTATCATATGATTAGGTTTTACCCAAACAAATATTTTAGTTTGATAGACCTCCAAATTCTCCCCGTCTGCACCTCTTCAAATGCATCTACACAAAAAGCCAATGCGGGGATTTTGGGGACTTTGGATATGTTATAGAGACTGCAATTCTGCGTCGATTCCAATTTTAATATTTCATGAATTAATTTTTTCAACCTCGGAACCCATTTTTCCTGGCCTACATATATTAAACACCATGAGGAGTAGGTATACAAAACAAATTATTTTATTTTTTTTTTTTCAAAAATATTTACCCCATTAAAAATAACAGTTAATATCGTTGTTTTAGTGAATTTATTGTCATTTTATTTTATTTATTTTATGTTTTAAGAAATGGCTTGAAAAATTGGAGATAAACTATTTATATTTTGAAAAAAGGTATATTTTGATCTAAATGTCACCTAAAATCACTTTTTTTCTGGAGTAGTACAAATTTTTCAAACATTTCAGATTTCTTAGAGGTTTTTTAATCCATCGACATCGTAGCCATCCGTCAATGGAATTTGACATGTCTTGACGGACTATACCTAGTAGGGTGTGTCACTTTGGTATGGCGAAAAAAATACTGTTCAGATTTAAAGTCTAATACCCGCCAAAAGTTGCATTAGAATCGTAGGAATAAGAATATATGTAGCCAAAAAAAATCAAAAGAATAAATAGAAACAGAAAAAATGATACAAATATTTTAACTGAAAACAGAAGAACGAAAACGAAAAGAAATAAAGCAAAAAGAGTAACATTAAAAAGAATGACTAGTGGTGGAAGAGGGGGAAAAACAAGAAATGTAATTCGCCGTACGGCAGTTAGAGTCAGTTGAAAGAGAGCATTCGCGAAGTTAAGACGCGTTATTTAAATTAATAAAGAAATTATAATGATTACCGAAAACGATTGTTGTTTAATTTCGAAAACGAATGAACAAAATTTATTGATAGACGATTTATCCCTTAAGCCCGTATGACACTACATTTTTTCTCTCATTTTTAATGAACTGCAAATGAGATAAAAGCAGAACGTACAATTTCTTATTCGAACTTCGATAGGTTTGAGTGGGTACGCACTATATCCATAAATGTAAAAATGTCGCAAAAAATGTATGAAAAATGTGACTTTCAAATAATATTTGTCAGGTTCTGGCAGATTTTTCTTGACATTTCAGAATTAAAAATCAAAAATAATTTCAAGGTTCACTCAGTTACAAAAGAAAATACACATTGAACCCTACAGAACACTAGTTTATGATGTATATTCACTTTTGGGACACATTGTAATTGTGAAAACTAATTTAGAGAAATGCTATCCCTTTCTTTAAAACTCTTCTTGTCCCTTTTTGGCTCTGCTGACACTTTGATAGATTAAATGAGAAATACAATGAAGAAAAAATGTAGTGTCATACGGGCTTTAAATATATAAAAAAAATTTGAAATTAGATGGTGTTTTGGCTCGCTAAACAAGAAGGTTTATTTTCAAAACCATGTTTTTATTACTTTTTCTGTCTATTGCTTGGATATGTTTATAGTTAATTTGAGCTGATTTAACTAATTTAAATAATTTTGTACAAAGTATACAAACAATTAAAAAGAAAAAAATACAAATTTGAATTAAAAAATCGAAATCACTCAAAATTGTATTTTTACACAATTTTCAAGTGCGACAGATATTAATAATTTTTCTTAAATCAATTTTTACTTATCAAAAAAAATGTTATAGGATAATTTTATGTCACTGAAAAAGAAAATGATACTCAAATTTTTTTGTAAAGAAACGTTTTCGAAATAACCATATCTAAAAGGCATTAAAAAACATTTTTTCGCCATATTTGACCAAAAAATGCGATTTTGCACTTTTTTTGCAATGATTTTTTTAAAATTTAGCTAACTAAAAATTTTGTAATTTTTTTTCAAAAATCCATTTTGATAATAAATTTAATTCTCTACAAAAAATATTTTCAGAGTTATGTCAAAATTTTGCTCCGTTTTCGAGTTATATGCAAAAAACCAAAATTTCTCCAAAATGCACCCTCTCATTTAACAGCACTCCGTGGTTTTCTCATCCTCAATGACCCCTTTGAAGATTGTTACAATAAAATCCCATGAACGTCTTATGCTATGTTTCCACCTAAGGTTTATCTCAGTTTAGATTAAATAAATCTTTTTGGTGTTTCCACCGCACAAAAAGATTTAAAAAGATTAAATCTGACACGCTTTCAAAAATGCAAATGGCGCTTCATTTTTTTTTATGAAGTGCGAAAGAGACAGAATGTTTTATTCGTATCAAACAATGAAGAATTGAATCGAGTCTCGAATGAATCGTTCAGCACCATGTTAAAATAGGTTAGTTCGATTTGTAAAACTATTTGTCCTAGGAAGATTTAATAAGATTAATATCTAATCTCCAAGATTAACGAAATATATTTGTATGGTAAATCTTCAAGATTTAAAGAAGATTTGAGGTAAATCTTATTAAATCTCAGATTAGCGTTAGGTGGAAATGTAGCATTAGTTCCTTATTGCCCTGTTTTTTAGGACGTAATCAATAGCCTAAAACAAACGTTTTTTGTGTTCTTTTCAAGCTATTTTAGCGAGCCAAAGCCAATAACTTAAACGAGAATTTCAAATGAAGAAGTTTAGTTCTAATATTTACCTAAAGCAACTTTTTGGAGGTATTAGATGTGGAAATTCCAGAGTTGAAATAAATGACACACCCTAATACCTAACTATATTATACTTTAACCAATTGACATAAAATCTTATTTTTCCAGAGCAGTAAAAATTTCATTTTTTTCGGATTTTTCAATCCATCCAAATCGTATTGTTTTTAAATTTGGATCAAATTGAATTTGAATCGGAAATAAATTCAGGGAAATGAAAATGATCAAAAGATTGATTGATTGAAATGATCGAATCATTTTGGTTATCGATTCCTAAACGATTTGATCATTTGAAATGAACGATTTACACAGCTCTAATTTTAAAATTGAATTGAGCACTGAATATTGAAAACAAAACTAGTAGGTAAGTACTTATTGACGTACATTTTTGAGAAAAGGTAGTTTGAACAAAATAATTCATTTTTCTTATTATTATTTTAAAGAAAATTAAATGTAATATTCTTTTGAAAATATTGTTTTCGGGGGCCCTATACAATTTTGTTTCTTGTGTAATGTACATAATGACAAACATTATTATGAGTACCCATTTTCTTGCAAAATCGATACTTTTGTATGGTATTTTTACATTTATGTAGCAAAATACATTAAAGCCAAAATTTTTAATTCTGAAATATCTAAACTTTAAAAAAATGTAGCATTTTCTGCTTTAATTCCAAATTAAATAGATTAAAAATGCAAAATATGATAAAAAAGTGGGTTACATCATTTTTGCACTCACAGCCTCATATATTTCTTAAAATATAAATACATACATCCAATAAAATATAGTGTTTGAATTGGATTTGGGGGCCCCGGACATCGGGGGCCCGGAGTGGACCGCCCCCCCCCCCCCCCCCATGCCCCTACCTTAGTCCGCCAGTGCCTTTAGCCATAATTGACTTATTCACACATAAACGAAAATAAAAAAACCTCCTCCTTCTTCCCGCATTCAGATTCCAACATTGTGCTTTGTTCCGCATTTCTAATAGATACATGTACAAATGTGATAACAATTCAACAAAAAGATTACACATATGTTCAAATTCGTAAAACGATTCAAACAGCTGTGTACGTATTTTGTTGCCTTTTGTGTTTATTGTTTCCATTTTAAACAGCATTTCTCAAATTTGCTTAAGTTGAGAGCCATTTCATTGGCTCTCTCTCAATTTCGCGAAAGTTAATGAAACTTGACGAAACTGAGCAGACGGCTTTTATGGGAGAAACCATAAAAGGCTGTGTACTGGCTCGGTGGCGTAAGCTAAATTAAGCTCGGTTAGTTCTATTATAGTTGGGCCTTTAGTGTAGTCTTAAGGTAGAACTATAATAGTCGGAAGGGCACTGAAGCTAATGTCAAAAACCCACGAAAAGTAGCTTTCCGTACCGAAAAAAGGGGAACACACCCATAATGTAACTTTCATCTTTCTCTTTTTGGCATTCCTATTTAACCAAATGTCAGTTTTACTTAAGTAAGGTGCGCTCGGGAGCGCACCTCACTTCCGTAACCAAAGTTGAACGAAACTTGACGAAACGCTCCACTTCGCAATTATAGTCGCGTCAAATGCTTTCCCTGTGTATTCGCTTGTTTTCTTCCGACCACTTAAGTGCCCCTCCGAGCATTATTGTTCTAGCTTTAGTAGTTAGTAAGCAACAAACTACTTAAGACTACTACACTTTACAAAATAAAATTAAAAACAATAATTATAAAATAACAAGTACAATGACATTGAAAAAATCAACAATTACAAACATTTAAGAGCGTGGTACACTGGTCTTCAATGTAGCTTTGAATATATTCTTACTTATATTAAAATAAAAAAAATTTGAGTTCAAATTCAGAATGAAGTACATGCGGGTAAAAGACTCATGTATTCCATAATTGGTACGGTGTTGAGATATATGCATTAGTTCTAGACTACGAGTGTTGTGACCTCCCCTACGGGAGTTAAGGCTAGTACAAGATAATAAATCAGGTGCATCAATAACGCCCGTCAAAAGTTGATGAATAAGTACAATAAGGGTATTCATACAACAGCGTAAAGTCGTCGTAATCGTTGTAAACTTTTAAACTTCGTAATTCTGTCACAATTTGCATGGAAAATTTTACAGTTCTACGAAGTTTACAACTTTACGATGTTTACGATGAGTTTACGCTGTTGCAAGAATAGAATACCCTTAATATCATTATTAATTCTCCTTTGTGCCAAAGTTTGAATCTCAAGAAGCTTAATCCGGTGTTCGTAAGGAGGAAGATTATAAGGATCGGACCACGGTAGCCCTTTCAAGGTGAAACGTATAAAATTACGCTGTACTGCTTCTAGTTTATTCTTATGAACATCGTTAAAAGGAGTCCATACCTGTGATGCGTATTCAAGATGAGAGCGAACAAGACTGTTGTAGAGAGCGAGGGTAACATCCCGAAATTCCTTAGACCATCGTTCAACAAACCATAACATAGGGTTTGCCTTGTTGACGATTAAATTGATATGCTTCGTAAAATCAAGATTAAAAGTAAAATGAACCCCCAGGTCTTTGAAACTATCAACACGACGCACTATGTGCCCAACTAGGCTTTTGCGTCTCATAAATCTGTAACTTTTTAGTCTTTAGAAATAATTCGCTGAAATTTTGCACACATCATCTTGAAGATACTACCAATAAAATAGGTAAACAATTTTGAAGTGAAATTGATTTTATTCACACTAAAAAAATTTCAAAGATGTGCATCTTTACCAATTATGCACAAAACACAATTTTTGATAATTTTTTAATTGTTTATTTTATTTGAAATATTTTTTTTTGTTCAATTACAATCATACTTATGGAATAGTTTTGAATGAACAACAACAACTTGTGTGTGTTACCACCAAGTATATAGGCTGGAGTTATAGCTATTTCACGAGAGCCACCTCGATCATCAGACTCCTTTAGTGGTGCTTGCTTAGTCTGGTTATGCTCATATTAATTGAAAAACTCTTTGCCGTCATCTGGGAGCGAACCATGAACCTTGCAATTCAGAGGCCGATGCACTACACACCGCGCCACTGAAGCCACATGTTCTACTCAATCCCAATGCAGGTTTTGTTGTTTATCAATTGCAACAGCGACTAGCATTTTTATTAACACACACAAGCTTGCTATTGTTCAGTCGGTTTCTTTCTTTTTTCCCCATGCACCGATTCGTATGCCAACAATTCGTTGGTCATACAAGGGGGGGGGATGAGTTGAAAGAGTTGACACTGGTCAAGAATTAATTTACAATTTAAGTTGGGTTTGTGTGTATATGAAAATCCACACAAGTGCAGTATGCTGCAAGTGGCTTCAGTGGCGCGGTGTGTAGTGCATCGGCCTCTGAATTGCAAGGTTCATGGTTCGCTCCCAGATGACGGCAAAGGGTTTTTCAATTAATACGAGCATAACCAGACTAAGCACCACTAAAGGAGTCTGATGATCGAGGTGGCTCTCGTGAAATAGCTATAACTCCAGCCTATATACTTGGTGGTAACACACACAAGTTGTTGTTGTTCATTCAAAATTATTTAATATAAATTGACGTATAACTTGCAGCATAGCATACTGCACTTGTGTGGATTTTCATATACACACAAACCCAACTTAAATCATACTTATGTACATGTTTACATAATTGTATGTTATAAACTTATAAGAATATATATTATTATATTTTAAAGTACAAATTCAGTACAAAAACTTAACAAAAAAAGAAATAGAAACTGAATGTAGATAGTTGTAGGTAATATCTTATATTTCAATATTAATTTTCAGTATCTCACATAATCAGAAAAAACAGACATATTCAATATACATAGAGTACCTAGGTATGCATTTCACTTGCAAAAAGTTTTAGGGGTGTATAGGTGTATTGAAGAAATTGAAGGATCTTCTTTTCAACTCAAGAGGCTATTAATATACTTATTTATTGATATAATTATTTATTGATTACGAAATTCCACAAACTTTTGGGGTCAAGCTTAAGGGAACTTTCCATTTTTTTAAGATATTCAGCGTATAAATGATTGGAGAGTTTTTTAAACTTATCGAACAAGGAAAAATACAATTCTCGGTCCTCAAGGGACATACTTTTTACGAAGTTCTTCCAAGCTCTGTTTCTTTTATTACAAAGAATTTTGAGTTCTTTCGTATACCATGGATGGCAAAAGCTAGAGTATTTGGGTATTTTGTGTGGAAATATGTCATTAATATAGTTGGTTAATACTTGATACAAGTATGAAACTGCACTTAAATGCTCAGAAAGCTACTAAAAATTAGCTTTCCGAAAGTTAAAAGAATATGAACAGCCTTGTAAATTACTATTATTGAGTAAATGCCTCGTCAAAGTCAAGAAAAATGTCATGATATAAGAATAACCATACACCATGGTATTTATATATGTTTGATATTGCAGTAGTAGACTCTACCACTACAATACTAACAGCGTCAGATGAGAAAACTAAATCGGGTATTCGATTTAAATAGGTGGAAGTTGTCGGAAGCTTATGTCAAAACCAACCGAAAAGTAGCTTTTCGAAACGGCAACTACACAAGTCACCCATAATACACTTAAGTGGTTTAAAAGGAAAAAAAAAGAAAATATAAATAATAATAGCTGTCTTTTATTATCTCTTATAGGGATCCGGATCTGAATCAACTTTTACGCCTAATACAAAAACAATAATTTGAAATCGGGATTTCAAGATCCAAGAATAAATTTTTAATTCTGAACATCAGATGACAATTTCGTTTCGTAGATGTTGTCAGCGATGTGCAAGAAAAAAGAAAAAAAGTTAAATGTCAAAAAAAAAAAATAAATAAAATTTTCATTCGGTCTGCCACAGCTCTGTCCGTCAAAAAATTTGGAATTGATTGACAGTAATGTGCTCTGAAAATATATCTCAAGCATCACCATGCTCCACAAGGAATGGTTGTTGCAGAACTTCGGGTAAGATATCTTTCCGATTATAATTAACTTTTTCAGTTTCTTACTATCATCTCCATACCACTCACTGTTGAAAAAACGCTAGGAAGTTCTTTGTTGATGCTCAGACTGCTATTTGGGGATCGGAAAAGATCACTGGTTATGGAGCTAATTCTGTTGATAAGTCTATGTCCATTTTTGTTTGTCTTCTTATCTCATCCTTAATCATCATCGGTTTTTAGGAAGATTCTGATATTCCCATTTCTGCTCTGGCCTCCCAGAACTAGCACATATTTTTTATTGGTTTTGAAGGATGTTCACATCAGGAACAAACTGTATGCTATTGTGTGTTCTCAATATAATAACCGTTTTCCTTTGAGGGTGGCAAAGTACTGTTATATATCCTCTATAGTCGTGATGTCATATTATATCAAAATCTTGATTTCAACATTTTTACGAATGTGAAATTTACCATATTGTATCGAAAAAGGGACTTTCAGTCCAAAACTGCGAAAAACTATAAGACTTTCCCCGGTAAAATTATAATTTTTTTTTGAGCTACATACACTTCTCGTCAACTGAATACGCACAAACATTTTTGAATATATTTTATCCATTTTTTCCAAACAGTGATGGTTATTATGCCATCTGTTGATGGTAAAAATTTTCGTAACATATAAATAACAGAATTTCAAAGTTTTATCCAAAAACAACCGTGAGTTTTTCCTTCAACCACTTCCAAAGTGTAACTTATGCAAAGTAGAAGTTTTTTTTTGAGTCAACTGAATAGGTACAAAAATTAAAATTGGTATTGGAATGGAATGAAACAAGTTTTTGTTTAAGTTTAGTAGTGGGTACTTCCACCTTTATTTTTAATTACTTCGTAAATTCTATCCGGCATGGAATCGTATAGCTTTTTAATGTAATTTAACGAAATTTCGCTCCACGCTAATTTGATTGCAGAAATTAAGGTTTCTTTGTCTTCGAACTGACGACCACCCTCATAAGCTTTGCGTACTAACCATCCCCAGACATTTTCTATGATGTTTAGATCAGGTGAGTACGGTGGCCATTGAAGCAACTGCACTTGTTGCTCCTCTATCCATGTTTTTATTATGCGCGCTGAGTGAATAGGCGCATTATCATGTTGGTAGGTCCAGTTTATGGGTCCAAAGATGTTAGAAAATTTAGGAAAATTTCTTTCCAAAATTACTTTATACCCAGCTGCTGTCATTCTTGATGTTACAACCTCGAGCTCAACTGTTCCATAATAACTGACTGCTCCCCATATCATGACACCTCCTTCACGACTATGATGACGCTTTAAAAATCTTTTTTCTTTTCTTAAGTCGTGAAAATAGAAGTTGAACCCATCAGGGCCATCGAAATTAAACTTTTTTTCATCTGAAAAAACCACGTGATACCATTCTTTTTTCCAACTCATGTGAAGTCTTGAAAAATCTAATCGCAAAATTTTCCGTCTCTCGTCAAGTGGTGGTTTTTTCTTAAGTTTCATTCGTTTAAGATGGCTTGAGTTGTTGATTACTCTTAATACTGTTGAGCAACTTGCGTTTACGTCGACTTTTTGTTTTATTTTTGCCACAGAATCAGAAGAATTTGATGCATATCTTAAAATTCTTCGTCTCTCAGCTGCTGTTGTTGCTGTTTTCTTACCTCCCTTCATGTTTTTGCCGTATGCATCTTTATTTTTCAAGTAAGAATAAACTACATTAAAACTTCGGCCAACTTTATCAGCTATTGCACGTCCAGTTAGGCCTTGGTCTCTAAATAAATCGATTTTAGCTTTTTCAACACTGTTAAGACACGTAGATCTACCCATTTTTCTTAAAATTTGAAATCAAGAATTAAATTTTACTGAAAACACTAAAATCGTTAATTTAAACTGTCAAGCACTCCAAAAAACTTATAAACAACGAAGAAAATGGCGTTGTACCTATTCAGTTGACTAAAAAAAAAACTCCTACTTTGCATATAAAACACTTTGCAAGTGGTTGAAGAAAAACTCACGGTTGTTTTTGGATAATTCTTTCGGAACTATCTGCTTAACATCTTAAGGGAATAGTTAGCATCAACAGATGGCATAATAACCATCACTGTTTGGAAAAAATGGATAAAGTATATTAAAAAATGTTTGTGCGTATTCAGTTGACGAGGAGTGTATGTATGTATATCCTTTTCAAATTTGGCATGATTTTCAAGTTATACCAATAATATTAAAAAGTGGCCAGTGCGACCATTCTCTCAGAAACGCATGGGTGAATTTTCAGTTTTAAGCATGCTTATGGGTCAAACAAACATATTCAAAAATAAAACCCTTGCACGTAATTGTTCCTTTACACCCCTCATTTTATGGTCTATTCAATAGGCTATTGTTATTATATGAACAATAATAATAAATCCAGAAAGACTTTTAATCTTTTGGCAAAACTTCAAACCCTTTACAGGTACCATACTCTAATATGATCATCAAAACAGAAAATCCTGATTTACCTGCGTTTTACTTTGATCCTCTAATCTATCCTATTTCCCATAGACATTCTGTGAAGGTAAAATGATTTCCTTGTTAGGCCTGGTTCACACGAGATTGTACCACACGTTTTTTATCGCATTCGGTTTTTACCGAACAAAAATCGGGTGTTCACACGATATTTATATTCATTCGTTTAAAACTCGAATAGCTGCAGTATAATGAAAATTAATGGAAAAGTTTGAATTTGTGAAGTATTTTATTTTTATCTTTTTAAGGGGAAGGGCTAGAATGCTGAAATTTGGACGGATAATACAAAATATTGATTTAAATATAAATTAAAAAAAAATAAGAGTCCTAGAATACCGTTGGACTGAGATAACGGCATTATTTGAGCACTTTCACATATGAACTCATATCTGTTAAGTGCATTGATGAATTTTCTTGTTGTTTTAAATATAACATTTAAATAAAATTACGGTTATTTTGATACCTCATTCATTATCCTACGCAGGGTTACCTCTGAAAATTTTCGGAAGGAGTCAAAAAAAGGAGTCCTGGCTGAAAAAAGGAGTCCCATCAAAACTTCAAGAAAAACATGAAAATTTATTAGTGTTCTAATTTAACATGGTTTATTTAAGAAAAAAATAACAAATAGCTTCTTTTTTAAACAGAACAATAAATAAAAACTTCCATCTTTTCATTTTTTTTAGTAGACATAAGTTAATCTCAAAATAAAAACAACAATTACCTAAGTTTCTTTAAATAAATAAACAGTTGCTCTTCTTAACAAAACAAAACAAGATTCTTAATATTAATATAATATTACATATCGAATATCACTTATATTATCTATGTATATTTTTGAATTCAAATCCAGTCTTCTAGTTGCTTATAATCTAATAGAGTAAGTGCAGAAAGCATTGAAATGCAGACTTCATTTTTTAAGGCGGTTTGTAAGTTTTTTCTAAATAAGAGTCAATTTATAAAAAATTCTTTCTGCGCAAGGGCTGCTATGGCCCATTTTAAAATCTTTATAACAATATAAATTTTTTTAAATATATAATTTTGAAAAAGTTTTCCAATTGGTTATTTAAATTGCACTCTTCAAACCACAACTTTCAATGTTATTCAATTCAAAATATATTTTAAAACGACTATCTTGGGCATTTATTTCTGGTAATTTGTATTCTTCAATAATTTTAACTGGATGAAGGGTAAAGTTATGGGATATTCGGATATCAAGGAAAAATAGTTTAAATCTTTTTGCATCTTAATTACTTGCCTTTGAATCTAATATTTTAGAATTGAAAGCTTGTTTATCATTGGAATAAAAACACGAGATTATTCGATTACTAATAATTTTGTTATATGTACTAAGATTATATCTTTCAATAGTATCACAGAAATTAGAATTACATAGATATCGCATCCAGTACAAATAAAAATAATCATTTTTTCAATATTTTGTGTTTTGGCGTTTTGTATTTATGTCTATGTATGTAAATCTATCTTTTTCAACATCATATTATAGTCTAAGACTCACACAAAATTCATATTACTGAGACGTAGTCCCACGATAAAAAAATCTGTCATTTTTGTTTGCTTTGCGTGCGATATCAAAGGGCACGGTAGTGCCCAGCCAAGTTCGCGGCACTACACCCTTCGTACAGGAACAAACTCAGGCGATTTTCAACCCCCCTCTAACTTCAGTACCAATAAAGTCAGAAACTTCAAAGTCGCAGTATTTGCTGAACTGATCAAACACAGGTGGCTCACCAAATTTCAACTCTTTAGCATTAGTAGTTCCCAAGATATAGGACTTCAAAAATCGCAAAAACCGTAACTGACTGACTCCCTGACTCACTGACTCACTGACTCACTGACAGATCATCAAAATTATGGAGCACTTCCCGACATCGTAGAAACTTGAAAATTCGCACAACAGTAGGCCTTGTGGTACATACAAAGGAAAAAATCGAAAATCTGCAATTTTCTGTTCAGGGGGCGTGGCATCCACCCACTTCCTTAAATATTCTATAAATTATATGGAGCCTTTCCGATTGTTCTAGAACAATGAAAATTGGTAAGTTGGTAGGGTTTGAGGTACTTAGAAAGAAAAAAATTGAAAAATTGGAATTTTCCATACAGGGGGCGTGGCATCCACCCACATTCTTAAAAATTCTTATAAATTATATGGAGCACTTCCGATTGTGGTAGAATGATGAAAATTGGTAGGTCGGAAGGCCTTGAAGTATTTAGAAGAAAAAAAATCGAAAAATTAAAATTTTGCATTCAGGGGCCGTGGCATCCACCCACATTCTTAAAAATTCTTATAATTATATGGAGCACTTCCGATTGTTGTAGAACATGAAAATTGGTATTTCGGTAGGACTTGAAGTACTTAGAAAGGAAAAAAATCGAAAATTTGGAATTGCCCATTCAGGGGGGGTGCCATCCACCCACTTTATCAGAATTGCTATTATATGGAGCACTTTCGGTTGTCGTAGAATTATGAAACTTTGTAGAGCGTTAGGGCTTGATTTTCACCTGGCAAAATAAATCTTTGCAAAAAGGTGTGAAATCACAACAAAAACATAAATGTTAAAAAAGGAGCCAAGTTCTTATGTGTACAAGAACCCTGTGCGTAAAAAGTCAGCCAAAAAAAGTAATGAGATCTAAAATATATGCCAAGTTTTAAGTTCATGAAGTTTAATATCAAATATCTTAAGAAGAGTAATATCGAAACAATTTAAATCATGACAGAAATTTGGTAATTAATGATTACTGATTAAAATTTGGTGGATTTACTTGGCAAGTTTTCTCTCAAATACTAAGGGTATTCATACAACAGCGTAAAGTCGTCGTAAACGTTGTAAACTTTTAAACTTCGTAATTCTGTCACAATTTGTATGGAAAATTTGACAGATTTACGAAGTTTAAAACTTTACGATGTTTACGACGAGTTTACGCTGTTGAATGAATACCCTTACTTACTTAATCACAAATTTAAAATGTATGAAAACTTGACCAGTGAACCCACCAAATTCTAATCAGTAATCATTAATTACCAAATTTCTGTCATGATTTGGAATTGTTTCGATATAACTCTTCTTAAGATACTTGATATTAAACTTCATGAACTTAAGACATATGAAAGGAAGCTTAGGTAAACGAAATCGATGCTGCTTAATGCAGAACTGCCTTTGAATTGAGCACTTAAATGTCGGAATTTTTCTTTTTGTAACCACTAGAAATTTTTCACAAACTGAATAAAACTCAGAACCGTTATTACAATTTTTCGCTGGTAATTTACAACTACAAATTTTGTATTGAAGAATCTGCTATTTTTAAATTTTGTGGGCTTCCAATTTGTAATTGTAATTACAATTTTGTAAGATGGTGCAATAGGCAACAGGTGTTTTTTCCAATACAAATCGTATGGATACCCTAAACCTGCGATGAGCATGTCTTAACATGAATATTAATAGCTCAAATTTTCATAGACGTCTTTTTTCGCTCAACTGAAACTTGTGAACCTGTTTGAATGAAATGAAACAATTTTTTTGAAAACTGTGTGATGTAAACAAAGGGTGGAAATGAGCTTCAAGCGAATTGAACTCGTTTATATTATAGAATTCAATTAATATTTGTGCGTTTATGAAAAAGAGTCCTAAAATTATAAAAGGAGTCAAATTTCAATCATTTTTAAAAAGAGGAGTCCTGGAGTCCCAGCGTTTAAAAGGAGTCAAAATAACTCTAAGGAGTCCCGAAGGTAACGCTGATCCTACGTGGTATATAAGCGACACAATCTTGATTTTAAATTGATCGAAAAATCAAAACAATTGCATTGAAATTACCTGCTTGGACCATTGTCCACGACCATCCACCAGCGAGAAGATCCCGTTATCTACATGAAATTTTTTTTATTAAAATTTGATATGGATGGCTTTAAAAAATTATAGCTCCCGTTCTACTTATTGGATCTTCAAGATTAAGGTCTTTAAAGAAAGCTGACATAACGGGCTATATTGTGTAAAAAAAATCATTGAGGAGGGGCAAAAATTTTCATACTAAAGGGGTGAATAAAGCCCAATTCAATTCCATTTATTTTATTCTAAATTCAAATGTCGATGAAAATTTTTATAATTTAAAAAAACTAAAAACGCATATTTATTGCCTCATTTCTCTTCTTTATTTTAAGAGCTTAACCTACAAGATCCAATGAGTATCACCGGAGTTATAATTTTTTTAAATCAACCACATCGGTCGATTAATTTTTTTTGTGTACATCGGCTTTTCTCTCCAATGAAGCTCATTCGATGCCAACGAACAAATACCCAACGCGGATTTTAACCGTGTGAACGAGACTATATAAAACTATACGCCACTGGAAGACGATACGTCGCAATTCATTCGTTTTTTTTGATAAGTCCGTTGAGTATTCGATTAACGTACTTAGCTGAGTACGTTTTCTTGCCGTACAAACGTCGTGTGAAAGGCTCTACCCAAAATATATACGCCACTGCTCATTCGCACGGATTTATACTGCAAAAAATCGTGCGGTACAATCTCGTGTGAACCAGGCCTTAGTATACATAAAGTCCAATATTTATATTTTAGTCCCGAACCTTTAACTTGATTTCTAGTGGTCGTATCTTCAAGATGAGGACCTTATAATACAGAGAAAGAAAATGGGTAAACTTTGTTTGAAAAAATATTGGAAGTTTCATATGTATATGTAGGTAGACTGTACTCTTTAAAAGAAAGACCATAATAAATGCGCAATGATTATTTATTTGGTATTGTTAGTTAAAATTAAAAAATTTATAAACTCAATATTGCCCATTCCATTTAAACAAAAATAATGCAAAATGAGGACCGATAAAGGTACGATTATGGATCTTTGACTAAAAAATGTTTTTTAACTGTTTTTGGGTTCCATAATGCATACATATATATGCCTGTATGTACAGCAAAAGCATTAATTTTGCTGGCCATTTCAGTAGTGTTTTCTACCCATTTTACTACTGAGGCTTGAAGGCTGTGGGGAATAACGATCAGAGTCACATTTGTCCGATTTGGCAGAATTTAAATTTTAAGATTTCAAGTCTCATATTTTGAACTCAGGTTAAATAATTACACTGGTCACGAAGGTTTTGTTACAGAAATCAAAGCATACTTTTCCATAGGATTTTGGTGTGCTGAGGCCTATTTCATAAAACTATTAAGGCCCCGACCCATAGAATCCGTTGCGTCCGTTGTGGCGACGCATTCAACTGACAGCTCGATAAAATACATGTTTGCTTAGGGCCATTCCACACTATCCCACTGAGTATTAACACATGTCAAAAAAGTGGGAAGAAATCATGTATAATAGTGTGGAAACAAAATATGAAATTTCATCACACACAAATTGACAGCGCATCCGACACGATTTGACATGTGCTTATACCTGTTATTACCGGTTATGGTGAAACTGATTTGTATTGATGCAAGTGTGGAAGAAAAATATGAAAATCATTATTATCACACAAATTTGGCAGTCGTATGAAATTCTTTCCCACTTTATTGTGACATGTGTTAATACTTTGTGGGAAAGTGTAGAGGCAATTTTATGGAAACTGGCCCATAAGCAACGCAAGCATCGGACGCAACGGACAGAGTAGCCGAGCTTTTAACTTTTTCTCTCCGGCTGATGCGTAAACAAGAACTTTTTTGTGTGTGTTTGAATTTCAAGTGGTTGTTATGTGAGTGTGTTTGAGTTTCAAGTGGTTGTTATGTGCCTGTGTTTGAATTTCAACTGGTTATTATATTATGTGAATGTCAACGCATTCATTGGGTTACCTCAATCCGTCACATCCGGCAACGTCAATGACGGAGCCATTGAACGGACGCACCGAATTCTATGGGTCGTGGCCTTTAGTCTTGTAGTTGTAGATTTTTAGCTACAAGCATAGGAAAGTATGGAGTTGTAAATTTGTGTTTCATAAAGATTTGTATACACTTGTAGTTGGGAAAATTCAAACTATTGAGAATTGATTACGCTTCTACAAAACTACAAGTCCGTAATAACGATATAAATATAAATAAATATTTAATTTTGTTGGAGCAGAAGCGAGAGCCCCAATATTATATTTATTTATATGGGGAAAAATTGATTTGGCTCCATTTTAAAGTCTTCAACTTGATAAGGGTCGAATCTTCAAGGTGAGGAAAAAGTTAGATTGTGTTTGAAAAAATATTTGGGAGTTTCATATATTATTTAAGAGAAGAATAAGAAAAAATGCGCAGCAATTGGTTTTGCTCTTCAATGTTGCCCAAACCATTTAGACAAATATACTGGAAAAGGAGAACCGATTAAGACATGTTTATGAACCTTTGACTAAAAAATGTATTTAAATTATTGTTTAAGTGAGTTCTACTCCATGTATTGCGCTTAGCCCAAATTCATTTGAAATTCTTTATTTGAACTTAATTCATTCGCTCCACTAAAACAGAAAAATATTATCTTCTAATGTTCTTCAAATTCATGGTCATATGAAGGGTCCAGGGGAAAAACGGCTCAAGTCCACTTTTTGAAAAAATTAAACAAATGATGACATCTTTTAGATTTTTATGAGAACTATCTGATGTGGTATAGCTCTCTTCACATAGGATTTTGAAAACTCGCAAAATAGTACACTTTAAAAAAAAAAACTTTTTCCAAAAGTATTTTTTTTGTTCCAAACATTAAACGAAGCCATATAAAAAAAAGAAAAACTTGTGAATAGACCTAGTAACATGTCAGGTAAATAATTAAAACAAAAAAAAAATTAGGTATTCTAACTACATCCGGTTGAGGTCCTGTCGTACAAATTTAATTGTAAAAACGGTCCAATGTCACGCTTTGTGAAAATTATTTTCTTTTCAAACTCTATGTTGTAAATCTAGAGGTGTCTGAATAAAAAGCAAAAAACCGTTTCCAATTACCATGTCCAGGTTCTTTCAGAAGAAAATTAAAAAAAAAAAAATCGAAATTTTGGTTAACTGTCGAAGGTCCTTCCGACTCATGTCAGCGCAGAAAAATTCAGATTTTAAACTCAATGGGGCATATTCATAGATGTTTGCTAAGCTCTTGCTAAGTTGTTACTAAGCAAGTCTAGAGTTTAGGCTATTCATAAATAAATTTAAACCTAAGCTTAGGGGTAATCCTGTGGTCTAACTTTAAACATAGGAAATGCTGTGTTTAAGTAGTTATTATCGCAGCCAAATGTCAAATTTAATTTTTTTTGTGAATTAAAGAGCTGAAAAAGTAATTTATATCAAATAAATGTTACGTAAACTAATCGTCCAGAAAAATGTCGATTGATGCGCAATTGAAGAAGATTTGGATATTTAAGAGGAGTTTGAGTTATTAAGTGAATTGCAAAATGTGCCCCAAAAAAAAAAATGTATAAAACACGGTTCGATCCATTTGAATTGAGCGATAAGGACTTCTACTTCTACTTCTTCATTTCAATTCTGAATGAGCCCGATGGAATGTCCAATTATTTAGAAGAAGAAATAATGCCTAATATGGATGAAAGTAATATTTCTCAAAGAAGACCTATGGCCGCAAGAATTTTCCGACAGAACTTTATCAATAACCATTTCGTTTAAGAGAAAATTCATACTTTTGTTTTATAATGCACTCAATAAATTAAGTATTTTATTATTTATTATAAACGTTAAACTATTTAACAAAAACTAATTCACTTAAATAAATAAAATTCGATCTCGAAGGCCTCCGTGTTACTATCTATCAAAATTGAGTCCTCCTTAAAATCTTCCTTTATCATGTCCTGCACGATTAAGTCCCCCTAGGGTGGTTCTGGAACTTCAACCACATTCCCAGTTGCTCTCAGAGCCTTCTTCATTTCAGCATTGCTTCTTCTGGCGGCAACTATCATCCGATGCCACTGCTCCTTCAATTTTTGAACTGATATAGTATAGCCAGCGGCCCTCATATTATTGTCAATATCAGACCAAGCTGCTTCCTTTTTTGCTATCATCTTAATATCGTTCCTCTTATCATTGATAATGTTGATGTGCCAGCGAACCAGTTCCCGCAAAAGTTCCTTCTCTGGCTGCGACTAGTTTTCCTGGCGTTCGCGTTTTATATTTTCTTTGTTGTTCATCTTAAAATATTAAAGAATATTTCCTTGAGTTTCTTTTTTGGATTTTTTATTTAATAGTCTTGTTTTACTTACTTTTTTCGACATACAATATGAGGAAAGACCACACAAAATTTACACTTTGGAAATATAAGAGTATTTTTTTTTTTTTTTTTACCTGTCATCATTTGAAGTATAATTGTAGTAGAACACAACCTTAACCTGGGGTTCTACTAAACACAGCTGGGAAATTGACTATGAATAAGAGCCGTGTTTATTTAACCTGCAACCCTTAAACTATAGATCAAGAAATCACGACTTTAGTAATTCTCTATGAATACGCCCCAATATATGTTTGCTTACTTGAGTACTTCGTGCTCAACAAAAAAAAATTGTTAGTTTTATTTATTTTTCTTTGAATTAGCCATTATTTAAGTAATACATTTACAACTTGAATACGCATCACAGGTATGGACTCTTTTTTACGATGTCCATAACAATAGACTAGAAGCAGTACAGTAATTTTATACGTTTCACCTTGAAAGGACTACCGTGGTCCGATGCTTATAGTCTTCCTCCTTACGAACACCGCATTAACCTTCTTCAGATTCAAACTTTGGCACAAAGGAGAATTAATAATAATATTGTATTTATTCATCAACTTTTAACGGGCGTTATTGATGCACCTGATTTATTATCTTGTACTAGCCTTTACTACCGTGGTGGAGGTCACAACACTCGTAGTCTAGAACTAATGCATACCTATATCTCAACACCGTACCAATTATGGAACGCATGAGCCTTTTACCCGCATGTGCAACATTCTGAATTTGAACTCAAATTTAATATAATAGAATAGAATAAGTAAGAATAGACTCAAAGCTTCATTGAAGACCAGTGTGGCATTGTACCACACTGGTCTTTGTTATTTTATAATTATTGTTTTTAATTTTATTTTGTAAAGTGTATGTTTTAAGTAGTTCGTTGCTTACTAACTACTAACACTACACTAAGTGATGAGCCTGATAAGCACTTAATTTGTGTTTGGCAATTCTTTGGTCGCAAGATGTCGCTTGTACTAAGCTCTCTTCGGCAAAGATCTGATAGTGTAAAAAAAAAAAACTTCATTTTTCTCGGAATCAATTCAAGTGGACCTAAGCCGTTTTTCCCCTGGACCCTTCATATGTTTGTATGCTTATTTTGCACATAATCTTTTTTTTTTAATTTTATTCATTTAAGATTGCATACGTGCATATCAGCAACAAAATGATATTTAGTACCATAACGAAGAAGTTTGGCATAGAAAGCATGATAACACAATTTATTTTACGTTTTTATTTCTATTTTTATATATGTACAAATATAATTCACTGTTTAAGAACTTGAAACATAGCTACCTACGCATGGGTAGATAGATACATATGTACATTGTACATATTTCCCATACAAAATTAATTGTATAAGTCTTTCTAGACTAATAAGAAATTCAATTATACTTACAAGTCAGTCACAAATACATTTTTGCGCAAATATTTTTATGAAACAAAAGAGTTCGCCGCACTTGCAAATTTGCTTGTAGCTACAAGTCTAGGATACTTGTAGTTATTAGTCTGTTCGATTTCTTTATAAAACAGAAATTTTCTAATTATTTACAAACTACACGTGAATTCACAAATAATTATTTGTCTTTTAGTTTTATGAAACGGGCCCCTGATCTCGGATCTGAGGTCAGAAATATTCCATCACATAACGTTTTTGAGATATTCTCGTTAGAAAATCAAAAAACCCACGGCAATTATGATCTTTCCCTCTGTTTTTTTACCCTTACCATTATCGTTCTTTTTCAAATTGTTCCATGTTTAGATTCATTTCTAAAAGACCTAAAAGATGACATCATAATCACATTTTCGACAAAAATTGACTTTGATCAAAGGGCATGGTAGTGCCCAGCCAAGTTCGCGGCACTACACCCTTTTTACAGGAACAAACTCAGGTGATTTTCAACCCCCCTCTAACTTCAGTACCAATAAAGTCAAAAACTTAAAATTCGCAGTATTTGCTGAACTGATCAAACACAGGTGGCTCACCAAATTTTAGCTTTTTTGCATTTGTAATTCCCGAGATATAGGACTTCAAAAATCGCAAAACCGTGACTGACTGACTCACTGACAGATCATCAAAATTATGGAGCACTTCCCGACATTGTAGAAAGTTGAAGTTTGGCATAACGGTAGGCCTTGTGGTGCATACAAAGAAAAAAATCGAAAATCTGCAATTTTCTCTTCAGGGGGCGTGGCATCCACCCACATTCTTAAAAATTCTTATAAATTATATGGAGCACTTCCAATTGTTGTTGATAGGTCGGTAGGACTTGAAGTACTTAGAAAGAAAAAAAAATCGAAAAATTGGAAGTGTGAGTTCAGGGGGCGTGGCATCCCCCCAGATTCTCAAAAATTCTTATAAACTATATGAAGTATTTCTGATTGTTGTAGAACGATGGAAATTGGTAGAGCGGTAGGGCTTGAAGTACTAAGAAAGAAAAAAATTGAATAATTGGAATTTCCCATTCAGGGGCGTGGCATCCACCCACATTCTTAAAAATTCTTATAAATTATATGGAGCACTTCTGATTGTTGTAGAACGATGGAAATTGGTAGATCGGTAGGGCTTGAAGTACTTTGAAAGAAAAAAAATCGAAAATTTGGAATTTCCTATTCAGGGGGCGTGCCATAAATCCATTTTATCAGAATGGCTATTATCTATATGGAGCATTTTCGGTTGTCGTAGAATTGATCTTGATTTTCACCTGGCAAAATAAATCTTTGCAAAAAGGAGTGAAATCACAACAAAAACATAAATGTTAAAAAAAGAGCAAAGTTCTTGTTATATGTACAAGAAACCTGTGCGTATAAAGTCAGCCAAAAATAGTAATGAAATCTAAAATATATGCCAAGTTCTATGTTCATGAAGTTTAATATCAAATATCCTAATTAGAATAATATCGAAACGATTCCAAATTATGACAGAAATTTGGTATTTAATGATTACTGATAAAAATTTGTTGGATTTACTTGGCGTTGTTTTTCAAATATATACTTATGTATGTTGAACACATTTTTTGAAAATATCGTTTTTGGGGTCCTATACAATTTTGTTTCTTGCGTAATGTAAATTATGACAAACACTATTATGAGTACCCATTTTTTTGCAAAATCGATACTTTTGTCTTCTTTTAATCTCCTTAAAAATCTCTTGTCTTTTTCATACGAGGAAACAAATCTCCAGGCAATTTTTGGAATTTCCTTTCTATTGGTTGAACACACCTAAGCCTAGATGTGAAAGGAAATGTTAAAAAATCTCCTTAAATCATCGACAGGGGAGATTCTGTTCGCCCCTCTTTCCTCCTGCCCTTCTCACTATGGAACTAAAAGTTGCTGCCAACTCATCAGTTTCCTCGTGTGAAAGGGCACTTTCTTAAAAACACTTTTTATCCCTTTTTGCTCTGCTGACACTTTGATAGATTAAATGAGAAATACAATGAAGAAAAAATGTACTTTCATACGGGTTTAAACAAAATTTGCTTATACAAAATTTCGAACAGAACCATGATTTTCAAATTAAATTTGCACAATTTTCAAGCGTTGTTCAGGTGTAACTCTATTTAATGCCAAACCAAACTTAAAATAAATCACTTGACAGCTGACAAAATGGCCGCCAGTTAAAATAATGTTGCCAACTTAAATTTCTATAATAACCTTATACATATCTTTTCTCTCAAACCTAAAATAAATTAAAAGAATTTTCTAAAACGGAAAACTATCAACTAAACATTTCCGAATCGAAATTTTTTTCTTTCCTTTGTCGTAAGAGTCTTAACAGGCTTGAAGTTGAAACTATAGGTAAACCAAATGAAAATAATTTAAATTCTTTCGGTGTGTGAGAAGATTTAACATGTTGTTACCTTGTCGGCAAACTTGCAGATCTGCCTCAACCCAATCAAGTGCTGTTGTCTGGAAGAACTTTGTTGCCTTGAATGAACGGAATAGATATCTGCAAAAGAAAAAATCTTAACAAACAAATTAATTTCAAAAGTCAGTTCAATTGATTTAACCTCTTTTTTTGTGGTTTTATTTTCTATGCTTAAGAGCATTCTACAATACTTCAGCAGGTTTTAATAGCTGACACGAACTTTAATAGAATGTCCTGTACCGAGATTCAGCTAATTCGAAGCCGCAGGGAGTGAGTGAGATGAGTCACTTTTCGTCGAAAATCGATTCAGTTAGCAAAAGGGACTCACTCATGTGAAGTGAAATGAAATGTCAGATTACTCGCCAGATATTTCCGCAGTGACTTGGTGTTTGTGTTGGTAAGTTTCCAGTTTTGGATAGGTATGTGTGCTTTTCAAAAGAAGTCCTATTCATGGATAGGAAACGAAATAAAAAACAACAACGTAGATACAAACAACTACCCTTTTATTGATTCTTTAATTTTATTTTATTATCATATGCACATATATATATTAAATAAATTTATATTCTATTCACTTTCAACACTTTTAAACTTTTTATTTCTCAAGGGTGAAACTCACATTAAACTTTAATTATGACAAAAAAAAAATTGAAACAAAAGATACTCCAAACTCCATTATTAAAGATTCCAATGTTTACATTGTTATATTTTTTGTTTCATTTCGTTTTGCGTAACGAGTGTGACAAGGAGGTAGAATTAAGCTCTTTTATATTTATTCTTTGTCTCATGTTCGAAACTAGTTTCGAACTTACTCATTTCACTTAAATAGCTGAATCGCTTTTGCGAGTGAAGTGAGATGAGTCGGCGAGTAAGGCGAGTCATCTCATCTCACTCGCTGAAATAGCTGAATCTCGGCACTGGTGCCTGGTGGACAGTATTCCTTGTACCATAAGGAATACCACAATTAATTTCCTTTTAGTCTAGAAAGACTAATAAAATCAATTTTGTGTGCAGGAAAGGATTGGAATACGTTTTTACTCCATTCATGCAACTGAAGGAAATAAAGAAAAGATCACGACCCAATCAAAATACTTTGAGCTTTTATGTCTCAAAACTAATTACAAAATACAAATTTAAAGCATGTTGTTTGCTTAAAGGATTGGAATAAGTTTTTACTCCATTCATGCAACTGAAGGAAATAAAGAAAAGATCACGACCCAATCAAAATACTTTGAGCTTTTATGTCTCAAAACTATATGTCTGTTCGCGTACTGCCCAAAGCTGCCAATTTCTACCCATTTTAGTCCAAACTTCTGTCAAAGTTCATATAAAAAAAATTATTTTGACAGAACTTTGGACTAAAATGGGCTGTTTTGGGTAGTACACGAACAGAGGTTATATCTACATTAATGTCACCTACTCTCTTCTGTATGTGAACGCTTCAATTGCATTCTTCCAATTAAAGGGCAGCGGGAAAGAACGATCACAACAAAAACATAAAAAAGCCAAGTTCTTATAGCGTCCCTCATCTCACGAAGTGACGTAACTCGCAAATTGTCGTTTTTGAGATTTGGGAATATATGCGCTAGGTAAACTTGATTGTATATTTGTACATTAGCTCAAAGCCCTGGTAGGTAGAGCTTAAATTTGTTTGTTATTGATTATGTAATTTATTTATGTGTCAATAAAGTTATAATAATAATAAAAAATATTTGTACATCATTAGATTCTCTGAAAAAGTCTGGAACATGGTTCTATGCGTTATGCCATAGTTGGCATAACTGCAATTTTAGGTAAAAAGTTTCTCATGAACAGACGTAACTGCAATTATGTGGGTAGCAGTTTTCCGTTATATTGCACATTATTGTGTAAATACAGTTGTTTCATGTACTAAATGCATTTATTGGTGAGTAGAAATAAAACGCCTTAAGTTTATGTTAAGATGTAAACCCTTTTTTGCTATTCACCCATCACTAAATTAAATTTAAATGACAACCGGTTCTTCCTGTTTGCTATACTCTGACAAACAAAAATTTTCAGTAAAAGGTTAAATTTTCACAACTTCTCACTTAAATTTCTCACGAACTGACGTATCTCGATTATTTTAAACTGTTTTTAGTAAAGTATGTTCATTAGATCTCATATCATTTGAAACTTTAGTAAATTCTTGTAATTTTACAAAAAAAAAATACCAACAGCGTTGTAAAACACAAAAGTAGCGCCTATAGAAGGAGGAAACAAAACTAAAAATTGCTCTCCCGTAAAATATTGAAAAAGCAGATACGTCAGTTCGTGAGAAGAGGGACGATATGTACCTACAAGCAACCTGTGCGTAAAAAGTCAGCCAAAAAAAGTAATGAAATCTAAAATAAATGCCAAGTTCTAAATTCATGAAATATCGAAACAATTCCAAATCATGACAGAAATTTGCATTGAATAGACTGACACCTGAACAACGCTTGAAAATTGTGCAAATTTAATTTGAAAATCATGGTTCTGTTCGAAATTTTTTATAAGCAAATTTTGTTTAAACCCGTATGAAAGTACATTTTTTCTTCATTGTATTTCTCATTTAATCTATCAAAGTGTCAGCAGAGCAAAAAGGGATACAAAGTGTTTTTAAGAAAGTGCCCTTTCACACGAGGAAACTGATGAGTTGGCAGCAACTTTTAGTTCCATAGTGAGAAGGGCAGGAGGAAAGAGGGGCGAACAGAATCTCCCCGGTCGATGATTTAAGGAGATTTTTTAACATTTCCTTTCACATCTAGGCTAAGGTGTGTTCAACCAATAGACTTTCAAAGGAAATTCCAAAAACTGCCTGGAGATTTGTTTCCTCGTATGAAAAGTAAAAGAGATTTTTAAGGAGATTAAAAGAAGACAAAAGTATCGATTTTGCAAAAAAAAATGGGTACTCTACACTATTATGTTTGTCATAATTTACATTACGCAAGAAACAAAATTGTATAGGACCCCAAAAACGATATTTTCAAAAAATGTGTTCAACATAAGTATATATTTGAAAAACAACGGCAGCGTCTGTTAAGTGATGATGTTACTTGTTAGGTTCTTAAAGAATTTAGATAAAAAGAAAAATATTGAGTTCCGAATTTCGTTAATTTTCTGTTAAAAACAAATTTGTATAGTAAATGATTTTTTAAAAATTTATCCTCGAACTCAAAATTTTGAAAAATGAATTATTTTGTTCAAACTACCTTTTCTCAAAAATGTACGTCAATAAGTACCTTTGGTCCGTTCCTTTTCTCTAAAATGTTAACAATTGTTGATGAAAAAAAATCGAAATGCATTTAGAATGAATAATCAAGAAAAAACTATTTATTGCATAAAATTCATTGCAAGTAAATACATATAATTTCTATAAATTAAATTTCTATTAACTTTAATTAACTATGAGCACAAATTTCTTTACCAAAAATCACGGAATTGATAAAATGCAATGTCGAAAAAAAGTAAATTTATCATAAAACTATTCAAAACTCAAAACAACAGTAAAATTAATTAAATTAAAAACATATTTGCAAAAATTCTAACAATTCTAAATCCAAACAACGAAAAGTAAACAAAAGATAATCACAAAATAAAAAATTGCAGTTTCAGCTGTTTTTGACAGATCAACACTTTCAATTCATGTCGAGGAGATGAGTTGGAAATTGTTACAAAGTGTAACATTCTTACACTTCAACATTGAGTTTAGGAACGATTTTATGACGTCATAATGTTACACGATGTTACAATTTGAGAATTTAGGAACGATCAGTGTTAACAATTGTTAACATTTTAGAGAAAAGGAACGGACCACTTACCTACTAGTTTTGTTTTCAATATTTAGTGCTTAATTCAATTTTAAAACTAAAGCTGTGTAAATCGTTCATTTCAAATGATCGAATCGTTTAGGAATCGATAACCAAAATGATTCGATCTTTCGATTATTTTCATTTCCCTGAATTTATTTCCGATTCAATTTTCATTTCGATTTCGGTTGAACTAAATCTCTCCGATTTTAACGAATTCAATTCAATACTGTATCGATTTTGATCGAATTCAATTTGATCCAAATTTAAAAACAATACGATTTGGATGGATTGAGAAATCCGAAAAAATATGAAATTTTCATAGTTTTTACTGCTCTGGAAATATAAGATTTTATGTCAATTGGTTGACATTTGGATCGAAATTCACTTTTTATGTGAAAGTATAATGTAGTTCGGTATAGTCCGTCAAGACATCAACTGTCAAATTCCATTGACGGTTGGCTACGATGTCGATGGATTAAAAAACCTCTAAGAAATCTGAAATGTTTGAATAATTTCTACTACTCCAGAAAAAGGTGATTTTAGGACAATTGGGTGACATTTAGATTAAAATATACCTTTTTTCAAAATAAAGTTTATCTCCTATTTTTCAAGCCTTTTTTTAAAACATAAAATAAATAAAATAAAATAACAATAAATTCCCTACATCAACGATATTAACTGTTTTTTTTAACTGGGTAAATATTTTTGAAAAAAAATTATAAATAATTTGTTTTGTATACCTACTTCTTATGGTGATTAATATATGTGCCAAGTTTAAAGATTTTCCATCCACTTTCACACTTTTTCCATCATTTTGAATGAGAAATTTCTATGTACCTTGTATGAGAAATGTCAAGTGCTCGCCGGCACGTGTTAACGTTAACCGATCTAAAAAAAAATTGCACACATTTCCGCTCTTAGGTGGTGGGGGAAATCCAAATTTGTTTACAATAAGTACCACCCTAATACAAACATATATCAACAAATGTGGATAAAATATTAAGGGTATTCATGAAACAGCGTAAAGTCGTCGTAAACGTTGTAAACTTTAAAACTTCGTAATTCTGTCACAATTTGTATGGAAAATTTGACAGATTTACGAAGTTTAAAACTTTACGATGTTTACGACGAGTTTACGCTGTTGCATGAATACCCTTATTATGTTTTTGAAGCAAAAACTACAATTTTATAGACTTTGGGCCTTACTAATAATCAAACACTAATGTCGACTATTAACTAACTGAGAGGTTAAAATAAAATGTGGTGCTTAAACAGAATGCTACCAATAAACAATTTTACCCTTTTGCTAAGAAAATCCTCAGACTTCCCTTGAATCTACTACAATTAGCATCAAATTCCATCAAACGAAACCGCACACTACAATAACACAAGTAAATACGTAGAAGAAGAAATACACGAACACACATGCATTGACTCAGGGTCGGCGTGCAGTTACACGGCCGTATGGTGGGGCGCCTTAGGAAAGAAAAGATTTCAAGAGAAAACCAAAAAATCATTGAAATGCTATCGTCATTTTGACGCGCTATAAGAAAGTGTAAAGAAATTTTAAATCGTTAAAATAGTAAAAAAAAGATTTTAAAACATACAGAGTGAATACTTGGAATACTTTATTATACAAAAATTTATAAGACTACATGCGGTGCTGCGTTAAATAATGTAAAAACACATACCTACATATAATACGGAGTGAATAATTTTTTTTATTTCACAGTAAGTTTTATCATATTCTACATAAAGTTATGTTGAGTGATGTTTTAAATACATTATCGTAGAATATTTTTAAACTGGCATAACATTTCTTGACAGAGATATAAAATTGACATGATAAAAAGGGCCAACAGCAGAAAGAAGTTTAAGAATATTTTATTCAAAACGTTGAAATTAACTCTGTACTTCAGGTGCTAAACGGATTAAAGCGCCTTGCAATCACCAAGAAAAATTAATCCGTCCCGGCTGGACGAGAATTTCTCATTTGACAGATGAATATCAGCAAAATCGCTGGGTTGGAACATATTTTTATTTACAACTTAATATGCTTTTTTTAAAGCAAAATATCATGAAAAATGGATTTTAAAGTATTCTACGATAATTTGATAACCAAAAAACCATCACTTCACATTACTTTATGTAGAAATATTAGATAACACTTGTGAAATGTTTGTACACTTTTTGTTTTAGGCATTTTTACAGGATTTAGCGTTGCACCGCATGTTATTTTGTATTTTATTCAATAAAGTATTTCAATTGTTCACTAAACTTATATTTTTACACTTTTTTATTTAGTTTAATAAGCCTTTTCACTTGTTTTACGATTTGAAACCTTTCCTTTAGCTCGGCAAAATGACAGATGAATTTCAATTTGTTTTTTTTTTTTCAAAGAGTGGAGATAAGTATTGCCGTATTCTTTTTTGATAGTAACTTTTTCAATACCATAGTACGTTATTTGTTTGAAGAGTTTGGACGGTTTCAATTTTGTTTTATGTCTATAGTTGATAAGCATTATACAAGAACATGCATATTTTGAATATACTTCATAATTTTGTGACATTTGTACATATTGGAACGAAATTTCTACGGAAACAAATTACACTGGTCTGCAAAAATCAACTTTTTTTTCGCCTTCAAGTAATTTTTTGAAATTATGACAGATTTGACTTTTTTGAATCTAGATCTGGATTCAGAAAAATTCTATCACGTCCAGTTTTTTTTTAATTGATTTTTGAAAAATATGATTGTTTTGTAAAAAAGAGCCCTCTTAGACTTGGTTGACCTGGTAAAAACAAAAAACTGTTGTGCCTATTCTGCTCAAATTTGGAGGACTTACTCCACATAATATTAGCTTTCACATGAAACCAGATTTGTCATCATCCATCTATGTTCACCCATATTTTAAACCGTTATATAAAAAAACAACAGAAATTTCGAAATTTCGTACTTTTTATGATTTACGCTGTAAAAAACATATTTTTTTGGAAAATAATAGGATTTCCCTATATTTGATATCAAAATTTGTTACATAGTACCTTTAATATGCCAAATAAAAACAAATCGTAGAAAGTTTAAAAATAAAATTATTTATATAAAAACAGTATCCAGTGCCGAGATTCAGCTATTTCATTGAGTGAGATGAGATGACTCGCCTTACTCGCAAACTCATCTCACTTTAGTCAAATCGAGTTTAGTTTCGAACATGAGGCAAAAGCTAGAACTATAATGCTCGGAGGGGCACTTAAGTGGTCGGTAGAAAACAAGCGAATACACGGAAAGCATATGACGGTGGCTATAATTGCGGAGTGGAGCGTTTCGTCAAGTTTCGTTCAACTTTGGTTACGGAAGTGAGGTGCGCTCCGGAGCGCACCTCACTTAAGTAAAACTGACATTTGGTGAAATAGGAGTGCCAAAAAGAGATAGATGATAATTACATTATGGGTGTGTTCCCCTTTTTTCGGTACGGAAAGCTACTTTTCATTGGTTTTTGACATTAGCTTCAGTGCCCTTCCGACTATTATAGTTCTACCTAAAAGCTAGAACTATGATGCTCGGAGGGCACTTAAGTGGTCGGAAGAAAACAAGCGAATACACAGAAAGCATATGACGTGGCTATAATTGCGGAATGGAAGGTTTCGTCTAGTTTCGTTCAACTTTGGTTACGGAAGTGAGGTGCACTCCCTAGCGCACCTCACTTAAGTAACACTGACATTTGGTGAAATAGGAATGCCAAAAAGAGATAGATGATAGTTACATTATGGGTGTGTTCCCCTTCTGACGGTATGGAAAGCTACTTTTCGTTGGTTTTTGACATTAGCTTAAGTGCCCTTCCGACTATTATAGTTCTACCCAAAAGAGTAAATATAAAAGAGCCAAATTCAACCTCCTTGTCACACTCGTACGTTTGATATTCTGTTTCACATCACCACCAATGGACGCGAAATGAAATAATAAATACAACAATAGGCGCGTTTTATTGGTATTTATAGCTAGCGCAGCAATACAAGCACCAATAAAACGCTATACTCACTTTTATATTCACTTTGTATTTTTTATTAAGGTTGGCAGACATGCCGCACTTAATGTCAAAACTATTCGCCATTAAAAATTCGAACAAATCTTTACATAAAAGCAAAGGCTACCAACCTTCAAGAAATGAATATTTATTTATAACTTAGTTCAGCGCCGCCTTGGTTTCAACTTTACGAAACTTTATCTCAACTTTTATATTCACTTTTATACTGCCCTATTTATCAACACTTTTGGGGTTTTTGTTGTTTACTGAGGGAAATTTTACTGTGCTAGCTATAGTTTTTTCCAATAAAACACGCCTAATATTATCATTGAAATATTAATAATGGAGTATCTTTTGTATTAATTATTTTTTTGTCGTAGTTAGAGTTGAATGCGAGCTTTCACCGTTGAGAAATATAATTTTATTACTTGCGATTATAGGTACTATAAGGCAAGTTTTGGATTCGTG
Source organism: Dasysyrphus tricinctus (assembly GCA_963921185.1). Lineage (NCBI taxonomy): Eukaryota > Metazoa > Arthropoda > Insecta > Diptera > Syrphidae > Dasysyrphus > Dasysyrphus tricinctus. The sequence goes on along the minus strand of OY992530.1, from coordinate 202,069,310 downwards.
CAAAAAAAAAAATTTGAGATAACAATCAAACATGATATTACGATTATAGAGAACACCAAAAAGTGGGTGGCACAATTCTGTCTGTCTGTCTGTCTGTCTGTTCGTCTACAGCCTAAACGGCTCGATCGATTTTCTTCGAACTTGGTACATAGTGGTTATTGGTGATTATGCCCACACGTTTTTTTCATTTTTTTTTAGAATCAAAAATAACGGTACCTGCCATACAATTTTTTTTTGCAAATTTACATAATCGTATTTTTCTCAAAAACAGCTCGACAACTTTTCTTAGAAAAAATTCAATAAATTTATTTTAGTAAAGGCTCCTTTTGGGTGGAAAACCATTTTTTCAAAAATGGTTATTAATGGTACCTCCCAAAGAACCATTTTTTTAATTTTTGATTTTCTTCAAAACGGTACGACCGATTTCAATTATTTTTTTTATACAAAACCTTCCAAAAAATATTAATAGTTTCGTATACCAAAATTTTTGAAAAAATATTTATTGTATTTTTAAAAAATGTTTCAAATTTTTTTTATGGAAAATCAAGTATTTCGAAAACGGCATCATCGATTTTTTTGAAACTTGATATTTAAGATTTATTTAGTACCCTCTAAAATATTTTAAGAAAAAATTTTACTTTTATGGAAAAATAACGGTACCTTCCATACAAAAGTTAAAAAACCGCAAAGGAAAATATTATTAAAAATATTATATAAAATAAAAACGACTCCTACGATTTTGATTACACTTTTTTCATGTACTAAAATTAATACGATCTACCATCAAAAATTATAAAATTTTACACTTAGCAACTATTAATAGTACCTGTCATAGAACGTATTTTTATATTTGGAATTTTCTCGTTATCGGCGGAACGGATTTAGATGAGTTTTTTTGTATACAAATTTCAGATAAAACTTAATAATATTGCATATCGAAATTTTCAAAAAAAAAGTTTTTGGATTTTTAAATAAAAGTTTCAAATTTTTTTTTGAAAATTCGAAGATTTTAAATCTTTTTTTCTCATACAATCATATTCAATAAAGAATCAAGATGGCATTCTTTTTTTACCTCAAACTGTCAAAAGAGTTGTTTTAGCCAATTTAAATGTCGTATCTCATGCTTCTCTACATTTTGCTCTCATAATTTCCATGTTTTTATATACAATTTTCTTAAACCCGCAGTGTCTTGAAGATAAGAGCAAGTACGTGCGACCCAGTCGTGCATTTTATTTAATATACATACATAATGGGCCTTACTAATAATCAAATTTAGTGTTAAGCTTAAAAGAAAATCTCCCGATTTTAGAAAATCCGCATACCAATAACGAATTTAATCTCCAGTTTAGTCGTTAGCCGTATGTCAAAATTTAATACATGGAAATCCATGTTTAGAGTCGAACACTAAATAAAAAGTGTTGCCCTAGTACTGTTTTATGGTATTTCAATTTGTATTTAATACTTAAATCTATTCCCAAGATATCAGGTAGATTACAATAGGTATTTTCATGAGTTGGTTTCATTGTTTTACAGTGAAAAAGAATAACTTTATCTAGAAGTACTTTATTTATTGTTTATATATTTATGTATTGCAACAGGAACAGATTATTAATTTTTTTCATGAATATTTAGTACGTCTGCATTTACGTTGAATATGAGCATAATTTTTTGATTCTGTTGTATTTGCATACCAAATTACGTATATCTAAGAAGTAATTTTTTGTGTTGAACGGGAAATAATTTATTTTGAGTTTTCAGAATTTGTGTCATAATTTTTTATTTATCAAATCCATTTGAATATTTTTAAAGTATATCCCCCATATTAATAAACGGCGGATAATAACGTGCTAGCGTTTATACATCTGCTAACTAGTAATTCTTATTAACAAATGCGTAATAGTCTGTGGCGTGTGTTAACGTACGGATAACTTTAACTAGCCAGATTCCACGTATAATGAACGGATAACTTCTTAACACATACACGCATGCGTATGATAGCACCGTTTACTACTACCAGTATACACTTCGTAAGGCAGTGGATGCATGTGACACATGTATTTCTATCACCATAATTTCATGAAGTGGTGAATTTGGTGAAGTGATAAATACTGGAAAGATATCATATCTTTTTTAATAAGAAAAGTTATCAAGCGGACAAGTTGTCTATCCGTGTGCCAGTTAACACGTGTGTTAGGGAGCGGATACCAGTTTTTTATTAATACTGCTGTATGTATTTATATTACCACAAACGTCTCGTCAAAAACATAACGACACAAACTTTCAAAATGATTGTCAATCATATCGTTTTTCTTTGGTCACTCCTTGTAGTCCTTTTTAACTTCTTCTGTTTTCCAAAAGTCTTCCAGTGGCTTCGTTCATTACAGTTATGTTTTGGGAGTGTTTTGTCAGAGAGCACACCTATACACGTAAACATACGTAGTCATTATTAGGATTACTTGTCAGAGAAATTAATGTATGAAAAATCGTTTCGCATAAAATAGCGTCGCATAAAGTCGGTCGTTTCATATTGAATTGGAATTAAAAAAAGATAAATTTTCTGAAAAAAAAACAATGGAAACAACAGTACTCTGATCCCTACAAAAATTATCTTCTAAGTTGGCGAGAACAGAAATATCACTGTAAAAATCCCAACAGAAAATAATTTGTTTCCGTAATGTCAGAAAACTATGAAGTTTACTCAAAATATGCATGTTCTTGCATTATGTTTATCAACTATGTACATAAAATAAAATTAAAATCGTCCAAACCCTTGAACGAATAACATACTATACTACTGAAAAAGTTGCTGTTAAAAAAGAATACGGCAATACTTATCTTCACTCTTTGAACAATAAAAAAAAATGAAATTCATCTGTCATTTTGCCGAGCTAAGGAAAGTGTTTTGAGATTTCGAATCATTTAACAAGTGATAAAAACTTAATTAAACTAAATAAAAAGTGTAATATAATTAGTGTAATGAACTATTGCAATACTTTTTTAAATAAAATATAAAAAACACGCGGTGCTACGTTAAATCCTTAAAAAAACGCCTATAATAAAGAGTGTGGAAATATTTCATTTCAAAAGTGAGTTTTGTCTGATATTTCCACATAAAGTAATGTGAAGTCACAGTACACATATTAAAGGTAATATCATTAGAATTTTGATTTTTGTTTCTTCTGCGCATATATCAAAATTTGTGTCAAATGTCAATATAACGTGTATTAAAGTCATCACGTTCCCAGCCATTTTTATGTCTGACAATTTAAATTTTAATTTGTTGTTGTTTTTACGTGTGTTTTCTTCCTCACGTTCACAGCCATTTTTTATTTCCGACTGATAACCTGCGCAGTATAATACCTTAGATTTGTGTACTGTGATGTGAAGTGATGTTTTTTAGGTTGATATTTTCTATAGTAAATCTTATTTGTTGTAAATTACCTACTTCAAAGTGATTTAGTAGCGATTCATCTGTCAAATGAGAAATTCTCGTCCAGCAGGGACGGCCTCAGTTTTGTTGGTGATGGCAAGGCGCTGAAATCCATTAATCAAAGATATAGTAGTGATTGGCATTGTGACTTACTTGAAACCCTCTCTGATTTTGGAGCCTCTGCAAGAGTAAAAATGAACGAAGTTTGTGCAGCATTTAATCTTCCTGAGTGTCTGAAGCACAGAGTTATTTTCAACGTTTTGAATGATATATTCTTAAAGGTCTTTTGCTGTTGTATTTTCGACAAGAAGTCTTATGTCATTTTAAAAGTATTCTTAGATAATGTATTTACCTAAAGAACTCCACTTCAGATAACTTTATGTAGAATATGAGACAAAACTTACTGTGAAATGAAAAATTTGATCGCTCCGTATTATAGGTGTTCTTACATTATTTAATGCCGCATGTTGTCTTATACATATATATTTTTTTAAATATAAGTATTGCAAGTATTTACTGTATTAACTTTTGTTTAAATTTTTATTTAGTTTGAATAGCTTTTTTTTTACTTTTTTAACGTTTTAAAATTTCTTTACATTTTCCTATAGCTCGGCAAAATTGACAGAAGCACCTCAATGATTTTTTTTTAATCTTGCTTTCCTTGGGCGCCCCAGAATTAAGCCGTATAACTGCACGGCGACCCTGTGTCAATGCATTTGTGTTTGTGTATTTCTTCTTCTATTTTTTCACTTGCGTTATTGTAGTGTGCGGTTTTTTTTTATGAAACTTGATGCAAATTGAAGTAGATTCAAGGGAGGTCTGAGGATTTTGTTAGCAAAAGGGTAAAATTCCTTATCGGTAGCATTCCGTTTAAGCTCCACATTTTATTTTAACCTCTCAGTTAGCTAATAGTCGTGAACCATATGAGTTATGAGCGATAATAGCCGCGTTTTATTATCGCTCATAACCCATATGGTTTACCTCGTGAAAATAAAACGATTTTGGTCAGTGCAAAAGCAGTGCTTTATATCAGTCTCTTTTTTTCTTATGTTTATTTGTTTTTCATGTAAGCACTTGTCTCTTTTCCTATCTAATCCTAATTATTATTCTGACAAATTGCTGACATCCATTCACAATGGTAAATAGCCATCTGCCGGTCAGAGTGAAAACCTCTTTCTGGGTTATTGAAATTAACCTCGATAGAAACCTAGATCCCATGTTGCTTTTGTAATGCATGTTAAAAGATAACCTCGACCCAGACCCAGAGATAATAAAACGCAGCTAATAAAACGCGGCTATTATCTACGTTGTTATTTTTTGTATTTCATTTCCTATCCATGAATAGGAGTTCTTGAGAAAAGCACACATACCTATCCAAAACTTGAAATTTACCAACACATACACCAAGTCACTGCGGAAATATCTGGCGAGTAATCCTTCATTTCATTTCACTCGCTCACTCACTCACTTTTGCTAGCTGAATCAATTTTCGACGAAAAGTGACTCATCTCACTAGAGGGCTTCACAAGGACCGATTTCGCTTGACAGCATCGCTTGATGGAAATGGAACAAGTCAAGTATTCAAAATCTTTTAAAAACCATTGACGACTAGAAAAGTCAAAATGCGATACCTGGTGGCAGATAAAAACAACTGGATAACTACATTATGAACTGGCCGCCATAACAAATGCATGTATTAACATTCAGGTAAAATAATTGTTTTATGAATAAAAATTGATTTTATTTCAATCAAAATATACTTAAATGACTTTATTAACATATTTCGTTCTATTTTATTTTAGTTTTCGAAAGAAAAAACAGAAGAAAACAAGGACAAAAAGAAAACATTCATAACCAGCCGACAGCCGTAAGTAACTACAGTATTTTATCTAAAACAAAAATATATTTACAAATTCTTCTTATTTTAATCAAGTGTACAACAGCGGTAGCTGCTCCAGAAATTATTCTCCGGGTCCAAATTATTTCTTCTGCGACAAAATGGAAAGATTTAAGTGCGATGTGCGTTGTGAAGTGTTGGAAATCAAAGAAGTTGTCGCTGGTAGATGATGTGTTGAAGCTGCCTTCAATTGCCACATCATTGAGTAACAGTTAAGGAAACAATTGGCCTAGATCTTCCTAGAGCACAAAAGCAATAAAAATTCAACGGACAATCCCAACCGATTTCTTTAAAGCCGGTGAAATTCATGCACTCAATCCAGATGTTGAATTCTATGTTACTTCAGTGACATTCAAAGTAATCAAGGGCAATAGACCTACATCCTTGGCCAGAATCTTAGGAATGACACGATCACCAAGGAGGAATAATCCTTAAATATTCCTAAATTATTAAATAAATACGAACAATTTACGGGTGAGAGCACCTACAAAATCGTTTTCATTTTGGTTATACTTCAGGAAATACTTGGTTCGATTTTCAGCACAAATTTATGTGTAATTGCAAGTTTTACTTTACTATCTAATAAAAATATAGTTTTTATTTTTATTAGAAAAGTTTTTCTTCTTTTACCCTGAGGCCACACGAGCAAGTACTTGCAAGCAAGTTGGCTACATATACTGCCTGTCAAATTCGTAATTTGCATTCCACTTGCCTCCCACTTGCTTTCCACTTGCATTCCACTTGCTTGTCTCCCAACTTGCTTCACTACTGGCTTCAAAACTTGCATGCCAGTTGATAAGCAAGTTGTTTGTGTTAGTAAACAAATTTGTATGTATTGCAACTTACTTGCAAGTACTTGCTCGTGTGGCCTAGGGGTTAAAAAATAATTTCGGAAAAACACTTCACAAATCACATACGATTTACAACAAATTTTGACATCTTATGTAGTTATCCTGTTGCAAGTTTTGCCCGGTAGAGTACTGCCTCCAGTCGTCAATACAACATTGGCTGTCAAGCGGTTATTTCTTGCGTTCAAATGATCAAATCAAGCCATGTTGTCAAGCAATGTTGGTCCATGTGAACCCCCCTACTCACTCCCTGCGGTTTCGAATTAACTGAATCACGGCACTGGACAGATTGACGAAACTAATAAGCGTACGAAAGGAGGCAGAGGTGGGCAGTGCCCATCTTAGAAAATGAATTGCCCACCTTAGAAAAATTGATAGTACGACTTTTCTAGTGCCACCAAAGAAGTTTCTTACATTAGCTGCATTTTATTATCTCTAGGTCTAGGTCGAGGTTATCTTTTAACATGCATTACAAAAACAACATGGGATCTAGGTTTATATAAAGGTTAATTTCAATAACCCAGATAGAGGTTTTCACTCTGACCGGCAGAGGACTATTTACCATTGTGAATGGATGTCAGTGATTTGTCAGCAGTATTAGCCGCGTTTTATTATCGCTCATAACCCATATGGTTCACCTCTTGAAAATAAAACGATGCGGGTTAGTGCAAAAACAGTGCTGTACATCAGTCTCTTTTTTTCTTTTGTTTATTTGTTTTTCATGTAAGCACTTGTCTCTTTTCCTTTCTATTCCTAACACTGCTGACAAATTGCTGACATCATTCACAATGGTAAATAGCCCTCTGCCGGTCAGTGTGAAAACCTATATCTGGGTTATTGAAATTAACCTCGATAGGAACCTAGATCCCATGTTGTTTTTGTAATACATGTTAAAAGATAACCTCGACCCAGACCCAGAGATAATAAAACGCAGCTATTAGCCGCGTTTAATTATCGCTCATAACCCATATGGTTCACCTCGTGAAAATAAAACGATGTGAGTTAGTGCAAAAGCAGTGCTGCATATCAGTCTCTTTTTTTCTCATGTTTATTTGTTTTTCATGTAAGCACTTGTCTCTTTTCCTCTCTATTCCTAATACTGCTGACAAATCGCTGACATCCATTCACAATGGTAAATAGCCCTCTGCCGCTCAGAGTGAAAACCTCTATCTGGGTTATTGAAATTAACCTCGATAGAAACCTAGATCCCATGTTGTTTTTGTAATGCATGTTAAAAGATAACCTCGACCCAGATTCAGAGATAATAAAACGCAGCTATTAATAGAGAGGAAAAGAGACAAGTGCTTACATGAAAAACAAATAAGCATAAGAAAAAAAGAGACTGATATACAGCACTGCTTTTGCAATAACCCACATCGTTTTATTTTCACGAGGTGAACCATATGGGTTATGAGCGATAATAAAACGCGGCTTTTGTTACCGTCGCTTAACTTATTAGTTCAATTTTGAACAAAGTTCAGAGTTAAAAAAATGCTCTAGGCCAAATATAAAGTTATTAATGAAGAACAGAACGCGATGTTTTTAAATGAAAATTGTTTGATGGTTTCAAACACTGATTGGCTGCCCTTAGAAATTCCTTCCCACGCCAATGACGAGGCATAATGATTGAAAGTGTGGGTAACATACAGTCTTTGTCAAAAGTGTCAAGCATTTTCTATTGAATAATCTAACGTAAATAAAGTAAGAAAGTTGCTGAGTAGGTAATATCGAGTACAAAATTAATTAAAAAGTCTTATTCTCCGGTTACAAAAAATCCAACTAAGTACGCCTATTTTTTTTTTTTATTTAACTCAATAACTGGTGGGGCGCCAAATTGAAATTTTTGCCCCGGTTAGGAAAAACTTAAGATCCTGCGAGGCTGTTGCGAGGCAGTATCATTCTCATGCATGTTTGCATGTGCCTCAACCATTTGAGTATATCAACTACCTATAACTTCCTTTTCTATTTGCAAATGCCAGGAGGGGTCAAACCAAGATCATTGAAGAGAACTCCTGTCAAGAAAATAGCGATATTTTGAAAATAATAAGGATATTTTCAGATATATTCAGAAAGTTGTATACTCGAAATGTCAAATCGATGACTGAAGAAGAAAAAAAGAAATAATCAAAAAGTGATACAAGACTAAAAACATTAATAAATCATTAACTGTTAAAAAAAAAAATATAAATAGTTTGATATCGTAACCTAAACTCATTCCGTCTATTCTTTGTTCACGCGATTAAATTATGGAACTCTTTGCCGATAAAAATATAAGGGCAATATCAAGTGCCACTCACTTTAAAAGTGCAGTATTTCTCTTCTTCTCACTCGCGATGTAAAAATTATCTTCTCATTTTATTTTCTTTCTTGTTTATTCTTATTCTTCCTTTATCGAATAAAATTTATTCTTCTAATATCTACTTTAAAAATTTGTTAATTAGTTTCTAAGTTTTTCTTTATTTTAAATGTATATACATATAACATAAAAATACTTCCTTGCTTAATCTATTAATTCTAAGTACTATAAAAGATAATAATCTTAAGGTACCATGTCATTTATAATATTAATAAATTGAATTGAATTGAATTGAAGTGATTTACTCAGAAATGTATGTATATTTGCTAATAACAATAAAAAAATATCAAGTGCAGTGTGAAATTGTGTAAAAAAGCCAGAATATAAGGTCGACAAGAATCATTTTCTTTCACAAGTAAGTGTTATTATATTTTTCTCAAAGAAAGTGTTGTGAATTGATCATATTTTAATTAATCACCAATCAAGTAACACATTTTAAATGATTAAACTTTAAATAAAGCTAGGAAAATTAATTAATTAATTAAAAACTTCCACATGGTTTTTCGGTTATAATTTGGTATAGTAGAAATGTCAAACTCCGATTCTGTGAAGCAGGGACGTATTATTTTTTGTTGGTGATTGTATAGCGCAACTATTTGCTAAGCGCCCTTTATATCAGGAAATTATTTTTTGCTATTAAATCGATTTTGTAAGTTCGTATATTCGTATATATATATCACATGTGCATCTTCAGAGTTTTGCTCGATTTGTTTTGTAGTGAAGTCATTAGTTCATGTTTTTAGTGTTAATTAATTTGTCTATTAAGTATTTTTTGAACATACCACTGAGAAATAAATATAAATTCAGAAAACAACAAATGATTGATATGGCGACCTAGTAAGTTGCCATTAAAAATCACTCCATCATGTGAGAGCAAACAATAGGGGCGGTATTCACCGAACGCTCATAACTTAAAAGCTTCATAAACCTTTTCACCAAGCAATAATAGGGAATATTTATGAGCGCTCATAAAAGTTATGAGTGGTCCCAACCACTCATAAAGTTATGAGCGCTCTCTCCGAACATTAATTCAAAAACCTTCGAGGTCACAGTACACATATTAAAGGTAATATATTGCGCATGTTGTCAAAAATCGGTTGTCAGATACTGAACAAAAAAAACAAATTAATTCACAGAGACCTTGTCAAATTGACAATGGGTACATTCAATGCCTCAAGCCTGATTCACAATGCGACGAGGAAACGAGACGTGAGCGTGACGAGATCCCGTCGTTGCTGTCAAACGAATTTCAAACAATGAAAGTATATGAGGATATACACAATGAAGCGTTTCTCGTCGTCACGTCACGCCAAGAATTCGAAAAATTGAAAAAAAGACGCGACGAGACGACGATTTTATTTTTTGACAAGTTATTTACATAATGGAAGTATTTTTTTAAAGAAAAAATACGATAACTTGAAATTAAAAGATCAAGTAATTCCTAATCTATTGTCTTTAAAGCTTTTTTGGACAATTTTTATAATTTTTTATTTTTAACAAAAGAGTTTTCGTTGTAAAGAATCTCGCCGCATTGTGAATTGGGAAACGATTTTATAACTAGAAAAAGATGACAGCGAATCACGTCACGCTCTCGTCTCGTTTTCCCGTCGCATTGTGAATCTGGCTTCAATTTCAATACTGAATTTTCAGATTTCTGAATTCTGGCCAATCAGAGGCTTGGAAAATTGAGAAAACTGAAAATCTAAATGTAAAATTTGGAAAGTGTTGAACATGCCCCAGTACACACACAATAGAGATCTCTACCAAATTGTCAAAGTCAAAGTGACAGCTAACAAATCGGCACGTTTGACAGACGCTATTACCAAAAAAAACAAAATCCAAACGTTTACACTCCACTTCAAATGAATAAGGACACAAATTTTCAAAGGTATTTTTTCCATTTTTTTTAACATTGTGCATTAATGAATCATTTGATTATCCCTATTGTTTGTTTATGATGTTGGGAAATGAAAACAGAAAGATTAATTCAAAAAGCACTGCTATTTTCTCACCGGCTTTGTTCAGTCTTTCCATAAGGGAAAATGCAGTCTTTTTGTTTCAGCTGAATAAGCTCAAATACTGAAACTGGTAATAAAAGTAGTATAAATATCGGACTTGAGGAACAAAACTGTGCTCCTAGTGTAAAAAAAAGTGCTCATCCAGCCAAAATTGCTCCTCATAGAGCAAGTAGTACTGTGTACGAAGCAGTGTGTGTGTGTGTAGCGATGAATGGATTGCTTGTGCATGGAAAAAGGTGGATGAAATGTGTAGGATAAATGTGTACGATTTATTTTTAGAACTGAAGAAAATGTGGTAAGAAATTTGGATCTGATAAATCAATGAAAAATGTAAGGAAAATGCTTTATCAGGAAAACTATTGTAACGTCTGTAGGAATATACTTTACAGGGATGGGAAAAATTGAATGCTGTGTAATTACAACAACTATACAGTAGTATAAATATCGGACTTGAGGAACAGAGCATTTGGGTGAATGTATTTTGTTGGTGTAAATGTAAAACTTTGGGGTGAATTTAGTTTTCGTGACTGTGAATTGTGGCTAGTGATGTACAGAGATATTTGTATGGTTTTTTGCTTGAAGGTTGACGAGGTGGATGTGTAGTAGGTACATATATGCAAGTAAAAGGAATTCTTGTATGGTTTGTAGGTATGTAGATTTGGAGTGGGCATATGTTGATATGATTTTTGAGTGGTGACGGGATCATATACTACGATGGGAGTTCATTGACTTTGAGATGCATTGGTAGGTTGAAGGGTGATAATGATTTAAGAAATTTAGGAACAGAAAGGAAACAAATAATTTTTGTCTTTTATAATAATTGTGATTTATTAATCCATGAATTGTTAGCCGATGGGAAGCCAAGCCATTTAACATATACATTGTCTCCATTACTTTTAAGTGCTTTTTCAACGAGATAAATATTAGGATATTTAGTCTTTTGTAATTCTTTTTCGTAAAAACATCCGCTGATAGGTTGACCATTAAAATCTTCAAGGAGATATGTTGCTGGATTGGTTAGGTTTACTTTTCTTATCGTAAAAGTTTCCGTTGTCCAATTTGGTGTGTAGCCTTTCTCAAAAACGTGTTTGAACTTGCTTATTCTATCATTGTCCCCAACTCGAAATTTACCCCGTGGAGCGATTTTAATTCTATTATAAGCCGTAGATAAGAGTGTTTTAGAGTTTTCCTGATTCACATCAATGGGACACATTTTTATAGTTCTATGCACGGAGTGATTGTATCCATTCACCAAATCATCAACAATGGATGTCCATTTGTAATTACCATTAAAACTAAACTCCTTCCACATTTTCTCCTTAATTGTGCGATTAAAACGTTCAACAATTGATGCCTTAAGTGGGCTGAATGTAGAGTAATGGTTTATATTGTGTAATATCATTAAATCATGAAATATCTTATTAAAAAATTCTTTCCCATCATCAGTTTGTAGATTTTTAGGCTTTCGTGATGATTTGATGAAAATTAACGTCATTGCTTCTGCAACAGATGAAGCTGTCTTATTTTTTAGAGCAATTGCCCACGCATATTTAGAGAATGTGTCAATGACTGTCAATAGATATTTGTAGCCATTATTTGCCTTATGATAGGGTATCATTTCAACTAAATCAGCTTGCCAAAGGTCATCAAAACCCTTGATGACAACCCTACGCCGATTGAAATTCTTTCTTGCCGACCTGTGAAGCTCTTCAACAACTTGTCGTTTACTCATTTTTCAAAAGAATGAAATAAAAAATCAATTTTGTATGGTTTTATACATACAGGTGTAGTAAAATTATTTATTTTAATCTTTGATACAATAACATTAGTTTTCTTAATCTTATCAAACGTTGTTCAATCAAACAACATCCACAAGTATCTGGTCCCACTTTACATGTATTTGAAGACCACGAGCAGCTTACGAAATGACATCCAAACTTTGATTTAACACGATCAATATTTTTGTAATTACTAAAAAATGAAATATTTCTTAAAAACTCTTCATGATGTTCTTCAAGCAAATCATGTTTATGAACCCTTAAAAAAGTCAAAATTTCATTTAAAATTAATGATATATTGATATAAGACATGTTTGTGGGATCGTTTTGATTTACTAATAATAACTGAATCTAAGATTGGCTTGTTATGTTTTCTTATATGAAAATTACTTTGGTTCCCCTTCTTGATTCTCTTTAATTTTTCCTATCTCAAGAAGAAAATACTTTCGAAGATCATCCAACAAGCGGACAGTATTAAAATTTTGTAGATCAATGTATTCTCTTAGTATTTTTTCTTTATTTCTCAATTCATCATCCATGTATGCTTTGTTCACTGCTTGATTGAGCATTGTAGGAGTGCCAATATTGTTTAGACATTTTCCATCAATATCATAGTCACCATTCTCAGTTTGTTTAAATCCATTACCAGGAGGTCCTGGAGGACCAGCGATTGGTCTTTGAAATTTATTAGCGCTTCTTCCGAACTTGTCAACACTCATTTTGTTAATAAATTAAATTTTGTTCACGCAATTCTTCCACAATCGAATTTATCTCATTTTTATGGTTGTTATGCCCTGATGTTTCAGATGCAATTAAAAGTCTCATCCTATTTACAAGCTCATTTGGATTGTCCCAATACACATAGTCAATAGGATTATCTGAGAAAATCATTGTAGGTGAATTCATGTATGCATTTCCAACTTTCTTCTCTTTACTTTGTGCCATACCCTGAACCAAAGGTTTAATGATTTTCTTATACTTTTGTCCTCTATTACCTTTAACCTGTGAATTCATATCATGATTTCTCGAGTGTGCGCATGTTTTTTGTAATATTTTCTTATACTGGCTTAAATCTTCATTAGTATAAATACTCTTTCGAGGATTTTTATGTAGAACAAGTTCAAGAAGACCCTCAGTTCCATTGAAAATTTCTTCATCAATTACAATATTGTTGTCATTGTTAATCTGAAAATTTGACCTCCCCAACTTATTTGAATTCGATTCAACGTCAAAGTACGGACCATAGATTTTATCATGATCAGAATTTGAAATTAAAGTTTGACTTATCGGAGTACTTTCATTAAAGCTATTTGAAGGTGTCTTAAAAGAAGAGTCATCATCGACTAAAACTGAATTCGATTTAAATAAATTGGAATCTCTCTCTGGAGAAATATTTTCATCTTCTTCTGCTTTTTTTATAGAACTTTCAAATTTAAGACGACGTTTTACAACGGTAGATTTTATTTCTTTAAGTTCACCATTCGTGGCTTCTTTACTTTCCATATTTTTTGCGATTTTTTGTAAGGGTTCAACAATTGGCTTAAACGTATTTTCAATTTCAGTATCTTTAATGAATTTTCCAGTCTTGAGGAACATATACTTTTTCTTCAAAGCCTTTTTCGTCTTTATAAGATTTTTAAGCGTATTCATATTGGTATCCATGTCCGTAGATATATGCATGTATCCCCCCAAACAGAGCAATTCAAAACAGGGCAGTTCAATACAGGGTAGTTCAATATAGGGCAGTTCAAAACAGGGCAGTTCAATACAGGGCTGTTTAAAACAGGGGGCAGTTCAATACAGGGCTATTTTATGCAGAGCAATTCAATACAAGTAGTTCAAAACGAAAACAGGATAGTTCAATATAAGACTTTTCAGTACAGGGCAATTCAATAGAAGTTTTAATATAGGTGTTTTAGCAGTTTAGCGACTGTGTCACTTTTATAAAATAACTGTTTCTTTAAATGATTTTTTGTATCGCCCATTTTTAACACAACTATCTTTATCAATAACTAAAAACCCATACAATTCCTTCCAGCATTCAGAACAGAGCTCTTTAAATTGTTTAAATGACATATCAGAATTTATATGATCATTATAAATATGTTTCAGATTAAGATCATCTTGCTTAAAGAGAATTATATAGTTAGCGTTATCTCGAATCAAATGTTTTGGAATGTGTGTATATGATTGACATAAGTAAAAGCTATCTACACCGCTATGGCGCCCCATATAGAAATAGTCTCTTATGGTATTTGGTTTTTCGCAAGCCACATCATAAAATATAAAAACTGAATTGGGTTTAGCCCTAGAAGGCAACATAATTTCACAATTATTTGAAAATTCATAATACTGCATTCCTTTTATAGATTTTATAAGTTTTTTAAGATATGTATACTTTGGTTGCTGTAATGATTTAGAGTATATGTAAATGTTCTCAAACTTCAAGCCATTGACATCTACAAGAATGCTTAACATAACGTTTGTTTTTCCACAATTAGATGGACCTACAATTATTCCTCGAATACTACTTGGAAATAATGCTCCATGCTTCTTTTTTTGTTTTACATTTCCATCAAAGTTTTGTACACGAATAGATTCTTGCTGTCTTACAAACTTCATTTTGAAGAATGAACCTTCCCCCTATAAATCACGGTGTTTTATCAACATTATTTCCTAATCGATCCTTTCGTATAATACAACAGTTATATAATGATTAATTTCACGACACACTCAGTTAGTTCGATTAATTCAGTTCATGGAAACGGATTGCTTAATTCATTAATAAACAAGCTTCCATTTGAGTTGCATCTACCATCTTATAATTTTTGTGGTCCTGGAACTAAGCTTAAGGAACGTCTTGCAAGAGGAGAACGGGGAATTAACCCATTAGATGAAGCTTGTCGTGAACACGATATAGCATACAGTAAAAGTAATAACTTAAATTACAGAAACGCTGCCGATAAAATTTTGTCAGAGAAATCCTGGCATAGGTTCAGAGCTAAAGATTCCACATTATCTGAAAAATTAAATAGTCTTTTAGTTACTAACATAATGAAGACTAAATCTACTCTTGGTATGGGTATATTATCAAAAACAAAGACAAAGAAGAGCCGTCAGTGTCCAAGGATTAAGAAAACTAATTTATTCAAAAATGCAATAAGAAAAGCTAAAGTGGCAATACAAAATCTGAACACTGAAGACACAAATAAATTAGCAACGACTGCCTTACATGCAGCTAGACAAATCATAAAGAAAAAACGTAGGGATATTACATTACCGAGGGTGATACCAATTCCAAAAGTTGGAGGACTTTTACCATTGCTTCCTATCTTAGCAGGGTTATCTGCTGTAGGTTCCCTAACTGGTGGTGTTGCAGGAATGGCGAAAGCTATTAACGATTCAAAGATTGGAAGACAACAATTGGAAGAAAATAAACGACATAATAAAACTATGGAAGCAATAAAACTTAAACAAGGGAAAGGTCTTTATCTGAAGCCATATAAAAATGGCTTGGGGTTATTTTTAAGTCCACAAGAATCAAAAAACTATTAAAAAAGCTACCCAAGCGCCCTCTCACTAATATAGATATATTAAATTTTGGTAAAAACTATATTCCAAATTTCCGAGGTGTTTTTATGAGGGATACATTGCCAGCTAAACCATTTAAAACGGAAAGAGGAGTAGTTAATTTAGACAATAATAGCGGAATCGGCACGCATTGGGTAGCATATATCAAAAATAAAAACAATGTGAAATATTTTGATAGTTTCGGAAATTTAAGACCTCCTCAAGAAATAGTAAGATACTTGTATGCAAATAATATTTATTACAATCATAAATGTTTACAACGTTTTAACACATTCAATTGCGGTCACTTATGTTTGGAGTTTCTTGTTGATCAAAATAAATAAGCTATGCAATATAAAATTTGTTTCATTTCTTTAACATCGACAATGTCGATAACACTAACGCTGAGCGGAAACAAATCTACTCTCACAACAGAGTACTTTCCGCCAGTAGTATTAGACTCAAGTTATGTTTGTGGACTAGTGGACTTCCAAACATACAACTCCATACCTAACGTAGATGTAATGAATAATTTATTTCGGTAATGATGTAATTAAACTTCCTATTGGCTCATACGAAATTGAAGACATAAGCAATTTTATTCAAGGAGAACTTTAAAAAAAAAATAATACGGCAAACGTAAAGATAAGAGCAAATAACAACACTTTAAAATGTGAAATATACTGCACAGAAGATATAGATTTCACACATCCTAATTCTATTGGTTCACTGCTAGGGTTCAGTAAGAGAAAACTGGTTGCAAAAAAAATGCATGAATCAGACCTTTACGTTGATATCAATCGTGTAAATACGGTAAGAGTTGAGTGTAACTTAATTAATGGAACATTTATAAATAATCAACCTGCGCATATACTTCATCAATTTTCAATCAAAGTCAGCCCGGGGTATAAAATAATTGAGGTACCTAAAAATTATTTATTTACCAGTGAACGTGAGGAAGATAAGTTCAATAACAATAAATTTGTTAGACCAAGACGGAAACCTTATTAACTTTCGAGGTGAATTAATAACGATTCGATTACACCTTAATCGTCAAAAATTATAGTTTATAATACTTTCTCTGGTTCTAATAACTTGACAGGATTTATTGAGTTCTATAATCAATACTTCATTATCTCCTAAAGAGAAAGTACAAGTGCTAACAAAAAAAAACCAATCGTTTTTATTATCATTAGGATTCAAATTGAAGAAAAGAATAACTATAACTTAAAACACTGAGATATGCTGAATATTTTTCAAGAACCAGCATTTGATGATAGTATTTTAAAATACGAATATCAGTCCTATTCACCATTTTTAAATAATTTTGGTAAAAATGACATCATCCACATCTGCGTGCAACATCAAAATCTCAATATATTACCTTCGGAGAGTTACATTTATGTTGAGGGGACTGTTTCGAAAAATGATGGGTCGGAAGTCGAGAAAACAAAACTTGTAAACAATTGTATAGCATTCCTATTTGATGAAATCCGATATGAACTGAATGGTATTGAAATAGATAGTAATCGAAATGTTGGAATCACAACTTCTATTAAAAATTATATTTCTTTAAATCAAAATGAAAGCGTTATGTTGTATAATGGAGGCTGGTGTCCAAATTCTTCAGTTTGCTTAGATGGATCACATTTTAATTTTTGTTTGCCACTTAATAAACTTTTGGGTTTTGCAGAGGATTTCAAAAAAATAATTCCTAACGCTCGACATGACTTAATTCTAACACGTTCTCGTAGTGATGAAAATTCACTAATAGCTGATGCAGATGAGCAAGCGAAGATCACATTACACAAACTTCAATGGAAAGTGCCGCATGTTTGTCTTGCTGATTCTTTGAAATTGAAACTATTCAAATCTATAAATGATAATGGCATCATGAAAATTGCCTTTCGTAATTGGGATTTATATGAATACCCAGCCTTACCTACAAGTGACCATCATATTTGGAATGTAAAGACAACTTCACAAGTTGAGAAGCCTAGATACATTATCGTTGCCTTACAAACTAACAAGAGAAACCAACTGAAAGAGAATCCTACCTATTTTGATCATTGTAACGTTACCAACATCAAAGCATATTTAAATTCTGACGTTTATCCCTATGAAGATCAAAATATATCGTTTGAAAAAAACCACTTTAGTATTCTTTACCAAATGTACAATGAGTTTAGAAAAAATTATCATAACTGCTCAGTTGCAGAGCCACTGTTGACAAGAAATCTCTTCAAGTCACAAGCACCTATTTTTGTGATTGATTGTAGACATCAGAATGAAGTAGTTAAAACTGGACCAGTTGATATTCGTTTGGAAATTAAAACAGCAAAGGAACTACCACTAAATACATCAGCGTATTGCTTAATGTTACATGATCGAATTATAAACTACAATCCTCTAAGTCAATTAGTATCTCGAAATATTTAAATTATTTAGTTCAGTATAGCTCTTAATCAAGAACACACCAGCCCAAGCAATGGCATTCATTGTTGATATTCAAGGTTTCAGAGGACCTAATGATAAGTTTATAGTTAAAGAAGTAGCTATTCTGCGTGGTCGTAACCATCACCACTTCATTATCACACCTCCGTTTGATTTCAAGCATTTACCAACATCGTTAAAAAGACAAGCAAAACGGCTGTATCAAAACCATCATGGTTTGCACTGGAATGGCGGATTCACAAAATATCATAAAGTAGAAGAATTTCTTCGAGATAATATTATAAATCACATCGTTTATGTTAAAGGTGATGAAAAATTACTATGGATAAAGCGACTCCTAAATGAAAACGCTGAAGTAATAAATGTTGAAAATATAAACTGCCCCAGCTTCAAAGAACTAAAAACTCTTTTTCCGAGTGAGACAAGATGCTTATCACATAGCAAATGCTGTGCCCTGCAAAACGTGTTCTTATTAAATAACTTTTTAAACAACAGTTTTCCTGAAATTTTCTTAAAGAAATAAGAAGAATATTGTCATATATTTTTTTTTTTTTTGTTTTTTTTTCATTGTACAATTTTCTTACAATTATCTAAATACATATTACTTAATAAATAAATATAATTAACTTAAAACAAAAAGGACTATATTATTAAGTTATTCTGAAATGACCCCATGCATAGGTACTTATTCCATCTTCCCTTATGAATCTCTTATCATCGAGATGACTTAAAACAATCTTATTCAGCTGTTGGGTGTATATTTGATGAGCAAAAGATCGAAAAACAAACATTTCCCCGTGATAGATTCGTTTGCAATATAAACAATCTTTATAGTTAACCAGGTTAATGTCTTTGAGTGCAATTTTTTTGACACCCTTTGCTTTTTTGACTTCCGTTTCTTCAACAGAAAAGGAATACATTTTCGATCTCAAACCTATGAATTCTTTCATTATTTTTCCCGAATTTTCATCTTTCATCATCCCTAACACCTTTTTATTCTTCAAGGGGATACTATATGGATTATTTATTGAGTATGCTGAAGTATCAAAATACAATTCTATGTCATTTCTTATATCATTATAAAAATCATCAGTTTTTGCAGTGTAAATAAAAGAGTCCGTGTCCATGTAATTGAGTCTTAGATTTTGTTCATACTTAGGTTTCATATAGCTATAGTGGAAGTCGTACATTTTCCACTTTGAAAACTCTAAGACACAAAATCCTAAATATAAAGGCTTGTCATAGTAGGTACTAACTCTTTTCATTTGTATGGCCATCATGTCTTCTGCAAATTTAGTCAAACTATGGAAATTTGGTCTTGCTATCAGAGCTCTAGCTCCAAGACGCTTTTTATTATTTTCCCAAGAAGTCACAATTTTAACATCTTTTCGCTTGTCCACATTTTCCATAGTTTTTCCGAAAACACTATTGTTCATTAATTTGAAAAAAATTTTCTCAAAATCACTGGTGGCTAGAGTTCGATGCTGATTATTCAAGTCTATGTACTTTTGAAGCCAACGAGACTGTTTAAATTCTAAAACCCTATGCACACGAACAAGCTTCAACCCATTTATAATGCATTGCTGAAGAGTCTTATAATGAATGACATAATTCTGTTTTGTTGTTAAATCTGCTATAAGTTTATAGAATTTAGAATTATTGACTTTTTTGTTTTGCACGCAAAATGGCAAATCATTATGCAAGTCGTGTAGAGAACTGGGATACTCCAAGTCAACTTCAAAAATATATCCTATTTCTGATTCGTCTGAAATATTCATTATGTCAATATTTTCATACTCATTTACCCATTTGATTGAAGAATATGGAAGAGGGGATGACATTGCCCAACCATACAAATTGTTTGCATCAACATACATTAGGTATTGTGACTCTTTTTCTTTGTCATAGCATTCCATATATTTGTTGTTTGCAATGGTATGTCGATGAGAACATTGAGATATGCCCCCTCTTATCCCCTTTTTTATAAAATTGTATTTGTCGATATCTTGAATAAGCTCAAGATTGATCTTCGTTGTTCTTAGCATAGCATCCCAAGATAATCCCGGGGCTGTATAATAATGACAGGGATCTAATTTGTAAATATTTTTACAAATACTCCTGAAATTTTCAAAAATATCTGCTAAAAGAAGAACATCGGTTTTCAAATACAACTCCATATAGTCTAAAAGGTTTTGACATTTGAAAGTGTTCCATACCTTTTTCGCATGATTATAGTCATCTAAAGAGCAGGGTTCTCCAGTTAACTTATTATTAAAATTATGTTGAGGGGGAAGGTTTTTTTCTTCCAAACTCTGCCATGACTTTATAAAATCATATGGAAATACACCTTTCCTAGTCAGAAGCATAAACTCTTCTTCAATTGGGAAGTTGGAACTAATTAATTTGAAATCACCGACCGTAAGATTCCTTCCCAATGAATCAAGACTAGATGGCATGAATCTAAATGAATCTAAAAACCTCAATTCGATGGTTTTTTTTATCAGGTAAATAGATTGTCTTTGATACAGACACATATTTTTCCTTATTTAGGGGGGATTATAGATATATTACCATTAAGTGAAGCAAGTTCCTTGATCAATAAATGGCAATCATAACCCGAGAAGTTATGGAAAAATATGGGAAAAAATCTTGGTTTTCGATAAGCTAAATTGCACCAATTATGGGCTGGACCATTATATTTGCCAGTATAATGACAATGATCGGCAACTCGATCTATGCCCAACTCTTTGTTACAAATATGGCATAGCAGACAGTTTCGCTGATATTCTAAGTCAATTTCCGATAAAAGTTGCATCGGTTTTGAATTTCTTTTATGTAATTCGATGCAATCTTTCACCAGAGAATTAACAAAATCCTTTACGCAATTGCTACCCTTAAAAATCTTAAAACTGTTAAGAGAACTATCACAAGATTTTATGAAATAAGCACCTGCACATGGGATATGTTTTTGAATATTAAAACTATTACTACTACTACTATTACCCAATATTCCGCTGTCTGCTTCCTCGAGGATGCACTCAAAATCTGCATATATGGTGAATGGTACATCCATCTTCCTCTCGAAGTGTTGAAAAGATAATTCATTTTTTCCATCGTTTGGCATTCGAGTTACCATTCTGCAGCAGTTGTCCTTATGAGCAGCCAGTGTGGCTTCAGTTCTAAAACGAAGCAAACACCCGTTGCAAAACCAAGACTTCCCTCTATAGTTCTTCGCCTGCGTTGAAACGAGTCTAAAAAATAAAATATAAAATTTAAAATTTGTAATTTTGTAATATTTCAAAACTTAATTTGTTAATGCTGCTTACCTTGATATACTTTTTATCCAGACGTAATGCGAAATCTCCTCGTTTTGTAGAAGAATCAAGTTAATATGATTCCTCTTCTCTTGCCGGGTAATATAGTAGGGTCCTACTACCATCTTTCTTTCATCATCAAATCCGAAAGCGTTGATGCTTAAAGCAGGGTTTAGGGTTTCAAACTTTGGAATATCGCTAAGCCTTAAAGGAAATTGTAGATCACCAAACTCTATTGTCACATTGTTTTTGTATATCGTTCTGGCGCTGATATCCCGTATCTTGTTAGTTTCCGGCCTATGCGTATGGCTCTTTCCTTTGTTGAAAAGGGCTGAGATGATTGCCCCTTAAAACAATATTCATCTATATTGTGAACGTTTATACAAGCTCTTTTTCTTAAAAGGAAATTCGGTAATGGTATATACCTTGAGCCTTTGATTGGTGTATATTTATTTATATTAATCTCAACATGAGATATCCGCAGAAAAGCCCATCCACTGTCTTTTTCTTGAAATTCCTGCATTTTCGTATTAATTTCATCTATCATATTTGTATATGATGAAAATGAATCAGTGCTTACAAGAGCAATTTCCATTTTTGTGTTGAAACTTTTAAGGCTTAGCTCCATTTCGTCCTCCGAAGTAAATTTCACATACTCCGCAAACAGTTCCAAGTTGAATTTAATACCCTGCAATTTTTGCATGTGCTGTCTCAATTTTTTCACAATTGCTTCCTTTGCTTCATTTAGAAACTTGATGGGGTCAAGATTTTCCTCCATCTTGTTCTTATAGATCAGAGTTTCTACCCTTCCATTGAAGCAACTTTTCAGCACATAGAAGTCATCGGAAACAAGTTCTGCAACAAGCCGCTTATGTTCGTTTCGACGAACGTGGTTTTTCCACTCCCTTTCATTGACGTCCAGCTCACACACATCACAATGTTTGATTCTTACGGGCATATTTTCTTCTGGGTTCGAAAATATGCCTTCTATTACACTAAGGTGTGCACTACTTTATAGATGGTTATCCCACTGGCAAAGGATAACATCTTTTTCACAGATGTCACAATATTTTTTAGAAGGGCCAGCTTGCTCCTGACAATCTTCGACATTAATTACTTTTTGATCTGAAGAATTGTCTTCAGAAAATAGTCCCTGCAACACTTTTAAATGTACCTTGCTCTTTAAATGATTGTTCCATTGGCAAAGGCTCACATTTTTTTCACACACAACACAAAATCTTTTTGCAGGGGCAGCTTCATTTGAGCAATCAATTTCTTCAAGTAATTGCTGTACAAAATTTAAATGCATTTTGGTTTTACAGTGTGCAATCCACTGCCCCATTCCAACACTTTTTTCACATATATAACAAAATCTTCCATTTACCGAGGTAAGGTTTTTATTTTCACGGATTAATGTTGCACTTTCTAACTTATGAACTTTCATATGCCTTTTTAAATTAAAGTTTTTGGAAAACGATTTTCCGCAAACTTCGCATAAAAATGACTTCATGATTATACTTTATTTAATTATTTTAATTTTTAGAGGTTTTAGAAAATTAGAGTTAAACTGAGCACTCGAACGTTTGTACTGGGCGAGGTATTCTTTAAGAATAAAAATATTTTGAACAGGACGACTACTCAAATCTTCGTTTGCCCAAGAATCTTTTTATGATTAGCAAGGTCCCGCTGTAATAATGAGAGCATCAACATTTATTGATATGGTATGTGTCAATAAGCGTACATCATTATTTATTGATTTTAGGATTTTCAGATGCTCACTTAAATTTAAGCAACCCTCGTTGGCATTTAAACAAACTGTTGGCATACGTTGGGTTTTTAATAAACAAACTATAATTTTGTCCCTCAGAATCTTTGTTTATCATAAGCAGGATCCCGTTGTAATAATGAGAACATCAAAATATACTGATATGGTATGTGTCAATAAGCGTGCATGCCCCCGTTGGAATTTAAGCAACCTGTTGGCATACGTTGGGTTTTAAATAAACAAACTTTTAATTTCACCCCCCAGAATCCTTGTTTATGATAAGCAGGATCCTGCTATAGTAATGAGAGCATCAAAATATACTGATATGGTATATATCAATAAGCGTGCATCAGTATTTATTGATTTAAGGATTTTCAGATGTTCACAAAAATTTAAACAATCCTCCGTTGGCATTTAAACAACCTGTTGACATACGTTGTGGTTTAAATAAACAAACTATAATTTTACCCACAGAATCTTTGTATATGATAAGCAGGATCCCGCTGTAATAATGAGAGCATCAAAATTTACTGATATGGTATGCGTCAATAAGCATATCATTATTTATTGATTTTAGGATTTTCATATGTTCACTAAAATTTAAACAACCCGTTGGCATACGTTTTTATAGACGTACCTGATAATCAATTCCGTTTAGATTTTCTGAGTACTTATGAATTTAATGTTTTATGATTTTTCAAGCACCATATTGATATCCCTAGCTCTTAAATTTTATAATTTGATTTTTTTTTTCTAACTATAACAAATCTTTGACCCTTTCATATTTAACCGTTAACAATTCGACAAGATTCATATAGCCATTACATCTTTATCGCATACTTACTATTGATGTAGAGAGCGTTAAGATTGAATGGTAATCAAATACAAACATGTTGAAACATGTTCCAAATGCTTTTTTTACAACAAATACTTTTAAACAAAAAGAGATAAAAGAGATAATTAAAACAAAATAAATATGTATACAGATATGATTTATTCAATATATTACTACAACTGTTCTTCAATTTTAATATTAGAAGTTCGTCCTAGTGGACCCAAATACGTAACATTAAATGACCCCTGATTTATTTCAGCTATGGCAGCATCTGATAATTTGCTGTAGCGCATTGGAGAGAAAGTCTGTAAGGAAAAGGTCTTTAGTATTTATGTTGTATGCATAAAACCTATAAATATGTATACAATTACCTGAAATTGCCCCAAATCAGCAACAATTCGTTCACCAAATTTGGTTACACACCGTTTCAGCTTGTCAATAGGATATTTTTTATTTTTATTTAATTCAAAAATCTTCTTACAAGGTTTGAATGCAACCTCTTCTTCCACTTTTAACAGTTCTTCTTTGAGATTCATCGTTGAGGATATGAGATGCATCTTAAACTGAAACCGCTATTTATACAGAAAATTGAATCTGCATTTAACTGTATCGATATGTATAAAAATATGAACTCAGCTCCGAATAAGCATGAGTGAACATGTTCTCCAGAAAAAAATAAATACAGTAAAATTGAATACGATGTGAATCAGGAAAACTCTAAAACACTCTTATCTACGGCTTATAATAGAATTAAAATCGCTCCACGGGGTAAATTTCGAGTTGGGGACAATGTTAGAATAAGCAAGTTCAAACACGTTTTTGAGAAAGGCTACACACCAAATTGGACAACGGAAATTTTTACGATAAGAAAAGTAAACCTAACCAATCCAGCAACATATCTCCTTGAAGATTTTAATGGTCAACCTATCAGCGGATGTTTTTACGAAAAAGAATTACAAAAGACTAAATATCCTAATATTTATCTCGTTGAAAAAGTACTTAAAAGTAATGGAGACAATGTATATGTTAAATGGCTTGGCTTCCCACATGCGCGAACTTGAACGAAAATGAAAACTCGGAAGATATTTGGGCCTATTCGGTGTGATCTTTTATTCTGTTATTCTGCTATGAATTTCCATACAAAAGTTTAAGCTGTCAAAATATCTTTTATGAATTATAATTTTGGTATTCGGCATACTAAATCTGTTATTAAATCTGCTAAGAAATCTGTTATGAACTGTCAAACTTTTGAACTCAGAACAAAATCTTTTATAAATAGCTTTTTTGGTATTCAGCATGCCAAAGTCTGTTATTAAATCTGCTATAAATCATAAAAGAATAAAAGACAAACTTTTCTGACTTTTATCATAAAAGATTTCAATAGTTGGCAAGAATATGAAGAAAAAATGGATAATTTATCTTTTATTTCGTCAAAAAAGTATTTTTTAAGCGTGAGAAATGGAAAAAATATATTAAAATACGTACGTATACGTATGTATATTATGAATGAAATAAGAAAATAGAAACAATTTTTTTTTTTGTTTATGAAAGCACAAAACACTTGATGGAACTTCGAACTAAGATACAAAAGTAATCCTTCTGAGGTTCCCGATGTACCTGGATTGGATAAATTTAAGAAAAGAATTGTGATAAAAAATTTACGTGAACCACAAATAAATAAACTTGGTACCAAATACATGTAAAATATAAAAAAAAATGGAAACTAGTGCTGGTCAACGAGTTATTTTATTTATAAATTGTAATACATATTATTTAAACAAACAATAAAATAATAAAAAAAATATTTTTAAAGATGAAACACAGAACACTGGATAAGTTGAAAAAAAGTAGGTAGTCACTCTGAATCTTGGCTCTTCCCGATCAGCTTCTTACATTCGATAAATAAATGCAACATTTACGCGTGCCACAAATACGATAATTATGTTGCAAACACCGGAAGCTGAGTTAATAATAAAAATAAATGTAAACAAATGTTGGCTCATTTAATTATTTGCAAGACGAAATATTTTATTCATAACAGAACAGCTGATTATGACAACAGATTTTAGATCTGTTTGGTAACGCATTTCGTTTTCGAAGTTTCATAACAGAAATTTATAAAAGATCGAGCTCCCGAATACCAATTTAAGAAGATCTTTTATGGTGAAACTCTTTTATGATTTATAGCAGAAAAATCATAGCAGAATAACAGATGTGGCAGAATAGGCCTAATTACCTTTAATATAGGCGTGTTTTTTTATCATCGGGATCTGGATCTGGATCTTCTTTTAACACGGGTTACAAAAACAATTTTAGAAAATTTCCCATTATTTTGTTTTTGTATTACGTGTAAAACTTAATCCAGATCCAGATCCCGATGATAAAAAAACACGCCAGGCGTGTTTTTTTATCATCGGGATCTGGATCTGGATCTTCTTTTAACACAGGTTACAAAAACAATTTTAGAAAATTTCCCATTATTTTGTTTTTGTATTACGTGTAAAACTTAATCCAGATCCCGATGATAAAAAAACACGCCTTATGTGTACTGTGCTTCGAAGTAACCCTTCAAGCTAATTCACTGACTCATTTTGTCGGTACTTCTTGGATCCTTACAAAAATGAGTAATTTCTTTTGTCTTATTTATTGCTTATTTTTGTCCGTTTTGCTGTGAGAACTTGAAAAAAAGGATAATAAAAGGTGTAATGAATCTGTTTCGAATAGAAAATTACAGATAAGTACAGGCTTGTGCGTTCAATGAGTAAGAACCTTGCCCCAAACTGTTCTTCATTCTATCACTTAGGTCTGATCCTTTACTTTGAGTTTCTATGATTTTTAGTCCAAACTTGTGTCAAATTTTTTTTTAAATGAACTTTGACACAACTTTTGACTAAAATGCGCTGAAATACACAGAAAATCACAGAAATTCAAAGTAAAGGAACAGACCTACTATTATGAAAAATGCTTCACTTTTTTCCAACAATGGCGCTTCCTTATATTTTTTATTCTAAGGTTTCCCTTTCCTCTGATTGTGCTTGCTTACCCTGAGGCCACACGGGCGAGTAATCGCAAGCGAGTTACTAAACATCGATATATTTCCTACTCGCTAGTCAACTGGCTTGCCTTTTTCGAAGCCAGTTGTGAAGCGAGTAAAGCGGCGAGTGATTTGACAATTAATGTATGTACCCAACTCGCTAGCGAGTACTCGCTCGTGTGGCCTCCGGGATACACGTGAAGAACGAAAGTGTTCAGATGTGTAGAAAATTCTTCAGCAGATTTTGTTTTCCTCTTTGTGTTTTTCGTAGTTTCATAATGAAAGACACGATTTGATTGGTTGGATTGGATAGAAGAAGCAACACAAAAGAGAACGTTAATTTTCTACTACAAATATTTTCAATTATTTTAAAATATTTCATCCCCCTCCCTGCTTGATTTTCTTCACGTGTGATCAGGGACATTGTCCTGATCACACGGACATGGTCCTGATCACACGTGAAGAAATTAAAGCATTTTCTGTGATTTGTGATAGTGAGCGGGGTAATTTGCAGAAGAGCAAGGGGGATGAAATATGAGGACATTGTCCTGATCACACGTGTAGGAATTCAAACATTTTCTGCGGTTTGTGATGGTGAGCGGGGTAACTTGCAGAAGAGGAAGGGGGATGAAATATTTTAAAATACTTGAAAATATTCGGTGTAGAAAATTGACGTTCTCTTTTCTGTTGCTTATTCTATCCAATCCAACCAATCAAATCGTGTCTTTCATAATGAAAATATGAAAAACACAAAGAGGAGAACAAAATCTTCAGAATAATTTTCTTCGCATCTGAACACTTTCGTTCTTCACGTGTAATAGCCTTTCCACACCGAATCTTAATCTAGATTTTGAGCCAAAAGCCCAAAATCAACTAGATTTCCCATACATTTTAAGATTTCATAATCTAATTGGCCTATTAACAATCACACTAAAATATTCAATTTTCTCTCCCGTATAACAATTTACACTTATATGAGAGAAGATCGAAAAAAGAGATGCTATATTTATGAGTATTGAGTATTCAGGCTTTGGTCCTTTTTATGTTTTATTTAAAGAAAAAGTAAATAAGTACAATTGTGTCTTGGGACTTTTTCTGATTGCAATGGATCTTTTTTTTAAGAGTTCGTATGAGCGCTTAAATTCTTTTGAAATGTCAAACAAAATCTAGATTATGTGGTGTGAACGAATTCTAGTAGATTTTGAAATCTTGTTGCTTGAAATCGAGATTTCGGTTCATTTGTCAAATCATAAACGTCAAAGTTCAACCGGAAAAAAATATTATTGGACCCTGTTTAGATTTGTTGGTTTCACTACGTAGTGAAAAGTCATATCGTGTATACACTTTGTAGTTTCCATACAATGTACTTCTGCACACTCATGGAATATTTGCAAATTGGAACATTTGATTTTGGACGCCGTATGAGAATTTCTGCTCTCGATCTCGTCCAACCACATTAGGGGTTTTTTTTTTTAATTCAGAGCGGAGCCTGAACTGTCAAACAAAAAGTTGTGTTTCTTTTTTAGCTCTGAACGTTCAGAGCTAAAAATTTGTATTTCTTTTTTCGTTCTGAGTGTGTTCAGAGTTTGTTTAGAGCGCACTCTATGAGCTCAGAATAAAATGACTGAGCAGACTGAGTTCAATGCTGAACGCATAGCATTTGACAGCTAGTGTTCAGGTGTATTTCAAAAATAGTTCAGGGTGGTCAGAACAGATGATGTTCAGAACATGCTCGACATGCTCGGACACTGTTCAGAGCTCTTTTCTGAATTAAAAAAGAAAAACGCCTATTATCTAGGTAGAAAATTAGGAACCTTTCTGCTAGACGCACAAGCAAAAATGAACAAAATGGAATGAAATGGACCATTTTGGTTATGAAACGTGACTGCTCACTCAAATTTTTATATTTTCTTCTTGACTAACCCTCCCCTTTTTACCTCACCGATTTCACCCACGAACTGTTGTCATGCCGTAGTGAAATCAACAAATCTAAACACGGTCTTGAGCCTGATTACCAGAGAATATCAAATAAAGAAGCCAATCGTTCGTATGTTTCACCCTCTAAAACCCATTAAACCCATTTGTCTACATTAGGCGTTTTTCTTTTTTAGCTCCGAGCACAGCACTGAGCTTTTTTAGCTCCGAGTACTCAGAGCGCTCAGCTTGTGTTTCTTTTCTTTTCTAAATCAGAGCTAGCTCGGAGTACGCTCCATGGGCCTGCACACACGGGATGATATCTGCCTGGTAGAAATCTGCTTCAATTCTCCACTTCAAGCACACATTGGATGAATTATTCTGGCAGAAAAAATGTATACATGTACCTCTTTACATTGTGTTAGTGTTTTATGCAGACCTCAGTGTGTAGAAAGTTATGTGTATTAGTTTTCTACTTCGTTCTTCCACTCCAAACAAGGCAGAAGATTTTATGCCACTTCATACCGTGCATTTCACTTCGTTCTCCTATAAACTCTGTTTTCTGCCGGCAGAAATCATTCCGTGTGTGAAGGCCCCATGAGCTCAGGATAAAAAGACCGAGTGATGGGTACCTCATACATTAGGCAATACAAAATGTCGCATACACCACTCTAAAATGTCCCATCACCTCAAAGCAACAAAATGTATTACCTCACACCTCACCATAAAGCAACACAAAATATTTTTCTTACTCTTTCGTGTCCAGAAAAAAAAACTATTCGTACTTTACTCTTTTCGCTGTCGATGAACGATCAACGATGAAAGGAAATGATGAAGAATAAAGTTGAGTGTAAGGTGTATGAGTAGAGTATGAGGAAATGCCTCGTTCTCAATAGAATAGTACATTCTCTCTTCCACCAACCAACTCCAACAGCAATAGAATGGAGGAGGACATACGAATGTTGTACTACAATATGTAACAAATAATGAAGATTTGTATGTAGAATTCCAGATAATCATGCAAAGGGTTGAAAATTGAAGGTGGTTTCTTTATTGTTTGTTTGAAGGAGCAGGAGGTTTGTTATTGTTTGAAGGAGAGTTTTTTATACACCCAATCCAATTCAATAAAATTGTTTTTTTTTTTTATGTGATAGAAAGTTTTGTTTGATATTTTATTGTTGTTTTGACCTTATATTTAAATGTTTTCTGTTTAATTTATTTAAATAAAATCTTAACTTAAACAAAATTAATAAATAATACAATTAAACAAAATTATTTTTCTAAACCTTTCTATTCGACTTTTCTTTTTTTTAACCTTTTTATTTTAACTATGATTTTGTATTAGTAAGTCAATTTGAAACCCTGTTTGCGTTGTTTAATGGGCGCTATATTGTTGTTTTACCCTTTTGTTAATGTTTTTTTAGCTATTAAAATAAAATGTTAACTTAAACATTATACAAACAAAATTTAAAAAAAATTATTTTCTATAATATTTTATTGTTCTTAAACCTTTTTGTTTCAACTTTTGTTTTTTAAACCTTTTAAATTGAATTATGGTTCTATGTCCAGTGAATTTAAAACCTTTTTTTTTTGTTAAAATAAATACTATGAACAAAAATGTATTTATACGTTTTATTCAAATTTCATGATCAACAGAATTGAAGAGACGTTATTGAAAAATTGAAATTTTTGAAATGAAAATATCCCTTTAAATAGGTTTGTCTCATGGGACATTTGAGGTGGGACAAAGTACCACCTCATTTCGAAAAATGAGTACCTCATACAAACCACTGATCTCTATAATACACTGGATAGTGTATTCCTTATAATAGCTTTGTTTTTTTGTATGTCCATATGAAGTTTGGCGAAAAAACGACATCGGGACATTTCAACATTTGCCTTGGTCTGCCATTTTGTTCTGAACTATTTTACCAACAAACATTTGACATTTCTATACAAATTATCGATAACACAACGACAATGGTAGTCTGGCAATACCGTTTTATCGGGACAAAAGTTAACTCCAGTTAATTATCTGGACTTAGCTAACTCTATATGGACATAGTTGTTGTTGTATTTAACATGTAAATTGTTTTGCTTTGTTGTCGTTTTTTTCACACAATTTTATTTGGACATGCAAAAAAACACAGCTAATGTATAACAGTTTTTTTGCTTCCATTTGAAGATGACAATTAGGTGGTCGGCTTCATAATTTGACTCTGAATTACACAAAAAAAAAGTTTTTTCCAGATAGGGATGTGCGATATTGAAACAACATCGATTTCAACATCGAAGACCAAACATCGATGTCAGTTAATATCGAACCGAAAACATCGTTGCTACTTAACATCGATGTTTTTTTCAGGTGTTTTTGTTTAAGTTTTTTGTTTGCCCAAAGCAAAAAATGCATCATGCTATGCTCTAATATATTTTTGCCTCAAAATTTCTGGTGCCGGCTATTTTTTCTTAAGTTTTTTAAAATCGATTTATTTTGGTTTTTATACAAATGAAAAATATGAAGTCATAAGCAAGGTATTTCAACTTTAAACTCGATATTGCAAAATAATGATGCCCAGAAGCTTGTGTGCTAAAACCGCGTGTAAGCGGTATCTTTCCAGGCATCAATGATTTTAATAGATGAAATGTGAAAATCGATGTTAAAATATGTATTTTGCACTAATGAATATCAAAAAATTTAATAAAATCAATATTGCAAGGCAATTCATGTTGTTAAGCTGTTTTGTTTGCCCTTTTTGAAATCCGATATTTCCAAATCTTGTTTCACACGAACGTGTGCGCAAGAACTTGCATGGTGTAAGCTACGTGTTGCTTACCATCGATAATTTAAATTCGTGAAAATCGATATTAAATATGTATTTTGCAGTAATATTTCAAGGAATTTTGTGTAAACTGTTTTCTGTGGCTTTTTGGAATATATCGATATTGCAAGACACGAAGTTGTGTGCAAAAACTTGCATTGGTGTAAATTGGGTCTTTCTGAACATCTATTATTTCAATGCGTGGAAATCGATGCTAAAATTTGTATTTTGCAAAATATATCGTCCACAGATTTTATAGAAGCAATACTGCAAGTATTTCATGTGTACATTGTTATCTAACGATATATATTGCAAGATATTTTTACTTACAAAAGTGTGTACAAATACTTGTATGGTTTAAAATGCGTCTTGCTGAGCATCGAAGATATTAATGCTTGAAGATCGATGTAAAAATATTTCTTTTGCACAAATAAACACAAAACAAATTTTATGGAAACAAAATTGATAGGCACTTCATGTGTAAACTTATATATCTGTGCCTTTTTGCACATCGGAAGTTTCGTTGTGGTTCCGAATTTTTCAATTTGGTTTGAAAGATCCTTTGATAATTTCCTTTTTCAAAAAATTCCAAATGTTACAGATTACTTAAAAACTATGAAAGTCACTCCATCTAGATTTTACTAGCAGAATCAATCATTTTCGTACTAACTTTTTGTTTGTTTTTTAAGCCGATGTTTTGGATGTTAATATCGATGTTGCAAAACATCGAAATCTTTATTATCGATTTTCCAGATGTGTATCTGAAGAAATGGAAACAGACCATGATATGAAAATATAAGCTTTTGTGGAAGTTTGTTTTATTATTTATTATCTTTAAGTTATTCACTGTGTGCATTTGGTATATTTTTTTTAGTATAATTACATAGTGGAATGAGATAAATCATTGAATAATTATGATGAGGAGGATGCGATTGCATATTCTGCGTTTTTTTTAAAATGATTTTACCTCCTTGTCACACTCTTTACGTTTTTTAGTCCGTTTCATTTACTAATTAGGAATGAATTTTAATTATGAACACAACAAATGTTAGCAAACAGATCTCGGGGGGTGAAACGAACGGAGATTTGATGTCTGTTTAGTGGATTATCTTTGTATTACATGTTATACAGTTATACTGGTATACAAAAAAGTGGTCAGCTTCATAATATAACAATTCTTCAAATGGAAGCAATATTTTTGTATCGATACACTATCCAGTGTATTATAGAGATCAGTGATACAAACTCATTTCAAATTCCTGTCCTACCCATCACTAAGACCGAGCGAATGGAGCAAATAGCTGAGCGCAGCCAACTTCACCCTTTTTTCACTCATTTCAAGTGGACGCGTTCGACAGATCAATTTCAGTTTATAATTTTGAATTTTTCGAGTTTTTGATCGGCCAGCTGTCTGAATAATGGGGTTTTCTTTTGGTAAATTCAGATTTTGATCTAAAAATTGATTTTTTTCGTCGCGAATGGTATACGATTTCAGACTGATTTTTCTTTTTCATTGTATTGGTTGATAATTTGTGTCTATGAAGCTATAGCCGTCCAAGCATGTCAAACTGATGGCTTTCAATTGTTCTGGTGTGTAATGGTGTAAGTAAAAGAGGGGTAAATCTGCCGAAAAATCCAGATCTGCAAAATTGATTTTCGATAAAAAAAAAATTGATTTTTTTGCCCATTGGAAGGTTTTAATTGACAAAATCTGTGTTTTGACAGATCTGAAGGGTGTTGCAAGGCAAGAGGAAGTGCGGAGAGGAGTTGGCGATGAAGTAGAAAAGGAAAAAGGAAAGGCTAGGAAAGTGGGAAAGGAAGAGTTTGGAATGTGGGAAAGAATGTCAAGTTCCGAGGACGTGGCCTGCTTGCTATGCGCGGCATCAGCTCGCCGGAATGGGGGGGATCTTGCCCCCGAAACTTGACCTCACCTGCAAGCAAAACATAAATCAGGCCAGGGTAAACTAATCAAAAAGACAGCAGACGGACGATCACCACTTCAAGGGCACTGCAGATGTTGTACAGTGGTTGCCATTACCCACCCAACCTTGGAATCCGATGGCTATATTTGGATTCCCCCAAATAGATCGATGACCAGCTTCTGGTCATACCATCTTCACCGAAATATCTTGGCTACCATTCGCACCCCTGAAAAGTGTATCTTCAAAATCTCATGATTTCAATGACGAAATCAAAGAAACGCAAAATTTCATTCAAAATGGGCGTTAAGCGAAGTTTTATTTAACGAAAGAACAAGTAACATTAAGGCAAGTATGATTTATAATAATTAAAGAAAATTGTAAAGATTTAATATTAAAATGTACAGCAGAAAAAAACTTTTACTTGAAACTTTTTGTAGTTATAATAGTAATTTTGGAACTTTTACGAACAGGCTAACAAAAAAAGCAAATAAAAAAACAACAAAATGTGACTCAGATGCGTCTCTCACAGGTCTATCAAGATGACTAAACAAGACGACGTTCAAAGCACCTGTTTGGGCACTATGGTATAAGGCATAACTTTCGGAATCCGATAACCTACCCCTATAGAGCTCTTTGGAGGTGGAATAAGGAGCAAACCGAAACACTAAAACTGAAAAGATAACAAATTTCTGACAGATCCTGGAAACACTACCCTTTTCACTTACAAAACAAAATAAGTAATTGAATAAGGAAAAAAAATAATAAATTGAATATAAAAAGATGTTAAATTAATCAAAAAAACAACTTTAACGCCCCTTAACTTAAACATAAGAACATGAATTATATCAAAAAAAAAGTATGGTAAGTAAATTATGCACGAATGAATGTATAAAATCCAGAAATCCTTTCGGGCGAAATATATATATTACGTTCTTCAAATTTTGCTTACTTTTTCAACCAATTTTAGTGTCAAAAATCGGTAAAAATATTCACTATTTGATTCTTCTTGTAGAGATGTATATCGTATATATAACATATGTATGTTTTTTTTTTATATTATACCTGTGTTTCTGTTCTTTTTTTTTATAGAACTCACGGTGGTATTAGCGGAGTCTCAAATGGGGTTGGTTCATCTACGAGTTTGATCGAACCTCCAAAACGTATCCTCTGTTGCGGAGCGTCAGAAGGATATCCAGTTGGAAATAACGTTGGGGTTTCCGCTGTAGCTTCGCAGTGCTTCACAATAAAAAAATGCCAGAAACACTAGGCAAATCGTCACCCAAGCAGACTTCTTGTTGCGAAATATAGATGTGTTTCGTCGTGGAATCTGGTGAAGTCCAAAAGGTGGACGAACTCTGGTCCAGCACAAATCGTCCAAAATCAAATTTGGATCCGTGTCCAACGAGATATTTTTGGACTTCAACAAAAAAAGATGTGGCGGCCCAGAGCTTCACTGGGCAACCTGGGACCGCCAGAGAATTTAAAACGTAACGTGTAGCAATACAACCTATGTAAATTTTCCCACATTTAGCACCAATTTTCAATAAAACACTTTCTTTAATAACTCACCCTATTTTGGTTTTATTTCCTATATACTTTGTAGGCTTTTTAATCTTGAAAGGCGAGATCACGGACCACTTTTTCAAACAGGTAATTTTTTGCTTGAAAAAAAAATGAATTATCACGAGCAATCTAAAAAAAAACTAGGTTTAGCTTTAACACAGTATCCACTGAAAAGAATACCCACCAGGTAAGCTAATAGGCACTATTTAAAAGTTTATCAAAATTATCGTTTTGGCAAACCACAGTAGGTACTTTTAAAATTTTTTAAAGCGCACAGTAATTTAGCAACCGGATGCTCGGAGCTTGATTTGAAATTTGAAAAGGCTTTCTCCTTCAATCGCCCTTGCCCGAGGAAAATAATGTCATAAGACTATTCTTTAATACGGTGCATAAATCATCCCATTTTCCTTTTATTATTTCCTCCTCCCACACTATTTTGATCATTCGATCCAATTTACCTGTCAGTTATCTATTTTTTTCCAGCTACTGAAATGTCATAGTATTAGTGCCTATCATTCCCCTCTCAACCTCTACTTTGGTTGACAGTTCGAAAATATTGTTCTTTTCATTGTTCTAAACTACTACATTGAGGCAGAATACTTATTTTGTTGACCGCTAGATGTCGCTAAGATCGGAGGATAAGGCTCAGTTTGCACCCAATATGTTTACGTCTGGGCAGGGCGTCCACAACAAAAGGAAAAAAATCAATTTTTGTTACCAAAAGAAAACCCCATAAAATTATGTTATTACTCAATTTTGGTGAGTTGAACGCATCGCAATCGTATGACATTTCAGAGCTCAGTGCCGAGATTCAGCTTATTCGAAGTCGCAGGGAGTGAGTGAGATGAGTCACATTTCGTCGAAAATCGATTCAGTTAGCAAAAGGGAGTGAGTGAGCGAGTGAAATTAAATGTCAGATTACTCGCCAGATATTTCCGCAGTGACTTGGTGTATGTATAGAGATCTTTACCAAATTGTCAAAGTCAAAGTGACAGCTAACAATTCGGCACGTTTGACAGACGCTATTACCAAAAAAACAAAATCCAAACATTTACACTCCACTTCAAATGAATAGGGACACAAATTTTCAAAGGTCCTTTTTCCATTTTTGCATAACATTGTGCATTAATAAATCATTTGATTATCCTTATTGTTCATTTATGATGTTGGG
The DNA here is from genome assembly GCA_963921185.1 of Dasysyrphus tricinctus. Classification (NCBI taxonomy): domain Eukaryota; kingdom Metazoa; phylum Arthropoda; class Insecta; order Diptera; family Syrphidae; genus Dasysyrphus; species Dasysyrphus tricinctus. The sequence continues at coordinate 202,032,622 of OY992530.1, read as the reverse complement.
AAAAGAAAACAGAAAGATTAATTCAAAAAGCACTGCTATTTTCCTCCGGCTCTCTTCAAAGTCTTTCCATAAGGGAAAATGCAGTCTTTTTGTGTCAATTGAATAAGCTCAAATATTGAAACTGGTAATAAAAGTTAATGGATGGAAGTTAAACAATTTTTTTTTAAATAGTTTTTATGTTTATATTTATTCTCGGACAATGCACAATGTTTGAAAAAAAATTGACAAACCAACTATGAAAATCCATGTGCTCATTCAGTTGAAAAGGAGTGTATTTGCCTCCGAAATAAAAAAGAAAATGGGTGTTACCTAAATGTCATTTGTGCCGAGGTCTTGAGTTTGACATTTAGAAATGAACATTGGTATTTGCTAAAAAGCCCTATTGGTAAATTGGATAGGTATATGTGCTTTTCTCATGAAATTCCTATTCATGGATAGGAAACGAAATAAAAAACAACAACGTAGATAAAAAACCTACCCTTTTACTGATTCTTTAATTTTATTTTATTATCATATTATGCACATATATATATTAAATAAATTTATATTCTATTCACTTTCAACACTTTTAAACTTTTTATTTCTCAAGGGTGAAACTCACATTAAACTTTAATTATGACAAAAAAAATAATTGAAACAAAAGATATCTACTCCAAACTCCATTATTAAAGATTCCAATGTTTACATTTAGCCAGTTTATATTTCTTGAGCGCTCAGTAATTTTTCTCCTTTCTTTGACAGAGCCGGAGGATAAAATATAAACAGGATTCCTCAAATAGAAGTCAAAACATCTCTCTTTTTCTTTTCTTCTTATGTAATTAGTTGCGACAAAATATAATTGAGCAAGCGAATCCAAAAAATTTCAGTCTCAGTTTTTAAGGGGAAATGTGAGGAATTTTTGTGAGGAATTGTGTTTATATTTCAGAGTCCTCTGAGCCCTCTGAGATCTCAGAAATATAAACTGGCCAATTGTTGTATTTGATGTTTCATTTCGTTTTGCGTAACGAGTGTGACAAGGAGGTAGAACTTAGCTCTTTTATATTTATTCTTTGTCTCATGTTCGAAACTAAATTCGAACTTACTCATTTCACTTAAATAGCTGAATCACTTTTGCGAGTGAAGTGAGATGAGTCGGTGAGTAAGGCGAGTCATTTCATCTCACTCGCTGAAATAGCTGAATCTCGGCACAGGTGTGTTTCAAAATTATATCGGAGAGCTCTGATCATACTCTGCTCAGAGCTAACTACGAAAGCTCGAGCTCTACTCCATGCTCTACTCAGAGCTAAAAAAGAAAAACGCCTATTGTTGCATATGTAATTTCATTTCGTGTCGATGAATCGATGTGAATTGCAACAACAACAAGACCTACGCTGAATGATGTGCTGAATAGACGAGTTGATTCTATGTGAGCGTTTTGTCACTGATTTTACTAATACTTTGCAAATCTAATACATAAGCTGTTCGCTTCAGCTTATAGACGGTGTTCACATTGGACTGAATCCTCCGACTTATTTTGACATTCATCCAACTTCTTTTGTTCAGACACAAACTAATGCGAACACCAACAGACTCACTTTGAAGTTGAGAGGTCGTTTAAAAAAAAGGCAAATCAGAGCTCGTTGAGGGATTAATTAATTTTTTTTTATTCAAAAACTTTAATTACATTTCTTTAAAATATTTTCAAATGAAATAAAATTAAATTGTGTGGTTTTGTTTGCAAAAGAAAAAATACAGAAAGAGAAAGCAGTTGTCACAAAAGAAAACGTCAAAAAAAGTCCATAGATTTTCAAAAAATTTAAAATATTCTGCCTGTCCTTCCCATCTCTTTCTCACCATAAAGTGGGAGTGAGATAAAGTACAGAGACGTCAAAAAAAGTCGGAGGAGTCAGTCCAAGACGGTGTTCACATTGGACTGACTCCTCCGACTTTTTTTGACGTCTCTGTACCTTATCTCACTCCCACTTCATGGTGAGAAGGAGATGGGAAGGACAGGCAGAATATTTTAAATTTTTTGAAAATCTATGGATTTTTTAGTACCTCGTGGCTTGATGGTTAGTGCGTAGGACTGTCATGCCGAAGGTGTGGGTTCGATTCCCAGCCGTGCCACCTTTAAACAGAAATGTTTTATTCGAGGTACTGCCTCTTGCGAGGAACTGACAAATCCTCCAAGAGTATACTTGTCATGAAAAGTGCATCTCATTTAGCCGTTCGGACTCGGCAAAAAACTGTAGGTCCCCTCCATTCCTGCCAACAAACACGCACACAGGAATGGTTGTGAGTTGTAAGTCACTAGGCCCTGGTTCTCCATGAGCTGTTGCGCCACCCAATTTATTTATTTTTTATTTATTTTTTATGGATTTTTTTTGACGTTTTCTTTTGTGACAACTGCTTTCTCTCTCTGTACTTTTTCTTTTGCAAACAAATACTACACAATTCAATTTTATTTCATTTGAAAATATTTTAAATAAATGAAATTAAAGTTTTGGAATGAAAAAAAAATTTATTAATCCCTCACCGAGCTCAGATTTGTCTTTTCTCTAAACGACTTCTCAACTTCAAAGTGAGTCTGTGGGTGTTCCAATGTGAACACCGTCTAGGCAAATCAATTTGACAGCTGAGGATTGGCTTCTTTATTTGATATTCTCTGCTGATTACACGATTCGTTTTTCTGTAGTTTCGTGTTTTGTGCTTTTGACATAATTACTACGTTTACAAGCAGAATCGAGAGTTCGAGTTGAAATAGGATCGACTATTGGACCCAGGTTTTTTGTCACTTGAGTTGAGAGCTCCATTTAGAGTTGAGTTGAAATGGTATTGAGATTCTAAAAAATGAACGGCATTAATGTATTTATTTCAATGCAAAAAAAATATAACTTAATTAACACGAGTACTTAATACACGTATCTATTAAAAACAAACTATATTTTTTCACAAACATGCAAATAAACAGATCATAATGCATTATCTGTAAATCCAACTCCTCGACGCAGGTTTTTCATCACAAATTTCAACTCGAATCCGCTTCCTGAGCGGAGTCGAGTCGAGTGCAGTGATTAATACGAGCACAACCAGACTAATACTACGTTTTCACCAAACAAAAACCGACATAAGATTTACCCTAAATCTCCTTCAAATCACGTGATTTGCCACACAAATTTTAATCTCCTCAAATGAAGATTAATAGCCCGATTCTCCCCCTTGTGAGGAATCACAAGTCACAAGCTCTTGTAACTACTCCTTGTGAGGATTGTTGTGACTCGATAACATTTTGGTATTCTCCCCCTAGTTGTCACAAGAAAACTCACAACGAAATTCACCACAGCATTTTTTTGGTAGCTTCTTGGCCCATGAGCGCACACATAAACAACTCTACAAGTAATCGTAACGAACTCAACCAACACACCCACAGTATGTGTTCAGTTTATCTGTCTCATAAATACAAAGCAAAAGAATATCGCGCCTTTGTCCTATTCTTTTGCTTAAGAAATGAAAGAATACATACATTTTGTTCTCTTTCGCACAGAGAACATAACACCTCCTTAGAAAAAATATAATTCAATTTGTAGAAGCTCAAGTAAACTGTGAGTTGTGACCTGCTCTGGAGGAGATCACAGTTTCGGTTGTTCTTATGACTCTCACAAGTTGTGACTTTAGGGGGAGAATACGAAAAAGTCGTTTCACCACTTCTTGTGACTTGTTAGGTATCAGTGATGATGGGGAGAATAGGGCTATAAAAATAAGTCTCAAAATTAATCTCTTGCAAGCAGTGGTATTGGCGAATGGAGTCACGGCACCTAGCAGTCAGCACGTGAACCCTATGTGGGGGATACATTTTTTTTTCGTTTTGACATTCAATGTATTTCCCATAAGAGAAAACCAAAAAAAGGTCTGAAAAACATTACTTTTGCTAATTAATTTTCTATGAACACGTATTTATTTTATAGTTGCAATAGAAAAAGAATTTATGTGAGTTAGTTAATCAAGAAGAATATGTATCAAAACTTATGTATAACTTCCTATATTTTGCAGATGAAAAATGCAAACAAACCTGTATTGTTGTTGTTGCTTTTCAAAATGGTTTCATTTCGTAAGCAAAATTGGTGTCACGTGCGTAGTCAGGGAAGGGGTTTGATAGACAATTATGAAGATTTTTATATTATGGGTATTCATGCAACAGCGTAAACTCGTCGTAATCGATGTAAAGTTTAAAACTTCGTAATTCTGTCACAATTTGTATGGAAAATTTGACAGATTTACGAAGTTTGAAACTTTACAACGATTACGACGAGTTTACGCTGTTGCATGAATACCCTTATTATATATTTTACTACTGTTTTCTAATAAGTAAAAGCTTACGTCACCGAAACTTTGCAGTATTGTTTTTATGAAGATGTAGGTATAAAGTATTTCTATATATTTATGTATTGCGTTTGTGAATTTGTATTCTTGAGAAAAAATGAGTACAAATATTTGTACACTGTTTGTGCAACAGGTCAATACAATATATTTGGTGTTTAGAAACTAGCGAAGCTCATGGGGTCAATAACACCCTTTATTGAATAAATAAAATTTTGCGTTTAATTTTTTACAATTCTTATTATTATATATACAATTCTTATTATAATTATGTACCCTCCAAAAACATCAGGAAATAATAACACTTCAATCGTGCCTGCGTCTTTTGTTAATGCCGCATTTACACGATTGGAGAACTGGCAATATACTGACCAAAACAATAACAGAAGAATGGACAAATTCATTATTTTTGTCATTATACCGGCAGCTTTTCACCAGTTGTGTAAATTCGGTATAACGAAGAAGCATTTCAAATATTTACATACTTCCAAACCAAAAAATTCTGTACGTAGGTAAAAATACTTAAACATTTTTTTTTTGTAATTAAATTGGTAAATATATAGGTATGCAAGAAATTTTCAATCCAAACAAAAACATGACATGTATTTGAAAATCTTCATTTTCAATACAAACATAATTAACAAAGAAAAAAAAACTGTTCATGTTTTAAATAATCTTGGCTACGTCTCTGCGCTGCTTTTTTCTCAAACGAGTATTGGTGTTGTTGTTTCTCGTTGTAGAGGTAGTTTGTTTACATTTTTCATCTTAAATTTAAAGCATTTGAGGCGTCAGTTTTGATTTATTTTTTGCTAGATTTGTAAACTAACATGTTTTGTTATTCTATTGCAATCATAAAAGTTGTATCCGTTTATATAAAAGTTATTAGAAAAAGTAACATGAATATGACTCTCTTTTGCTTTTCTCTAATGGGAAATACATTAAACGTCAAATTGGAAAAAATTTTATCCCCCAGATAGGGTTCATGTGCTGAAATGCAGGTGGTGTGGAAAGCAACTTACCAGGTGTCAATATGAAATCAAATATACCTTGATACCATTCCATTTTATAGAACGGACCCTATTGAATGTCATAGTGACTACTGAAAAAGCCAATCAACCAAAAAAAAACTATCAGACTAGAACTGAAATTGACTCTTTTTCGTTTCCATTTCCATTGGCTCTGCGTTAGAGCCTGATTACACGATTCGTTTTTTCGGACGTTACGTGTTTCGTTTTTTTGACAGGTAAGTACCTTCATGATTACACACAACGAAAAAAATCCATACGTGATTTTGACGTTCAACAAATTTGAGATTTATTTATTGGAAAATAGGCAGTAATATTAATTAAAAGTATTTTTAAATCACTTCTTGTTCAAATTTATACTTATTTAATTATGAAAATCAATTTAATCTCATTATTTTAATTTTATAAGCATTCCCCACATCTACTCATTTGTCAAATCATTAACGTCAAAGTTCAACCAGAAAAAGTCTTGAAATTTTCATACGTGCTTTCGTCTTTCCGTTCCCCCTACGTTTCTACACCCCTCACCCAATGTGTCAAAAAGACGAAACACGTAACGTCCGAAAAAACGAATCGTGTAATCGGGCTCTTAAAAACCAAAATATAATAAGTGCAAACAAATAATAAATATAAAATTTTATATATAAATTTGTGTATTAAACCTAACTTGCAGAAGATGGAACAACAACAAAAAACTAAAAAACACGGAAAAACCTGGGAGGTGGAGGACGAGGCACTATGTTGCTGGAGTTGTGTCCAATGCAACTTAAACCACTTTCAAATTGTGGAGAGTAAAATGTTGTCACAATAATAGGTTTAAGTTATTAAGGCCCATTTGCTGATTCGAAACATAAATCTTAAACATAGCTAAGTTCCACATACATTTTATGTAAGTTGCTCGAAAAAATTTAAATTTAACATAGTAAGGACCACATTTGAATTCTAACTAACTTCAAGTCGGTTTGCGAAAATGTCGATTTGTTTTTAAGCTTAAACACATTTTACGGTGATTTATTTTAAAAAATGTCCGGAAAAGTAAAAAGAATAAACCAAAATTTATTGGCGAAATGACAAAAAAACACTTCTTTTTCATTGCGCTTTTGATGAAAAAGAATTCATCGAAAGAAAAAAAAACAATGGTGCGAGTGCAACGCAAAAAGCTACATTTAGGAAAACGCTTGGGATCGAATGGTCAAACAAAAATTAAAAACCAGTCGGGATGATGATAGTCCGGAATTACATTGAAAGAAAAGTCTGGCTAACGGGCTAACAGCACAAAATATTTACGTCATTGCTGAGATTTTATTAAAGTATAAGAAAATTACTCACCTAGGTCTTGCAAACAGGTTATGTAGTTCAATGCTATGTTGATTACGTACATCGTGCGTACATCTAAAATTTTGGTTCCCAAGGAGTCCATCATTTTTAGAGAGATGTCTGTGTTTGTATTTGTACGCACATTTGCGCTTCGTACGTTCCTTCCATTTTTTCATCCATAATAAATCTCAAGAACGAATAAAGATATCGACTAAGGATGGATTTTATTGTATAGATAATAATAATGTCGTAAAGTGCAGAAAGGAATTTCAAAAAAAAATGCATTAAGCGCTTTCTTACTAAAAAAGTTTAGAAACGCGTTGAGTTTCATTATTCTCGACTCTTAAGAACGAATGATGCTATCGATTTTGGGCTAATTTTATTCTACGGATATTGACGTAATGAAAAATTGGTTAAGATATGAAAACAGATCAACTTACAGTTTTTGTTTTAATAAATAAAAATTGTTGATAATAGTTTTTCGACTAGAACATCTTGAGAACAAACAATGATATTAGGTTTGGGGTAATTTTATTCTATACACTAGTTAATAATTAATAATTAATAAATTTCTTATGAATATTCAATGCACTGTTCTTTTTTAAAAGCAAAAAAAATATAAGAAACTTTACCAGCAATATTGTTGAAAATTTTGTTTCCTCTTATCTTGTATTCTACACAGTAGTTAAACAATGTTTTTGTCTTTAATATATCGAAGGGAAACCAATCATTGGTCTTCACTTGATTGCATATTGAACACCTGAACATATTTTCAAAGATCTTGAATTGGCGATTTTTTTAATAATAAATAAAATCGGGCATCTAGCTTCCTAGGGCACCAATGGAAAGTAACCAGTGTGGGTCGCTCCCAGCCTCTTTGTTAATATTATTATCGTAGCCATTATCTTAACAATTCGCGGCAAACAAGTCAACACAAAGTTAAACGAAAATGTATGTTTAACATAAATATCTGATGTGGCACTTTTTCTTCCACCTAAGTTATGTTCAACTTAAGGATTTTTATGTTCGAGTATACGTTTGGTGCAAAGCAATAAGTGTCACTTAAGGGTTTAAGTGGAATGTCAAAAAATAGTATTTTTAAAATCGCAAAATGTAACGTCTTTGTCATAAACTCTTCATGGCTTTCAAATTCAGCTGAACGCGACCAGTTTACAATTGGCTTCGGTTGCTTTCATTCGTTTATTTTGATTTATTTTTCGTAATTCCGTTTTCATTTCATTTTATTGCCGACCGTCACCGAATTTGGAAGCCACGAAGAAAATACCAAATCAAGTAAGTTTAAATGAATTAATTGTAACTTTTGAAATTAAATTTGAAACGTCTTTTGTAGAAAATAAACGTCTCAACAGAAGATTGTTCTATTTTATTTGGTTTAAAATACAAATCGGAAGACGCGTCGACAAATATTATTTTTTGATTTGCCTTGCAATATCAAATTGCTGCCATCTGCCACAGAAAATAAGCCACCGTAAGAGAACTTTGCCACACCTCATTGCCGCCAGCCAGGTGAAGAAATTTGTCTAGTTGCCGCCATTTTATAAGGAATATCCAATGCCGTCGAATGAGCCAGCCAATATAATATAATTACTTTCAGAATTATATTTAAATCTGCTGTTATAATTGCAGCAAATTTGTATTTTCGAGAATTTTGTCATTTATTTTCTTCGGTAAGTTATACAGAAAATCTTTGTATATACATGTCAGAAGACTCAGCGAGAATAAGGGTCATAAGCGGAACGTTCACGCTTCCCACTATATTTGAAGCAATTGAAGTTTCATCAGAGGAAGAAATTTCAGAAGGGGAAGACGAAGTAACGATGGTTGAAACTGACGGCATGCAAAAACAGTTGGAAGAATTATCTTCTCAGGTGAAGGCACTTACATTTTCTTTCAATGCGGAAAGACAGGAGCGTCAAGGATTGGAATTATTGCTCAATCAACACCAGCAAAATAAAAACTATGCCGTACCAACTCCAACAGGTTTGAACGTCAGCGCCGTTGGTGAAACCACCGTCCATTCGTCTTTACCCTCGGATATTTCAACAAAAGTTACTTTCAGTAACCCTGCCATTTCACATGCCATTCAATTTTCCACATCTATGGCCAGTATATATACTTCACCAGCCAATTATAGTTCACCAACATATGCGTTTCATTCTCCTTCAGCTTCAGTTCGTTCTAGTGAAACTATGATGCCCAGTTCATATGCAGCTTATCATTCCCTACCTACTTGCTGTCCGCAAATGCAGCCGAGCCAGGTTTCAACTACGAATTCATTGGGCACTACAAGTTTCAGGTCAAAATCAACTATTCCTACGTTCTTGCAAGCCATTAACGCTCTTCAGCCTTTCAACCAACTATCGTTTGAGCCGCAGCCACCACCATCACCTTTTTCAGGTCAAACCAATCAGGAAAATGCTTTCCAGGGCTGTGGCGCTTACAAAAAATTACACGATCTGCCAGAATTTACAGGAAGGCCTGAAGAGTGGCCCATGTTCTGTGTAGCCTTTTTGGAATCAACAAATTTATTTAAGTACAGCAAGCTTGACAATTTGTTTCGGTTGCAAAAATGTGTCAAAGGCCAGGCAAGGGAAGTCGTCGAGTCACTTCTTATTCATCCCAACAATGTTGACGATGTTATGGTAGCACTGGAATCTCAATTCGGTCGGCCAGAGACCTTGATACAGAGTCAGCTGAAGAAGATTAGGGACGTTGCAGCGATTCCAGAAAACAAATTGGAGCTTTTGATTCCTTTTGCAACAAAGGTGCGAAATCTTGCAGTCTTTTTTGAGGCAAGTGGACTACATCAACATATGGCGGATCCCACGCTTATGGAAGAATTAGTAAATAAATTACCAATGAGCAAGAGGATGGAGTGGGTACAGGTAAGCGTAGACATACAACCATTTTCAACTGTAAAGCACTTAAGTGAGTGGTTAAACAGAGTAGCTCGAATTGTGTGTTTAGCAACAACATCCTCCTCACCGTTACAGCCTCAAGGCAGATCCGAAACCAGGGCAAGATCAGGAAGCGTTTTGCATGTTGAGGATAGTCACGCTTCTGAAAACAATTGCCGTTGCTGTAGCCAAAGTAAACATCCCTTATTTGAATGCTCTCGGTTTAAGAATTTGAACTCTGAAGCTAAATGGGATTTCGTTAAAAGAAATATGCTTTGTTTTAGCTGTCTTAAGTATGGTCATGGGATAAGGATGTGCAGGCGAAAAAATGCTTGTTTAATTGGGGGATGTACCAAACATCATCATAGCATCCTTCATGAAGAAGTTTTCACACCATCTGAACCCCAAGGAAATATTGACGAACAAAATTTAGTGTCCCAAAAACCACTACTGAACTGCAATGATGACAATGGGGCTAAAATACTGTTTCGAGTTTTGCCCGTTCGAATATTCAATGGAAGTACGATGGTACGAACGTGTGCATTACTAGACGAAGGATCATCAGTCACTATAATGAGCTCCAGCTTAGCTAAGCGTATAAAGGTTAAAGGAATTGCTCAAGACCTAAAATTGCGTTGGTTTGGAAGAGAATCTATTTCGAATAAAACTGTAGCTGTTAATGTACAGATAAGTGCCGATCATGAAGATTCTGAACGCTTTGCCATGAGAAGTGTGTACACAGTTGATGGCTTGTCTCTTCCTATTCAGACATTTGATGATATGGAGTCTCTTGATGATAATTTGCGAACGATTCCTCTGGTTAAGCTCACAAACGTGATGCCAGAAATTCTCATTGGACTTGATAACTCTCATCTTGGAGCACCTATTCGCACAGTTAAATCAGTAAACGAAAGGCTGATAGCAATGCAAACCAAGCTCGGGTGGGTAGTATATGGCCGCACTACTTCAGAGAAAAATAAAGATCTTGACTCCGTGTCACTTTATTGCAGCCAAACCCAGGAACGAGACCGTCGATTAGAACAAGTCGTAAAGAATTATTTCAGCATCGAAAGCTTTGGAGTAGAAAAGCCAACTAAAAAATATTTATGTAATGAAGATCAAAGAGCACTTCACATTCTGGAGAGTACTACGGTAAGAGTTCATAACAAATTCCAAACTGGACTGCTCTGGCGAGACAACTCTCCTGTCTTACCTGACAGCTTCAATTTAGCAAAAAAAAGATTCCACAGTCTAGAAACAAGAATGCTAAAAGACACTGAGTTTGGAGCAACATACAAAGATATTGTCGCAAGCTACATCACAAAAGGGTACGCCAGGAAGCTTTCTTCTGAAGAAGCTAGAATAAGAACACCGAGGACTTGGTATCTACCACACTTTGGAGTCAAGAATCCCAATAAGCCTGGGAAACTTCGCCTGGTTTTTGATGCTGCTGCTGAGGTAGATGGACGTTCATTAAATCATTTCTTGTTAAAAGGCCCTGATGACTACCGGCCTTTATTGGAAGTTCTTTTTAACTTCCGAATGCGGTCTATTGCGGTGGTTGGAGACATAAAAGAAATGTTCCATCAAGTGCTAATTAAACCCGAAGACCAAGATTTGGAGACGAACAGAAAATGACCCACTGGAAGTCTACGTAACATGACATGAGCATTGACGCACTATTGGCCCCTGAAAAGGTCCTCGGAATGTATTGGGACAGCTCAGAAGACGTTTTCGTGTTTCAACTGAATTTCCCTCGTATAAGTCTGGAAATTATTAACGGCGACAAACGCCCAACAAAAAGGGAATTTCTTGGAATAACGATGTCTGTTTTTGATCCCTTTGGTATGATTGCCAATTTAACTCTATATTTGAAACTATTACTAATGTCTTTATGGCGTCTTGGCATCGATTGGGATGTGGAAATTCCCGATGAGCTGTTCGAAAAATGGAAACTCTGGAAACAGGAGTTGCCAAAGCTTACATTTATGAAAATTCCACGATGTCATAGTCGTCATCTTTCTACCTCCTGCCTCGTCGAGCTTCACACGTTTGTTGATGCCAGCGAAGAAGCCTTTAGTGCCGTCACCTATATTCGAGTTGAGTTTAATGGAAGTACCTGCATTTCATTCGTTTGTGGCAAAACAAGGGGAAACCCTAAGAAGTTGTTGTCTATGCCTCGACTGGAGTTATCCGCTGCTGCTCTGGGCGTAAGGCTTTCTGAGTCAATTTTAAGATCTTATAAGTTCCCCTTTGTCAAGGTTATATTTTGGACTGACTCCAAGACCGTGCTCCACTGGATTCGAACAGATCCTCGACGATATAAAGAGTTTGTGGCCTTTCGAATAGCAGAAATTCTCGACGGTTCCAAAGTAAATCAATGGCGATGGGTTCCATCTAAGCAAAACTCAGCAGATGAAGCTACAAGGGCACAATATCCACCACAATTTCGACCGGACAATTTTTGGATAAGGGGACCTCCTTTTTTGACTCAAGCTGAATCGGAATGGCCGCAAATGCCGAATGATTTCACTACTCATGAATGCACTGAAGAGCTTCTCCAAAATTATGTCCTACATGCAAATATAAGGAATGAGAGTTTCTTTGATGCTACTAGATTTTCAACATATCTCAGACTAAAGAGATCAATTGCATGGGCTATACGTTATATCAACGTTTACATTTTTCTTATGTCAATGGAGAGAGGGGAGTTGACAGCACTAGAACTAGACTTTGCCGAAAAAGTGATTTGCAGAGAGGTCCAAAGAGTAAAGTTTTGGGATGAGATAGCTACGTTACAAAAAGGACTGCCAATAAAGAAAAGTAGCGAAATCATCAAACTGACACCGTACTTGGATGAATTTGGCCTTCTTCGTGTGTATGGTCGAATTGATGCTGCTGAAACTATTCCAATGTCCACAAGACGTCCTATCATAATGCCAAAAGACCATCGAGCTACTACTTTGATCATCGACCAATTTCACTACCGATTAGGTCACCAAAATGACGACGTTGTAGTAAATGAAATACGTCAGAAGTTTTGGATTATTGGCCTCCGTAACGCGGTTAGAAAGGTAAGGAACGATTGCCCCTTATGCCGAATACGGAGTGCCTCACCTGCACCGCCGATGATGGGTCAACTACCAGAAGACCACCTTACTCCCTCAGTCAGGCCCTTTACGTACACCGGAATGGACTATTTTGGACCCGTGAGCGTCACCATAGGCCGTCAAAAGGAAAAACGATGGGTGGCTCTCTTTACATGTCTCACCATTAGGGCCATTCATCTGGAAGTCGCTGCTGACTTATCTACAGATGCTTGCATTCTATGTATTCGCAATTTTTGTAATCGACGTGGCGTTCCTTTACGAATAAGAAGCGACAACGGGACGAACTTTATTGGGGCGAAGAAGGAACTAACATCAAACGTCATTTTTGACGTTGAAGCCATTAAAGCTGAGTTATCTACAAGAGGTATTCAATGGGTTTTCAACTGCCCAGCCAACCCTCATGCTGGCGGCTGCTGGGAACGCTTTGTTCAATCAGTAAAGCGGGTGTTGTCTCGCACGCTCACTGAAATATCTCCAAAAGTTGAAACGTTACAGAGTGCCTTAATAGAAGCAGAAAACATCGTGAACAGTAGGCCACTCACTCATCTGCCAGTTTCAACTGAAGAAGAAGAACCACTTACACCAAATCATTTCATCCAAGGTGGTCCTAATTCAACTCAATCGCCAGGCGTAATTAACTCCAGAACACTTTGTCTCCGAAAGCAGTGGAAAATAAGTCAGCAACTAAAAGATCGTTTTTGGAGAAGGTGGATCCGGGAGTACCTCCCTGATCTAACAAGAAGATGTAAATGGTTCCAAAGGGTTCCGCCTATTGCCATTGGACAGCTAGTCCTTGTATGTGATGCAGACGTACCAAGATCACAATGGATTCGTGGAAGAATTACTAGAGCTTTTCCGGGCCAAGATGGTCAGGTCCGCTCAGCCGAAGTAAAAACTTCAAAGGGGGTTTATCGAAGACCAGCAGTGAAGATTGCAGTACTGGATATTGGTGAGACTTCTGATTAAAAAATCTACGTCTCACGGGGGGTGGGATGTCAAAAAATAGTATTGTTAAAATCGCAAAATGTAAAGTCTTTGTCATAAACTCTTCATGGCATTCAAATTCAGCTGAACGCGACCAGTTTACAATAGAGATCTCTACCAAATTGTCAAAGTCAAAGTGACAGCTAACAATTCGGCACGTTTGACAGACGCTATTACCAAAAAAACAAAATCCAAACATTTACACTCCACTTCAAATGAATAGGGACACAAATTTTCAAAGGTTCTTTTTCAATTTTTTCTTAACATTTTCCTTAATGTATCGTTTGATTATCCTTATTGTTTGTTTAAGATGTTGGGAAAAGAAAACAGAAAGATTAATTCAAAAAGCACCGCTATTTTTCCTCCGGCTCTGTTTAAAGTCTTTCCATAAGGGAAAATGCAGTCTTTTGGTGTCAACTGAATAAGCTCAAGTATTGAAACTGGTAATAAAAGTTAATGGATGGAAGTAAAATAATTTTTTTTTGAAATAGTTTTTATGTTTATATTTATTCTCGGACAATGCACAATGTTTGAAAAAAAATTGACGAACCAACTATGAAAATCCGTGTGCTCATTCTGTTGAATTGGAGTGTATTTGCCTCCGAAATAAAAAAGAAAATGGGTGCTACCTAAATGTCAATCGTGCCGAGGTCCTGAGTTTGACATTTAGAAATGAACATTGGTATTTGCTAAAAAGCCCTATTGGCTTCGGTTACTTTCATTCGTTTATTTTGATTTATTTTTCGTAATTCCGTTTTCATTTCATTTTATTGCCGACCGTCACTGAATTTGGAAGCCACGAAGAAAATACCAAATCAAGTAAGTTTGAATGGATTAATTGTAACTTTTGAAATTAAATTTGAAATGTCTTTTGTCTCAACAGAAGATTGTTCTATTTTATTTGGTTTAAAATACAAATCGGAAGACGCGTCGACATGGAACATAAGTATTTATGTTCCGTATCAGCAAATGGGCCTACACTCGTTTTTTTTTTAATTAATTTTGTATCTAATTAATAATTTTGTTGCGCAGAAATGGGTTTTCCTCTTTAGTTTGAAAATAAATTATAACATTTACTTTTTTTTCTTGTCAAATGTCATTTAGAATGAAAACGTCAAATAAATCTCCTTTTCTTTAGTGAAAACACTCAAAGATTAATTCTAAATATCGTGTCTTAAATCCCGGATTATATTTTGGTGAAAACGTAGTAAATATAAGACTAAGCACCACTTAAGGAATCTGATGATCGGGGTGGCTCTCGTGAAATAGCTATAACTCCATCAGCCTATATATGTACTTGGTGGTAGCACACACAAGTTGTTGTTGTTCATTCAAAAATTATTCAATAAAGATTTATGTATAACTTGCAACATGCACTGCACTTTTGTGGATATTTCCATTAACACACAAACCCAACTTAAATTGTAAATTAATTCTTGACCAGTGTCAACTCTTTCAACTCATCCCCTCCCTCCCCCCCTTGTATGACCAACGGATTGTTGGCATACGAATCGGTGCATGGGGAAAAAAGAAAGAAACCGACTGAACAATAGCAAGCTTGTGTGTGTTAATAAAAATGATAGTCGCTGTTGCAATTGATAAACAACGAAGCCTGCATTGGGATTGAGCAGAACATGTGGCTTCAGTGGCGCGGTGTTTAGTGCATCCGCCTCTGGATCTGGATTGCACGGTTCATGGTTCGCTCCCAGATGACGGCAGAGTTTTTCAATTAATAAGCACCACTAAAGGAGTCTGATGATCGAGGTGGCTCTCGTGAAATAGCTATAACTCCAGCCTATATACTTGGTGGGAAGGGGAACACACACAAGTTGTTGTTGTTCATTAAAAAATTATTCAATATAAATTGATGTATAACTCTCAACATGCACTGCACTTGTGTGGATATTTCCATTTACACACAAACCCACCTCAAACTTGTTGAACGTCAAAATCACGTATGGATTTTTTTCGTTTTGTGTAATCATGAGCCTGATTACACGATTCGTTTTTTCGTTCGTTTCGTTTTTCGCCTTTTTGACAGGTACGTACCTTCATGATTACACACAACGAAAAAAAACCATACGTGATTTTGACGTTCAACAAGTTTGAGGTTTATTTATTGGAAAATAGGCAGTAATAACGATTAAAAATATTTTTAAATCACTTCTTGTTCAAATTTATACCTATTTAATTATGAAAATCAATTTTTAATCTCATTATTTAAATTTTATAAGCATTCCCCACCCCTACTCAGTTGTCAAATCATAAACGTCAAAGTTCAACCAGAAAAAGTCTTGAAATTTTCATACAGGCTTTCGTCTTTGAGCCTGATTACACGATTCGTTTTGTTTTTTCGGACGTTACGTGTTTCGTCTTTTTGACACATTGGGTGAGGGGTGTAGAAACGTAGGGGGAATGGAAAGACGAAAGCACGTATGAAAATTTCAAGACTTTTTCTGGTTGAACTTTGACGTTTATGATTTGACAAACGAGTAGAGGCGGGGGATGCTTAAAAAATGTAAATAGTGAGATTTAAAATTGTTTTTCTTAATTAAATAGCTATAAATTTGAACAAGAAGTGATGTAAAAGCATTTTTAATTATTATTACTGCCTATTTTTCAATAAATGAACCTCAAATTTTCTGAACGTCAAAATAACGAATGGATTTTTTTCGTTGTGTGTAATCACGAAGGTACGTACCTGTCAAAAAAACGAAAAACGAAACGTCCGAAAAAACGAATCGTGTAATCAGGCTCTTTCCATTCCCCCTACGTTTCTACACCCCTCACCTAATGTGTCAAAAAGACGAAACACATAACGTCCGAAAGAACGAATCGTGTAATCAGGCTCCATGAAGGTACGTACCTGTCAAAAAGACGAAACGAATGAAAGAACGAATCGTGTAATAGACCTCTATTATACGATGATTCTTTGCGTCTGATTCTTTTTGAATTTTCATGAGTGCGAAGGAGAAAAAAAATCTGATTTCACCTTCGCACCCATTGAATTTTGAAAAGAGTCAGAGGCAAAGAATCATCGTGATATAGGGGACTATTCAATCTCTTTGAGCCTGATTACACGATTCGTTTTTTTGTTCGTTTCGTTTTTCATCTTTTTGAAAGGTACATACCTTCATGATTACACACAACAGCCGTTTTCCTTTGGAGGTGGCGAAGTACTTACGAGTAGATGAAAACCCTAATCTAGTACTACCAACTGCACATGTTCTCATGCGCGAGTAGATACATTTTACATGGGAAAGCAGTTTGATATGTTCCATTGAAAAAAGCTGGCAAAGTGCTTGCAAGTACTTCGCCACCTCCAAAGGAAAACGAAAAAAATCCATACATGATTTTGACGTTCAACAAATTTGAGGTTTATTTATTGGAAAATAGGCAGTAATTATAATTGAAAGTATTTTTAAATCACCTCTTGTTCAAATTTATACCTAATTAATTACGAAAATCAATTTTTAATCTCAATATTTAAATTTTATAAGCATTCCCCACCTCTACTCATTTGTCAAATCATAAACGTAAGGCTGGCCATACACGACAGAGCCAAAGAGCCAAATGGCCCCGCGCTGATCCAAAATCGGTCGTGTGCAGTGATGTTCAAAACCATGTAAAAAACTATTTTTTACCTTTTCTACGTTTAAGTAGGTAAAAAACGAGTAAATAAGTGTAAAAACGTAAAAACCCGTAAAAAAGGTAAAAAAGAGGTAAACAAAGTAAATTACTGAGAAAAAAGAGAGAAAATGAGAGGCATTGTCATTATCTGTCAAAATGTAAATAAATAAAGAAAATTTGCAGCTGTGTCTCGTCTCGTGTGTCACGTCACGTGTCTTGAATTTTAGTGCCAAAAATATAGTTAATTTATTTAAACTTTTAGCTTTTTGTATTTTCAAAATAAAACTAACTTAATGTTTAAAAACTTTCTACTTTTCAAGAATATTAAAAATTATAAGGGCTCAATCTAACAAAAAGTGTTTTTTTTTAGTTATTACATGGTTTAACAAGTACTTTGACATCAGGCAAAATCATTATTTATTGACATCGAAAGAACAAATAAATATTTGAAGAATTTTGTAATGAAAAACTTGGAAGGAAATAAATTAGGAAATGTTTTTATAAACAAGTTGGGTTTTTAAAACATTTCATTGAAAATAAAAACCCAATAGTTTTTTAGATATCAATTCTCATCCTCAGCTTTGAAGCGTTAACCAATTTTGATGATTTTCCGTGTTTTTTTTACTTTTTTACCTTTTCTACGTTTCTTACATAAACATAGTAAAAATAAAGCAGGTAAAAAACCAATGTAAAAAACGTAAAAAAACTATGTAAAAAACGTAAAGTAAAAAAGTCGAACAACACTGGTCGTGTGTGGGGTGGATCGGCCGCCGATCCATTTGGATTTTCAGCCAATCTGAAATCCAACCGAGCCAAATGGATCGGATGGCTCCGTCGTGCATGGCCAGCTTAAAAGTTCAACCGGAAAAAATCTTATGGCCTTTTCGATTGGCAATCCGGAATAGCGATTCGATACGTGTGAACGCTTCTCATTTCGATTCTGAAATCAAATTCAGAACAATTTTCTGTTCTTTGCAGAACTAGAACTGTCATTCTGTCCCCAATCGAAAAGGCCATTAAATTTTCATACGTGCTTTCGTTACTTCATTCCCCCTACATTTCTACACCCCTCACCCTTTGTGTCAAAAAACGAAACACGAAACGACCGAAAAAAAGATTCGTGTAATCAGGCGCTTTGTGCCCTTTCACACGAGGAAACTGAGTTGCCAGCAACTTTTAGTTCGTTGGTGAGAAGGGCAAGAGGAAAGAGGGGCGAACAGAATCTCCCCGGTCGAAGATTTGAAGAGATTTTTTGACATTTCCTTTCACACCTAGGTTAAGGTGTGTTCAACCAATAGAATTTCAAGGGGAATTTCAAAAATTGCCTGGAGATTTGTTTCCTCGTATGAAAGGTACAAGAGATTTTTAAGGAGATTAAAAGAAAACGTCAAAAAAATCTCCAGCAACTTGTTTCTTCGTGTGAAAGGGGACTTTCACACGTGCTTTCGTTATTTCATTCCCATTACATTTCTTCATCCAAGTGTCAAAAAGACGAAACACGAAACGAATCGTGTTATCAAGGCTCCGTCTTTGAAAATCTATGGATTTTTATCTCTCTGTACTTTTTCTTTGGCAAACAATTTAATTATATTTCATTTGAAAATATTTTCAACAAATGAAAACAAAATAAATTAATCCCTCATGAGCTCAGATTTGTGATTCTTTAAACAAGTTCTCAACGTCAAAGTGAGTGTTGTATTCACATTAGTTTGTGTCTGAACAAAAGAAGTTGGCTGAATGTCAAAATAAGTCTGAGGAGTCGGTCCAATGTGAATAGTGAACACCGTCAAGAAATACCAACTAGTTCGCATCAGAGCATTCTCCATCTCCATTACAAAATGACGTTTATAAACTAGTTTTTATTTAAATAAAAAAAGAATTTCGGAAGTATTTATTTAATTAGTTTACAAAGTCTTAAAATAATAGCAGACAAAAGTGCTCTGCAAACTATGTATGTTTCCGTGGAAATTCCAAACAAATGCTATCTAATTAAATGTAAGTTTTTTATTCCTGAAGTCATGGCAGACTATGATGTATGATAATGCCTGAGATATTAAATTTGGCTGCTGCGTAATGTGGAACTGCGATATTTTTTATATTGAAATCACATATAATATATGTTAAATTCCAGCGTCACAAGTATATCTTACTAAATCAATCAATTTCGTTGGCTAATCGAGTGCTTTTTTATTATTGAAAAAATTGTGATCATTTAGTTGCTGACTAAAAAAACAAAAAAAAAGAACGATATTCTTAGCAGTTTCATCAACACTTAGCTTGTGTTTTACTCATTTTCCATATAGTGTTTTAGAATATTTGCAGACAGCTGGAATATCCAACAATCAACTACCGACTCTTATTTATGTATTATAAGGTATCCGAATAGGGTCAACATTAAAATTATATGTCTCATTAAAGCATTCAAAATACATTAAAAGTTATGGCAACTTTTAATTCGTCGCCAAACTTATTAAACAGCTGTGTTAAGTCAACGGAAGCTGTTCAATCAACAGCGGCATTTTTTGTTCCTTCGCCATCACCCTTGCTCGGACTTAATACGTCTAGTTTTGCAACTACGTCCTCGGCTATTGAAAACCACTCATACATCGGAATCCAACAAAAAAATTTACCAAGCCTTACTCATCACCATGTGAACTCTTCTTCGAGTTTCACATTTATGGAAATCAAACGAGAGCCTTGCCAAGTGTCTGAAGTAACAACTTCAAACAATCTCCATACCAATCATAATTCCAAATCTATGTCGTCTACGATGACAACTTTGGTTAAAATTGAATCGACGTCACCCAGATTATCGGATTTGGATAAATCCAGTTCGCAAATGGACACAAGTAGGGTTAATTCGTTTGTCTTAAGTCTGTCCAAACAATAATGCACTTGCTTTGCTAGATAACTCCACGCCGGCTGGCGTAGCGCTAACAAGGAAAAGGCCTTTGGATTCAACGCCTATACAACAATCTTCAAGAGATATTAATTATTTTGGAATTCGTGTTGCAGACATAGGTAGCTATATACATTCTTGTCTTCATTAAATTAAAACAAATGTTCACCCATTTCGTTACATTATTATTATTATAAGGTGGAGTTGCAGCAGCAGGATGTGGCAATATTTATTTTGCAGGGGCTGATTTGATTCCTGGTCCGAATAATGAGGATATGAACAGTTTACATAATGCAAGCCGATCCTCTTCTACATTTTGGCAATATCCAAGTAAGTTAAAAAATAAAATGTAGGTACTTGTTTATTTATGGTCTTAAATCGAGGAAATGAAGTATTGTTCTGCTTGTTTATAAATCGTCCACTTCTAAGGCTCATTTGCTGATACGGAACGTAAATACTAATGTTACACATAAACCCTTAAGTGAGACTTATTGCTTTGCACCAAACCTAAAAATTAGAGCTCTTGAAACCCGGGTACCCGAAGACCCGCCCGGGTTTTCAATTTACCTCGAGTACTCGGGTACCCGGGTGGTTCGAGTACCCGGGTACCCGGGTACTCGGGTACCCGAGACACATGAGTACTCGGGTACCCGGGTACCCGAAGACTTGCCACTCGGGTACCCGGGTAATACCCGGGTATTTTTCTACCCGAGTACCCGGGTAGTTGAGAAACCGGGTATTACCCGGGTACATTCAAGGGCCCTACTAAAAATCCTTAAGTGTAACGAAAGTTACGTGGAAGAAAAAATGCCACATAAGGTATTTATGCTTAGCATTAATTTCGTTTACTGTTGATTTTGACTTGTTTGCCAAGAATTGTGAAAAGTGGCTACGATAATATTATTAATATAGAGGCTGGGGTCGACCCATGCTGGTAATTTCCCATTGGTGCCCTAGGAAGCTAGCGGCCCGATTTCATTTTATTATTAAAAAATCGCCAAATCAAGATCTTCGAAAACGTTTTAAGGTGTTCAGGGCGGTATTCATCAAGCACTCATAAACGCAGTTTAAGCTTATTAGGCTCTTAACTCAAATAATATTTGTGCTACTCACCAGCCACTCATAGCTCTTTTTCGAAGTCTGAAAATGAGAACAACTCTCTCTTAACCAGACACCCTCCCTAGGAAATCAAACTGTTTTAGAAAGTAACCCTACTTTGTCGGTACTTCTTGGATCCTTAAAAAAATGAGTGTTACATGCCCATACGTAAATTATTTGTGACTCCAGTGATTTTATTTTATTTCCACTTATTTTCTGTAAGCCCCGTGGTAAAGATAATTGCATGTCTTATATTTTTTTATTAAGGAAAATCTTCTTACTTTACTTTTACGTTTCGCTTATTATTTCGTTCATACGTTGTCTACTACGTTTGGGGGTCCAAAATGGACTCCTTTGCTTGAAGGGCAGATAGTCGTCAAAATGTTGCAACGCATTGGGCGCATTCACCGCAAGATCTGAAAATTCAGATATGAAAATTCAGAAATTTTATTACGTTGAATGCAAACAAATCTGAATTTTCAGTCGAAAGTCAGCTGTTTTAGTTTTGTCAAAATATTGCATTTACTTTTGATTTTAACATTGGAGAGTGTTAAATTAGAACTTTTATTTTATTCGAAAATTAAAAATTCAGGATGAGTGAAGCTATCAGTAACTTAAACAAGTAAAACGTAACTTCACCAGTAAATGTTGAGTAATATTTTTCCGATAACAGTCCAAAGTAGCACTCTTCACATGAAACAATTTTTTGGGCAGTTCGAATCTTCCAGCAAAACATATACAACACTTACAATTTAAATTTGAATAGCTTTTCAGTAAATAAATTTCACTTTTCGCAGGGTGTGCCCACTTTCAGCACTCATCAAACAGTAAAGTTCAATTGTCATTTGAATATGTTTGCGCTTTTTTTGGCATAGCGCATCTTCTATCTCTTTCATCTGAATTTTCAGATGAAAATTCTTATCTGAAAATTCAGAATAAAACGTAACCAAAAGTCATCTGAATTTTCAGATATTTTTTGACAGTTGACCAATCAGAAGCCAGATATCTGAGACTTTGAATGCCCCCATTGGTTTGTATTAGCAGTGTTAAATTAATGTGGTTTTCCATTCAACCATTTCAGATTTGGTGGTCAGATCATAATTTTTTAGTGGTAAATAGAACACAAAATGAGATTTGATTTGCTTTTGCAATTGTGTTAGTGACTATTTTTCTATTGATGAATTTGTCCAACAAACACCACCTTCTTATCGAAAGTAAACAACACTGCGAAATGCCGAATGCAAACTAATACGTTCAGATTTATGTCAGTTTATTTTGGTGTGTGTGCAAATGCGTGTAAATCTTGCTAAAAATTGAGATTTGAAGAATCGACCTGAGATCAAAAAAAAATCGATTTTTTTGGTTGAATGGAAAGCAAAAGTTGATCTCAGGTCGAAAAAATCAGAAAAAAATCGACTTTTTTGGTCGAAAGGAAAACCACATAAGAAAAGGTAGATCATAACAGAACAGCAGAAATGTGTGAAAACTGTCAAAACAAGAAAAAACAGAACAGTGCAGCTTTGTGTTGACAGGATTGATAGTTGCCTATCGGCTGAGCAATTTCAAATTTTAAAATGTTTCAATTGTAGTTTGTGTGCATTAATTTTCAATTAAACTTTATTATGAATACACACTTCTTATATTCTTTTATGTCTTATGGCTTTTTCTTCATGTTAAGTCTAAAATCATTATTTCGCACTTTCACTTTTCTCACTCACTTGATTCACCTCAAAAGTAGGTGCAGGAAATATTGTTATGAAACACAATAAAGGGATAGAATGTAGAACAGTTTGGGGCATGGTTTTTACTCATGAGGGGTTTTTCTTTTTTAATTCAGAGCAGAGACTGAACTGTCAAACAAAAAGTTTTGTTTCTTTTTAAGCGCTGAGCGTTCAGAGCTAAAAATTTGTATTTATTTTTTCGTTCTGAGCGTGTTCAGAGTTTGTTCAGAGCGCGCTCTATGAGCTCAGAATAAAATGACTGAGCAGACAGAGTTCAATGCTGAACACATAGCATTTGACAGCTAGTGTTCAGGTGTGTTTCAAAGATGGTTCAGGGTGCTCAGAACAAACTTGCTCAGATGATGTTCAGAGCATGCTCGACATGCTCGGACTCTGTTCAGAGCTCATTTCTGAATTAAAAAAGAAAAACGCCTATGGAAGATGGAACATACCATCCTGTACTTTTCTGCTTTTTTATTATATACACCTATAATTAACCATGTTTTTTTTAAGTTTTCACAACAAAACTTACTAAAACAAGCATCTTCACCGCGTGACTTACAAAAATTCACTCAAACAAAAATTGAAAACAAAAAAAAAATCTTTCCCGAAAGGAAAAAGGAAAAATAGCATGTGTGCGTGTGTGACTCATTTTTGTAAGGATCCAAGAAGTACCGACAAAGTGGGAAAGTAAATTTTCTTGAAGGGTTACTTCGCAGATTTTCGATATAAGTTTTCGGAGAGAGCGCTCCTAACTTTATGAGTGTTCGGGACCACTCATAACTTTTATGAGCGCTCATAAATATTCGCTATTATTGCTTGGTGAATAGGTTTATGAAGCTCTTAAGTTATGAGCGTTCGGTGAATACCGCCCTCATTATGCAATCAAGTGAAGACCAATAATTTGTTTGCCTTCGAGATATTAGAGACAAAAACATTGTTTGCCTTGTGTAGAATACAATTAACCCCAAGCCAATATCATTGGTTGTTCTCAAGACATTTTTACTATGTATTATATTTTTTATTAAAACAAAAACTTTGATCTGTTACAAAAAGTTGATCTGTTACGTAAATATATTTTTACTCTTCTAACAAAAGATTTCGGAAAGAGAATGTCCCAAATATACACTGCCCGTCACTTGTTGTAGGCCACTATTTTCGAAATCGTTTTTTCTCGATAAATATCTCGAAATATTTTTCCTGGACATTTTTGGTACTTGTGGATAGGTACGTTGAAGATGTAACTTGAATAATCCATAGGAATTTCACAAGTAATATGAATGAACTGCCAAAAATGGGTAATCTTGAGTCACTTGCATATCGTCGGTTCAAAGGTATAACTCACTAACTAACATAGTACACTTTTGAAGGAAATTTAATTGAAACATACTTATAAAAGCTGAAAATTCACGTTCCGAAATTTTTTAAATAAAGTTCCCGGTCATACCTTTCTATATCCCTATAATAACCGTGCAAAACGGGACTTTTTGGATTAAAAAAATGCATTTCTTTCTCATTTTCTTGAACATTTTTTTGCACTTAGTGAGTTTTACCTTTGAACCCACGATATATTGATTTGCAAAAGCTGAAATCGTGCACTTTTTTCTAACAGAAGCTTATAATATTTGAGAATGGGTTGAAAACTATATTTTATTTTAAATTTTAAGTACAAATTTTGATGGTACAAGAAATAAGGACAATAGATGATTTCCAGGAACTGGGACTTTCAGGCCTTCAAATAGCATGGAGAATAACGGGAAGTAATATCGCTGTGAAAAATTCTATAGCAGATACTAACCACTATGGTAAAAAATGAAAAAGACGCAGAACCAAAGCAGAAACATTGGAAAAAAGTAGTACGTTCTGGAGAATACCCCGAATTCCGCACTATTATTGCAAAGAATATGGTCAAAAAGTGGTATATTAGCCAGTATTTTGACGGTTTTAAGGATAATTCAAACCAGTGATAACACCCAGCGTAAGAAAATGAAAAAGAAACCAGGGGTGGAATCGCCTAAGGTGATTGGTGATTGTCACATTTATGATAATCAAATGTGATCACAGTTTATTTTCCGTCTGTGTAAGGTGATCACCAAAAATTATTATAAAATTGGCATCACTTTGATAGACAAGTACTGAGAGCTGTCAAAAATTCATTTATTTGGTTTTGAAACATTAAGAAGCTTTCTCACACATTAAAATTTGCCCATTTTAGCTGCCCATTACGAACTAACCTGCATTTGGGATCCACCAAATCCAAGAAAATTGCATTTGCACACAACTCGAATTGGAAAATAGGAGGGATGTGGGTTAATCAAACTCCAGCTGGTGAATCTGGGAACCGACCAATATTTGTATACAAATAGGAAATGTGTTTCTTCTAGCCGAATGTCTTATGAACCTATGTACTAGTGGATACCCGGCGTGTGCTACATCGGTTAAAAAAGAAATATGTATATTTTGTTGGTTTGTTGGAAAAAAGGAAGTTTTTGAATGGGAAGATTCGAAATCGAGTTCATGAAAGCGAATGTGGTCTAAAATCATCTTCGCCTTATTTTTATTGTAGTGAGATTACATTTTTGAACGTCAATTATTAATAAATAATCTAGAACTTATATGTACTGTACATATGTATGTACGTACATATTATGTGTGTGGACAGAATTATGTGCTCGGTTTTGCTTTTGGTGTTAATCTTCAGGAGTCGCATATTTCCCTTGTAGGTTCTCAAATGTTTTTTTATTTTCCTCATTTTGGTTTCATAAAAATGATTTCACAGGCACTAATATGAGTTTTTTCTTTTTCAACCTCAGAAATTCAAAATACAATTTGGATTTTATATGAAAATGACAACAAAATAGCTGTCACAAGAAAAAGTCACAAAAATATGATTATCACATGTGACAATCACCTTACGCAGACGGAATTTGACTATTGTGACTGTCAACTATCACAAATCACCTTAGCCGATTCCACCCCAGTTTTACTGCGAAGACACAAGGAACTTCATGTGAATTTTGCCAGGGACCTTGTTGGTTGGAGCAACGAATGGAAATGGGTTGTCTCATCGGATGAACAAAGTTTCAATCTTAACGTACTGATGGTTAGAATTTTAATTTGTATGATTTAAGAGAACAAGAACTTATTTTGACAAGAATTCACAGTCGTACGTCAGGTTCTATGGGTCAGGGCACTATAACTTATTGTTGAACAATTAAATTGGAGCTTCTACTTCTACTTCAAAAACTAACAGAATAGTAACAAAAAAAAAGTTTACATTTGGGTATTTTTGATAGTTTTTAAAAAGATTTTTCGAGTGGCCTCAATCAAGTGACGCAATTTTGTATACCATTTTTCGCAGTTCATTTATATAACTTGTGGAATTCTTATGGATTTTCCAAGTTACCCTTTTAACACTCTCTTTTTTTATTGGCCAGTATGTATACCTACTCTTAGGTATCAAAAATTTTCAGGAAAATATTTCTCACAAGTATTTATCGGGAAAAAACGATTGCAAAAATAGTGGCCTCAAACAAGTGACGCGTAGTGTATGTAAGTAGGTGATTTTTTCAAAATTGCATCGAACTACACGTTTTTCTCGTTTTTTTTTTCATTAAAATAAAGAACACTATAAACAATTATTTGCGATTACACTTTAAGAAACCAATTATCAAAACCATTATCCATTGACTCGGAGCATATTCTTAACTTAGAGCGGCATTTATTATGTAAAGGAAGTTAATTAAACCGTTAAGAGGGAACATTTTTAGAATCTCTGAAATGATTAAGTCATATCCTGGAGCTTTATTGGACTTAAGCTTCTTTATTTCTCTTTCGAACTCGCCAAGTGTAGCATTTCTTATTATTTAGCTGTCATTTGAAGTAAAATTCATATTAATATTTTCGTTGAGTTGTTTCCTACAGGTAATCGGCGAATACCATCGCTTTTTCTTTGTCATTTTTAGCCCACTCATTTTGGCCTTTCTTAATCGGAGGCGCTAGAAGCTTTAGATTTTTTTGTTACTTTATAGCTTTCCAAAGTGAGTAGTTAGAATCTGTCAGATTTTCTAGGTAATTTTCAACTTCACGGCTTTTGAAATCTGATATTCTCGTTTTAAGCAAATTACACAATCGATTTAAATTAGCTTTGTGTTGAGGAGCACGGGTTCGCTGCCATTTCTTGCGTGCTTTTCTTTTCTCTTTCACTAAATCTTTTATTTCTTTCGGATATTTTATATCTTTGCAGCGCGGCATTTCCCTTTAATAAGGTGTGTTATTCCATGCTGCCTTTTGTATCATATCAACAAAGGTATCTACTGCTTCTTCAAGTTCGAGAGACGTTTGTACTGATACCCTTAATTCAATCAATGCTATCCTCGATATCTTTCTTAAATCCATTCCAGTTGGTTTTACCGTTAGTTAATTTTCAATTTTAACAAGATTTCGCTCATAGTGAGTCATCATCATCGTTTCCTGTAGCCCCGGCTGGGGGATAGGGCTTCAACAAAACGTCTCCATCCTTCACGGTCTGCTGCAAGGTACTTTAGCTGTGGCCACGTCTTTCTCTGGGATTCTGCTTCCGCTAAGACAGTTGATT
The DNA here is from genome assembly GCA_963921185.1 of Dasysyrphus tricinctus. NCBI lineage: Eukaryota > Metazoa > Arthropoda > Insecta > Diptera > Syrphidae > Dasysyrphus > Dasysyrphus tricinctus. The sequence goes on along the minus strand of OY992530.1, from coordinate 202,004,967 downwards.
TCCATGTTGTTCTTGGTCTTCCAACCCGCCGTCCACCCTGAGGATTCCATTCAAAGGACTGCTTTGCAATTTCATCGTTTGGTTTCCTCAGTGTGTGACCAATCCAACGCCATTTACGCTTTATTATGTCGACGTCCAGCCGCTCTTGACTTGTCCTGCGCCACAATTCCTCATTTGATATTATTTGTGGCCAGCGAATCTTTAGGATGTGGCGAAGACAGCGATTCACAAAAGCCTGCAATTTCTTTGAAATGATAGACGTGAGTATGACGGCAGAATGATCTGAGAAGATATCATAGCTCTCTGAAATGTCTACATGGTTAAAGGGTATTCCTTTTACCATAAATAAGTTGATTAGGTCAGGTATTTTTGACGGATCGGTTGGCCAGTAAGTTGGTTTGCCAGTCGAATGAAAGTCACAACTATCTTCCATTCCTGCCTCATACAGCATTCGACCCTTCTGAGATATGCATCTTGAGGCCCAGATTGTGTTTTGCACCACCAACAATGAAGTTTGGGCTTAGTGACTTTAAACATACTTATAACAGCTGAAAAGTCACGTCCCGAAAATTTGTAAATAAAGTTCCCGGGCATACCTTTCTATATCCCTATAATAACCGTGCAAAACCGGACTTTTTGGATTAAAAAAATGCATTTCATTCCCATGTTCTTGAACATTTTTTTCTGCACTTTGTGAGTTTTACTTTTGAACCTACGATATATAACGATGATCCACCTCTTGCTTTGTTTGACGGATGAACAGCCGTCATGAAACCCGTGGACTTTAAGATTTGATTCATTTTTTGCATGCGTTTCTGATATAAAACATGTGTCGATATCATTTTCCTGCATAAACATCTCTAATTCTCCAAGTTTTTGCCATAATCCGTTGGCATGCCACGTAAGAATTTTAAGCTTTTCCATCATATATTTTTTGAAAGAGGTTTGGATCGAAAACAATTTTCGAGCTTACTTAACCCATCAAAGATAAGTTTATTTGTATCACATTGTTCCTTAAGTTTCGTCCGAATTATTGAAAAGACTTTCGAAACTGGATCTGTTTCAGTATCGTTATTTACGGGTATATTTTTGGCCGCTATTTGGGCATATGTTTCTTTATTTCCTTGCTTTGATATTTTGTACGAAGGTATTGAAACTGTTTTCTTTTCCTGATTTAAAGCTTTCCCTGTACTTCAAGCGGTTAGACTTGAAGTACATAAAAAGAACACAAAAAACAAAAAAATGGAATTTTCCATTCAGGGGCTTGGCATCCACCCACATTTTTAAAAATTCTAATAAATTATATGGAGCACTTCCATTTGCTATAGAACGATGAAAATTGGTAGATCGATAGGACTTGAAGTACTTTGAAAAAAAAATCGAAAATTGTGGATTTTCCATTTCTCAGGGTTGCTATTATTTATATGGAGGCCTTTCGGCTGTCGTAGAATTATGAAACAGGTTTCTTGTACAAATAAGAACTTAGCTCTTTTTTAATATTTATGTTTTTGTTGTGATAAATTCTTACGGGAAGGTATCGATTTATTTAGGCTATAAACCTAATAAAAATACTTACATAATATTTACTAATATAATATTTATGTTTTTTTTTTAATTATTAGAGCCATTAAGTAGGTGCAACAAAATATCAAGTCAAATAGTTTTTACATTTTTTTCAAAGCTTCCACGTAAAATGTTAAATAATTTTTTTCATATATGTATCTAACGGTTGTCTTAATGACAGTATTTTAAGATCTTAATTTTAATGATCCATGCAGTATTTCTTTTATTCATTAATGAAGCTATAACGGTCAATTTTATGACATGATTTTAGGCAAGAAATTTTCCATCAACTTTTGAATTTAGAATGAAATAAATCGAATCTAAACCGGCTTTTTTCACCCTTTAAGTATGAAATTTTTTGCGGGAGCGCACAGTTGTTTCGGTTGTATAGAGAAAGCGTCAAAATTCAATAAAATCTGAACCACTCAACCGATTTTGATGAAACTTTCAGCTAAGACAAAAAAACTACTAAAGAAATCATCACAATAAATTTCTACCTCCTGCCACGCCTACTTTTTGAATAAGGCGATATAGTCACCCAAACTGGCAAAAGCTTAGATTAAGTTTTAAGATATTTTTTTTAGAAAATGCTCTAAGAAATTCTTCTACACAAACATGTTTGCCACGCCCACTTTTTGGGTGTTTTTAAACATCTATTTTCATATATTAAGGAACAGTCTCAAGCTATAAAATCCAAACAACTCAACCGATTTTGATGCAATTTTGAGGCATGATAAAAGACAGCATGAGAAATGATCACAAAGAATATTCACCTCGACACGCCCATATCTTTTTTTTAAGTTCATTTGGTTGCCAATTCAATTGTTGTTTTTCTTTCAAGGACGAAGAGTCAAAACTCTTTAACGTTTGAAATAAAATGTTGAAAATTTCGACTGTTTCGTTCATTAGATAATTATATTTTGCAACAAAAATAAAAACATAGTATAACTTAACTATACATAAATATAGCATATTTGAAGGTGTAGGTAGTACCAAAAACAAAAATATGTTTTGTGGTATCTGCACTACTTTAATACAATAGCTAAAGGGCCACAAATATAGTACATGCGCGATTTCAAGTGCTTAAAGTTAAAATTTTCTTTTTCTGAAGCACTTATGTTTTCCATCATGGCATTTTTTTCAAATGAATTGCCAGTGTTGTAGCCCAAATATCGTAAACATTCTTCTAAGACAATAAACAAACGTACATTGTACCTAAGGAACAATTAAAATGGGTAAATTCAAAAAATCAGAAACGGTAAACACAGTAGTAGGTTAGGTTAGGTAGAAGTGGCTGTCAATACTAAGTACTGACACACTTAGACCAAAATTGGTCCGTTGTGATACCACATGAATCTTAAAAACTCTTTCCTTACTCGCTAAAACCACTTTGAGCTCCTGACGAAGCGTGTGAGACTATAAATGTCTGTGTTTGCCAGATCACTAGGATCGTTAAAGAAGTAAACTCCTAAATGGAGCCTACGTCTGAGGGAAAGAGCAGGGCATGTGCAGAGAAGGTGAGGAATCGTTTCCTCTTCCTCCTCGTCCATGCAGCTTCTGCAGAAATCGTTTGAAGGTACGCCAAGCCGCGCTGCGTGCCTGCCTATTAAACAGTGTCCTGTTATGACACCTACAATAGAGCTAATATGCATTCTATTTAGAGATATTAAACACTTGGAGCGTTTCAGGTCAAGGTTTGGCCATACTTGTTTTGTCGCCAAACAAGTAGTGATGTTTTCCCACCTTGTGTTTGTTCTCTTCAACGCATCTTGCTTCAGTAAAAATTTACACGTAGCGATGGGTATACCAATGTTTACCTTTTCAGGTAAAATGGGTAGTAATGTTCCACTTCTAGCGAGTTCATCAGCTTTACAATTACCTGGAATGTCCCTATGACCCGGCACCCAACAAAGGTGAATATTAAACTGTTGCGCCATCTCCAACAGAGATGATCGACAGTTGAGGGCTGTTCTAGAGTTTGTACGGACAGAGTCCAGGGATTTAATGGCGGCTTGACTATCAGAGAAGATGCGGATATCCGAGCATGATATCACGTTTTCTTTGAGCCAAGACAGTACTTCTTTTATCGCTAGAAGTTCCGCCTGGAATACGCTACAGTGATTAGGGAGACGGAATGAGAGACTTAAATTTAGTCTTTCAGAGTACACTCCCCCACCAACCCCATCTTTGGTCTTCGATCCGTCAGTGTAGAAGTGAATTGATTGATCTTCTAAGAATTCCACATCCTCCCAGGTGGATCTGGAAGGTATGGTCACTTCAAAATTTTTATCGAAATTCAATAGTGGGATTGTGTAGTGTTACTAGGAAGTGTTCCGAATGAATTCAGAATAGCGGAGTGACCAATCTCATTATTGATCCACTGTGAAGAGGCTTTGAGGCGAATGGCTGTGCTCGCAGCCGTTTGTTTGCTGAAAATATCGAGAGGTGTCAGATGGAGAAGAGTGTCTAATGCAGCGGAAGGAGTCGACCGAAGTGCTCCAGTAGTACATAGACATGCTGTTCTTTGGACTTTGCTTAGTTTGTCGCGATGTGTCGCTTTATCCAAGGCAGTCCACCATACTGCCACGCCGTAAGTTAGAATCGGTCTAATTACCGAAATGTATAGCCAGTGAGTGATTCGAGGTTGGAGGCCCCATTTACTACCTACGGCTTTTTTGCAGGAGAAAAGTGCCACTGTGGCTTTTTTCACTCTTTCTTGTATGTTAGGTTTCCAACTTAACTTCTTATCTAAGATGAGACCCAAGTATTTAGCTTCGTCTGAGAATTTTAGTGGAACACCATTACTAATAGGGGGGTCTGTTTGCGGAATTTTGTATTTCCTGGAGAAGAGGACAAGATCTGTTTTATGGGGGTTAACTCCAAGTCCGCATCGATCTGCCCATCGTGTTAGCTTGTTTAGAGCGTTTTGTAAAAGATCTCTTAAAATGTTAGGATGTTTTCCTGATACTGCTATAGCAACGTCATCCGCATAGGCAATCACTCTGTAGCTCTCTGCCTCTAAGGTATTCAGCAGTTCATTAACTACCAAATTCCAAAGAAGGGGAGAAAGCACCCCGCCTTGCGGTGTACCTCTACTGACAGATCTTCTTGCCGAAAAGCCGCCCAGTTTTGAATTGATAACCCTGCTTGTAAGCATCTGATTAATCAGTTCACCAAGCGACCTATCCACATTCAGAGAAGCCAGTGCAGATGTGATTGCAGATGTATCAACGTTATTAAAAGCACCTTCTATATCTAGGAAGGCAACCATTGTATATTCTTTATAATGGAGGGAATATTCGATGGTACGAACTAGTGTGTGGAGAGCTGTCTCCACTGACTTCCCTTTGCAATAGGCATGTTGAGCTGTAGACAGTAGTCTCGTATCAATGCTTGACCTTAGTTCGATATCAATCAGTCGTTCAAAAGTTTTTAGAAGGAAAGATGATAGGCTAATAGGTCGTAAATCTTTAGGGTTTACGTGGGAACATTTACCGGCTTTGGGTATAAACACAACTTTGACTTCTCTCCATAGAAGCGGAATATGGACCAGATTTAAGCAACCATTGAAGATGACTTCCAGAATCGGCAGAATTACTTCTGAATTCATCTGTAGTTCAGCCGGAATGATGCCATCTGGCCCCGCCGACTTGTATGGTTTGAAGCTATTGAGTGCCCATTGTAATTTTTCCCTTGTAATTAGACCTTGTGGAAATGTTAGTTTTTCGCTTGTCCTGTAAAGGGCAGTGCTATTAACAGTCTGTGAGCTGCCTGGAAAATGAGTATCCAGTAGCAAATTGAGCGATTCTTCGCAAGAGTTGGTCCAGGAGCCATCAGCATTTTGAAGGCAGCTAGGCATAACTGGATTTGTGGAGAGGATTTTTCTTAATCTTGATGCTTCTGAGGCTTCTTCTATATTGCCACAGAATGTCCTCCAAGAAGATCGTTTGGTTTTCCTCAATTCTTTTTTATATAATTTTAGTGATTCTTTATAGGAATCCCAATCGGACATTACTCTAGTACTTTTAGCTCGATTGAAAAGTTTCCTACAGTTTTTTCTGAGCGGTTCGAGCCCCGAAGTCCACCAATGTGGCTTCCTTTTACCTCTTATTAGAATAAGAGGACAGGAGGTTTCTAATGATTTGTTTAGGGCTAAAGTAAGATCATTGACTTTGCTGTCAAGATCGTTTTTGTTGGATGGAACACTTAAAATGTCAGGTTTAATAAGTCTCTTAAGTGTTTCTCTGTACTTAGGCCAGTCTGTTTTCCTATGATTACGAAAAGTTAGCTGGCCAGGAGGTTCATCGTTCAAGCTGAATAGAATGTATCTATGATCAGAGAACGAGTGATCACTAGAAACTTTCCAGTTTAAAATCATCTGATAGATGTTGTCGGAGACAAGAGTTAAGTCTAAAACTTCTTGTCTGTTTCTGGTAACGAAAGTTGGTTCATTGCCTACGTTACTTACTATAAGGTTAGTATTTAGGATAAAATCGAAAAGAGACTCACCTCTATCGTTAATATCAGTACTACCCCATACTGTGTGATGGGCATTGACATCACTCCCAATAATGAGGCTGATATTTCGCCTTTCTGCTTCAGCGATAAAATTCTCCAGGGTTTTACCTGGGAGAGGGCCAAGGTGGTCATGGCCGAGATATGCCGATGCTATCCAAAGTGTGCCTTTGGTCGTCTCCAGTCTTGCAGCCGTAATATCTCGATCGCTGAAATTAGGTAGTAAATATACATTAATGCTACTTTTTACTAGTATGCAGGATCTAGGTTCACCTTTACCGGACGCCTACAGTAGGTAGTATCCAGGAGTCCTGAGTCCCTTTACGATGGATTTCACAATCCAAGGTTCTTGGATCAGGACGATATCCTCTCCGTTGCTGGATATTCGGAGAAGAAGTGAGGCTGACGCCTTGATGGAGTGTTGGAGGTTAATCTGAACTAACTGCAGCATTTTGGCTACAATTAGGCAGATCAGCCTCCACCACGGTATTATCAGGTTCTTCCAAGTCAGAGGACGAACTTAAAAGCTCGTCCTCACTTAAAAGAACACTGTTTAAATAGTCTTCAGTTTCCATGTCGGAAAGGCTGTCGACGTTAGGAGAGGACTCCACTGGAGCCGAAGATGCCCTGGATGCATCATCTTCCAAACACGGGAAGGTGATGGACACACCAAGGTCCCCGACCACAGCTTCGTCTTCTTGGGGGTGTGGAGGAGCGCAAGCTGCATCTACCTCATCTTTTTTATAGACCCTAAGGTTCATAGTCTCAAACCCGAACCTAATCACACCTTTAGTCTGCGCCAGAGGAACAAGGGATTCTTTATTAATCACAATAATTGCGCCTCTGTAAAGGCCTTTTTGTTCCTCCAGTTTCGCGACTTTCCAGTTGTGAGTAGGAAGGGATGGATTCGAAAGATGGATTATCTGGAGTATTTCATCCATACAGGAGGGTTCAGCCGGGATCCAGGTACGTGCTCTTGGCCTGCAAGGGATGTCCTCCTTAGCAATTACCTCAAGCTTCGCACCTGGCCAGACTTCTCCTATCCTGCTGATAGCCAGCTTATAGAGATCGCACGACCTCTGATCATCGCAGGCGATGAGCTTGACATGGCCCTGGTGCCAACCGCCATCACTAGTGATTGGAGGTGGTCCCGGGTTGTCCCTCATAAGACTTAAGAAGCCAGCCGAGAGCTTCAATTTCACCATCTGCCAATGATCAGAGGATATCGTACCATCTATATCACTTCTATCAATAACCGCAACTACGATTTTATCTTTTAGAATATCTCTAAAAGATTTGATCGGGGGTTTGAGGGGAGTGCTGGTGTTTTGCACTTTTGTTCGTTTAGCGTAAGGCATGGTACCTTCAATAGACCGTTGTCGCTTTGACGTGGAGTCGCCGCTGGTCTGGTGTTTAGCTAAGAAGCTCTTAGCCCACCTTACTTTCGCATCATGCTTTGAGTCACCTCCAACCTTCGGTCTCGCACCAAAGATCTTCAGGATCCTCTCAGCATTCCGCTTATCCTTGTAAAAGGACCCACCAGGTGTAAGCTTACGCCTACCCCCACTGGGATCCGTGTGAGCTACACTCACGTTAGAGGTGGAAGGGCCATGCTTCACGATCCTTCCACCACTAAAGTGAGGGTGCGAAGTTTGGGGAGGTTTACTCTCCGTAGTGGTGGAAGGGCCATGCTTCACGATCCCTCCACCACTGAAATTGGGTATTTCTACCTTACTCTCACTGTTCTTGTTGCCAGCAACTAGACCATGATTTCTCACGGTTTCGCCACCAACAGGCAGGACAGGAGGTACAGCAGACGACTTTACAGTCGCACTGCCGGCCGAACTTGAAGAAGAACCGGACTTACCACTAACATCATTTGAAAAATTCATTTGATTCCCACGAGTATCGGAGAAGGGGTGGTCACTCTGCACAGAGATCCGTATATGCAGAGAAGGCTAGTTAATTCGAAGATTGCCATCTGTCCGAATACTCCGTTAGCGACTGAGCTAGTATTTGAATTGGGCCCTCAGCCATGCTGATCATCGGCACGGGTCGTATAACACCTTGATCCAGCCCAATATAGGAGATTTGGGGAGAGGAAGGATATGATGATGTGGGGAGCAACAGACAGCCTCATCGCCGTTCTGCCGAGAAGGAATGAGGGAAGGAACACCGAACAGCTTTTTCGCCGTACCGGTGAGGGAAAAGGAGACGACAGACAGCATCATCGCCGTACCGCCTAGAAAGGAATTATATGATAGGAATCGTCGGACAGCTTCATCGCCGTACCTACGAGGGAGGTAACTCATTGGACAGCATCATCGCCGTACCGCCGAGAAGGGAGTGTCGTACAGCATCACCGCCGTACCTCAGGTGGGGGGGGGAAACACGTTGGACAGCATCTCGCCGTACCGCCGAGGGGGAGGGGTGAGGGAGGGAGGGAGGAAGGAGTTTTGGGGAGCGCCCTTTGGTTTCAGGACTCATCTGGAGAGGTTATCTCGAGAATCATTGACCTTACTCAGCTTCTACAACTCGACAAGTTCGACGCTTAGGTAGAAGAACACAGTAGTAAGACTTTAATAAATCTATTAGTGGGTAATTGTGGGTGCTAAGAATATGTTTTTTAAAAAGCTGGAGTTTTCTCGATACTTCAGAAAAAAAAATTTAATTTTAAGTTACATTAAGAACTGTTATTACCTTACTTTTACTTCAAAGAAAAATTAAAAAAACTTTAATGTCTACTGGGTTTTACCAATACAACTTTTGAAATAAAAATCAAAATATCACTAAATAAAAAATAAAATACTTTAAACACCTTGCTTATGTAATTCAAATATACAAACATTTCGAAAATATTATGTCAATTTTACGCACAAATTTGATTGTATGTAAAGACCAAACAATTAGTTCTTTTTGAATGCGAAAACGAAACTAACAACACGTGACATTTAAGACGCAATGTTTGCAATGCTAAATATTAAACCATAATCTACAAAAAGTCAAAAAACAAAATAAGCACTGTTATTTTTTCATTTTTGTCGTATGGGCGAAACCACTGTGGGACGGGTCAAAATTCTGGTTTCAAAATTCAGCTTTTTGAAAATTCTGTTTTTTGCACGAAAATTCTATTTTTCAAAATTCTGGTTTTTTTTTTTCAGTTCTGTCTTTCGAAATTCTGCTTTTCAAAATTCTGTTTTTCAGAATTCTGCATTATAAAATTTTAAGAAATAAAATTCTGCTAATCCTGGTTTTTCTCAAAGACGGAAAAGAAAAAAGTGATATTATAACTTTATAAGAAGGTTTTATAATACAAATTCTATATACTACTGAAATAAATCAGACAAGTAGAAGACTTAGCATTAAGGATTGGACTTGTTGAATTATTGATTCAAAATAGCTTTTTATGGCCTTTAGTCCTATAAATTGGCGTTTCGTTCGGCTTACTCACTTGAACTCATCAGTGACATAGTGAGGGCTTTGTCATACGCAATTTATATTAAGTTCCGTTCAACTTACATGAATTTTTCAACGAAAATCCACTGTAAACTATATCCAACAAGATTAGAATTCCTAATCATTAAGCTGGAAGTTTTTTTGCCCTGGGCCAGGCATAGTTTCTATATAAGAAGCTTTTATAATACAAAATTCTATATACTACTGAAATAAATCAGCCAAGTAGAAGACTTAGCATTAAGGATTGGACTTGTTGAATTATTGATTCAAAATAGCTTGTTATGGCCTTTAGTCCTATAAATTGGCGTTTCGTTCGGCTTACTCACTTGAACTCATCAGTGACATAATTATAACTTTATTGTTAGACAGTTCAGTTCAACAGCAAGGAGGGGGAGACTGCCGTCTCGAAGCTCTGTGATGTTTTCATTCGCGGTATTTATGCCATCAGATTGTTTTAGCAAGAAAATGCTTATAGAGGAAATAGGTTTTTGTTCGTAGCTAGAAGAAGTAACAATGAATTTGTGGTCAGGGAGGGTTCTATTTATTTGATGTGGTTTATTGGATTCAAAATGAGTGAAGGTAGTATTCTTTTTTTTTTTCTAACGTTGGGCTCAGAGGTCAGCTCTGTGTCTACAGCAGTTTTGTTTTGTTGCGACACGGGAATTAAAGTTAGACGGTGGCTGTAACCGAACTTGTTGGCTTGAAGGTTAAATGGTGCCTGTAATTAGGAAAATATTCAGTAATCAACTCAAATGATTATCAGTTTACCCAGTTTCAGTTAAAATCATCATCACTTTTGGCTTACAAATCAAATAAAACACTGGGACATCTTTTTACCAAGCTCAAAGTCAAACCGGAAAAAGACAAAGCCACTGATGTGATATACAAAATTAATTGTAAAGGCAATCCAGATAATCCTTGTGATTTATGCTATATCAGCACCACTAAACAATTCCTTCGGCAACGCATGTCTAACCATAAATCTGACATCAAATACATTATTTTATAATTTTTTTTTAACTCGATTCGAAAATTAAATATTATTCCAATGAAAATGAACACTTCGAATTCCAAAGAAAATGAATTTTTAAAATAAACACTTCCACTTTCCAATCGTATAGGGAAATTACGTCTGTTCAATATATGGGGTGCAAGAAAATAAAGGTAAGAAAGCACTTGACTTTGACGGAACTACACTTGAACAAAAAGTTTTAATTTATATATATAGAAGTTTAATATACATATAAAGGGTGTTTTATTTAGAGGTATATAACTTAGAAATGGAATAAAATGAATATGATTAGTTTAAATTGACATGAAATTTACTTCATTCGAAAGATAATATTCTGGCATTGGGATTTCTGGCATATGACCGCCACGGCTGGCTCGGACGTAGTCTAATCTGGAGGTCCAATTTTCGATGACTTTTTCCAACATTTGTGGCCCTATATAGGCAATAACGCGGCGTATGTTGTCCTCCAAGTGGTCAATCGTTTCGGGCTTATCGGCGTAGACTAGCGACTCCTGATATCCCCACAGAAAATAGTCAAGCGGCGTTCAATCGCACGATCTTGGAGGCAAATTCACAGGTCCGTAACAGGAAACATGCACATCATGGTTGTTCAATTGATGAACGAAAAAATCAGTAATAATGGCTCAATAGCGGTCACCATTGACTGTAACGTTCTGGCCAGCATCGTTTTTAAAGAAGTACAGACCAATTATTCCACCAACCTATAAAGCACACCAAACAGTCAGTTTTTGTCGATGTAACGGTGTCTAAAATACGTCAGTCTTGTTTCTTGACGTATCCATTCAACCAAAAGTGAGGTTCATCGCTAATCAAAATTCGCTTATGAAAATTGGGATCAACGGCAATGATTTTCAAAATAAATTTGCACAATTTGAAAGCGTTGTTCAGTTCAGGCGTCAGTCTATTCATGTTGAAATGACAAACCAAACTAAAAATAAATCACTTGACAGCTGACAAAATGGCCGAGAGTTAAAAAAGTAAAACTTAAAGTTCTATACCTCTAAAAAAGCACCCTTTATATATTTATATACATTAAAACTACTGAAAAAAAATTAATTTCATTTATGTTTTAATTTTACGGCAAAACAATTAAAATAGAATAAACACGAATACCTATTATGCGTATCTATTGAAACTAAATCATATTTATTCACAAACACGCAAATAAACGGTTCATAATGCATTATCTGTAAAACCAACTCTTTGATCCAGGTTATTCCTCACAAATTTCGACGCGACTTCACTCCTCGAGCGCGAATGAGTCGAAACAAGCCCATTTAAAATCGATTCAGGTTTACAAAGAGCGAAGCGAGCTTCAATCTCACTCCAATACCCTATGTTAACGTAGTTAGAAATGCATGATTGCTTTGCGGTAGTTTGCAATTTGCATTTGTCAGAATCAAAGAACAAAAAAAATTACAGATTTCAGTGAACTAAAATTGGCATTTACATTGATCTATTTTTCCAATTACAATGTTTTTGTTGTTGTAATAAAATAAATTGATTTCCCCTCATTATGAATTCCATCATATTCCCTCCACACAAAAAATCGTACAAAAATCGTACTGTTATATGTAGCGACAAACTCTTTTAAAAACGGGAATTTAGAATGAATTAGTTTTTATATCAAGATTGTCATCCGAAAGAAACTTTCAAAATATCAAAAACAAAACAGAGAACATGATAAAAACCTTTTTTTCAGCGTTTTGAAATGTTGGGAGTTACATTGATATCATAACACTGCATTTGTGAAATCTTTTTCTGATTTTGCATTTAGCTTTTATGAATATCAGACATTTATCATTTGCATTTTGTAGTTCCTCCAATGTCAAGTGCGGTCCTAGAAAATCACAAGTTTTAGGTCGAAAAATAATGAGTGAGAATGAAAATTTTCTCACCTTGTATTACTATACTACCCTAACTATTTTCTTATCTGTTTCATATAAAATTTATAGAAATTGTAAGTTTACCACGTACTACATCAATGTAACAAAGATATCACAAAATTGATCATATGCACATCATAGGCATTTCCGATAAGCCAAATTTTTTATCAATAACGCGTTTAGCTTGAATAGACAAAAGACATAATATAAACAAAATATTTTGGCATGCCTTGCAGTAACGTTTTGTCAAATATTTTCTAAATTAATAGCTGAAGCTTGATCAATTATTTGAGACACTGTAAGTATGGACTTTTGACCCCTTTTCTTAAAAAAATAATGAACTTACGACCCACTTCCTTCTGAGGTTTAAGCCAATTTGGGTTCATAATGAATTTATGGATTGTTAACTAAAATTCTATCATGGACTTTTATTTTATCCTATTGACTTTTAACCCTGCGCCAACCTTATCAACCTATGTAGTTGATTTGTTTTGTTTAAAATCTCCAAAAAAGTGATGAAAAACTTGGCATAAATTCCTCAAAACTACAAGCTGAAAATTTTTGTATGCATTATTTTTTTTCCCACTAATAGGTATTGAAGCAAATTTGTTTTAAAAATTTAGTGGGAAGCGCTGAGAGGCGAACGGTAATTTGGTGTGCTATTTTTAAGACTGCATATACTATACTATTAATATAAAAAGTACAACTTTTACAATTTACTGTCACTTGTGGTCTAGTTTGACCATAGTGGCTGCAACAATCGCACATAATACTCACTTCTTATATGCTATTTTAATCTTCCCTGTTTGTCTTTTCTCATTTATATCGACTGAATATCAATTAAGAAACTAAGTTTGAAAATTGGTCGTTTTTTCGGGTGTTTCAGCTATTTTTCGGGTAAAAAAGTCTTATGATATTTCTAGGGGTGGTAGCTTATGCTTAAAGTTAGGTCTTTTGAAATCATCTACAAGGTCGACCATACCAATCTTGAATATTATGACACCCCTAATCTACATACCTATAAACCCTAACACTTTGATTTTGGCTTTACGCCCACTCCCAAAATTTGTTGTCTTAGGTTATCTATTTGTTGCGATAACTGAAGCGAAAATGCTTTTGAAATAAAAAGAAATAAAATGCACGACTGGGTCGCACGTACTTGCTCTTATGTTCAAGACACTGTGGGATTAAGAAAATTGTATATAAAAACATGGAAATTATGAGAGAAAAATGTAGAGAAGCATATAATACGACATTTAAATTGGATAAAACAACTCTTTTGACAGTTTGAGGTGGAAAAATTAATTCTATGATTGTATGGGAAAAAAATTAAAATCGTTGGAGCGGTTTTTAAAAAAAAATAATTTTTATAGATAAATTTCTTAAAACATTTTTAGAACAAATTTTGGTATGCAAATCTGAAGTATATATTTATGTGTATATAAAAACAAAATTAAAAAAAAAAATTGTCAACCCGTTATTGAAATATCGAATTTAAAAAAAAAAATTTGAAACTTTTTTAAAAATCCAAAAACTTTTTTTTTGAAAATTTTGATATGCTTTGCAATATTATTTTAGCCGATAACGAGAAAATTCAAAATAAAAAAATACGTTCTATGACAGGTACTATTAATAGTTGCAAGTGTACAATTTTATAATTTTTGGTAGTAGATCGTACTAATGTTAGTATATGAAAAAGTTTAATCAAAATCGTAGGGGTCGTTTTTAAGCAAAAAAATATTTTCCTTTGCGGTTTTTTAACTTTTGTATGGAAGGTACCGTTTTTTTTCATAAAATCCTAGTTTACAGTTCCCGTGCGCAAAAAAAAATCTATGCAAATATTCTCGCATGTCGAAAACAATTGATGTTTCATGCAAAAAAAAAACTATTGCTGTCATGGAATATCATGCAAAACAATGGACTGGCAATTGTTTTGCATGCGAAAAAAGTGTGGTGAATACATTTTTTTTTTTTTTTTGGATGGTCGGTTTACAATTCCAAAAAATAAAATATATTCACCTCAACGCATTATTTGCATGCAAATGGTTTTTGCATCCAAAAATAACTATTTTCCATTTTTAACTTTATATTTTATTAATTAAGGGTAAATTTATGACTCAATGGGTGGCTTAGGCCAAGGCATACGTTTGTCGCCTTGAAACTTATTTAATGTGGTGCACAGAATAGCTGGAAAATCGATTTGAAAATTTGGATTTTTTCGCATGGGAACTGTAAACTATGCTAAATGTAAAATTTTTTCTAAAAATATTTTAGAGAGTACTAAAACACTGTGTGGGCATAGTATAGTCCAGTCATTTAAGCATTTTGCTTCGGAAAAAATGGCGGAAAATAAAAATAAAAGAAGAGATTTTTGGCTTTAGAAAAAAGTGTAGCATGACATTGTAAGTATAACCGTTATTTTTTAATATTTTTTTTTGTTTTAAGTCAATTTCTAAGAAAATTGCCCCTCCTTGCTAAACGGGGGTGAATAGAACCCCCCTCCTATACGATTTTTTCCTTATCAACCCACCCTATGTGCTCTAGCTTTTTGTCACACTTTATACGAATCGGCCTGTATTAACAAAATACCATGTTTCGTGAACTTCGACCTCGTATGATTAATGTTGTGGAGCCCGAATCGATGGGAAACTTTCCCAAAATCTTTGAATAAATCCCTGTGTATAGTTTTTGGAACTGTTTTCTAGTTTTCCCAGGGTATACCACGCGAGAAAAACTCACCTGGAACTCAACATAAAATCTGTAACTACCGATTGAACTATCTCGGAAACGGTTACT
Organism: Dasysyrphus tricinctus; assembly: GCA_963921185.1. NCBI lineage: Eukaryota > Metazoa > Arthropoda > Insecta > Diptera > Syrphidae > Dasysyrphus > Dasysyrphus tricinctus. The sequence goes on along the minus strand of OY992530.1, from coordinate 201,989,718 downwards.
CTTACGAAAAAAAGGTACTTAACATTTTTTGTTGGAATTTTTCTATGCTACATCCTTGTTTTTGACATTTTTCTGTAAGAGTAACCATTCGGGAATTATTCCTTAAAAACCGTTTTTGGGGGCCTTTGACCCCCTGTAAAACTGTTAGCGGCGCTCATATCGATGGGGACTTTTTACAGTTTCCTTAGAATACCATAAGAAGGCTACATACCAAAATTCAGCTTTCCGCCATTTATTCCGTAATTTGGCTGATTTTAAGGCTTATATGACTGGACTAATAACCAAAAACCACTCTGTACCAAGTTTGAAGAAAATCGATCCAACCGTTTAGGCTGTAGACGAACAAGACAGACAGGCAGACAGAATTGTGCTACCCACTTTTTTGGTGTTCTCTATCATCGTAACATCATGTTTGATTGTTATCTCAAACATTTTTTTTTGCACGAATCCAAAACTTGCCTTATAGTACCTATATTGCAAGTAAAAAATTATAATGATTTTATGTAAACTCTGAAGTTTGTTCGGACAACTTCTACTTCTGGGAGTTGAAAAATCTAAAGTGGATGTAGTGCTTGACTGCTTACTTAGAGGTGAGGGTTCGAGCCTCACTTAAGTCAGCATTCTTTTCTGTATTCCCCCAGCTTAACTGGACGCCATACACCCGTCCACTGTGCCAAATCTTTCCTATCCTTATACTCTTTCTAACTAATGCCGTCCAATTCAGGTTTACATTTTAAAATACCCAAGGTCTTACAGGCATATGGTTAAAATTATTATTATTATTATGGACGTGATTGAATATGTAAAAATAAATTCACAAGTTGAAAATGAAAATTCTCAAGATATGCTCCACCTTGAGTGAATAAAATAGGACACAAACTTTCCGTTCAGCATATACTCTACTGCTCCAAGTAGTGCATCGGTTTCTGAAGAGGCTCGGACTATGACACTGTTAAACTCCAATAGTAAAAATGAACATAGTATACTAAGTACCACTAAGAGAGTGTAATGATCGGTTTGGCACCAGTGAAATAGCTTTAACTCCAGCCTACAAAAATTAAATCAAAAACGCAAAATACCTAATTCTTATTATTTCTTTTTTCAGATACTTTTCCACTTGAATCAGTAATATCAATGTCGCCTGTTGGGTTACAATATGCACGAGATCCCAGCAGAGGGCAATTGGTTCTGCTTCCGGCGACATCTGCCATGGGTAGGCATTGCAAACAATACAAAATTTTAAATAGTCATTGCACCAAAGTGTTCGGTTTTGCATCTTTTTTTCAATAATGGCGCCTCTTTATATCTTTTTTCATGCTTAATAGAATCTTTTCCACAAGCCGCATTTCTTTGGCCACCTTACATGCAGCAGAATCCAGGTGCTCTACAAACAACACCAAATCTTTTATTTCCGTCTATGAGTCCGCAAAATAGCGCCCCTCAGTCATATGCGCCACCAATTCAGCTTTTGGGGTCCAACTATATAACGGCAGCTGCTGCATCATCTGCAGTTTGTCATCATTCACAAGCTAATAGCAATCGTTTTCTCTCTATTTCCTCGGATACTAGAAGGACAGAACAATCTCAAAAAAATGGCATGAAAAAGGATGACTGGTTTCAACACAATAGCTTGAACAGGGGAAACTTAGCATCGACTGCTGATGCTTCCAGCAAAGCAGACAAATCGAAACATGATGAAATCAATTATTCACAATCAAACACAAGTCTCATTGGTCCAACGCCATTGATGCCCAGTGAACAGTCTCATATTTTATTGAATAACACACATTCGCCATCGGAACTTTTAACCATGCCAATAAAAACTAATAATTATACAATTCCACCCAATATGACACCACTTACTCCACCACAAATGGGAGAGGTAAATAGTATGTACAAAAATCCAGCCGTCAGGGTTTCTGGTTTTTCGAAAACGCCAGAAATGCAAGATGTAAATATTCAAACCGATACTCCTGTATGCAGTGACGATGAGAATTCTACTTTAGAAGTTTCTTCGGCTGAATTAGGGTCTTGCAATGTGCAGTCCTCCGACAAAATTAAATCCATATCTACCCAGTGCCATAACAATTACAGTGGATGTAAAGGTGCTTTGTCAAAAGAAAGTTCTATTGATTCATTGCCACAATATGCAACGGTTTATGATTTTTCTAAACCCAACACTCAGTTTACTTCTTCAGAACCGTACGTTTATGAAAACGAAGGTGTATCAAACAGATCTGCTAATAAAAGTGATTCCTATAACATGGATCTTGTCACTGTTCTCCCAAGTTCCGAATGCAGTAGCGAAAGCTCAGTTTTCAAGGCCACTACCAATCCCCCTCCTTTGCTCGAGATGTCTGGTCTAGAGTTACTTTCGAACATAAGCACAGGATCATTTGTGAACCATGATTCCCTTAAAGCAGTTCGTGTTAAGCAAGAGCCAACTGAAAATGAATGTAGAAATGAATCTTCTAATAACTACGAATCATACGATACAAGCTGCAATAATTTAGAAATTCAGTATGTACATAATAATGAAAAAAATGATGTTAATGATTTGATTAAATCTTCCACACCAAGAGGTGAAAAATCGTTAGGAGGTCTCAACCTGCTTTGTGCTTTAGCTGAGCAAAGGATCCAGGAAGAGGTTGAAAGTAATAACTTCAATAATACTATAGAACCGAGCTGCGAAATTAAAAAAAGAAAGCACAAACATTCCAAATCGAAGTCCAACAGACAATCGCGGTACTATAGGGAGAGTAAAAAGAAATTTATAAAGGAGCGAAAAGGTTCCGGTTTGAAATCAGATTGCGACGATGTGCACGATAATTTAAGAAATGCCTTCGAACAAGTTGATCCAAATTATAAAAAAATTAATAAGTGGCCCGATCCTGAAGATTTTTTCAAGGCAATGGAATCAGATATGCGAATGCGATTGGCTGACATAACCAGACAATACAGAAAAAAAAAACGGAAGTTGGATGAAATCAATAAAATAAAAAAAAGAACAAAATCTTCCGAGTATAAATTTGCAAATATTTCTTGTAAAAATCCAAGTTTTATTTGTTTTCTTGATAAATTTCAATCAACGCCTTTGAATTTCCCCCCATCTGCTGATGAAACTGAAATCAAATCCTTAAACATTCAGAATACAAACTTTACTGATTGTCCAGTAGAGACAAGTGAAGACAACGAAGAAACTTCAACCTCCTTAGGTGAAGGAACTTCTTCAATGAAATTTAATACACAAAGGACACCTGAAAATTCAGTTTTGTCTGAAAAGAAACGTTGTAAAAATAAAAACTATAAAAGAAAGCACATACCGACCTTAAAAGTTGACAGAATCACATTGGAAAGCAGGTCTCCCATTACAAAATGCCAACAAAAACAAAATATAGTAATCAAAGAGGAAAATAAATTTGCTAAGAAAATTGACAAAGAAATTGTTTTGTCAAATGAACATTTATACCGAGAGGAAACTCGAGTACTGACTGATATGGGTGGTCTATTTTATGCAGGCATTTTAAAACCATTGCAACCACCAGACGTGTATGCTATAACACTCGATGGAGAAAGAGGGAACAAATCGCATATAATGTCGAGGGAAGAAATTTTTAAGGATACTGTAAATCTAAAATATCTTCTTATCGATCAAATTAACTCAATTTATAATTTATAGATACTAGAAGTTGTACCGAAAAATATTGAAAACGTTCCAACAGGAACACGACTTTGCGCATATTGGAGCCAACAATATCGGTGTTTGTATCCAGGAAAGGCAATTGACTCCGATAACACAGATCTCGGCTCGGACTTTGTGAGTGTAGAGTTTGATGATGGTGACAGTGGCAGAATCCGTTTGCAGAATATACGATATTTACTGAGTGATTATCCTATTGTTGGTAAGCCATTCCTTTGATTATTTGTAATGTAAATTTTAATTCTATTTATACCTAGTTATACTTATTATACCTAGTCAAAGCCATTTTTGTATCATAAATATTATTTCAGTAGTATATCTCTCTTCTTAAGCTCACATACTGAACCGATTTTAATGAATAAGGTGTCACAAGATTCGAAATCTCGCGAGGATTAAGCGAATTATATTTTTATGTTATAAATATTAATTAATTAATATTCGATGACGAACCGAATTCCGCTACCATGCAAATTGCACCATTCAACCTAGGGTGGAATCGCTTAAGGTGGTTGGTGATTGTCACATTTATGATAATCAAATGTGATCACAGTTTATTTTCCGTCTGTGTAAGGTGATCACCAAAAATTATTATTAAATTGGCATCACTTTGAAAGACAAGTACTGAGAGCTGTCAAAAATTCATTTATTCGATTTTGAAACATTAAGACACACATTAGCCACACTGATATGGACCTATCAGGTTGTTGACGAATGGCTTCAGGCGTTCACAAAGTATGGCAGAGTAGATCTTGTAGGCGATATTAAGAAGACTGATGCGTCTGTAGTTGGTGCAGTCCAGAGGATCGCCTTTCTTGGGGATCGGGCCAACAATGCTGAAGTTCCAATCATCGGGCATGCTTTCCTCCGACCATATCTTACAGATGAGCTGGTGCATTACTCCTAACCAAGTCATCGCCAGCCGCTTTGAATAGCTCAGCCGCAAGGCCCATAAGCTCCAGCAGCTTTATTTGACTTAACTGTTGCCCTACGTCATCCAGCTTGATTGGTGCAACCTGCATGGTAGCGGAATTCGGTTCGTCATCGCCGTTATACAATTTGCAGAAATGATTTTTCCATATCCTCAGCACCGACTCCGATTCCACCACGATGTTCCGCTGATCGCCTTTGCAGGCTTCGGTTCGGGCCTTGTAACTTTGGGAGGTTCGTTTTTACTTTTTGGTAAAACTTCCGAACTGCATTCCTGCAATGGCATCCCTCTAATTCCTCGATCGCGCGCTTCTCATCTTTTTCTTTTTCCTTCTTAGAAGCTTGTGTTCCTCTCTCCTCTTCTGCTCTCAGAGCTCGCGAGCAACTCTGGTCCTTCTATGTAACGCCGCTTTGTATGCCTGTTGTTTGGCTGCATGTACTTGCCGGCATTCTTCGTCGAACCAGGGGTTTCGCTGTGGTGGTGTGCGAGGCCCAGCACGTCAGACGCGGCATCTCTGATGGCTTCCTGGCAGTTTTTCCACTGTTTCTGAATATTTGCAGTTGGCGAGATAGACTCGATCGGAAAAGGACCTGGTGATTTTTTACGACTGTAGCCGTCCGCAGTCGAACTTTCTCACATTATTTCCCTGTTTTGGTTTTGGTCTGGATATCCGTAGCAATTATAAATTCGATGACCACTCTGCTTACAGAATCCACAGTTCTGCTCTCTTCTGTCTGATCGGAAGTTTCCACCTTGTTTTTTTAATTCTTTGCTTCGAGTCATTGTTTGTAAGCCCTTCCTGTCAAATTTTCGAAGGACTAGGTGAGCAAATATTTCATCGTTTTCATTCTTTTCTCTGCCTATTGTCGTTTTGATTATGTAAATGCATTCATTTGCTGCATCGTGAAGTTTTTTTTACACCAGAAGGTGATGCTGCGCTCATCATTGGCATGTCCAGCAAGTAATTCAGTTGTGTGGAGGGATTGATTCTTTTATTCTCGTATCTTCTGATGAGAGTCTTCCATACTTCTTTATAATTTGCCGAAGATCCTTGTTTGAGCTAACAATTGAAGTTCGAGCTTCGCCAGCGATACATGATCGCAGAATTTCTTGATTTTTGTTCCGCGTTGTTACGCTTTCTTCTTTTATTAATTTTTCAAAGGTTTTTAAAATTTCAATCTGTTTTTCGATTATTTTGAGATGATCTGATGAAATTATTGTTTTTTTTTAATGTTTTTGTTTTCACTTTGTCAGTATTTTAGCTCTGACAACGCGTTTTTCACTGTATGATTTTCTTTTTTTTTCTTTCTGTCAGCTCTGACAACGCTTTGTTGATTGAATTTTCGCTTCGTCAGTATTTGTAGCTCTGATACGCTATTTTCAATGTATGTGATTTCTTTGTTTTCTTGCCAGTATTTGTATATCTGACACCCTATTTTCACTGAATGTGATTTTTTTTCTTTGCCAGAATTTGTAGCTCTGACAACAATATGATACTAGTTCATATTTTTTTTTTTAATCTCTTACCACTACCACTGGTGGGGGAAAATTTTTAAAGTATAATGGAAGGACCAAATGTTTGAGTAAAACTCGGTTGTAAGTCGAAATGAATACTAAATTTATTTAACTACGTATCTTCCTTAAATACTATTTTACATGTAAACTATTTACATTTCTTATCTCTATTTGTACATATGTATGTTTTTTATTAAATGTTGCTTACCTCTAAATAACCGTCAGTGCATGTTTATGATGATCTGTGTTATCTTTATTTACCATACCCATTGGGTTATCTATAGATAAGTGCTGCATGTTCATGTTTGAACAATATTTTTGCCTTGACACATCGCACCTTTGCAATTATTATTTTTGAACTTTATCTTTAACATTGTAGTTGTCAGTATATTTTATTTCCTGTATATTAGTATAGGTGACCATGCGTCCCCATGCATTTTTTATTTATAGCTCTTGGGCAGGAGCTAAACTACTTTATCACAATCGAAAGCCATGAGGCAAATATATATCTTACCGAAAGAGCTGGCAATACATTGTAGCCGCAGTTTCCAACAAGACACTTAATTGTACACACCCCTTTGTTAATACATTGAAGTCAATAAAATTAATTAAAAAAAAAAATTCACAATGGTAAATAGCCTCCTGCTGGTCAGAGTGAAAACTGGTATCTAGGTTATTGAAATAAACCTCGATAGAAACCCAAATCCAATGTTGCTTTTGTAATAAGTATTAAAAGATAACCTCGACCCAGACTTGTCTTTGTGGATCCCCAAAACTGCGTTTTACGGTTCGGGTTAGTATGATAATTATAGTCCGGGAGCCAGCGACCGTTTTCGATGTCCACTTTACATTTAGTTCCTTTTTTACTTATTATTTATTACATACTTATAGATATTCAACGATGGGCTTTTGAAAATTGAACAGCTTTAAATTGCCATACTACACCATACTTTAGCTAATTTTTGTTACTTAATTTCGTTTATTATTTTTAGAACTCTAGTTTGTACATATTTATATTCTTTTTGTATCATTAGAAAATTAAAAAGACCATGATTTAAATTTTATCAAAAAGAAAATAACTTGTTTTTCCAAGTAGATTTTATCTTGCCTTCAATTAAATACATATAGCCCAGTCAAATTAGGAAAATAAATCGCATTTCGGGGTTCTTGGGGTTAAGGAAGAGCCGCCTTCTTGAAAAGAGATTGGTTTTGTTTTTATGCAATAGCTCGTTCGCATTTCACTTTACCGAAAAACGTCCACCAAAAATGATGTAGATAAACACCTATAAAATAAGCTATCAACGACCTCTGTAGGTTGTTTCATCTTTGAGTTATAGCGGGTCAATGTTCCCCTACCTTTGATTTTTTGGAAAGATGCTTTTTGAATAATTTATAGCTCTTATAACTACCTATAAAATGAGTCTTCAGTCGATATCATCGGCCACGATGAATTATGCAACTCATAAGTACACACTTTATGAGTCAGGAGAACAAAATAAATTTTGTCCACAGTAATGATAAAATTTAACATTTATATGTACGTGGAGTTGCATCCACAACACAGAATGTCGTAGGGCAGTCGTGAAGGAAGCGGAAATTTTCAAATGAAAAATCGTTGACCCAGAAGAAATTATTGTGGCAGGAGAAAAATTCTTTATAGCACTCAATGGCGGAGGGAAGACAACTTCGATTTACGAAATTCATTATAAGAAATTTACAAAGTCCGTGACAAAAAACAAAAATAATCTATCTTTACTACCCCGCACAAAAAATGCTCTTCGACACTCGACAGAATATATTTTGAACATATCACAAGGTTCAAACATGGCTAGAAAACTCCCAGGATCCGTAAAATTGGGGTTGGAAGAAAAATAAAAAAATGTGTCTTCCTGTGATGACCACCCGAATCTGCTCCCCCCGAAATAATGAAGATTATTTCTTGTTCCTGCGCATCCAAATGTGGAGCGGCTTGTGGACGTCACAAAGCGGGCTTGATGAGTTAGTGATGTTTGCCCAAAAGCCATAATCCCCAAGCTGAAACCTAAAAAAAGTTCAACGATGCGTTTTATCTTTTTTTTTCGAATAACAAATAGATAGCAAATCCCGAAAAGTGCTATGGAAAAAAATGGACTTCATTATGGTTCATTATTTCAGAAATATAATATTGGTACCAGCTAGGTATTTAATTAGTTTTCTTGCACAAAAGTACCTTTGGGTGGCCCGATTCGATGTTTGAAAGGATTTTATTTCCTTCACGAGTCATCTATCTCACTCACGCAATTTCGTTGTTCCACTAAGAGGGCCCTTGAGTGACCTGTTTCAGGTTGTGGCCTTATAAATATTATGATATCACGAAAACATCGGCCATTTGCGGCTTACTCAAAACTAAAAGTAAAACAGCGAAATTTCAATCGCATTTATCACGATACAACGAATTTTGAGTTTTGACGATCTGGTAACAAATGAGCTGTATGTATACATGCATGTACCTACATAAAATCATCCGAAACATAAAAGTTACTAATTCTGCAAAAAGCTAACACTTTAGCCTAACCACTCTTCCACAAACTCAACGTGTATGCTATTCGCAAAAACAATTTTAGGGATTATTAGAGATTTTGGGATTTTGGCCAAAAAAAATATTTACTATTTACATTTGTTTAATTATTTTGTAAGAACACCAATTAAAAAATTTGAAATCTAGTTGATTTTTTTTTTGTAACACCTGAACACCTGCAATACCTTCGGCTTACATTTGGAGTGAAAATAGATAAATTAGTTTTCAATAATAAGTAACGTCGGTGTTTTGGCCTTCACGGCTGCCTTCGACTTTCTGTGTCGTGGATGCAACTCTACGTACCATATAAATGTTAAATTACACTGCGCGTCACTTGTTTGAGGCCACTATTTTCGCAATCGTTTTTTCTCCATAAATACCTGTGAAAAATATTTTTCCTGAAAAATTTGTATACCTAAAATTCAATTTCAATTTTGCTTTATTGAACATTTCTATTTACAATTGGCCTAAAAATAATTTATAACTATTAGATACATTGATAAATAATAAAATTTTGTTGGCACATAAGGGGCCTAACGGTATACATCGGTAAAATTTTGAATACAAATAAGATTTATAATATGTGAAAACTTAATATAAAAGTCGGTTTGACTTTGTCGTCCTCGGGTTGTTCAGTCCCGGTTGTTCAGTGGCAGTGCATTTATATAGGATGGGGGATAGAGTTGGCGTTTAGCCACGGTAATGTGCTGACCCTGGGTCAGAGTAGAAGTGTCCCGCTTCATCGTTGGTTGTTGTAGTTATATCCAGAATTTCCTTGGCGCCTAGGTACCTTGGTTCCGGATGTCGTTTTTGTTTTATCATCCTTCTCATCAGTTGATTAGGGTGGTTGGCGATGTTTCTAACCAGTTTATCTGCAGATAGCAATAAGTACTTGTCCAGGGGGACTACCTTGGCTTCAGAGTAGAGTTGCTCGTTCTTGAAATGTTTGCGCCCTCAGAATTTTCCTTTCGAATATTTGTAGTTCCTTCATGGCTGTTTTGGAGATAGTGAACCAAACTGGGAAGCTGTAACTGATGACTTGTCTCAGAAGTTGCTTGTATATTAGAACTTTTGTCTGCTGGCTTAGCCCATTTCTTTTTTTCATCAGCGGGTAGAGGCGATGGAAGGCAAAGTTTGCTTTTTTCAGGACAGTCCGTGAATGTGGGTTGAATCTCAGCAGCTCGTTGAAGTTTATGCCCAGGTACTTGGCGCTGCGCTTGGCTGGTAATCTGGTTCCGTCTGGGAGTGCTAGGGTGATGCTTCTGCAGTTTCCAGCTGAGCGGCCTCGTCTGCCTCCTGGTCGTCTGAAGCAGACAAGCTCCGATTTGGATGAGTTGATCCGGATACCCCATTTGGTGTAAAACTCGAAGAGTTTGCGGATGTGGGCCTCGACTTCTCGGACAGCTGTTAATGGCGATAATGATGAGTAATATGTGAGCGAGTTATCAGCGAAGAGAAGGTTCTCGCATTCACTTGAGGTTGGTTGGTCAGAGGTCATGATGTTGTATAGAAGTGGTCCAAGCTTCGACCCTTGGGCAACTCCAGCCCTGATGCTCTTCACTGTCGATTTGCAATTCTCCAGTTGTACGAAAAAGTTCCTGGAAGAAAGAAAAGAGAAAATAATTTGTATTAGTGCTGAAGGAAAGCCTAGTAAGTTGAGTTTATGGATAAGGGCTTCAATCCATACACTGTCGAATGCTTTTTCGACATCCAGAAAGCATCCGACGGTAACTCGATGGTTGTTCAAAGCTGTGGTGATGTCATGATGGAACTTCAGGAGCGGATGCAGAGTGGAATGCTTTTCCCGAAAACCGAACTGCATGTCTGGGATGATGTTGTTCTCTTCGCAGAACTTCTTGAGCTTCCTGAGTATCAGCTCTTCCAAGATCTTACTTAGGTTATTGAGGAGGGATATCGGCCTGTAGTTGGTAACCATGTTCCTTGCACCTTTCTTGAGAATCGCCACGATTTTTGCAGTTTTCCATTTCTGGGGGAAATAACAGCTGACTTCTTTGTTTTGAGTTGCTAATAATCTCATTTATCTCCTCTGGGGTGCGCAAGTTCGGGTTGTCGACTGGATCACTCGCAGGATTGCTGTCACTAAACGTTGCTCTATTCAAGTTGGACATCATTGTCTGCTGGATGGATGCCTCAATTTCGCCAAGGAAGATTGGATCTTCAGATGGGCTGGCCGTGAAGTTTCCTTCAAATTGGGAAGCGAAGGCTTCAACTTTATCCTGTATCGTTGTTGCTTCTCCACTGTTGGTGATGATTGTCTCAGGCATTGGGGATTTTTGACCAATCAGTCTGTTGATGTTCTTAAAGGCATCAGGTCCAGGTTTGATTGACTGCAGTCTCTTCTGGAATTGGTTGTTGTTGTGATATTGAATAGAATTCCGGAACATAATGTTGACGCACTGAAGCTCACTCCGCACTGTCTGGTAGTTACTGTTGGTTGTGTTTAGCTCTCGTTGGTGGATCCTTTGCAGATGTATCCTAGATCGTTGCCTGTGAGCATATAGGTTTTGGATATACTGGGGAAGGTGCTGATATCTGTCCTTTGTCGTCTTGGGCTGCTTTTGGTTATCCAGTGCGTTTGCTACAGCTAATTTCATACAGTCGATGGCTTTGTCAATTTCAATATTCTGCAGGTTCCTGTTTTGCGGGGGAAGTCTTATGTTGTCTTCTACGTCTCTTTGTAGCCTATCTGTATCCAGTCTTCTATAGTTGATGAAATGCTCCACTGGTTCTGTCGCTAGGAAGATGGCTTGGTGGAGTTTGATGCTTAGTTGAGCAGCTTCATGGTCCGAGTGACTGGGTACTATTGTACAGGTGAAGTTGCTGATTTCTGGAAGAATATGAATAAAATTAGATGATGATAGAAAAAAGTCTAATGTTGATGGTGTCCTGGGGAAGGTTGGTTGGGGTTGGGAAATAACCACCAATGAATGTTGATCGCTGTTGGTATCCAGCCAGTCAGCAATAGCTTTTCCTTCGTTGTTGATAGCGGTATCCAGCCAAAGGTGATGCCTTGCGTTGAAATCACCACCGATGAGTCCATATGTGGTTCTCCTTAAGATGCTGTTGAGAACGTGAAGATCCTTGTGGATGTTTCTCATGCTGGATTTGCATTTGAAGTAGACACTGATGATAGTGAGAGTTTCTCTTCCCAGTTGTATGGTGACGGCGGTGGCTTCGCTGGTAAGGAGACCTGTGATGATGGTTTCGCTGGTGTTGGCAGATGTTCTTCCTTACATAGATTGCCGTCCCTCTTAAGCTTTCGCCCTTATCCTTACGGAAGGTTTTGAAGCCAATGAGGTCGATGTTGTTGCATTTAGTAACGTTGGTCTCGCTGATTAGGGCGATATCCGGGTTGTTCCTCTTCATGAACAAGTTAAATGACGTCCTCTTCTCCAGGCTGTATAATGAATTCACATTATACGTCAGTATGCGGAGCTTCTTTAATTGCATAACTGGAAGATGAAAGTGGCCAATGCCACGGACTTTTCTCCCTCGCTCAGTTGACCATAGTTTGGTTGTATGGCATTACGGGCTTTCTCCATAACGGATATAGCAAAAGTGACGTGCGAGTATCAACCTAAAATTAATTTAAAGTGTAAAAACTTAAGTTTAAACGTTAAAAATAATAAAATTAATTTATCGCCTTTGTTACTCTCGCAAATTTTACATTTCTCAAATATAAAAGTGTCGTTATTTTGCTCTCTGTGTGAGAATGGCGGGTAAAACGCGGTTTGGCAGTTACGAAAAAGAGAACCAAAAAACCAGTAAAGAAACCCCAACTGGGAAAAAACAAGAGAAGATAATAAAACCTACTGCTTCCAAAACCTTATCAGAGAATCCATTCCCAACTACTCCCATTCCATCAGGCTCCAAAAACTCAGAGAAGTCAACATTCACTCCCAAGAGCAACACTCCAACTTTACCAGCAACAAATAATTCCGAGAGCAGAATAAACGAATCAAAAATTCCACCTTCCTCTACTGAGATGAACATCATACTGAAAAACTTGACTGAAGATATCGTTTCACGAATTTCAAAACAAATAAATGATCTCCGAACCGAGTTTATCTTACGATTTGAGCAAATAGAAAAACAATTTTGTTCTCACGTCAAAGAAGCCGAACAATCGATTCAGTTACTCAAAGAGAAGGTTGCAAAAATTGAATCCCATCATCATGACACTTCACACCTTTTAAGAGAAGTTGCTGAACTACAGAAAAGATGCGACACATCTGAACGCAAGGAAGTTGCAGCCGATGCTGTTCTATTTGGCATACCCGAACTAGAAAATGAAGACATAATTTCAATTGCCAAGAAAATTTGCTACACCATCGACTGTGCACCTCCCACACTGAAAGCTGCTTTTCGATCAAAAAGGAGAAACAATAACAACAGAAATGAACTCCCCACACCTATAATACTGAAATTTGGATCACCACATGAAAGAAATTCCGTTTTGAAATCTGTTGCTCTTTTTCATAAAACGAACAAGAGATTACTGCAATTGGAAGACATCGGTATCAAGACACAAGGGAAAGATAACCACAATATCCACCTACACGGCAGCTTGACACCAAAAAATCGATCTCTTCTTCATCAAGCAATGCGTCTCAAGAGAAGTGGAGCTCTTTTTAATGCATACACACGATCTGGTTCTGTTTACGTCAAGGAGAGCGCAGATGGGGAATCAATCCTCATACACAATGATGCAATGTTGAATGCCATCGCTGCCGCTACGATAAACGAAGAAGAAGGAAGAGAAAACAACAGCCCATCAACATGATTAACCAAAGTATTTTAAGAATCTTATTTTTTTATTATTTTCACTTATCTATTACTATTCTATCTTTTCTTTTTTCTATTTTCTTCTTTTTCCTTTTATTCTATTGCTCAAATATTAATTATTTAAGCCCTATTGTCTGTAATAACTTGTGTAAAAGTAGTTGTTTTGATGTATTTAATATTTTGAGTATGTTGCTAGTGTCTCGTTGTATAATTACTCGCTACAGAGTTGAGTGAGTTGAATGTGGGTTCCATTGGTGGCAACAGTGACGGTATACTACAATCAATGGTTAGAGTTTTTAGCCATCGCGTGGGAGGGTTTCGGGTTAGTCATATAAATGCTCAAAGTTTGATGCTGAAAATCGACGAGTTTAGATATTTATTTGAAAATTCTGGAATTGACGCCATTTGTATTTCAGAAACTTGGTTTTCGGCAGACATAAAAGACGCATCATATTCTCTCAAAGGTTATAATCTTTTTCGTTCCGATAGATTAGACCGAGGGGGTGGTGTTGCGATCTATGTCAAAGAAAACTTAGTTTGTAAACAAAAAATTGTTTCGCCGTCGGATTCTTCGTGTGAGTACCTTTTTATAGATATAATAGGTGAGGTTAGTAATCTTCTTTTAGGAACTGTATATAGGCCAAATAGAAACGTAGATTTAGAACCGATATACAATCTTATGCAGCAAATTACTATAAGCTCATCAAATGTAATCATACATATGTGGGGACTTCAATAGCAACTTACTTATTGATAACAGTTTAAGCGAAAACATGAGTTCTTTTGATCTGCATTCTGTAAATTTATCTGTGCCTACGCATTTTACCATGACTTCAAGTACATTATTGGACCTTTTCTTGGTAAGTGAGAAAGATAAGGTACTTTTTTATAATCAACTCTCCGCTCCAGTTTTCTCTAAGCATGACCTGATTTTTCTGACTTACGATTTCAGTACTAAAAAGAGATCCGAAAATAGAATCATTAAATTTAGAGATTTTGAAAACGTTGATAAGCCAGCACTTGAAGAACATATCCGCTCGATTCCTTGGGACAACATCTTTCTTTTGCCTTCACCCGATGATCAAGTGGAGTTACTTAATGAAAACTTAAATTTATTATTTAATTCTCACGTGCCTTGGAAAACCAAGAAAAATAAATGCAAGTCAAAGCCCTGGTTTAGCAATAGAATCAAAGAAATGATGAACCAACGGGATCAAGCTTACAGAAGGTGGATACTTTTTCGGGTAGAAGAACTTTATAGAACGTATAAGTCTCTGCGAAATAAAGTTGTTCTCGAAGTAAGAGCTGCTAAAGAACAACTTTTTTCCAAGCAACTAAATATAAATTCTGATGGTAAGAAGCTATGGGACAATCTACGTAGACTTGGAATTGGGAAGCAACGACCAGCATTTAAAAACAATATAGATAAGGACGACCTTAACCGTGTGTTCTTAACTACTCCAAACAGTGCCAGTGCCATTTCAAGAGAACATGAACTTCTTACTCCTTCATCCATGTCCTTAACGGACTCCTCTTTTAGTTTTTCTGGTGTGAGCAATATTGAAGTCGTTGAAAGCTTTCTCTCAATTAAGTCCAGTGCTGTAGGGGTTGACGACGTTAATCCTGTATTTTTAAAAGCCATATTGCCAATGCTACTGCCGTACTTTACACATATATTTAATACTATTCTTACAACAGGAATTTTCCCACAGAAATGGAAATTAGCTAAAATCATTCCCATTCCTAAAAACTCTCTTTGTGACGAGTTTAGACCAATCTCCATTCTTCCATTTTGGTCAAAAGTATGTGAGCGTATCATGCAAAAACAATTAAATGACTTTATAAACCGTAACAAATATTTAGTTCCAATCCAATCAGGCTTTCGTTCTCAACACAGCTGCACCACGGCACTTATTAAAGTCATTGAAGATATAAGGGCTGAGCTTGATAATGATAAAGTTACTTTTTTGGTTCTTTTAGATTTTTCCAAGGCTTTTGACATGGTAAATCATACCGTGCTCATGAATAAGCTGCGGCAAAGATTCAACATATCTCCAGAAGCCATAAAATTACTATTATCGTACCTAAGTAATAGAAAGCAAGCCGTGTGTTTGGATAATAGTCTTTCTGAGTTTCTTCCGATACTTAAAGGTGTTCCCCAGGGATCCATTTTATCTCCTCCTATTTTCTCGCTGTATATAAACGAAATAGCTTTTATTATTCCCGATGCATCAAAGCACTTTTATGCAGATGACATCCAAATTTATAGAAGCTGCCCTTTGGGATTAATCGAAAACTGTATCGTCAACATCAATCAGGATCTCGAGCAGATTTCTAACTGGGCATCTAGTAATTATTTGGCTCTTAATGCAAACAAATGTAAATGCTTAGTTATTTCTAAAAAAGTACTGGATTTGTCATACTTTCCACCAATTATGCTCAATGGTACTGTATTAGAATTTGTTAATACTTCAAGGAATCTTGGTGTGGTTTTTAATAGGACCTTAACATGGAATGACCATATAAACTCAATAGTTGGTAAGACCTATGGAACACTTAGAACATTATGGACTGCCCAGAACTTCACACCGGTCAATACAAGAATTCTACTCGCGAAGACTCTAGTTATACCGATTCTTACCTACGGATGTGAAATTTATCATAACTGCGATTTCTCCAGCAAAAGCAAACTTAAAGTAGCCTTCAACAGTACCATAAGATATATTTATGGATTGAAAAGGTATGACCATGTTTCCCATTTGAGGCGGAGTCTTTTAAAAATGTCTTTTGATAATTTTGTCAAATTTCGAACACTGCTATTACTTTTTAAAATCCTAAGTACACGTCAACCAAAATATCTTTACGAGGAACTTCGGTTTTCAGTATCAAGCAGATCAGCATGTTTAATTCTCCCTCGTTTTTCATGTCTAACATCCGAAAGACAATTTTTCATAGCTGCCTGCCGCCTGTGGAACTCACTTCCAACTAGCTTGCGAGCGCTGAGTGGCATACAACAATTTCAAAAACGTCTACATGACTACTTTTCTAATCAAAACGACTAACTTATTCCTTACAGACACTATATCTTTTTATCTTTTTTCTTCTTTCCTTTATTTTACTTCTTTCTTACTTCTTTAGAAAATAATCGCCGCCTGAGTACTTAAATGCCCCATAGACCACTTTTTCGGGAAACTGAGTTAATGATGCAGTTATACTAATTCGAATTTTCTCTATCGTTTGCTGCTATCCACGTTGCTCTATCTCTATTATTAAGGAAGTTACAGAAACCCAGTTTGCTCCATAGACCACTAATTTGTGGGTCCTCTTAGTGCTTATTTGCCGCACATTCAAAATTTGTACTACGTGGGGCAGTCTTTGTAGAAGAGTTCTTAAAACATTCATTTAATGCTTAAGTGCCCCATACCAAAGGGCCATGGATATAGAGCGTTTAATTATATCTGGGTCTGGGCCGGGGTTATCTTCTAGCATGCAAGAACAACATATGAAATCCAGGATTCTATCGGAGGTTATTTCAATAACGCAAAAGTAAGTTTTCACTTTGATGATGGTAAAGAAAAAAGACAACATAAAGGTTGAAAATACTCAACCATTAGGTAAAAAGAGATGGATGCAAAGCACTGTTTTCATATTAGTCTGCAATGCGGTTATGAGTAAAAATAAAACTTGGGTAATACTTATTTAGACAAGTTCATTTATGTACCTTAATGTCCCCAAACTTCAAAACTGCATTTAATGCAGCCTTGTAGGTTTTTTAACGGTTTAATTAAAGCATGTTTTTTTATTTTTTACTAAAATGGATAAAATCAAAAAAGGTAAAAAAAATAATAAATTTGAAGAAAAACTTTAAAAAACAATTAAAACTTTATACAACGTAATGTTGACGAATTTTTATAAATTATTCCCAATTAAAAAAGACGTATTTTTCAGGAAAATTTTAAGGACCAAAGTTAGTTTTAAGTATTTTTCATAATTAAGTATTAAAATACTTAAGCATTTTCTTACTTATTTTGTTGACTTAGAAATAATCCAATAAGAGTTTTAGTAAGGTATAGCCACTAAATTGATAGTATTTTTTGTTTTATGTTCTTATCAATAAAAATTAAATTATAAAAAATAAATAATACCAGTGCTTTTGAATTTTTTTGTTCTTCTTGCTAACATTGAATTCCCTCCTTTCAGTGCACAAAAGTCCTATATCCATAGGAAATTTTCAATTTGGTTTTCATCGATTTCGCATGCGTATGGGAGAGGGTCCTATATCCATTTCTGACTTTTTTCATGCTTTTATTTTTATAAAAATAACCGTTACAGCTTTTGACGTCATGTTTTCAAATTACAACAAAGATATTTTCAAACAATGTATATAAAAATTCAAACATCATATTTCTCAAGGAGAAAGTAAGGAAATTATATTTCAAACCTTAAAATTCGTTTTCTGGGGAATAATTTTTTTGGATATGGGGCATTTAAGTACTCAGGCGGTGAAATGTTAAGCATTCAAAAATGAGTAACGTAAATTTAACTTATCTGTCTGCAGATTTTTTGTACATACAATAAATTATATTTTATTTGATTTTTATTCATAAACTTTCACTATTTTATAAGATTTATCTTAATGTGTTAGTATCAAATATACAAATTAATAAACTAAAAAAAACTAAACTAAACTAAAACAAGAGATTAGATCCAAAGATGCGCCGGACTTCATTGTTGAGGTTAATTGGTGTCGAGTCTGTTGTTGGTTTGAATGGCTTGGCTGAGGCTGTCCTTTCTGGAATGTTCTTGACTGGGGCCTTTGTTTGCTGATGCTGTTGTTGCTGCTGACTCAGATTCTTGAATGTTGCTGGCTTGGGTGCTGGGCCACCTTTGACCATTGCTGCAAAGCTGACTGCAGGGCGGGTTGCCAAGCATGCCGACTTTGAAACAAATTCTTTATGAGCTTGTTTCTCAGCCAACGCCTTGTTCCTTTCAGTAAGCCGTGCCTTTAGCGTTGGGTAGCCTTTAAAGCTGGCTGGATGACCTTCCTTTTTGCAGTTGGCGCACCACACGTCAATTCCTCTATTTTCTGTCCGCTTACACTGTCCTGGGTCGTGTTCCTCTTTGCACTTTACGCACACGTACTGGCGTCCGCAATTGGTGGCAACGTGTCCATAACGTTGGCAGTTTCGGCACTGCACAATGTCCTTGGACTTCAAACGCTCCCAGTGAACCCTCTGGTTCATTATTAGCGTCTTGGTGTAAACTTCGTTGATGTCACAGGTACTGGATAGTTCGACAACAAAGTTGTTGTACGTTTTTCCTTGAGCCTTCTTTGCCTTGAATTGTAACACTTTGACGACTGGAAGCCCTTCGATTCTTAGTTCGTCTTCAACTTCAATGGCTGCATAAGTGTGGTGGATTCCTTTCAATATTAGGAGGTTCTTCCTGTCTTCTCTTGGGGTAAAGGAATTAAACTAGATCTTCCTGGTTTTCAGGAAGTTCTTGATGGTATCAAAGGATTCCCTGTTTCCAGCATTGATGATCGTCGATTTTGTGTTGCGGTTTTTAAATGTAACGCTCAGTTTTTTGTCCTTGCAGTCTCTTCTTATTTCAGCTACGTTGCCAGAGTAGCAGAAAATTGGTGGCATTCATGGGCCCTTGGATGGGTTTTCGGTGGTATCTTTGGATGTGGTATTCATCCGATGGCTTTGAGTGGGTTTGGCAGTTGTTGATGTTGAAGCTGATGTTTTGGTGGCTTCTGGAACTGATGGGGCAACTGTAGTTGATTTTACGGCAGCGTTTGTTGATGCAGAGTTCTTTGGGGCACTTG
Organism: Dasysyrphus tricinctus; assembly: GCA_963921185.1. NCBI lineage: Eukaryota > Metazoa > Arthropoda > Insecta > Diptera > Syrphidae > Dasysyrphus > Dasysyrphus tricinctus. The sequence goes on along the minus strand of OY992530.1, from coordinate 201,970,382 downwards.
ATATGGTTGATTCAGTTGAAATTGATGAAATAATTGCAGTTTCTTCTTCAAATTGCGGTCGTTTGGTGGGGATATCCATTGACTTGCTTGTTTTACGGGACCACTTCTGTCCGGGTAGCGGTGAATGGCTTCCGTCTTCTTCGGAGCTGGTTGTTTCATTGCTTTCTTCTTCGCTGGCTGATTTCTCCATACCGATGGTGCCTAAGGAACCTTCGTCGCTGTCCATAGCTTCAATTTCCATATTGGTATCTTTGCTGACCTCACCAGGTCTGACAATATTCATAAATGTCATACTTAGCCTTGGTCCATATTCGGGACCGAGGTCGTTGACTATCCGTTTCAGCAATGCTTCGAGGGCTGCGAATGCTGACTCGGGATTAAGTGGTTCACCCATTATTGGATTAACCTTTTTACTTCAAATTATTTTATTACACTGATTTAACACACACAACACTTATTTTAATAAAACTTTTGTTTTGCACATTAATCAGGGTGATTACGTGTTAGGGAAATCCCTTTTTACTTGCGATATAGGTACTATAGGGCAAGTTTTGGATTCGTGCAAAAAAAAAAATTCGAGATAACAATCAAACATGACATTACGATGATAGAGAACACGAAAAAAGTGGGTGGCACAATTCTGTCTGTCTGTCTGTCTGTCTGTCTGTCTGTCTGTCTGTCTGTCTGTATGTACCTGAACCTACAGCCTAAACCACTGAAGCGATTTTCTTCAAATTTTGAACTTAAGGTTTTTTTGTAACTCTCCAGAGGGGAAATTGAAATTTTTTTTTTAGCTCAAAAAATAACGGTACTTGCCATACAACCGTTAAGGAAAAACTTATTTATCTCAAGAACGGCTCCAACGATTTTGATAAAAAAAAATCAGTGTATTACTGTAGACATGATGTAAATTTCAATAAGAAAAAAAATCACCAAAAACATTTATTAACGGTACCTGCCATATAACGGTTTTTTTTATTTTTGATTTCCTCATTAACCGCTCATCCGATTTCAATGAAACTTTTTGCACAAAAGCTTTGTTAGAAAATAAATAATACTGCATACCATAATTTTTGAAAAAATAAATTTTGGATTTTTAAAAAAAGATTCAAAATTTTTTTTTCAAAATTCAATATTTCAAAAACGGGTTGATGAATTATTTTGAAATTTCAGTTTTAAATGTATATTAATATATACTCAAAATTGGCATACCAAATTTTTTTTTGAAAAATGTTACAAAAATTTTATGTATAAAAAATTAATTTTTAAGAAAACGGCTCCAACGATTTTTAATTTTTTTTTTGCATTTATTCATATTTTTTCAAGTAATCAAATGGCATACTTTTTTTTGGGCTCTAAGTTTTTTATCAGGCTGTTTATACAATTAAAAGAACGATTTAAATGCTTTTTATACTTTTTTTATAATTACTTGAAATTTTTTTAAAGTTCTTAAGCCCCACACAACTTGAACATAAGAGCAAGTACGTGCGATCCAGTCGTGCATTTTATTTATTATTGTCTGGCAATAAACACGGGTAGCCCGCAGGTATACCTGTATCTGATCCTTTTTGTTTCGGGGTGGATTATTTTTTTAAATCTTCCGCTGCACGTTGTTCACTGTATGACTGCACAATGCAAACTGTTGTATACCTAAAGGTGCCGGCACACCGTGCAAGTAAATTACTTGCAGCAATTGTTTCAGAAATTTTGATTTTGAAATATTCGTGCAAGTACTTGCAGAGAGCAGTCACACCAGGCAAGTAAATTGCTTGCTAAAACGACTTTTTACTTGCTTGCAAAGCAAACTTGCTGCAAGTACTTTTAAGGTCGTCACACCGTGCAAGCAATTACTTGCTGAAATTAATTGCTGAAAGTACTTGCTGCAAGTAATTGCTGAAATTACTTGCCGAAATTAGTTTCTGAAAGTACTTCCACGTGTAAACAGGTGTGATTTTGCCATTTTCAGTTCAGTTTGGTTTATTGTTTCTTCAGGAATAGATCTAAATGGATAATCCAGACTTGGAAGAAGAAATTTTTTACGAGGGAATGGTTTTTGAAAAAAAAAATCTCCAGGACAAATATTTCTTACAGGTATTTATCGAGAAAAAAACGATTGCGAAAATATTGGCCTGAAACAAGTGATGGGCAGTGTATATCACGACTGTGGACAAAATTGTAAATAAAAGTTTGTTTGTACGATTTATCGGATACAAATTTTTGGAAAAAAATTAGTTTATTTTGTTCTCCTGACTCATAAATTGTGTATTTATGAGTTGGATAATACACACAATTCGTGACCGATAATATCGATTTAAGACTCATTTTATAGGTTGTTATAAGAACTATAAATTAATCAAAGAGCATCATTCCAAAAAATCAAAGCTAACCGAGATATCTCAAGAAAAGTCATACCACCCCAAAAACACAACTCAAAGGGGAACATTGACCCGCTATAATTCAAAGATGAAACAACCTACAGAGGTCGTTGATATCTTATTTTATAGGTAATTTATTTTTCTACATAGTTGTAGTTGGACGTTTTGCTGTAAGGTGAAATACGAAGGAGGTATTGCATAAAAACAAAACCAATCTCTTTTTCAGGACGGCGGCGGCTCTTCCCTAACCCCAAAAATCTCGAAAACTCGTTTTTATAATAAGGAGACGTGCCCGAGTAGATTCCAGAAACAAAATTGTCCGCCGAAAAATTTGATTTCATGCCCTTTTTTTGACTAATTTGACCGGGCTAGTATATGATACACGCTTTGAAGGCCATCTTCCTTTTATATATATATCTTCCTGTTATATGAGCCTTTTTTGCAAAGCTTTTGATTAAGTTTTACTTGATCTAGAGAAAATAGAATTACAAACCCTTATTTTGAAAGAACTTCTACAAATTTTTAAACATTCCATTTACATTATGTGTGTTGCTCGATTACAAAAGAGTTTAGTTAAAAATGTACCTTTTTACACCCTATAAAAAACACCCTATCACTATAGATATTTTAATAGAAACTTTTCATTCTCATGATATGACAAATCCTTCATTTTTGCCAAGATTTATCAATTTACCATTTTTCCCAGGTGTTTTTTGTAACAATATTATACTTTTCTTCACCACTAAAAATGCACCCTTTACTATAAATATTTTTATACACCCCTATTACGATTGTCAATTATCAATTTTATAGTTGATCAACCTTGAAAGTTGGTTTATTAAACTCAATTTATTAATAAACTTGTCAACAATTCTTTTATATTTTTTAATTTTCTTGTTATTAGCAACTGTCTGCTTCATTTTCAATGATCAAAACTTTTATAAGATGGATTTTTAAACATTGTATTTAAAATTTATCAACTATTAAATTGTAATAGCGGTGATAGACTCTTTCGATTATTCAATCTCAAAGCAAATAAAACATATTTACCAAGATTCATGAGGGTAGCATTATTGTCAAAGGTTCTTCGGGTCTTTTGGTAATTAACCCCACCCTTTCACCCTAAATTTTGTTTATAGGCTTTTTTAATTATTCATTCTTATTGGAAATAAAACATTTTTACCAAGATTTATGAGGGTACCATTTTTTGTCAAAGGTTTATGATAAAAATCCCACATTTTCCCCTCCCTTAAAAAAAAAAAAACACCCTTTCAATCCTGATATTTTTATAGACTCATTTGATTCCATATTCTCGAAGTTAAGGAAACATTTTTACCAAGTTTCATGATGGTACCATTTTTGTCTCAGTATTTTTGGTTATAATCCCACCCTATCGCCAACCTCCCAAAAAAACACCCTTTTACCATAGATATATTTTAAGATTCTTCTGATTATTGATTTACATGACAATTGAACCACAGATTCCAAATTTTAATATTGGACCATTATTTCCAATTTGGTTTCGGTAATATTTAACTTTTATACCGAAAATACATTCATCTTAACATAAAAATGATAATACCTTTTTTCACGGAGGTCGTTTCGACTAGGTTTTGATGTCATTTGATTCAGCATGAAAACATCTGTCATATCGTCCCTCTTCTCACGTACTGACGTATCTGCCTTTTCAATATTTTACAGAAGAGCAGTTTTTAGTTTTGTGTCCTCCTTCTATAAGCGTTACTTCTGTGTTTTATAACGGTTTTTGTATTTTTTTTGTTGTAAAATTACAAGAATATGTTAAAGTTTCAAATGATATGAGATTCAATGTAAATGCAATACTTAAAACAGTTACAAATAATCGATCAACCAGATACGTCAGTTCGTGAAAAATTTTAGTGACAAAGTTTAGTGTCGTGGCAGTATACACAGACACCACTGTTTTGAAAAAAGCTTATTAGTGAGGCATTTTAGTGTTGTGACAGTATGCACAGATATTACTGTTTTGAAAAAAGCTCGCCCATAAGCCTTGTATTCACAATTTTTGTTTGACAGAGTATTGTAAACAGGAAGAACCGAATGCAATTTAAATTTAATTTAGTAATTTAGTAGCAACATCTTAGCATAAACTTCAAGCGTTTTTATTTCTATTCACCGATAAATGCACCTAGTACCTGAAACCACATTATTTACACAATAATTTGCAATAAAACGGAAAACTGCTACCCACATAATTGCATCTGTTCGTGAGAAACTTTTTACCTAAAATTGCAGTTATGCCAACTATGACATAACGCATTGAACCATGTTCCAGACATTTTTCAGGGAATCTAATGATTCTGGCACGAGGTGGTTGAAACGTTTGCATTGCTTGACGGTTGGGTCGAGATGGCCATCTTATATATACTTCAGCCAATAATAATGAAGATCGTTCAATACCTATTACTATTTGCCTCAAAAAAGTTCCGGTTAGTATTAACCTGCGTTGAGATAGTGAAAGCACTTTGAAAAGTTTCAATCTATCCTCGTAAACACTATGATCTGCATATAATATATACTGAAGGAATCTGGTAAACTAACGCTGGACCCTTTCTATTGTATCATTGAGAGTTTTGTAAATAGGAGACCATACAACAGCTCCATATTCTAGGATACTCCTACACAGCATATTAAATAAATATTTAAATATTTAATAATGTAGTCATAATGGGATTTGAATATGAATTTTGAATCAAATATAATTCCAAGGTCTCTATGCTCCGTTACCCTCTTTAGCTGGTTGGTGTTTATCCTATATTCAAAGTCGATTAGGTTGAGTTTTCTGGAGTAAGACATTATTGAAATGTTTATATTAATAATGTATATAGGTCTTTTTGAAGCAAATCACAATCTCTCACATAATAAATAACTTTAAAAATTTTTATATCGGCTGCTTAAGCTAATGACATAGAAAACATATTTTCAGTTATATCATTTATATAAATATTAAAAAGTAACGGTCCCAAAATTGACCCTTGTGGTACAACTGAAGAAGGGTAAAAAGGTCTAGAAGATACTTTATTATGAACAACATTATGTTGTCTATCTGACAAATAAGTTTTAAACCACATTACGAGGCTTTCGTGAAATCCAAATTCCCGTAGTTTCAGGACCAATGTTGTATGCATGCATTTTTCAAAAATTAAAGACAAAGCGTTAAATATTGAAACTGGACGATAGTTTTTAACATTAGAAGGACTACCATCTTTAAGAATTGGAGTTACAATGAATGTTTAAGAAATATTTTATCATCCAAAGACTTATTGAACAGAATATATAATGTTGAAACAATTGATGCTTGAGAGTTTTTGTAAAATAAGTTTGGAATATCATCATCCCCGGCGTGTTCGGTAGTATTAAGACTATTTAATACATAGCTCACATTACCTGTTGTCAAAATTGGAACAGATATATCTGTAAGGTGTAGATTTGAATTGCTATCTAAACTTCTGAACGGCAAAGGATTTCTATTATTATAATTACGTTGAAAATATGAAGCGAAAGCTTCTGTTATGTTTTTATTTGTCGAGTGAACTTCATCATCAAATAACATTGTGTTGAATCTTATTAGATTTCCGTAGTGCTTTAGAATACGACCAAAAGAATTTTACATTTCTTTCATTTCTTTCAACATCATTAATGTACTGAGAACAATATTGACTGATCTGCTTCTTGACTAACGTACGCAAATATCTTAAAGTTGTTATATCATCTGGCCTTTTAAATTTACGAACCTAATGTAGAATTCTATTTTTTTCTTTTATTGAATTAATGAGATTTACTGAATACCATTTAGGATAAGATGAATTACGTACTTTCTTAAGTGGGACATTTAAATTTATTCCGTTGAGTATGGTATCTATGAAACAAGGGAATACTAAGTTTGTATCGAGATAAGACCAATTTATAGCAGCTAAAAATAAATTTAATCTTTGAACGTTAGCTCGATGAAAATTTCTTTGCTCAATAACAGATTCTTTCAAAAATCTTTCCATATGAAATTTGCATGTTATAAGAAGTGTCGGGTGATATGAGTTAATTTTAGAAAGAACGTTGTTGGTTAAAGAGACCGTAATATTTGGAGAGCGCATTGTCGAAAAAACCAAATCAAGTAAATTGTCATCGCAATTTTAAATTGATTTTGATATTATGTGTTCTACTGAAACTTATTTTAATGATAGTATTCAATCCAATAAAAACTTTCCTCTAAATTATAATGTGTTCCGGAAAGATAGGAATAGCCGTTTTCCTTTGGAGGTGGCGAAGTACTTACGAGTAGATGAAAACCCTAATCTAGTACTACCAACTGCACATGCTCTCATGCGCGAGTAGATACATTTTACATGGGAAAGCAGTTTGATGTGTTCCATTGAAAAAAGCTGGCAAAGTACTTGCAAGTACTTCGCCACCTCCAAAGGAAAACGCCTAATAATGAAATATTTGATTCGTGTGGGGGAGGTGGTTGTTTGATTGCGGTAAAAAATCATATACCAGCGATTAGACTTGAAAAGTTTGAGACGTGTTTTGAAGATCTATGGACCTGCATAACGAATACAACTAACTTGAGAAAAAATTTTATTTATTGTAACTATATAAGGCCTCAAACAACTAGTCCAGTCAACGAAGACTCAAAATCATAGAATAAATGCATTAAATCATGCTCTCTGGGTTATTATTTTATGTAATAGGGGTGACCCCCAGGTATAAAAGACTAAAAGTCCCCAGCCCAGAGCCGCGAGCTTTAGGCAGGAGGGGGGGTTAAAGGTTCCCTTTTGTAACTTTTCGGGAATATTTTGAAAACTAAGCGTTTAAGCGGAAAAATGTATACTACAAAATAAAAGAATAATAAATTTCCTACAAAAAAAGTCTTATTCGTATTTTCGGTAGGATCAAGGTTAAGAAAGATACGAGCAGAAGAAAATTCAAAAAATTGAAAAACAATGTTATTGTCTTACAACATCAATGGTTTTTGATCAATTTACTCTGAAATCGAAATTTTTTACATATCTTCACGTTTCGAGCTCCCTAGAATCGGAATCCATCATTTTTGGAAAGATGTCTGTGTTTGTACGTACGTTCGTACGTTCGTACGTTCCATCGCTTTTTTTCGTCCACCATATCTCAAGAACGAATAAAGATATCAGCTTCGGATAAATTTAATTTTATAGATGGTAGTTTCGTAACGTGTGAAAGGACTTAGCAATAGCAATTTTAAAAAATAGTTGTTGAATTTCTTTAGTCCTGAATATCTCGAGAACAAATTGTGCTATCGACTTCGGGTTAATTTTATTTTACGCGTATTGACAAAATAAGGAATTGGTAAAAATATAGAAACATATCAACCTACAGTTTTTTTTAAATAAAAAAAAAGTTGCTAAAAATGTTCGAAAAAAGCTGATGGCTGAAATATCTTGAGAACGAACAATGATATTGGTTTCGAGGTAATTTTAATTTACACTAGCTTATATATAAAAATCGATAAAATTTTTAAAAATATTGAATTAAAAGTTTTTTTTAAAGCAAAAAAAACTGCAAGCAATTTTACCAATAATTGTTGAAAATTTGTATTTCGCCTCAAATATCTTGAGAACAAACAATGATAATGGGTTCCGGTTAATTTTGAATATTGAATGAAAATAATATTGAATTAAAAGTTTTTTTTAAAGCAAAAAAAACTGCAAGCAATTTTACCAATAATTGTTGAAAATTTGTATTTCGCCTCAAATATCTTGAGAACAAACAATGATAATGGGTTCCGGTTAATTTAATTCTAAATACTATATTATAATAAATTGATAATTGATAGCTTTTGCAAAAAAAAACTCAACGAACAGGGGCCCAATTACGTAAAACGAAAACGATCGAACGATATCGTTTTGACTATTGCTATCCCTATCGTATCTGTAGAAGAAAATAAGGACAGACATTGTCAAAACGATATCGTTTGATCGTTTTCGTTTTACGTAATAAGGCCCCAGTTTTCTTAAAGCGAAAAAAATACAAGAAACTTTACCTATCAAAAATTGTTGAACATTTCCTTAGTCTCAAATATCTTAAGAGCAAACATTGATATGGGCATTGGGAAAGTTTTGCTCCGCATACTAGTTCAAATTTGTAAAAGAAGTAATAAACAGTTTATGGAAAAAGGCTACAAACATTATTGAACAGTATTTTTCTCTGATATCTCGAAGGCAAACCAATCTTTAGTTTGCTTGCTTGCATATTGAGCACCTGAAAAAGTTTCGAAGATCGAGAATCAGCGATTTTTTAATAAAAACTAATATTGGGCCTCTAGCTTCTGAGGGCACCAATGGGAAGTTACTAGTGTGGGTCGCACCCAGCCTCTTTTTGCGGTTATTTTATGATTTTGAGTCTTCGTTGACTTATTAGTTAGTTGTTTGAGGCCTTATATAGTTACAATAAATAAATTATTTTATGATTTTGAGTCTTCGTTGACTTATTAGTTAGTTGTTTGAGGCCTTATATAGTTACAATAAATAAAATTTTTTCTCAAGTTAGTTGGATTCCTTATGCAGGTCCATAGATCTTCAAAACACGTCTCAAACTTTTCAAGGCTAATCGCTGGTATATGATTTTTTACCGCAATCAAACAACCAATATTTCATTGTTCCTATCTTTCCGGAACACATTATAATTTAGAGGAAAATTTTCATTGGATTGAATACTATCATTAAAATTAGTTTTAGTAGAACAAATAATATCAAAATCATTACATAATACTGCTAGTTTGATATCGTGTGTTTTAGTTAGAGCTCTATTAATATTTTGGTAGTATATGTTTAATTTAGTCATAATGTGTTGGTTTTTGTTATTGTGATTTGTACTTGTACTTGTTTTTTTTTAAATACTTATGGCCTATTTTAATAAACGAATACTAAAATTACTTTTATCTAAATTTTATCAAACATTTGAAATTTTTCAGTTTCACCAATGTAGAAAAGGGATATTTTAATTTTACTGAGTTTGCTTGCTTCTTAAATATATGTAAAAGCATTTGGTGAAACCAAAAAACATAATTAAAAGGCTAAAAGGCTTTTTAAAAAATTAAAAGCCTTTCGTGAAATCGTCCATTAATCTATCAAACTAAAATCAGTGCTTGATGAAAGTTTAAAAATTTTGCTGTCATCATCCTTCCTCATGAATATATTGCCATTTTTTCTCCATAAATACTTAAATGAATGCTCATTCTTGTGTGCCTTTGCTTTCTTGTACAATATTTGATCTGAAATAGGAATGTATTCATCAATATAAATAAGTTGATCATTAATTGAATTAGATATAGAAAATGAAAGAGTGTTTTGATCTTGTGGAACTTTAATTCGGTGTAGTAATGCTGCGGTCAGAACTCGTTTGCAGATATGAGTGTTCTTCATTTCAAGTAATATTGGCCCCGGTTTGGTTGATTTAATGGGAAGCCTCCTTATGTCAACGACGTCTTCATATTTCAGTGGAACATTAGACAAAACTGATTGAATATGGGTGAAACAGCTCTCAAGTCAACGTTCGGTTTCAGAGTCGGAATGTTGTAGATTATAATCTGCTTCTCAGCTTCTTTCTTCTCCAGGTGGTGTAAGCGATGTTGTTGAGAAAAAATTTGATACTTTAGCTGTGCATTTTCTGACTCGAGGTCATCGATTCTCTTCTTGTTATCGGAAATTGTTTTTGCAATGTTATCGATCTCTGAGAGTTGTTTACCCACATTAGGGGTTTTTCTTTTTTAATTCAGAGCAGAGCCTGAACTGTCAAACAAAAAGTTGTGTTTCTTTTTTAGCTCTGAGCGTTCAGAGTTAAAAATTTGTATTTCTTTTTTCGTTCTAAGTGCGTTCTGAGTTTTTTCAGAGCGCGCTCTATGAGCTCAGAATAAAATGACTGAGCAGACAGAGTTCAATGCTGAACACACAGCATTTGACAGCTAGTGTTCAGGTGTGTTTCAAAATGGTTCAGGGTCCTCAGAACAAACTTGCTCAGATGATGTTCAGAACATGCTCGGACTCTGTTCAGAGCTCTTTTCTGAATTAAAAAAGAAAAACGTATATTGCAAACTGAATTTGTAAATGCCAATTGAGTCGCCTTGGTTTTGTCTAACTCTAGGTGTATTTTTTTTAATTGATTGATGGAAATCGATCTCTTATTCTGAGTCTGTCCCCCCATATTTATGCTGGCGTTTTTGAGGTTATGGGTTATTGATTGACGGCGACAAGATTCGCACTTCCAAACTGATTTTTCACCGGAATAGAGTTTCTGGGATAATTCCTTATCTATGTTTCCACAATTAGCATGAAAATGTTTTTTACAGCCACTATATAGAATTCCTGGGTTATTTCGTGTCACATTAACCTTACATGATTTGCATTTAGCCACCATGATTGCGGTTAAGTGAATTAACAGAATTGATTATTAATTTTTATATATTTAAGGAATTTAATTGATATTTATAAAACAATTAACTTTTTTAATTTTTTTCACGATTTATACAGATAAACTTTATTATTTAAACGTTAATTTTATTATTTTAAACTATTTATTTCGAGAGCTTTATAAAAACGTGTTATCAGTTTGACAGACAGATATTTACGTGATATACATAACTTTTTAAAACCTTTAATTCGTTATTTCAGAGTACAGTGAAAACCCTTTCAACACCCTTGGCAAAAATAAAAAATCCAGCTCTATAAAAACCTTGTTAACTGATAAAACATCTATCGACTCGAACAGGAGAACAATGCGAGAAGCAGTAGTTCAAGAAACCGATAATATTTCCTTTAGTCACAGTATCGATAAAAACATAAAGCAGTTTGATAAAATTGAGTCACATTTGACAAATCTAAGTGTACATAAGCACACAAAACATCGAAAGAAAAAGAAACACAAAAAACATCATCGCAAATCTTCACCGAAAAGTTCAATTACCGTTATTAATGAAGAAAATGAAGAAGAACAAAATTCATATAATCAAAATGCAGAATTAAAAAGCTTGAATTATAATGAACTTAAATCAAATCCACAGGAAATTGACAAAGTAGAGTCAGAAATAATCGAATCCACTGTCTTGGACAAAACGACGACCAGTAAGGTATCAGTTGAAGATCTGAAACACGAAATCAATGGCCTAGACGATGAAGATTCAACTTCAAATGTTGTTTCCGAAGCATCTGATGAGGTAAGTTGCAAATTAATGTCGGTTTCTATCTCGTATGAATAAAAACTTACTTTTTCTGTATTTAAATACAATTGATTATTGCTTGACGTATACTTAGGTGGTTGGCTTTCCTTTTTGTACATTCCTTAAAATTTATTAAATAAAATAAAACAAAAACAATAGCATCACGCGTTGCGTGAGAGATATAGGATAGGAGTCATATCGGAACTTATGCATTAAAATTAATTTATGTACAAACTATATATAGTAATTATTTTATGATATGATACACTGAGAAATGAGAGGTTGGGTTTGCTTAATGCAAGCAGTAAAAAATAGAAACAAATTTCAATAAAAGACAAATTATAGTTAGAAAAAGGGATCATGCAAAAGCAGATCGCTAGTAAAATAAAATCAAAAAAGTAAAAGTAAAATTACAAATTTGTACACAATTCTTCGTGGCTTCGCTTTTCTGGCCAGACAACACCCGAAGGAAGGTATGTTGAGATCTTTGCTGAGTTAAACCATCTTAATCAGCTTGTCGACGAGCCAACTCGAATCCCTGACGTTGCAGGTCAAACCGCCAACACCCTAGACTTGTTTCTTACCTCTAATCTTGATAAATGCATGTGTACTATCGCCTCTAGGCGACCATAAGCGAAAAACCTTGAAAAACGTCATTTCATCCCCACCATATATGAGGCATAGGTGACTTTTGATCTGCTGTAACTTTGAGATTAATAAACTTACAGAGCTGTTTAATGGCTCATTTGTTAGATAATTTAATCGTCTAAAATCTAAAAACGCAATTTCAACGAGTTATTAAACAAAAACAAAATCAACCTTGTTTTCAAGATGGCACCCATTCCCTTTCCCCTACCACCCGAAAAACATGATTTTACAAAAAGAAGTTGTACTCAAACATAAATCACAAATTAAAATTTGCCCAGCGATAAGCAAACATTTCATAATTTTTGGACTTGAACGTTTTTCTCTGAACCTATTTGTTCTACGAAAAAAAGTATGTTAACATTTTTTGTGTAGAATAGCATAATCTTTAAGTTTTACCTTCACATTTTTCCGATAAAATCGATAATTTAGGAGCAATTCCCAAAAAACTGAACTTCAACCCCTTTTACCCCCCCTACAAAAATTTAGCTCCGGGCCAAATTTGGGGTACTTTTCAGGAAATGCTTAAGACGTCATAATAAGCCAATCCACCAAAATTCAGCTTTGTCGCAATTTTTTCGAAGTGAAAGTCTAATTTTCCTGGGCTAATTGTCCAATGGGGAACAAAAAACCGTGTAGAATTTAATGCTTCGAAAACTCAATGCTGTCTTCTGTCGTTAAAGCGCACCCCTTTGCCACTATCCATGAGGGGCACTTGCATCGAGGAAACCGAACAGCTTTCAGTCCTGGGTATGTGCATCACAGACCACCTTCTGTGGAATGATCACATATTCGACGACGCCAAAAATGCTGCGAAATGTCTGGGTTTTCTTCGAAGATGCAAGAAATTTGTCTCCCCTTCTGATCTGGCTGTAATCTATAAAGCCTTCATTCGTCCAAAGCTTGAGTACAACTCCCATATTTGGGCGGGTGCTCCTAAAACACATTTAAGTCTCTTGGAAAGAGTTCAAAATAGAGCTTTAAAATTGATAGGTGATAGAGCTATAGCAGAAACATTTAACAGAAACATTTGATAGAGCTATAACAGAAAAATTTGCATCTCTCGAACGCCGTCGAATCTACACTCACATTGGCCCTGAGTAATAGATCCGAATCTAGCTAAAGTCGACTTTAACAAAAATACCCCTAGAAATAACATTGTATTGTTTTGCCTAAACGAATCTGAATGGAGCTCACATTCGTTTGAGAAAATGATTCAGTTCAAAAATATTCATTGTCCGAATACATTGTGAGCTGCTGCAAAACTTGTCTTCGTTCTAATGTGAATGTGTCTGATTTCTAAACAAAACAATGAATGTTTGGAGCTTCATCAACCATTATCTCTGTTTCATTCTGTCTTCACTAGTCCACTGGCAAAACCAAAAACTATGCGACAGATGGTTTGTGATAAACGCATGCTCTCTTTTTTGTTTCATTCTTCCCTCTGTTTTTCTGTTTAGTGCAGTGAATTCATTGTAAGTGGACAGAGTATGTTATGTTTTGTGAGACACTGGGCACATTCCGATGTTAATTCTCAGTTATCCGGATAGATTGTGTTGTTGTCATCCCTTGTTAAAAAACAGCTGATGACCGCTGACACAACAACAACTCAAGTTATCTCGAAGTTTTTCGGATAACTAGATAACATAACGAAAAAACATCGGAACGCAAGGACTTACATACAGCTTTTGTGAATCACCTGATTCACGTAACGAACATTCAGAGATGCATGATAGCAAGCAAGATAACGATTCAAATTCTGTTGTGTTACGAGGAATGAGCTTTAGAAAGGAGTGAATACGATTCACATTCGATTAATTTCCATGAATGTGACTGTCAAAAGCTCTGTGTTAGTAGAGTTAGTAATTTCAGTTTCTCTAGGTAAGTTATAGTTATGATGTAGGTATTAATTACTTTACTTTATTATTATTCAGCCTATTTAAGGGAGGAACCATAAAACAGATTTTTTGTGTGATCTCGCTATGAAGGTATTAATTACTTTACTTTATTATTATTCATCCTATTTAAGAGGCCTCTACCCAAAATCTCGAACTCAGATTCGAAGATCGGAACTTCGAATAAAAATAAAAACCAAAAAAGTCACTCCGCATGAGACAAGCAAAAAGACAAAAGAAACACAGAGTCATAGAATAGATAGGTACTAATACACACATAACTTTCTTTTATTTTCTTGCTTTTTTTTGCATGCATTGTGTGCTGTATCTGGTATGTGTTTACTTATTGTCGTGTTTGTGTACGTTCTACGTATGAAGTATTGAGTTTTATTTTTGTTCACTCGCAGTGAGATCGGTGGAACACTTGATAAACGAAAAAAGGATTTTCTCTACATAAATGGAAATTTGGTGATGTTGACCTTGACTCAGATTTATCTAACGTTATTGTTGTAGTAGGTAGATCGTAGATGTATTATGCTTCCCTGCTTTTATTGAAGTTTCAAAGTTAGTAAGTAACACATTGTATTTTTTCTTGTTATTTCACATTTTGATAAAATCAAGAAAAAGAAAACTCTCATGCAAAAAAATTATTTTTTTTTTTTAATTTAGTTTTTAATGCAATAGGTACACCTAATCCACTGCAATTTTGTACGCAAAATGTAATGAAGTTTTGGCTCCTACGTACCTACATAGTAACTTTGTGGTTGACAGTGGCTGTCGTCGTGTTGTTTGCGCTGTGCTGATTTCTGTAAGAATATGATAGTTATGGGGTTAACCATTGGTAAATTCAGATTTCCATCTAAAAATTGATTTTTTTCGTTGCCAATGGAATGCGATTTGAAGTTGATTTTTTTTTTCAATCTATTTGTATAATTTATTGTGTATGTATCTCTTTATTCGTAACAATTTGCATTGGTCCACTTTTCGCAGAATAATATTAGCTGCATGAATTAAAGTCTCCTTTTTCTATTAACAATTATTTTCTTCATGTTTTGAGCACAATTTTTACAACCGACATAAAATAAAAAATCAAAACCTGTATTTGTAAACTAACAGCTCAAAATTGTTTTGGAAGGTATTAGTACCTACAAGGAGAATTTTTTCGCCCAATGAAATGCAAAAATATTAAGGAAATTTTCTAATAATTTTGTATTACATTCTAATAGATTAGTATTAAAATTGTTATTTTTAATACCAAAAGGATTTAAAAGTAACGGAATGAAATAAAATATAATCTTTTGGCATTAAAATTTAAATGAAAGATACTATTTTGAATAACTTAAAAACACTTATTTTATTTATTTATTTACTTAAATGCATTTCGGAAATTTGAAAATCTCCAATATCAAATCAATTAAAATTTAATAACTTAAGTATATGTGTACATTTTTAATACAAAAAGTATTGAAATTTAATACAAATTGTATTAAAAATATCGGGACTCGTGATTTTTAATACAAAATGTATTAAAATTAATAAAAATTGTATTAAAATATTCGGGATTCGTGTATTTTTAATACAAAAAGTATTTAAATTTAATACAAATTGTATAAAAAAATATCGAGACTCGCGTATTTTTAATGTATTAAATTTTAATACAAAGTGTATTAAAATATTCAGGATTCGGGATTTGTGTATTTTTAATACAAAAAGTATTTAAATTTAATTTAATTAAAATTGTATTAAAATAGCAAGATGCGTTTACTTTCAATACAACAGTATTAAAATCTAATACAATTTGTATAACAACAGGAAGCCATAACAAGCAAGCATCAGCCATATTTAAATATGAACATGCATATGTTTTTAATACCAAAGTATTAAATTTCAATACAAATTGTATTAAAACAGCAATAAAACAATAAATAAACAATTTAAATATGTATTATTTTGAAGGCGCGTTGAAATATTTCGAGGTAAAATATACAAATTAGTAGATAAAATTTCAATCGCCTTAAGATTTTAGTTCTCACATATGTGAAAAAAATAAATATAATAATGCCACCATTAATTGACTTAGAAGATAAATACTCTTAGAAAAAAAGTCTTTCATTACTATTATTTTTGTAATATATTTTGTATTAATTTTCATGAAAAGCATCTAAAAATTAAATTTCAAGAAATAAAATATTATATTATAATACCTTTGTATTATTAAAATATAAAACAGATTTCGTATTCCTTTGTAATATCTGATATTATTAAGTTTTAATATATTCTGTATTAACTTCCAAATTTTAATATTTGTCAAGTATTAAATTTCAATATATTTTTGGTGTTGTCATATATGTAACCCAGAAAATATTAAAAAGTACCCCAAAATGTTTAGCCGTGTAATGACCTGGATGAAATTTTCACAGTTGATTTGTGTGAGCAAGAAAAACTTAAGAATTTTTTTTTACTAAAATCTACCCACTTTTAATATCTTGATTTCTCAAAACTGGCTCTAAAGATAATTGTAGGAATTAAAAATTTCTATCAGTAGGGGGCCAGTTAAATTAATTTTCTTGCAGCAGGAAAATAGTTAAATTGAAATTTTATTGCACAAAAACTTCTTCGTTTTACATGCATTTGTGTTTTATTGTATAAATATGTAAATAAATAAAACGAACAAAATATACTCCTTTCCCAGCACTAGAAGTCAAAACAGAAATTTATTTGATAACAAACTTATCCTTCATTGCTTTACATATTTTCCTACGTGGCATACAAAAATTATCGGAACTGAAGAAAGCGAAAACTCTTGTCATTATAACAAGATCGAAACGAACGAAAGCAGGCATTTTAAAATTACAAATAAAAATAAACCGCCACCAAGTCTACCATTGCCATCACAGCAAACAAAAAAAAATACATTATCCACCCTCAAACGCAAAACCAGAGAAATCCTTCAAAGAAAAAACCATTCCAAAACCTCCAATCATGCATATGAATGTAACCTGCTAACACATTCACAAAATTCACTGCAGGAAAAGAAAGATAGAATGCATATCCAAAATCCAACAACAAAATTAGATACACTTGCGCTTACCCAGCAAATACCATTCACCACCTTACTCCATGGTTCTGCTCTCATATATCTAGGTATCTACACCACATCTTGTCTGAACCACTCATACACACAAACATCCACTCGCATTTCAAATTTGTCATACTTTTTTTTGTTTATTTTCCAATCTTCGAAAAAAACCATCTTGTAGCCGATAGGTGAACTAAAAACCGCCAGTAAAATAAAATAACGACTTTTATTCGAAAATAAAGATTTTTTTAAAATGTGTTATTTTGCAATAATAGATCAATTTTAGACATTTTTTTGTATTGAAACAATTTTAGAAAACATATTTGTTATTTTGCTAGAGTTATGTTGTTCTTTTTTCATATAATTTCACATTCAAAAATGCATTAGAAAATGAGCAATTTGCATGTTTTTCAAGAGATGATTATTCAAAAATAGGGCCCAAACTAAAAAATCTAAGCAAACGTTTTTGTAGTTCTGTTTATTAACTATAAAATCACGTAAATATAATTAATGTTTTCCACTTCAGTTTCTCAGAACTTTCATTACGCCTGAGTAGTTTTGAGAAATTTTCCGAAAGAGGTAACCGAAATATTAAAATAAAATAATGGAAAAATAAAAAAAATTAAAAGGTGATCAGACGAGATTGTAGTTTAAATGTCATTCTTTCATAATAACTTTAATTTTTTGCAATATGTATTATATGGACTTCACAGCATCCTTTTCGAACTGGCCCATTTCTCGTTTTTTTCAACATTATGGGTGGAGGCCTCTTAAGGGAGGAACCATAAAACAGATTTTTTGTGTGATCTCGCTATGAAAATATTAGAATTGGAATCCACTTCTCTCAACATTCTAGTTACTGTTTCATCTCTGCCGTAACCTTTTCTGTGAGGAACTATATGGGATTAGCTTACTGATCTTAGAGGATGTGAATACTCATTACCTCAAGGAGGGCAGACGAATCAGTTACACCAGATAAAATTTGACGCACCAAAATTATGTCACCTACTTCACGACGTTTTTCTAGACATTGAAGGTTAATGAGCTGCTTCTAAACCTGAGTTAGGTAGTAATTATTAATTGTAATTTTGTAATTGATTAGTGGCTCGATTACAATTACAAGTAATCAGTAATTGACTTTTTCCGACTACAATAACATGTAATTTGTAATTGAAATTTTTTAATTTCAATTTCGTGTAATTTGTAATTTGAAATTTTCAATTAAGAATTAAATGTAATTGGAAAAACGTAATTGAAAAAACCGGTTATGATTACTTTTCTTGTAATCATTACACACAATCTTTCCGTACCATTTATTAAGCTCATGTTAGGCGGATGGCCATACAATAGATGGTTAGAAAGGTTATATCTAACAGATAAATAAATTGGTTGGCACAACAGCTCGTGGAGAACCAGGGCATAGTGAGGATTTGTGTAATCTAACAGATATGAACAAACTAATAACCGTGCTTCTACACAGCCATTGAGGTACGTAACACTTCTTTGAATTTTTGACAGTTTTTGGTTTTTATATTTTTAAGGGCCAGTTGTACAAATATTTAAATCGCGGTTCAGTGATGATGGCGTGATCCTTCCTTTGCCCCCACTTGAGGAATCATCCCTCTATCAGGCCCGTAGGAGCAGTGGCTCCATGCAACGTCTGGTAGATGGGTATGATAGGTCAGTGGTTGGTTTACGCATCCGTTCGTTGAAGAAATGTCTGTCGTTTTATAATCACCTGGCTTAGAAGAAAAACGCCTTTAAAAGGCGTGATCCTTCCTTTGCCCCCACTTGAGAACTCATCCCTCTATCAGGCCCGTAGGAGCAGTGGCTCCATTCAACGTCTGGTAGATGGGCATGATAGGTCAGTGGTTGGTTTATGTAAACGTTCGATGGAGAAATGTCTGTCGTCACATAATCACCTGGCTGAGAAGAAAACACCCTTTAATGGTGTGTTCCTTCCTTTGCCCCCACTTGAGAACTCATCCCTCTATCAGGCCCGTAGGAGCAGTGGCTCCATTCAACGTCTGGTAGATGGGCATGATAGGTCAGTGGTTGGTTTTACCATTTATTAAGCTCATGTTAGGCGGATGGCCATACAATAGATGGTTAGAAAGGTTATATCTAACAGATAAATAAATTAGTTGGCACAACAGCTCGTGGAGAACCAGGGCATAGTGAGGATTTGTGTAATCTAACAGATATGAACAAACTAATAACCGTGCTTCTACACAGCCATTGAGGTACGTAACACTTCTTTGAATTTTTGACAGTTTTTGGTTTTTATATTTTTAAGGGCCAGTTGTACAAATATTTAAATCGCGGTTCAGCAATTTTAACTCACTGATTTTGGCGAATTAACTGAATTTCAACGATGATTCAGGCATTAAATTGACTACTATAACATACTTGAACCTTGAACCATAGTTGAACCTCAGTAATTCCGCCGAAATCAGCCAACAAAAATTGTTGAACCACGGATCAAAATTTGAACCACGTTTGTACAACTGGACCTAAGAGTTATTGATATAAAATGCAAGATTGAAAATTAAAAGCAGTAATTTTCCTTCAAAATTACTCTTACTTATCAAAAAGTATTTTTTTTTTCGAATTTTGAAAGATGACCATTGTAAAAAACTCAATTATCTAAAATGACCAACCTTCGAAATTACTCTAACTTATCAAAAGGCATTTTTTCTCGAATTTTGAAAGATGACTATTGTGAAAAACTCAATTATCTAAAATGACCACCCTTCTTGAGTTTTTCACAATAATAATTCATAATTCGAAAATTTCAAAAGATAAAAATAGCCCAGTCAAATTAGTCAAAAAAGGGCATATGATGGACAATTTTTTTTATGGAATCTGTTTGGGTACGCCTTCTTTTAACAAAAACGAGTTTTTGGGATTTTTGGGGTAGGGAAGAGCCGCCATCTTGAAAAAGAGATTGTTTTTGTTTTTTTGTTTTTTTTTTGCAATAGCTCGTTCGCATTTTATTTCACAGCAAAATGTCCAACTTCAACTTTGTAGAGAATAAAATTGCCTATAAAATAAGCTATCAATGACCTCTGTAGGTTGTTTAATCTTTGAGTTATAACGGGCCAATGTTCCTCTATGGGTTGTGTTTTGGGGGTGGTATGACTTTTCTTGAGTTATCTCGGTTACCTTTGATTTTTTTGGATGATGCTTTCAGAATCATTTTTAGTTCTTATAACGACCTATAAAATTAGCCTTTAATCGATATCATCAGCCACGAATTGTGTGAATTATCCAATTCATAAGTTCCCACTTTATGAGTCAAGAGAAAAAAATAAGTATATTTTTTTCGAAAATGTTTATCCGATGAATCGTACAAAAGAGATGTTGCTTAAAATTTTGTCCATAGTAATGATATAAATTTAACATATATCTTACGTGGAGTTGCATCCACGACATAGGATTTATTCTTTTGCTGCACATTAGAGTGAAAATATACTACTTCAGTGGTAAGTTTTAAGTCAAGGTATAGAGGAAGTATGTTAAATGCTATAAAATAATAAAATTTAAAAAAATGCCTTACAGCGTGTTGCAGAATTTCATGTTAAAAAAAATATTTGTATCCAACAGGTAAAAGTAGTATTTAAAATAAAATTCAAATTATAGGTTAGGTTAGGTAAATGGGCTGACAGTTGGTTTTGTTACCGTCACACTTAGATCAATGTAGATCCATTGTGGTACCCTAGGGGTTGTGAACCCTATGAAAAAAAACCTATGATACATCCCATGTTAATTCAAGCCCGTTAAGGGTATTGAAGAGTTTCAGCAGGCTATAGCCTGAAAAGTCGGTGAGTATTTCTTGGTCGTTGGAGGAGTGTCCGTTGGTACATAACCACCAGGCTGAGAAATGTCTGTCGTTATATAATCACCTGGCTGAGAAGAAAAACGCTTTTCAAAGGCGTGATCCTTCCTTTGCCCCCACTTGAGGAATCATCCCTCTATCAGGCCCGTAGGAGCAGTGGCTCCATGCAACGTCTGGTAGATGGGTGTGATAGGTCAGTGGTTGGTTTATGTGTCAGTTCGATGAATGTCTGTTATCACATAATCACCCGGCTAAGAGGAAAACACCATTAAGAGGTGTGATCCTTCCTTTGCCCCCATTTGAGAAATCATCCCTCTATCAGGCCCGTAGGAGCAGTGGCTCCATGCAACGTCTGGTAGATGGGTATGATAGGTCAGTGGTTGGTTTATGTGTCAGTTCGATGGATGTCTGTCGTTTTATAATCACCTGGCTGAGAAGAAAAACGCCTTTAAAAGGCGTGATCCTTCCTTTGCCTCCACTTGAGAACTCATCCCTCTATCAGGCCCGTAGGAGCAGTGGCTCCATTCAACGTCTGGTAGATGGGCTTGATAGGTCAGTGGTTGGTTTATGTAAACGTACGATGAAGAAATGTCTGTCGTCACATTATCACCTGGCTGAGAAGAAAGCACCTTTAATGGCGTGATCCTTCCTTTGCCCCCACTTGAGGAATCATCCCTCTATCAGGCCCGTAGGAGCAGTGGCTCCATTCAACGTCTGGTAGATGGGCATGATAGGTCAGTGGTTGGTTTACGCATCCGTTCGTTGAAGAAATGTCTGTCGTTTTATAATCACCTGGCTTAGAAGAAAAACGCCTTTAAAAGGATTGATCCTTCCTTTGCCCCCACTTGAGAACTCATCCCTCTATCAGGCCCGTAGGAGCAGTGGCTCCATTCAACGTCTGGTAGATGGGCATGATAGGTCAGTGGTTGGTTTATGTAAACGTTCGATGGAGAAATGTCTGTCGTCACATAATCACCTGGCTGAGAAGAAAACACCCTTTAATGGTGTGTTCCTTCCTTTGCCCCCACTTGAGAACTCATCCCTCTATCAGGCCCGTAGGAGCAGTGGCTCCATTCAACGTCTGGTAGATGGGCATGATAGGTCAGTGGTTGGTTTATAAACGTTCGATGAAGAAATGTCTGTCGTCACATAATCACCTGGCTGAGAAGAAAACACCCTTTCATGGTGTGATCCTTCCTTTGCCCTCACTTGAGGAATCATCCTTCTATCAGGCCCGTAGGAGCAGTGGCTCCATTCAACGTCTGGTAGAGAGGTATGATAGGTCAGTGGTTGGTATATGTATCCGTTCGTTAACTGTCATTATATAATCACCTGGCTGAGAAGATAACGCTTTTCAAAAGCGTGATGCTTCTTTTGCCCCCACTTGAGAACTCATCCCTCTATCAGGCCCGTAGGAGCAGTGGCTCCATTCAACGTCTGGTAGATGGGCATGATAGGTCAGTGGTTGGTTTATAAGCGTTCGATGAAGAAATGTCTGTCGTCACATAATCACCTGGCTGAGAAGAAAACACCCTTTCATGGTGTGATCCTTCCTTTGCCCTCACTTGAGGAATCATCCTTCTATCAGGCCCGTAGGAGCAGTGGCTCCATTCAACGTCTGGTAGAGAGGTATGATAGGTCAGTGGTTGGTATATGTATCCGTTCGTTAACTGTCATTATATAATCACCTGGCTGAGAAGATAACGCTTTTCAAAAGCGTGATGCTTCTTTTGTCCCCACTTGAGAAATCATCCCTATATCAGGCCCGTAGGAGCAGTGGCTCCATGCAACGTCTGATAGATGGGTATGATAGGTCGGTGGTTGGTTTACGTTATCGTTCGTTGAAGAAATGTTTTGTACGCCTATTGACTGTGGTTGGATAAGTTACCAATCTCATGGTCGTGTGGTTGATAGAGCGTACGGATTTTCATTTTCAAGCCATTTGGTAGCATTAATAAATTTCAATATGTTTTTGCTTGGAATGTCCGAGAGTTCTTCCAAGTCATTGAAGAAGTATCTCCCTAGGTGCTTGTTTCTGAGATGATAAAGCGCAGGGCAGTGACACAGGTAGTGAGGAGTATCCTCATGAATCTCTATGTCACCACATCCCCTGCATAAATCGTCTAAACTGAGTTTCATCTTTTTCTTGTGGTACCCTAGGTGGTTGTGACCGGTGATGATACTCACGAAAAGAGATAAAGACTTTTTATTCAGTTGGATGATGGTGTCGGTCTTTTGTTTGTTGAAACTAGGCCATAATTTTCTGGTTATAACACAGGTATCGAGCGATCTCCAACGCTTATTTGTCGCAGCTAGGGTTCTACTCTCGATTAACTGTTTAAGATTACAGGGTGGAACCTGAACTGTAGTTATTGCCTGATCAGGATCAAGAGTCGATCCGATTCTTGCCAACTCGTCAGCGCTTTCGTTACCTGGGACACCACTGTGACCAGGAACCCAGCAGAGCCTTATATTGTGCTGTGTACCAAGAACCCTTAGCTCTTCGCGACAGCAAGTAAAAAGCTTCGATTTGATTTCAATGGCAGAAATCGCTTTTATTGCCGCTTGGCTATCAATGAAAAAGGTGATATCAGCTTGTGGTATTGCCATCATTGAGACTTGTCTAGCAGCTTTTGTCACTGCCAGGACCTCAGCTTGGAATACACTGCTGTAATCAGGAAGTCTGAATGAGCTGGATAATCCGAGGGTTTCTGAGTAGAACCCTGCACCAACACCTGTATCCATCTTGGAACCGTCAGTGTATATAGCTATCATCGAATCGCCGGTTGACGGCTCGTTTATTTGCCATTCCTCTCTACTAGGAAAGGCTGTCGTGAACGGCTTGTTGAAGTCTAAATGGGGTGTTATGTAGTCAGTGCACACCATATTACCCGAGTATTTCTGTAGAATCTGCGCGTGACCTGTAGCACTCTGTTTCCAGCTGCTAGTTTGGCTAAGCCGAAGTGCGCTCTTGGCTGCTGATTCATGTATATATAGATCTAGGGGTTTTAAGTTGAGTATAGCTTCCAGACCCGCTGTCGGGGTGGACCTCATTGCCCCAGTGATACCGATACATGCCAATCTTTGTATCTTTGTCATGATTTTAAGGTTGGTAACTTTGTCCAGTGAACTCCACCAGACTACGTTACCGTAAGTCAGTACAGGTCTAACTATGGCTGTGTACATCCATTTGATAATTTTTGGGCTTGGACCCCACGTTTTGCCAAATATCCTGTTGCAGGAATAGAAAGCAAACATGGCTTTCTTCGTTCTTTCTTTAATGTTGAGACTCCAGTTCAGTTTCTTATCCAAGATCACACCCAGATATTTGGCATGATCGGAGATTTTGAGCTGGGTCCCCTCCATAAAGGGAATTTGAAAAGTCGGTATTTTCCTTTTGTTCGTAAAAAGGACTAATTCTGTCTTTTGCGGGTTAACCGCTAGACCGCAGTTTTTAGTCCACGTATTTACTACTAATAAGGCATTCTTAATTTGTTCACTAATTGTGGAGGGAAATTTACCTGTCGCTAGTAATGCAAGGTCATCCGCATATGCGACTACTTTTACTCCACTTTATTTCAGTCTCATTAGAACTACGTTCATCACGAGTATCCAGAGAAGCGGAGAAAGGACCCCCCCTTGTGGAGTCCCTCTGGAGGTAGATACTTTGATCTGTTCTCCTCCTAGCTCCGAGTTTATCTGTCTGTTTCTTAACATGCACATTATCCATCTGATGATGGCGGAATGTACTTTAAGGTTAACGAGAGCTCCTTCCACTGCCTCGTTTCGGACATTGTTAAAAGCTCCTTCAATGTCTAGAAAGGCGGCAAGGGTGTATTCTTTATCTTTGAGCGTTTTTTCGATTGTGCTGACGACGCTATGCAGTGCTGTCTCAACACTTTTGCCTTTTGAATAAGCATGCTGGGCTGGAGACAAGACCTCCGGACTCATTGTGCTGCGAATGTGTAAGTCTATTAGTCTTTCAAATGTTTTTAAGAGAAAAGACGTGAGACTAATGGGTCTGAAGTCTTTAGCTTCTGTGTGGCTGGGCTTTCCAGCTTTCGGAATAAAAACTACCTTGACTTCCCGCCACACCTTTGGAACATATCCCCATTTCAGGCTACTTAGGAATATGTTTTTTAAGTGTGGGATTACAAGGTCTTCACATTTTTGTAGCATCATGGGGAAGACGCCATCTAAACCAGGTGATTTATACGGTGAAAAGGAGTTAATAGCCCACTTTATCTTTTCTTCCGTAATCAACTCGGCTGGTGTTGTATTTTCTATGCAGAGCTCTATTCGCGGGTTGTTATTCACGTTAGAGGTGCAGCTGGGAAAGTGAGCGTTTACCAGAAGTTCCAGTGCTTCGCTACACGATTCTGTCCAATGTCCATTGGGTTCCCTAAGAGATCCCAGAGTAATAGGTCCCTTAGCCAGTATTTTCCTGAGTCTTGCTGATTCATTGGTATTCTCAACTTGACTGCAGAAGTTCCTCCATGAGCTGCGTTTGGCTCTTTGTGTTTCTTGAAATTCTTTTGACTAGTCTTATACATTTCCCAGTCCTTATCTGTTCTAGTCCGCTTGGCAACATTAAAAAGTCTCCTTGTATCTTTTCTGATATTACCAAGTTGAGTTGTCCACCAGGGTGGTTTCTTTTTACCCGCTCCCCCTGATCTAAGTGGACATCCCTTTTCAAAAGCTTTACCGAGAATCCCAGTTAAGCTATCAGTAGCTTTGTCTATTAACTCTGGTATTTGCAACGCATGAGTACTAAGGTTTTGTATTTCTGTTCCTACTACCCTATTAAAAATATCCCAGTTGGTATTTCTGAGATTTCTAAATGGTTTACGGGGACCTATGGTGTCGGGTATTGAGAATTCTATGAGCTTGTGGTCAGAGAATGATTCATCTTTCAATACCTTCCACTGTTCTACGGAGATAGTATCCGAGTTGCTCATAAGAGTGACATCGAGTACCTCTTTACGGTTTTTGGTAACAAAAGTGGGTTCCCTGCCCCTATTCGCTACCAAAATATTATTTTCTATAATAAATTCAAAAAGTGACTCACCTCTATCGTTGATATCAGTGCTTCCCCACTGCGAATGGTGTGCGTTGGCATCGCAGCCAACAACAGTATCCCATCTCTCCAGTGCAGCACGTTGGATGAGTTCCTTGGTTATCTCAGCCGGTGGTCCTTCTGTCCCGTCCCCCGGCATATAGCATGATGCTATTACCAGTGGTGGGAGCCCGGCACGTTCAAGTTTAACCGTCGTTTGGTCTAAACAGCTGTATGTGGATAGAAGAAAGAGGTTAATCTGTTTTCTAGCTACAATACAAGTTCTAAATCTACTGTTAATGCCTACATTTGTGGGACTATACAGCGTGAGTTCTTTGGAGTGTAAGCCTCTAATTCTGCTACCTGCAATCCAGGGTTCCTGAACTAGGGCAACGTCTATGTGTCTACTCTCCATGAGGTAGACTAAGTTGGCACTGGCGGCTTTACTGTGGTGGAGATTAATTTGAATTAACTTCATTTTGATTTTAAAACCCTCCCCTCCTTAATTACCTCTTTCTTGGTAGCTATCAGCCGCAGCCTGCATCGGTTTGTACCGACGCGTACCTTGAAACCAATTTTCCTAAGAAGTGGTAATGATTTGTGATTTAGGATCACAACCACTTCTGTGCCATCTTTTGTCTTCTCGCCCATCTCAGCCACCTCCCAGTCTTGACTGAGCTGGTCGGTGTTGAGTGACCTGAGGTATCTCTCGATTCGATCCTTCGGAATGAGCGGTCCTTTGATGATAAGCTTTGCTCTAGGCCGTGAAAAATCGCCGATTTCCTTCCTCCTCATGAGGCGAAGGTCAGCGTTTGGCCATGGAGCTTCAGCTTTACCAACAAACTCTTGGAGCCATGTAAGAGTATGGTCATCTTCACATGTCAACATTTTGAATCCTTGGAAGGTGCTGAGATTACCGAAGAGTGGCGGTGGCCGGCTCTTAACGATAGCCTCGTTAACCTCCTCAAGGATCCGAAGTTCCATTAGTTGCCACTGGTCATCCGTCAGTTTCCGTGTAGGATTACCATAGTCTACTATGGCAACTTGCTGGCCTACTACAGACGCCTTGGAGACTCTGGCTTTTTTCTTTTTATTGGTCGGTGATACGGTAAATGGTGAGCTCGTATCGTTCCTTGCTCGCTTGGACGTACCTGCATTGGCTGGTGGGTCAGTGGATGGCAGGGTGCCATCCTTAGACACTCCCAATGCGGTATTCCTGGAGCTCGGTTTAGTCGTTTTGTTGTCGTGTCTGTTAGTTATTTGTGGTGTCGTCTGGAGTTTTTGTTTGGATCTGTCCAGAGCCAACCGTTAACCTTAACCGTTAAGGTTTCAGGATTTTTGGTTGATAGGAACCGGACAGTCCTCGTATCGTTCCGTCTTTGTCGGCGTTGTATTTCCTTGTCGCTGAGGAGTCTCTTCCCCTTGCGTCGCACTGCAGGTCCTGCATTGCGTCGCACGGCTGGATTCTCCACAGCTGTCAAGTCAGTCATGTCACTGTTGAGTTACCAATACAGTCACCTGCTTGGGAGGAGCAAGACGCATTTAGGTTGCATATAGGGCTATGGCCCAGGATGTTTCCTTTGTGCCTCTCACTTCTCTTAACCTCGCCCTGAGCTACCTTCCCGCCCACCAGGCCCGTAGGAGCAGGTGGCTCCATGCAACGTCTGGTTGGTGTGTTGAGCAGCTCAGTGGTGTGTTTCCTTTTTGGGTAATTCTTACCACGTTGCCCTGGTTGTGAAGAGGTAGACGCACCTAAGTTGCATGTAGGGCTATGGCCCTGGATGTTCCTCATGGGTGCTACCTCTACACTAACCCCTTCCGCGGGTATCTTTTCACCCTTCGGACCCGTAGGAGCGGAATGCTCCATGCAACGTCCGGCAGGCGAGTTCGATATTCCGGTAGTTGGTTCATGTTGTGAGTCAGTCTTTGTCATTGCTGGAGTAATTGATGAGGCTGTCCTCTCCCTGGTGTGGGTTTTACCAACACGAGAAGCAGGCGGCCCCATCAATCCACTCACGCTTGTGTCCTCCACAGGAGCAGCCTCCGCCGATGTATGGGCAGGTGGCCCATTCTTCATTGAAAGCTCCTTCTGCAGAAACGCACGTGCGTTGTGCAGTCTTTTGCGTTCAGCGTCCGTTAGTTCTTCCCACCCCATTGTGCCAAGTCGATTTACTGTTTTCCTGCAGTTGGAGATTTTACTCCGCCTGGAGGAAGTTGACAGTCCGGAGAGATTAGAGCTGGCAACGGAACAGCAGTCAATGATGTCATCACTGTCAACTGTCCCGACGCTGGCCCCATCCCCCACCCCGAGATTGGCAAACGGGTTGAGGAGTAGGTCCTCTTCTTCGTTCGTCATTGTTATTGTTTTGTCCTTGTGTGTTGTTTGTGTTTTGTCCTTGTTGTTTTCGTTTAGTGTGTTTTCTGTCACTGGCGACTTAGCTTCTTGCGAAGCCAAGCCCTCGCCGGCAGTCGTGACTCCTGCCGACACTGTAGCGTATATCCCCGCTAGATTTGTGTTCGTTTTTGTTGTATCTGTCATGGTTTGTCATAGGTGGGGGGGTTTCTTAGTTTGTTTAAGATCTACAGCTGGCCAGCTGAGGATCTTAGAAGTAGATCCACAGCTGGCCAGCTGAGGATCCAAACGTAAGCCTCCTCACCGCGACAAGGTGAACCCAAATTATAGTGTTTGCAGTAATTGCAGAGTATTCAAAAACTAGTTCAAATGAAACAGTAGAGGAACAAAAAAAGAACCATTTAAATTTTGTTCGTGTTGCAAAAAGTTTTAGTGACACATCAATATAACAAATTATTTCAATAATATATTTCAAGGTTAACAGTAAACAGAGTTAATAAATTAATAAGTAAAAATTAATAAAAAAACAAAAAAACTAGATTTCTTGGAAACTTTCGTCAAAGTCCGAGGTAATTTCTAATAATCTAATCATTTCTGGAGAGTATCGTGCTTTGAGGTCTTTTTCAGTTCTAACATGCCTTAGCGAAGAAAAAAGAGGGTCCGATGATGCCGCAAGCATGTTAAATAGGTCTGATTCTGACGCATCCTTGAAACCTTGCAGGTACTTTGGTACCTATATTTTGTGTAGTCCTTATTTTTTTATTCCTGGGCTTCTCTGACAGTTCTGCGTTTGGTAATGACTGATACTCGATTATACTTTGACCATGAGCCAAAGTTTTATGAAGAGTAGGTGTAAGAAGCTTTTCGGGATACTTTTCTTTCAGCAAATTTGTTGTTTCCATTGCATAAATTCCAAACTTTGAACCGTCAACATTTTCTCTGCAATTTAGAACGTTAAGTTTTACTTGAAGCCTTCTTATCACCTCCATATTAACTCCTGTTATACGAGCTGTATTACATCTGGTTCTGCAATAAATCTTCTCGGTGTATTCCCATCGTTAGTGTTTGCAAATCCTTGTTTTTTTTTTTTTTTTTATCCACATCGAGTCCCATTTCATCGCGAAATTTCCTTTGGATATCTTGCTTCCTTATTTTGTCTGCAATTCCAATACTTTCATCAATATTATCTCCATCTTGTTTGAGTGTATGTGCAAGTTTCAAAATTAATTCCATGCATCTGATTCTGGCATGTAATGGAGATATTCCATATTCGTAATTGTGCTCGTCATTAGTTGGCTTGACTTCATTGTTGAAGTTTTTTTGCGTTCTTTTACAAATGGGACATGACCGCGTGTCGACTTTGTTTCAGTGATTTATTCAACACTTTTCCGTCAATCATCGTTAAAAAAATTCGTGGTTTACAACAATAACTACATCGTCATTAACCTTATACTCAAAAGGTTGAAGATCAGCTATTTGATCTGCAGTTTCCTTTGCATAGTGGTACATTATTGGTCGGCAGAAATGAACTGATGATGGGCGAGGGTTTTTCCAATATTCACTATTTGGACTCTTAAGTCTCAGGGGAACAATTGAAGCCATACACATGATTGCATCCGTCATTGTTTCGCCATCATGTGTTATTATTTTTTGTTTATAGGCACTTTGCCAAGTTGATCCATCACAGCCCCACTCGCTTTGTAACGTCAGACTTCTTGAAGTCTAATTAATTCCTGTTCCTCTTGGTTTCCAAAATTCTTTTTGTTGTGTGATTCAAGGTGTCTTGAAGGCTGACTCTGGCAGATGTTTCTGTTACTTCACAATTATCTGGACCTGTTGCTTTTTTCGTGATTGTTATGGTCTTATAAGATGGGAGAACATTTACCTTGTGCCTCATTAAAGAACTTCTTAAAATGCCATACTTTTCTTTTGGTAGTCCCAGATCCATAAACAAGTCTAAGGCGTTTGCGCTTTCATACTTGATAGGATCTCTTTGAGGAGTGCGAATGCTTGCTGATCTCCATTTAAGTCTTAGTGGACTTGCTACTGATACTGCCTTGGTTATATCGGCCTTCTGCTTCTTATGATCCTTATTATTATACTTTATAACTAAGGCTGTAGAAAGATTTTCAGCATTGATCAATTTCTGTTTCTTGGTAAATGACGAGCACTCCGTTATAGATTTCCTTGGCCTTCCTCTAGAATTATTTGATGTACTTGGTAAATTATACGTTTCATCTGTTCCTTCAAAATCAATGCAAAGAACATTTGACAACCAAAATTCATTTTTCTTAAAAATACTACTTTCGATCTATAGGCTGCATCCCATTTTGGTTTAGCGTTTTTATAAAATGATATCAACTTGTTATCGAATTCAGCTTTTCCATCAAGTGAACAGTCATCTTAGAGGTTATAACGGGTGATTTTTTAAGAGGTTTAGAACTTAAAAAAAAAAAAACACAAAAAATTCGAAAAAATGAATGAAATATTTATTTGAATCGATAGTTTGAACCTTGCAATTTAATGTTTAAAGATAATTTCATGCAAATGTTGACCGCGGCTGCGTCTCAGGTAGCCCATCCGCTGAGTCCAATTTTGGCATACTCTTTCACACATATCGGCCGGTATCTCACGAATGAATGCATGGATGTTGGCTTCCAGTGCGTCAATCGAAGCGGGCTTGTCCCTATAGACATTAGCCTTGACATACCCCCACAAAAAATAATCTAATGGTGTCAAATCGCACGATCTAGGCGGCCAATTGACCGGCCCGAAACGTGAAATTAACTGTTCACCAAACTCGCCTCGCAATTGCGCCATTGTTTCGCGTGCTGTGTGGCATGTGGCACCGTCTTGTTGAAACCACATATCATGCAAGTCAAGAACTTCCATTTCGGGCAAAAAAAAGTTTGTTATCATCGCTCGGTAGCGTTCACCATTGACAGTAACGCAGCGATTCGCATCATCTTTGAAGAAATATGGCCCAATAAGGCCCATAAACCGCACCAAACAGTGGCTTTTTCGGGATGCATTGGTAGCTGTTGCAATGCTTCTGGCTGATTTTCACTCCAAATGTGGCAATTATGCTTATTTACGTACCCATTCAACCAAAAATGAGCCTCATCGCTGAACACAATTTTTTTGGAAGCAGCGCGCGATGAACATTTCGAACCGAGCACGAATTTTGATAGTAAAATTCAATAATTTGCAAGCGTTGTTCATTTGTAAGACGATCCATGGTTAAATTGCAAACCAAACTGAAGCTGTTTGACAGTGACACAAGGTACTAAACACACGTCAGCTGTCAAAACCAGTGTTGCCAAAACCAAACCAGCTAAAAAATCACCCGTTATTTATTTCTTACACCCGCAATGAATTCTTCTTTTTATCGAAAAAAAAATTTCAACTAGATCTTTGTAGGAAATTTCCATTTTTTTGTTAAAATACAAGTAGTGTAGAACTTATCAATTACGACTTATCATTTAAAATTTTTTGTTTGTATTTATATACCTACTTCTTTTGTTATGATAATATTTATGGGTACCTAACATTCTTATTACATTAAATAAAAAGGATTGCACAACAGGTACTTGATCTGTCATAAAAATGAATAGATTTTTAGAAATCACGAAAACTACCTGAGTTATTATAAAAAAAAACTACCTAATTTATCGTAAAGAATTATTACCTAGATTTAAATATTTATTTTATGTAGTTAAGAATACATTTTTACATGTCAAAATAATGTTTTTATGACCACTTGCATTTTTAAGGATATAATGAAAAAAAAACAACCGTAAATAAAAAAAAATAACCTTTTTTAATAAAATCTTAAGCGGGCTTTTATAACTCAACTCAAAGTGAAAAAAATTGAGCCAAAAACGGCTTTTCGAAAATCTTAAAATTTTGCAATTAAACAAAAAAAAAACTATCATATTTGTAATACAAATAGTCCTTTTTACAAGCTCAAATAAAAACAAATATAATTTTTAAACAAGGTTTTTATCTTTTTTTTCAAACTCCTATTTTCATAATTTTTGGTGGAAGGATATTGCTTTTTACATATAAACCTGCTACAGAAAAAAGTCATTGAAATCGGAGTACACCCACTGAACTTTTCAATAAAGTACCTGTCACATTGCTTTTTAATAGACTGATCGGCACCCAATATCTCTCAACCCCATTGTCTACTTCTATACCTATACCAAATAAAGAACATGCAATAAGTTTTTCAACGATGTACGACACATTTGTGTTGAGTATATGGGCCACCTTGCCCATAGGCAGATAATGTCCAAATGTTATATTATTGTTCTTTTCGGTACTTTGAATCCGAATACCTTGCAAACCCCAAGGTTTAGACTAGAGCTTAACGGCAATATAATGAAATGATACTCACGATAACCTTTTTAACGATGTATGCCACAATCTCCTTTGTAACTTTAATTTTCAAACTTATATTTTCATTAAAACTTCTTTTCAAACAAAAAAACAATTATTAAAACAGAGTTTCCGAACTCGAGTTATAACAACACAATCGAACATCATTTCCCTTTTATAAATATAGATTTAAATAATTTTTTTTTACATAATTTATTTTTCTTTTTCGGGTTGATTAAACAAACACAAATAAGAAAACACTTGTAAAAATACAATTTAAGAAGGAAAAAGTATTGACACAGTTTAAGATTAATCCAAAATATGCACTGAAATGCTGGATGAAATGGTTCTTCAGCGGTTTGGCATCACTTTGTTGTTAATGAATTCTTTAAGCATGTTTTGCAAAAAAAAATGATCCGGATCAGATCATGGGGGTAGTAAAATACGGCTAGAATGCAAAACCAAACGAAAACGACAAAAAAAAGAAACGTCGAAATGAGTCACCTCACGTGAAGCTTGTCTGAACACCGCCAAACAAAGAAAGAATACAAGATTGAGTGCGAGTGACCTGGATACATGTACCTACATTTCTTCCACTTCTTGCCGAAAAATGTAAACAAATCTCCCCATTTCGATTACAATTTTTTTAAGTGAGTGCGAGTATGAATGAAAGAGATAAAAAATACTTCCCCTTTTCGTAACGCATTAAGCCACGCCCACAATCGAGTTTACCCACCGCATTAGATGTTTCACATCAAAAACTGTATTTTAGTAACCTTTTGGCCAATCTTACTCCATTTATGCTTAATCACCGTTTTTAACTGATTTTTATTGGTAAAAGGGTGTTTTCCAAATCGTTTTTCCAGCAATTCGCACACATATTCAATAGGATTCATGCGTGGTGATTCTATCTATCATCTATGAACAGCAACTCCCCTACTCCAAATGTAGCCGTACTTCCCCAGACCAGTGCCGAGATTCAGCTATTTCAGGGAGTGAAGTCAGATGACTGGCCTTTCTCGCTGACTCATCTCCCTTCACTCGCAAAAGTGATTTAGCTATTAAAATGAAATGAGTAATAGACCGAGAGCTAGTGAACGTTTTGCTTAAAGTGTTTTATACCGCTCCAAACTTTGTAGGCGTACTATATGCATCAGTGCGAACTAAATGGTATCAACCTGTCAGCGATTTAGCGGTTCTTAACCACCAAAATGCACTTTCAAAATGCAAAAAAATGAGCGAAGTTAAAGTGTTTTATACCGCTCCAAATTTTGTGGGCGTACTTTTTGCAGCAGTGCAAACTACATGGTAGCAACCTGGCCGCGATTTCGCGGTTCCTTAACCACCAAAATGCACTTTCAAAATGCACCAGCAATAAAAAAAGTGTTTTATACCGCTCTAAATTTAGTTCACTAACACTTAGTACACGTGCAAACTGAATACCACCAACCTAGCAACATTACGACGCCCTTAAGGAAACCAAAATGCACTTTCAAAATGCACCGACAAAGTAAGAAAAAATAGAAAGTATTTTGTGCCCCCCGAAATTTCATAAATTTTTGCTCTGTATATGTACAAACAACATGCCATCAACCTGGCAGCGTTACTACGACCCTAAGGTTACCAAAATGCACTTTCAAAATGCACTTAAAAAATTAAAGTATTTAATACCACTCTAAACTACGTTCACTTATGCTCTGTACCTTTACAAGCCACATGCTATCAACCTGGCAGCGTTACGACGGTCCTAAGGTCACCAAAATGCACTTTCAAAAATGCACTTAAGAAATAAAAAAAAAAAAAAGTATTTTAAACTGCTCTAAATTTCGGTCACATATGCTCTGTACCTGTACAAGCCACATGCCACCAACCTGCCAGCGTTACGGCGGTCCTAAGGTTACCAAAATGCACTTTCAAAAATGCACTTAAGTAAAAAAAAAAAAAAAGTGTCTTATACTGCTCTAAATTTCGGTCAAATATGCTCTGTACCTGTACAAGCCACATACCACCAACCTGGCAGCGTTACGGCGCACAGTGGGACGAAAAGCTGAAAAAGTGGACATCGTGCTGTAACTTTTGAATAAATGGATGGATTTTGATGATTTTTTCGCCATTGTGTTTGTTAAATACTATAGATTAATAAAACATTGAAAAATATTTCATAAAGCATACGATTCCATATCTAGTAAAGTACATTTGAAAAAAAAAAAAAAACAGCATAAAAAATGGAATTTTAAAGTTTACTATATATTAATTTAAATTTTAAATACTAACATCTTTAGTTAAAAAATTGTTTCTCAAATAATCAAGTAATAAAAATTTTAATTTGTTTTGTTGAGATTCATATACCCATTACCGATAAATTTAAAAATCCTCAAAAATTGAATCTATAAAAGTAGATAAAAACTAAAAAAAATTTTCTATCTGTTTTAACTATAGGTAAGGTAGGTAGATACTTATGATTGTATCCAATACTATGGTTTTTTTTATCAAAATGATGCACAATTTTGAAAATGAGCCTTTCTTCAACTGTTATATAAGAGAAAATGATATTTTTTCTCTTAAGAACATTTCAAATACCCCTCTCTAGAATATTTATAAAAGTATTATATATGTATTACATGAATCTATGTTCATATGTACGTACAATATACATAATATCGCTTTTAAAAATCAATTAATTTCAAATATTGTTTCCCCATACAAACTGCTGAAAACTAACATAAATAATTTTAAATCCAAATAAATAGCCTTAGAATTATATAATAGCATTCATTTTATTTCACAAAATTTCTTTAAGAAAATTGTGGAAAATTAAGACATGCAATAGATAAATGAAAAACAGGTTGAAGTAAATTTAAAAACGAAAGAATAGTATTCAAAATCTAAAATAAGCTTTAAATGCTATTTTCACTCTCGATATCGTCAATCGGATCTGATGGATTTCTCGGAGAAGAAAAGAGATACCAGAAAGATTTGACAAGAATTTAAAAGAAAAATGTTGTTCTTCTAAAAACCGTTACACATTTCGTTCAAACAAGTAATCTCACGCTTTAACATAGGTTATGTTAAAGCGCTGTTACGAAAACAGCGAAAAACGGATATTTTCAATTTTCAAACGGTTATATCCCAGAAACGTGACGTGATAGAATTTTTCTGACTTTGGATTTGAGTTCAGCACACCTAAAAATACTGTAAAAGTATATTTTGGTTTCTGTTACAAAAAAAAAGAAGAAATTTGAGCAATGACCAGTATAAAAGTTAGAGATTTTTTAAAGCTCATAGGTTAGCGGGGTCGGATCCGGTCGGATCCAATTCTTGTTAAATATTACTCACCGATAGCATGAAATTCCTTAATAAAGGTGAATTAGAAAGCAGGCATATGTAAGCATTTTTTTAAAAGCTTGTTGGAAGTTCTAGATATTTTTTTTTAAAGTAACTTTAAAAACAGGTGTTTTCGAATGGACCAATCTGTAGTTTTATTTTTTTTTTTTTTTTATTTTTTTAAACTAATCTTCCTAAGTCGAACAAAATTTATTTCATTGAGTTATCTTAAAAATTGAATGAAAGACTCGAAAAACAAAAAATATCTAATATCACATTTTTTCGGCTTACAAAAAAAGTGTTAACTTAAGCCATTATGTCATGAAAACCGTTATGTTATCAAACAAAAAATTTATAGCTTATGAAAGAGTGGACAGTTTTCAAAACATCACATATAAGAACTATGTTCATATCACAAACAAAAAAAATCACCTCATGACCAGAAATTTATACTGATCGTTCCACTGTGCGGCGGTCCTAAGGTTACCAAAATGCATTTTCAAAAATGCACTTAAGAAATAAAAAAAAAAATAAAAGTGCCTTATACTGCTCTAAATTTCGGTCACTTATGCTCTGTATATGTACAAGCCACATGCCACCAACCTGGCAGCGTTACGGCACTCTTAAGGTTACCAAAATGCACTTTCAAAAATACACTCAAGAAATAAAAAAAAATAAAAGTGTCTTATACTGCTCTAAATTTCGGTCACTTATGCTCTGTACCTGTACAAGCCACATGCCTAAGGTACTAAGGGACTTCGGGTTAGTTTTATTCTACACACTAATTAAACATTTTGTTTGTTGCGCATAGTTATCTTTTTCAGCAAGATGTTTTGCGACGTTTCTGAGTAAGCGATAAGGAGATAAATAAGGGTTAGGTTAGGCTGAAGTGGCTGTCAGTCATGAAAACTGACACACTTAGACCATAAGTTGGCCCATTGTGATACCACAAGAATCTGGGAAGCCTTTTTCCCTACTCGGTGACCCATTTTGAGCTTCTTATGAAGCGTTACAGACTACCTATGTCAACATTTACTAAATCACTAGGAACATTGAAGTAGAAATCTCCAAGATGGAGTCTTCGCCTATGAGATAGAGCAGGACAAGTGCATAGAAGATGAGGAATCGATTCTACCTCTTCCTCGTCCATACAGCTTCTGCAAAAATCGTTAGAGAATACGCCAAGACGCGTTACGTGCTTGCCTGTAAGACAGTGTCCGGTTATGACACCTATCATGGAGCTAATGTGCAATCTGCTTAGAGATATCAAACATTTAGATCGCTTAAAATCCATTACTGGCCAGATTTGTTTTGTTGCCAAGCAAGTGGTGTTATTATATTAAGAGATAAATTAACAACAAATAAATATTAGTGGTGCAACAGCTCGTGCACCATTCGTGTATAAGTGTTGTTGGTTGGCTAGAATGGAGGTAACCTAGGTTCAAAATGGCTGTGCTCAAGGGCTGTGCTAAAGTTCAAACTGAAAAAACTGTCATGTGACTTCCCTACAGAAATAAACCTAGGTAAAGGTTGAAACGAACACTTAAGCCCAAGTAACTTGTGAATTAAAGTTAAAACCAAAAGCACAGAAAAAAAATCTTTCAAGGAACAACTTTTTTAATTTCAAATTTGTTTTTAATGACCTTTGGTCCTTCAAATTGGCGTTTCGCCCGGCGATTTAAATTTAATTCAGTTACTTATATTAATTATATCCAACAAGATGAGAATATTCCTAATCATTAAGCTGGAAGCTTTGAGTTCAGTCCTCAACTTTACAAAATATGTTTTTTTAACTTTCTTTGTTTTGCAGGCCAAAAATGAGAGGATAGATTACAACAGTGGCAAAGGAAGCAAAATAGCTGCATTCTTACCAGAGCGCCAACTGTGGGGTTGGCTCGGACAAGCATATCGTAAAGCGGGTTTAAAGGGTAGAGCAAGAAAAAAATTCTATAAATCGATATCAAGAGGAAAGGAAACAATAACCGTAAGTGTGAAACGAACTTAAGTAATTATTTTTATGAATAATATTTTTTTTTGTATTTAGGTTGGTGAATGTGCTGTTTTTCTTTCTACTGGAAGGCCTGATCGACCATATATAGGCCGAATTGAAGCAATGTGGGAAACGACATCTAGCAATAAAATTGTTAGAGTTCGGTGGTTCTATCATCCCGAAGAAACAACCGGATGTCCTACTTTGAAATACCCCGTAAGTAGAATACAATTTGGTTTGCTTTAATTAATCAATTATTTTTAATAAATACCTCTCTCATAGGGTGCATTATTTGACTCACCACATGAAGATGAAAACGATGTACAAACTATTTCTCATAGATGTGAAGTCGTTGAATTTTCATTGTACATTACAAAGTTCGGTTTAGAATCTACGCAACATCAATCAATATATGATAATAATGATACATACTACCTGTCAGGTTACTATAATCCAAGGTTACAAGTTCTTAAAATGCAACCGGATATTCCAACTTTAGATAATACCAGTTTATAATGTATTCTCAATCAAAACTAAAATTCAACATTTCATTGTGATAGAAAAATATGTTGTTTATTTTCATCAAATTATTTGATAAAGAAGGTGAAGCTTATTTTAAATGAAATTTTTTCCAATGCAATATTTTTTTATAATTTTTATTTGTAATAAACAGGTTTATAATACTAGGGTTTTTATACATAATTTCTGGAATTATTTTATTAATAATATCAGTTTTATGGATTAATCCTTAATTAATTAAATTTGTGTAAGAATCATTTGCAGATCTATCACTGTCTCTTGGAAAACATCTGAGAAATGAAAAGAATTATTTGTCTTATGAAGTAAATATTTTAACAACTTTTATTGATTTTACAAAGACCGTGATTGCGAGTATCGATAAAAATAGATGCGTTTTATTAGCTGCATTTGATTTTCCACATGATCTGATCCGGATCAATTTTTAACACGTAATTGCAACAACAACATGGGATCCTGCTTTTAATCTGGATCTATTTCAATGATTCAAAAATTGCTATTGTGAATAATATCAGTAGTGAAAAGAAAAGAGGCAACAGATGCATGAAAGATAAACAAACGTAAAACAAAAAGAGACGGGTTTTTAAACTCCTGTCACTAAAATCCTGTTTGTTTTATTTATCTTGACCTGATCCGGATCAGATCACGCAGATAATAAAATGCCGCTATTATCTCCGGGTCTGGGTCGAGGTTATCTTTTGACATGTATTACAAAAACAACATGGGATCCAGGTTTCTATCGAAGTTAATTTCAATAACCCAGATACAGGTTTTCACTCTGACCGGCAGGTGGCTAATTTATCATTGTGAATGATGTCAGCAATCTGTCAGCAGTGTTAGGAATAGAGAGGAAAAAAGACAGGCTTTACATGAAAAATAAATAAAAATGAGTAAAAAAGAGATTGATATACAGCACTGTTTTAACACTAACCCGGATCGTTTTATTGACACGAGGGTTATGAGCAATAATAGGTCTGTTTGGTTACTGAAATTTCATACGAATTCGTACGACGTCGCACTACATTTCACAAATTCTGTTTGTTAACTCCAAAGTGTAGCAACTCGAGAGCAAGAAATTTCCCCTCCATGAAAAATCTTGCAAATTTCTGCTACACAAATTTCTGTGTGCAGGAAGTAAACAACTGTCAAATCCACGCCTGTATGTATTTTTGTTTGTGTGTATTTTAAGATTGAATTGAATTGAATTTTATTGAGACTTATAAATCTGTTACATAGTTTTTCTTAATTCTAGCGGTCAATAAAGTTGTACAAAAGTGGCTGTAATGTATGGCCTTCTTTCTCCGTTTTTTTTTTTTTTTTATGGTTAGCCTCGTGGCGGACATTTGACATATAAGTTGATTATATTGTTGGCCTGCTTTTGCTCAGAAGCATTACATGGCGATTGCGTGTTGGCTTATAATTGCAACAAAAATATATACATATGTACAGATGCCTACAATACTTAAAACTAATAAAATAAAATTACACCAGAGAATACATAATATACATGTATATACATTGATATCGAGAATGAGCGAATACGCTCTTAATCTAATGATTGTGTAGAGGACACATGAAAGAAATGATCTTTTTAGAGCGAGAGCGCTCTATACGGTTTTAAGTAAAAGCAAAGTGCTTAATGCACGTGGAATTTTAACATACAAACATTTTTCTAACGATTACTAGTGAACTTTGGAACTGTCATTGGTGGAAAATGAAAAATTTAAATGAATGACGTTGGATAGTTATTATGATAAAATATAAAATTAGCACAGATAAAACTTGGTTGATTGGTGAGGCGGTTGCTAAGCAGACTGAGGCAGCTTGGTACTCCGTTTTCTCGGTTAACGGGAACGTTGGTCTGTTGCTGGAGTCGTTGGAACGGCTGAAGAAGAGGTTGCTTATGCAGGAACTGAGAACTGCTGGGTTGCTGTGAGGTGTAGGACCGTTTTCTCGGTTACGGCTAACGAGTTGCGGGGATACCGTTTTGTCGGTAAACGGCTAACGGTGTGATTATTTAATATAATTTATAATTACTGTTTTTGCAAAACTGTGGGAGGTTGTGCGAGGCACAACCTTCCTTCTTCGAGGCCAAATCCAAAACTCTGTATTTTAAGATTTGTCTGCAGTATTTGATAGTGTGTGTCACGTTTGACGTTTTGTACACAAAAGTGATACAAAATTGGTTTAACGCGTTTGTTAGCTTTGTAGCACGTTTTCCCCTTTATGAAAGAATTTTTCCCTTCTTTCAATAATTTTACAGTTTTTGAACTTCGTGCTACAAAAATAACCAAACAAACCTAATATCAACTAATATCAACAATCATCAAGTTCGATTAATTTCTCAATAAGGCTTTTTAAAAAAAAGCAATATGTTTTTTTAGAAGGTTTTTTTTTATAATACAAATTGTATATTCATTTTATGTACTTAACGGTTCCACTTGGAACCTTGTCGAAACGTGGGGCTTTCATTTCTTACTATAGTTAGAAAAATCCAGTCAATTTGTGCTCAAAAGGGCAAATTGTGGAATTTTTCGAATTAGGTAGTAAGACGAAAACCAACGATTTCTCGAAGACGAATGGAGGTGTTTGAAAGATTCAAAAAGAATTTTGAAGTAAAATGTTCATACTTCAGAATGACCATAAACATTTTTTCGGAAAAAAAAAATACCTTGAGAAAAAAAAATAACCCGAAATTTGTTTAAAAAATGCATTTTTTTTAAGTTTTTAGATTCGAATATCTCAAAAATGTGAAGTGATAGAGCAATTTCGATCTCAGCGCATCAAAAACCATCAGAAAAGTATATTTTGGTTCATGTTACAGACAAAAATTCTAATTTTGTCACACAAAGTAATTTCTTAGAGCTTTCGAGTGGATTTTCGAAAACAGTAAAAATACGTCAATTTTCGACTAGCGCTTGAGTCCAAATGGGTTGTCGCAGAAATAAACCTTCAATAGGAATTTATTGGAAATTGTGTATACTAGACTGTTTCAATACGATTTGTATGGAGAAAACACCTGTTTGTATTTGGAATTTTATAACTTAATAATGACAAGTATTTTAACAAACGGTATACGTTTTACTTGTAGAAAATTGAACGTTCTAAAGTTAAAGTTTTAAAGTTACAGTCAGTCAAACTCATTCCATAAAATTACCATACATTTATTTAACGTAAAATTAGCATTTTTTAGTAAGTGAAGATATTATGGTAACTATTATCACTCTTATCGAAAAATGACTCAAGATCTATTTTGTACAGGACTTATTTTCCTTTCTAATGGTGCCTAACAATATTACTTCACTTCAATTAATACAACTATATTTCAATAATTAGTCGCTTTTAAATGGATTTTTTAAGTGGTAAATTGGAAGAATTGCCAGGAAGCCATCAGAGATGCCGCCTCTGACGTGCTGGACTTTGCACGACCACCACAGCGAAACCCCTGGTTCGACGAAGAATGCCGACAAGTACATGCAGCCAAACAACAGGCATACTTAGTGGCGCTGCATAGATGGACACAAAGCTGCTCGCGAGCTCTACGAGCAGAAGAGGAGAGAGGAACACAAGCTTCTAAGAAGGAAAAAGAAAGAGCATGAGAAGCGTGCGGTCGAGGAAATAGAGGGATGCCATTGCAGGAATTAAGTTCGGAAGTTTAACCAAAAGGTAAACAGAACCTCCCAAGGATACAACTCCCGGACCGAAGCCTGCAAGGATGATCAGGGGAACATCGTGGTAGAATCGCAGTCGGTGCTGAGGTTATGGAAAAATCGTTTCTGCAAATTGTATAATGGCGATGACGAACCGAATTCCGCTACCATGCAGATTGCACCATTCAACCTGTGCCGAGATTCAGCTAATTCGAAGCCACAGGGAGTGAGTGAGATGAGTCACTTTTCGTCGAAAATCGATTCAGTTAGCAAAAGGGAGTGAGTGAGCGAGTGAAATGAAATGTCAGATTACTCGCCAGATATTTCCGCAGTGACTTGGTGTATGTGTTGGTAAATTTCTAGTGTTGGATAGGTATATGTGCTTTTCTCAAGAATTCCTATTCATGGATAGGAAATGAAATAAAAAACAACAACGTAGATAAAAACAACTACCCTTTTATTGATTCTTAAATTTTATTTTATTATCATATTATGCACATATATATATTAAATAAATTTATATTCTATTCACTTTTAACACTTTTAAACTTTTTATTTCTCAAGGGTAAAACTCACATTAAACTTTAATTATGACAAAAAAAAATTATTGAAAAAAAAGATACTCCAAACTCCATTATTAAAGATTCCAATGTTTACATTGTTGTATCTGTTGTTTCATTTCGTTTTGCGTAACGAGTGTGACAAGGAGGTAGAATTTAGCTCTTTTATATTTATTCTTTGTCTCATGTTCGAAACTAAATTCGAACTTACTCATTTCACTTAAATAGCTGAATCAATTTTGCGAGTGAAGTGAGATGAGTCGGCGAGTAAGGCGAGTCATCTCATCTCACTCGCTGAAATAGCTGAATCTCGGCACTGGACGACGTAGGCCAACAATTCCGTCCACCCGATCTCGACGAAGTAAAGATAGCTATATCTAAACTTCAGTCCAATAAAGCTGCTGGAGCTGATGGCCTTGCGGCTGAGCTATTCAAAGCGGCTGGTGATGAATTGGTAAGGAGTATGCATCAGCTCATCTGTAAAATATGGTCGGAGGAAAGCATGCCCGATGAATGGAACCTCAGCATTGTTTGCCCGATCCTCAAGAAAGGCGATCTTCTGGACTGCACCAACTACAGAGGCATCAGTCTTCTTAATATCGCCTACAAGATCTTCTCTGCCGTACTTTGTGAACGCCTGCAGCCATTCGTCAACAAACTGATAGGTCCATATCAGTGTGGTTTTAGGCCAGGAAAGTCAACCATCGACCAAATATTCGCACTACGGCAGATCTTGGAGAAAACCCAGGAGTTTCAAATCGATACCCACCACCTTTTTATCGATTTCAAGGCCGCGTATGACAGCATCTATAGAGACGAGCTATATAGAGCAATGTCTAGTTTTGGCATCCCTGCCAAACTCGTCCGTTTGTGCAACAACATTCAACATCGTTCTTGAAAGATTAGTGCAAAACTCTCACGTCAACACTAGAGGCAAAGTTTTTCAAAAGTCCGTCCAATTACTCGCTTACGCTGACGACATTGACATAATCGGACGAACAAAGTGTGATATCAGAGGTGCTTTTGTGAGTATTGTGAGAAAGAAGCCAAGAAGATGGGTTTAACGGTGAATTAAAGTAAAACGAAATATATGCTGTCAACAAGAAAGAACACCCAACACCTACGGCTAAGACAGAACGTCACTATAGACAGCTTTAATTTTGAGGCGGTCAGGGACTTTGTCTACCTAAGATCCGCTATAAACTCAGCGAACGATACCAATGCTGAGATCAAACGAAGAATTACTCTTGCCAATCGTTGTTTCTTTGGGCTAAGAAGGCAATTGAGAAGCGAAGCCCTCTCTCGAGCAACTAAACTGTCCCTGCATAAGACGCTTATCATCCCGGTCCTGATGTATGGTGCAGAGGCATGGACACTGCTAACGGTGGATGAGAACGGTTAGGCTGTTTTGAGAGGAAAATTCTCCGGGTGATTTTTGGTCCCGTCTGCATAGATGAGGAATGGAGAAGAAGATACAACAACGAACTGTACGGGCTGTACAGCGACACCGACCTAGCCACAAAAGTGAAAAGTCAACGACTGAGATGGCTGGGTCACCTAGACCG
Source organism: Dasysyrphus tricinctus (assembly GCA_963921185.1). NCBI lineage: Eukaryota > Metazoa > Arthropoda > Insecta > Diptera > Syrphidae > Dasysyrphus > Dasysyrphus tricinctus. The sequence goes on along the minus strand of OY992530.1, from coordinate 201,925,912 downwards.
ATTGGAAACCAAGGCCCGGAAAGTCTTTGAATCCAAGCCCGTTTGACAGCGCAGTAGAGGTGGACAGCGTATTATTATTATTATTATTATTATTATTATTATTATTATTATTATTATTATTACAGCTAGCTGGAAACCGAGCCGGCTGGAAGAAGCTTGTTGGTTGAGGCCCTGGTCCACTCCGAACTGTAGCGCCACCTGTAAGTAAGTAAGTATTGATTGTCAAACAAAAATTGAGCTAAACAAATGGTGGTTCACCATGGACAAGTGGAAGAGGTGAACGAGGGGTGTCTGTTTCATTATTTTGTGCCTTGTTTACTCATACTTATGTCGTTTTCGATTGGACGTTCGGATTACGCCTTTTCTACTCCATTTTCACTTCGTCTACTCCAAAAGCCTTCGATTGGCTGTTCGGAGTACTGGGGCGACATTCTGTATGGGAAAAACGAACAAACGTTTTCGTTTGTGCGAATAATTTGCTTCATATAACTTTAAAAACGAAAGGCTTTGTTCGTGCGTGCGAAAAAAATTGAACGACAGCTATTTACTTCACGTTTTTAATATTGAGTACCATATTTATACGGCGTTTTCAGGCAAAGCAGACCGATTAATGACGCTGAGTGCATAAGTGGTGTAACCCACTCTTTTTTAGCATATTTTTCATCTTGAATCGATCTCAAATACTAGGAATTAGAGTTAGTTGACACCCCTATTACGGTTGTCAAATATCAATTTGATAGTTGATAAATTTAAAATTCAATGTTTAAAAATCCATCCTATAAAAGGTTTGATCATTGAGAATGATGCAGACAGTTGCTAATAACGAGAAAATTAAAAAATATAAAAGAATTGTTGACCAGTTTATTGATAAATTGAGTTTAAAAAACCAATTCTCAAGGTTTATCAAATATCAAATTGATAATTGACAACCGTAATAGGGGTGTGAGTTATATTTTTGAAAAGCATTAACAAATTAGAATGAGGACTATTGCTTGCATTAATGTGATAATAGCTGTGTTTTATTATCTCTGAGCCTGGGTCATGCATTACAACAACAACATGGGATCTAGGTTTCTATCGAGATTAATTTCAATAACCCAGATAGAGGTTTTCACTCTGACCGGCAGAGGGCTATTTACCATTGTGAATGGATGTCAGCGATTTGTCAGTAGTATTAGGAATGGAGAGGCAAAGAGACAAGTGCATACATGAAAAACAAATAAACATAAGAAAAAAAGAGGCCGATATACAGCACTGCTTTTGCACTAACCCACATCGTTTTATTTTCACGAGGTGAACCATATACTGTGAGCGTCAAAAAAAAGTGTACAGCTGTGAACTGCGTTTTTGTTACTCTGTTGAAGAAAATAGATTCGATCTTTTAGGAAAATACTTATCTTATTTTTTAAAGCGGTTAATCTTCAATGAATTGGCATATAAAACTTAACAAAAATTATTATAGTAAAAATTCAATAAAAAAATAACAAAAAATATCATATTTATGGCGTCGAAAGAAAGTGTACACTTTTCAATCAAAGCGAAAAACTTAAAACCAATACTTCGTCTGCTTCCCTTTCGCCCTTAGGACAGCTTCTATGCGTCTGGGGATTGACTCTACTAGCTTCCCTGTCAATTCAGTTGGGATTTTTTGCCACTCTTCAAACAAAATTGAATTTTGTGGTTTTGCTAAATAATTTCCTCTTTTGGATCTGTTTGTACAAACAATCTCACAAATGCTCAATGAGGTCAAGGCCTGGGGATCACGGAAGCTCTTATACTTGCTTAGAGTACCATGGAGTAACCATTCCTTGACCAATTTCGATGTATGCTTGAGGTCGTTGTCTTGTTGGAACACCCATGAATCAGTTAACCCCAAATTTGCTACACTAAACGGCAAATTGTCTCTTAAAATATTAATCAATCAATCTTCAGTCCTCATTGTATTATCAATAAAGACAAGGCTTCTAACTCCAGAAGACGTCATTCATCCCCAGACCATTACCATTATTTGAACCATATGGGTTATGAGCGATAATAATAAAATGCAGCTAATAGCACATTAAAGTATCACTTTTGCAAATAAAAGAATGGGTTACGCCCACACCACCTGTACTGACAGTCTCAAATATTCACCAAGACTGACTTTACCTCTGAAAAACTGAGACTGAAATTTTTTGGATTCACTTGCTCAATTATATTTTGTCGCAGTAAATTATATCACAACAAAAACATAAATGTTAAAAAAGGAGCCAAGTTCTTATGTGTACAAGAAACCTGTGCGTAAAAAGTCAGCCAAAAAAAGTAATGAGATCTAAAATATATGCCAAGTTTTAAGTTCATGAAGTTTAATATCAAATATCTTAAGAAGAGTAATATCGAAACAATTCCAAATCATGACAGAAATTTGGTAATTAATGATTACTGATTATAATTTGGTGGGTTCACTGGTCAAGTTTTCATACATTTTAAATTTGTGATTAAGTAAGTATTTAACAGAAAACTTGCCAAGTAAATCCACCAAATTTTAATCAGTAATCATTAATTACCAAATTTATGTCATGATTTGGAATCGTTTCGATATTACTCTTCTTAAGATATTTGATATTAAACTTCATGAACTTAAAACTTGGCATATATTTTAGATCTCATTACTTTTTTTGGCTGACTTTTTACGCACAGGTTTCTTGTACACATAAGAACTTGGCTCCTTTTTTAACATTTATGTTTTTGTTGTGATTTCACTCCTTTTTGCAAAGATTTATTTTGCCAGGTGAAAGTAATACCAATTCTGATAAAGTGGGTGGATGGCACCCCCCCCCCCCCCCCTGAATGGACAATTCCAAATTTTCGACTTTTTTCCTTTCTAAATACTTCTAGTCCTACCGACCTACCAATTTTCATCGTTCTACAACAATCGGTAGTGTTCCATATAATTTATAAGAATTTTTAAGAATGTGGGTGGATGCCACGCCCCATAAATGCAAAATTCCAATTTTTCAATTTTTTCTTTCTAAGTACTTAAGCCCTACCGACCTACCAATTTTCATCGTTTTACAACAATCGGAAGTGCTTCATATAGTTTATAAGAATTTTTAAGAATGTGGGTCGATGCCACGCCCCCTGAACTGAAACTTCCAATTTTTCGATTGTGTTTTCTTCTAAATACTTCAAGGCATACCAACCTACCAATTTTCATCGTTCTACAACAATCGGAAGTGCTTCATATAATTTATAAGAATTTTTGAGAATGTGGGTGGATGCCACGCCCCCTGAACTGAAACTTCCAATTTTTCGATTTTTTTGTTCTTAGTACTTCAAGGCCTACCGACCTACCAATTTTCATCGTTCTAAAACAATCGGAAGTACTCCATATGATTTATAAGAATTTTTAAGAATGTGGGTGGATACCACGCCCCCTGAATGCAAAATTCCAATTTTTAAATTTTTTTCTTTCCAAGTACCTTAAGCCCTACCGACCTACCAATTTTCATCGTTCTACAACAATCGGAAGTGCTCCATATAATTTATAAGAATTTTTAAAAATGTGGGTGGATGCCACGCCCCCTGTATGGAAAATTCCAATTTTTCATTTTTTTTCTTTCTAAGTACCTCAAACCCTACCAACTTACCAATTTTCATTGTTCTACAACAATCGAAAGTGCTCCATATAATTTATAAGAGTTTTTAAGAAAGTGGGTGGATGCCACGCCCCCTGAATAGAAAATTGCAGATTTTCGATTTTTTCCTTTGTATGTACCACAAGACCTACCGTTGTGCGAAATTTCAAGTTTCTACGATGTCGGGAAGTGCTCCATAATTTTGATGATCTGTCAGTGAGTCAGTCAGTCAGTGAGTCAGTGAGTCAGTGAGTCAGTCAGTCAGTGAGTCAGTGAGTCAGTGAGTCAGTCAGTTACGGTTTTTGCGATTTTTGAAGTCGTATATCTTGGGAACTACTAATGCTAAAGAGTTGAAATTTGGTGAGCCACCTGTGTTTGATCAGTTCAGCAAATACTCCGAATTTGAAGTTTCTGACTTTATTGGTACTGAAGTTAGAGGGGGGTTGAAAATCGCCTGAGTTTGTTCCTGTAAAAAGGGTGTAGTGCCGCGAACTTGGCTGGGCACTACCGTGCCCTTTGATAAGAAGAAAAGAGAAAAAGAGTTGTTTTGACTTCTATTTGAGGTATCATGTTTATATTTTATTTTTGATTTATTTAATTATTGACCGTTCAATATGGTAAAAAATTCGCTTGAATTTGTAACGAAAGCTAGAAATATCAAACTGGATGATTACGATGTATTGGTTTCATATGATGCCGTGTCTCTCTTTACCAACATCCCTTCACATCTTGCCATCAGTGTAGTAAAAAAACGATGGGAAACAATAAGTCAAAGTACGATGCTTAGCCAAAGAAAATTTTTGGAAATTTTGGAGTTTTGCTTGAAGGAAAACAACTACCTTCAATACAAAGATAAGATCTACAAGCAAATACGTGGCATGCCAATGGGCAACCCACTTTCACCTACTATTGCGGACTTGGTACTAGATGATCTTCTTGATGACTGTTTTCTAAGGATTGAAAAACCAAAAGCGATCTTCAAATATGTTGATGACATATTCGCGGTAGTTGATCACCGTAAAATTGAAAATTTGCTGTTGGCCTTCAACAATTTCAATCAAAAAATAAAGTTTACCGTGGAAAAAGAAAAAGAAAATGCGATAGCTTTTTTGGATGTAAAAGTCCATCGTGAAAAAGATCACCTTTCTTTCGATTGGTACCAGAAAGAAACGGCATCAGGAAGATTAGTAAATTTTCGGTCTAACCAGGCTAAACACATTTTGATCAACACCGCGACTAATCTGGTTAAAAAAGTGTTTACGCTTAGTGACCAAAAGTTTCACTCAAAAAATGAGAATATAGTTACTCAGATCCTAGCAAATAATGGCTACCCATATGAACTTATAAGGAGCTTAATACAGCGCTACAAAAATAAATCTATTTCTGAGATTCCAGTCAACATTGAAGCAGATTGTTGTGCCTATAAAAGCATAGTTTATGTTCCTACATTAGCTGAAAATTTTAAACAAGTTGTCACCGACAGTTGCAAAAATGTGAAATTAGCTTTCAAATCACATTGCACACTTGCTTCGCTTTTTTCAAAACTGAAGCCCAAAACTGAGAAAGAGAACAAAACTGATGTTGTCTACAAAATCAACTGTAAGGGAAAAGATGATGAAAATTGCAACCTTTGCTATGTGGGTACAACTAAGCATTCCTGCGACAGAGGATGGCTGGCCATAAATCGGACATCAATAGCAAAAGCTCCGCAAAGACAGCACTGGCAAATCACTGTGTCCAAACGAACCATCAACCAAATTTTGATGAGGTACAAATCCTGCAAACAGAGAGACATTTTGCCAAAAGGTACACTCTCGAAACTCTGCACATCCTTAGGAACAGCAACAACATGAACAGGAAGCAAGACATGCAAAACATCTCTGCAGTTTACTGCTCTCTTGTAACGGCAAAGAAATTTTAAATTTTGTTACAATAAAAGACTGATCTTCGTTAGAAGAAGTGCTAACTTTTTTCATTTTTTCAATTTATTTTCAAATTAATTGTATTTTTTATATTTTTTAATTTATAAAGAGTTCAATGTTTTTATATAAAAATTAACTTAAAATCATTTTTAACTTAATACGTAAGTTTTCTTATCTAAAATCAAATCAATTTTAATTGTTTAAATTTATTTGTACAAATTTGTTCAACTGTGTTTGTGATTTATCGTTTCAATAAAGATCCCCTGAAGAAGACAGCAATCCCTGTCGAAACGTCGGGAAAGTAAATGAAATAGCTTTGTTTCATTGCACCATAAGTGACCAAAAGAGCCGAAGAGGAACCAGTTTCTTCACCAACAAAATATTTATAACTTGGTCAAATAAAAATAATTAAATTGGTACTCAAAAAATTTAATTTAAAATTTTGAAAATGTCGCTTGATACATTCTTACGGGAAGGTATCGATATATATATATATATATATAAAGCAATACATATACGTATAACACATATGAAGTAGATTTATTTAATTTTTGTGAATTATTGTTCACTGGAAGATGATACGTCACAGTTCATTCAGTTTGCTTGACAAGTCCGTTGAGTATTCAATGAACGTGTTTAGCTAAGAACGTTTTCTTGCAATATAAAAGTCATGTGAGTGGTTTTATGTTGAATGTATGGGCCACTGCTCAATCTCGGGTTTATACTGAAAAAAACGTGCAGTATAATTCCCTGTCACTAGGCCTAAATCGAAATGAACCTTAAAAAACAGAATGCTATGGCCTTTTCGATTGGCAATCCGGAACAGCGATTCGATACGTGTGAACGCTTCTTATTTCGATTCTGAAATAAAATTCAGAACAATTTTCTGTTCTTTTCAAAACAAGAACTGTCATTCTGTCCTCAATAGAAAAGGCCACTAGATTTAAGTGCCTTGCATATCGTCGTTGATGCTGCTAAAAGGAGTATGTCACTCTCCTTAAAATGTTTTTCGGAGAACAAAAAACTATTTTATTTTCAACTTGTAATTTATTTTGTATGTCTTTATATTTTTTTAGTACTTTTTTATATTCGCTTGAAAAAAAGTAGCATACGGAGTTATACCAAATTGCTGTTGTTTAGTTTTAGTTTTTTTATATATACATTATGCTACTTTTTTCCAAGCGAAATTAAAAATGCAGGGCTGTAATTTAAAACAACTATTTAATATAAATTGTTTATCACGACATTTGAACATTAGTCAAGTAAATCTATGGTTTGACCCCGGACAAATTGTAACAAAAGAAAATTTTATGCGAAAAGACTCAGACCACTGTTACTTAAGACATATCCAAAATTAGCCAAAATCAGCCCATGGGAACATTGGTATTTTGTCGTTTCCAATATCGCATATGACAAAATGTATTCAAATATAAAGCAGACTTGTGATACAACTATTTATAATGATTTTTCACGCTGATTCGAACTTGATATCAGTTTAACCAAAATTAATCTTCAAATAAATAAGGAAAAGAATCAGAAATTATATCTCTCAGATCTTTACTTATAGCCGTTTTCCTTTGGAGGTGGCGAAGTACTTACGAGTAGATGAAAACCCTAATCTAGTACTACCAACTGCACATGCTCTCATGTGCGAGTAGATACATTTTACATGGGAAAGCAGTTTAATGTGTTCCATTGAAAAAAGCTGGCAAAGTACTTGCAAGTACTTCGCCACCTCCAAAGGAAAACGCCTTATGAATAGGATCTCTAAATACAGTTTTTTTTTCATTTCATCAATTAAGTTTTTCTTTGTTTTTATGAGCAGGTACTAGGTTTGTCAAGTTATTTGTTTATATCTTGCAAATTAAAAGTCCGAGGACCATTTGGTTTTTTGTGTTTGACTAAAAATTAACAAAAGCATTGAATATTAAAGTCAAAAATAGTACTTAATAACATAAAATTTGTAAAAAAAAATCAGTTTGAAACATTTATTTTTATTATGTTTTCAAAATTTTGAGTTTGAAGATTAATTTTTCAAAAACTATTCACGTACAAAAATTAATTAAAAAAAAACATTAAAGAATGGATTTTTGGCTTAACAAAAAATTAAAGCATAATATTGTACGTAATGCCATTGGGTTTTAATATGGTTTTAAAAATGTAGGTACAATTTTGTATCACTAAGTTGGTTTAGGTCTTTGCTTACATCTTGAAAAATAAAAGTCCCAGAACCATTGGTCTTATGCGTTTGACTAAAAACGGACTAAATTGAATTTTAAAGACAAAAATGGTTCTTAATAACATAAAATTTTGAAACAAAAATAAGTTTGAACAATTTGTTTTTAATTATGTTTTCAAAATTTTGCGTTTGAAGGTTAATTTTTCAAAAAACTATGCTCTTAAACAACTTAATTTAAAAATAAAATTGAAGAATGTATTTCTGGCTTTACAAAAACCTATATCATGATATTATAAGTGTTGCCATTGTTTTTTAATAAGTTTTTTTATAATTTAAGTGATTTTTTTGTAAACTGCCCCTCCCACTCAAACGGGGGGCAGTAAGACCCCACTTTAAAATGACTTCTTTCTTTTTTCGGTACAACATACATTCTCTCATCATTAATTGTAACGTATGCGAAACGCCTTGCACATGCATAAATGCATTCAAATTTAACCTATTTCCCGGTGGTGGACTGTGGCTAATTTTGGATATGGCATGTGTTATTGAACCTAACTGCAAATGAATTTCTTTTGTTACAATTTGTCCGGGGTTAGCCCTATATTTTCCGTAGATCTACCTGACTACATAAATATAAGTAAGTTAAAACAGAAATTATATACAAAAATTATTTTATTTTTGTTTTCGAAAATTTTTTAGAAAAAGTGACGTACGACTTTTTGCAGTTTCAACGACGATATGAGCTGAGAACTGTGAATGTTCGTGAATTTTAATATTTCTTTCACATGAGTAGTCTGTTTGGTCGCCGACAGACGTGAATTACTAAGCCAGTAAAATGGGTCTTAACAAAAAAATGGATGTTAAATTCGAGCAAATATCTCATTCGCAGCTTTGTGGAATTCGTTCTGATGTTGTGGATTAAAAAAAACTTGGTTGACAGTTTGCAGATAATATCTTGTTGGTGGCGTAGAAAATATAAAAAATTTAAATTACATTTACAATTTAAACTAATCTAAGGCAGTTTTCTCTATTAAAAATTATAGGTAGGATCGTTTATTCACTTTGGCGAAGAGTTGAAATTTGTTGATATTTGCGCTTAGAATTGCCTAAACAAATTTATTCGAATTCGCAGGTCGCACCTCATGTGAAAGGCGGCTTAAAGGTTCTCCCAAACCAACGCGATACATTTGCCGACGACAGTCTTTTGTTGTTGTTTAGCGTGTATCTGTCATATTTCTTAACGCTGCGAATAACTCGTTATGATTTTGCTAATTATAAAGAAATTTCCCGTGCACGAAATTTCATATCAATGATTTAAAAAAAAAAACTGTCGCGGTCTGAAGTTCCATTTCGCTGTCGCAAGTGCCGTTAGCAAACGTAACGAAACTTTGTATTTCGGTTGTGTGCTTTGTTTTATTCTGTGCAACGTACGAAGTAGAACCTACATAAGAAATATTTCGTGTGCAAAATAATAAAAGTAGAAATTATATGAGTCAGGGAAAAATTATGTCAATTTTAAAATAATTAACTTGATTTGGAAATGTTATACCGTACCTTAGTGAACGCAAAACTCACGTTCGAGGAGCTCTCAACTGCACTGGAGGAAATCAAAGCGGTGATGAATTCACGTCCTCTAACACCAATGTCATCCGATCCCAGCGATTTAGAAGCCCTGACCCCTGGGCATTTTTTGATTGGTTCGTCATTGAAGGCTGTTCCAGAACCTATAGTCGAAGTTGAAAACATATCGTACCTTCAAAGATGGCGTTATATCCAGGCAGTAAAGTCGCACTTTTGGCAGCGTTGGACATTCGAGTACTTAACTGAGTTGCAGTCTCGCTCTAAATGGGCGAAAGATCAGCCTAATCTCAATATTAGAGCCATATGGTTATTGTACATGAAGAAAACATACCACCCCAACGATGGCTGCCTGGGAGAGTTGTCAATCCCATACAAGGAAAAGATGGATGCGTTCGAGTAGCAGATGTAAAGACGACAAAAGACACTATTCGTCGTCCAATTCGAAAGCTGGCTCTACTTCCGGTTTGAAAGGAGGTTTTTTCAAAGTGAGGGGAATGTTGGAGCGCATTATTTAACAATCAAATATTAAAAATAAAATGAATTTGAAAAATAATATTTAACAAACAAAATATATTTAACTTCTATCGAATTTTAGATCCCGTCACTATCTTATAAACATTTTAAAATATTTGAATTCCCGCCTTAATACCAAGGCTCGTCATATTTTTATTATTAAATTTAACATAGAAAAATAGAAACCGATGTTACATTAAAGCTAACTGAATAAAGAAAAATTATTTTTACAAGTCACGTTACACAAGAAAGGTCTTTTTTATTTTCGATACTCTGTTTTTTTCGTCGTTCTTTCGAATAATTGGATAATTATAAAACGTTGGTTATATAAAGAACGAAGTTTTAAAAAGAAATAGAATTATTCCTGAAAAACATAATCAAATTTTTCTATTTCACGATTTGCAAAAAAGCAAGTCGTCCAAGGATAACAATGTGAAAATTATATATAAGAAATCTTACAATCTTCTAACTGTATTTCCCAAAGAGGGGTTTATTTTAGTTATATTTTAATTTTCGTTTGTTACGGTTTTTAAGGTTTTTTATCAATATTTTCGTTTATAAACTTTTAATACATTTTTCTTAACAAATTATACGTTAAATATAGTAACAATTGAGTTTTATGAAAATCATAGACGGTAATCTCATTTTTTGTACTGTTTACTCGTTCATTTTGGGTATGTTCAAGTCTCCTCCAGGGGGTGTTCAAGTCTCCCGTAGGGGGCGGGAAACTTGAGCCGAAATACTTTCTTCAAACAATTTGCTCTGGGTTGAAACCGATGGCATATATTTGAAGCCAATTAAACTAGTTTCAAAATAGATAAGTGTAGCTTTATAGAGATGTATCTATCATGCGGCTGAGATAAATAGACAAGTTCTTATCAACAATTTTACAAAAAGTGGCTCAAGTCTCCCGCCTTCCCCCTATATGTTATCATGGTTTTACTTGAAAAAAATTGTGTGGATAAATTTTCACAAAGTTGCATTTAAATTGAATATTTTTTGGGGAAATGTTAAATAAAAAACAAAGAAACAAGACGGTTTTTTGGCATTATCTCGGAAATTTTGAGGTAATGTCAAAAAATGGCTAAGGTATAGATTTTTGCGTGATCTACAACTTTTCTATAGAGCACTTTTCATTTTGACGTCAACTTTATAGTACGAGAGCTAACAACGTCAAAAAGAAGTCATTTTAGTACGGCTAGTTTTTTGATATATGGTCTCTCTAACCCCCTAGATTCGCCAAAGGACCGTCTGGCTGTTGGGAGGTCAGAGGTTTTGCATTTTCCCGTAGACACGCCATTCATAACGGTAAAATGATTATTTTCGAAGTCATTTTAATACGGTTCATTTTTTGTTCACTGTTTTCTAATATAACCTTTTAGCAATCTAAATCCAGAAAGCCAGACATTTCTGCAGTTGCAAAACCCAAGCCAGACGCTTTTTGTATGTATAGATGTCCAAAAAACATAAAATCATCACTAAGAAAATAGAGATGGCGCCACAGCGGAAATAGCACTTTCCAAACATTTCAATTACGTTTACTCATAGATTTTAATTTAAATAACCAACAAAAGTGGAGCTCGGCCGCCATTTTGGTGGAGGCAAAAAAGAAAACAACAATAGAACTTTGTTTTGTGTGCTGTTTCTGTTTTGCGGAGGTGATTTTTTCTTTATTTGTTAATTTGTTTATTTATTAAAAGTAATTTTTGGGTGAGCAAGATTGCAGAAATATCAATATGCCTATTGCTCGTGTAGTGCTTATGGTTTCACACACAAAAACAAGAAAGTGTAGCGGGCTTATTTACTAAGCACTACTGAAACAAACCAAATATAAAATACTACATTTAATTCTTATTTATTAAATCCAGAAAAACATTTCTTTTTTCAATAAACGAAAGTTAAAAATAATTCATGTGCAGACACGTCTTTTCGTTTCCAGCTGCTAGACACTTTTCTTTTTGTTCGTTCATGTGTTTGGTCGTTAAAGTACAAAAAATCTTTATCTTGCCTGTCGCGCTCGTGAAGTAAAAACAGGAACTAAATTCTTTCTAATAATCCCTCGCGTTCGGCAGGCTAAACGATAGGCTATCCATAATCCAAAAAAATTTCAAATACCTTGAGTTGTTTTTGCATTAGCTGACGTCAGCTGTTTTTTTTACAAGGGATTACAACAACACAAACAAATCCGGATCGTTTAAGATACGCAGCCGAACGCGCCCATTCTCTCTGATAATTCTCTCTAATAATTCTCCTCACTTCCAGCTGATTGTGTGTCGTCAACCACCAAAAAAAGAATGATATTTCTGCCATCTTTATTTTGAAAAATGACAATACATTATGTATGCAATTAAAGCCAACAATTTTAGCTCTCTTTTTATACCAAAAAAGAACATTTAGCCTAGTTTACAGTTCCCGTGCGCAAAAAAAATCTATGCAAATATTCTCGCATGTCAAAAATAATTGAGGTGAAATGTAAAATTAATTGTTTGCATGATTGGTTTACAGTTTCATGCAAAAAAAAAAAACTATGCTGTCATGGAATGTCATGCAAATCAATGGACCGGCAATTGATTTGCATGCAAAAAAAGTGTGGTGAATAAAATATTTTTTTTTGATGGTTGGTTTATTCCTAAAAAAAAAAAAAATATTCACCTCAAGGCATTATTTGCAGGCAAATGGTTTTCGCATCCAAAAATAATTATTTTCCATTTTTAGGCCTATAGTTTGTTAATTAAGGGTTAATTAATGACTCAATGGGTGATTTAGGACAAGGCAAACGTTTTTCGCCTTGAATATTATTCAACTTGGTGCGCAGAATAGGTGGAAAATCGTTTTGAAAATTTTGATTTTTTTTTTCGCATGGGAACTGTAAACTATGCTTTTAGCCTAGTTTACAGTTCCCGTGCGCAAAAAAAAATCTATGCAAATATTCTCGCATGTCAAAAATAATTGAGGTGAAATGTAAAATTAATTGTTTGCATGATTGGTTTACAGTTTTCATGCAAAAAAAAAAAAACAATGCTGTCATGGAATGTCATGCAAAACAATGGACCGGCAATTGATTTGCATGCGAAAAAAAAGTGTGGTGAATAAAATATTTTTTTTTTGATGGGCGGTTTATACTTCCGAAAAAAAAAATATATTCACCTCAAGGCATTATTTGCATGCAAATGGTTTTCGCATCCAAAAATAATTATTTTCCATTTTTAGGCCTATAGTTTGTCAATTAAGGGTAAATTAATGACTCAATGGGTGGTTTAGGCCAAAGCAAACGTTTTTCGCCTTGAATATTATTCAACTTGGTGCGCAGAATAGGTGGAAAATCGTTTTAAAAATTTTGATTTTTTTTTCGCATCGGAACTGTAAACTATGCTTTTGATACTAAACTCATTTTCTTTCCTCTTTTTACATTCCAAGATAAAAGCAGCTATTTGAGGAAAACATTGAAACATTTGCCTCCAGCAAAATAGTGGCAAAAGAATAGTTTACAGTTCCGATGCGAAAAAAATATCAACATTTTCAAAACGATTTTCCACCTATTCTGTGCACCGAGTTGAGTAATATTCAAGGCGAAAAACGTTTGCCTTGGCCTAGGCCACCCATTGAGTCAATAATTTACCCTTAATTAATAAACTTTAGGCCTAAAAATGGAAAATAATTATTTTTGGATGCGAAAACCATTTGCATGCAAATAATGCCTTGAGGTGAATATATGTATATTTTTTTTTTTTTTTAACTGTAAACCGACCATCAAAAAAAAATATTTTATTCACCACACTTTTTTTCTCATGCAAAACAATTGTTTTTGACATGCGGGAATATTTGCATAGATTTTTTTTTGCGCACGGGAACTATAAACTAGGCTAAGGCTTCAGTTTTTCTCTGTACAAAAGATCATATGTTGGTCATCTAGATAATTATTAATGTCGTCTTTGATTGGATTTTGAAATTGTTCCATCCCTATCGAATATGGAAAACATTCTACTCCAAGCTTTCCATATTTGATAGGAATGGAACAATTCCAAACTCCAATGATGATAGCCCCAAAACGGAAATTGCCCTCAGCTTACCCCCGGAGTTAAGGCCGTGTGCCAATTGCGTTAAAATTGTGGTAAAATTTGATCCCAGTTAAATGTTATCCCTTTTTATGGGGGTGAGTAAAGTTTAAGGTTTTTGCTGTGTCAATTGGATTAAATTGGATTTTTTTTTTAACATTCACTTCCCATTTGTTTTGTTGTTGCATTTTTTTTCAGTAATGATAGTTCGCAAACAATTCAGTTTGCAAAATGAATGAATCATCTGAAAAAGTATTTTCAATAAATATTATTGATTCTTTTGCATAATCAAGGATTTATTCAAACTTCTTCTTGAGTGCATACTTAGGCCGTGTGCCAATTGCGTTAAAATCCTGGTTAAATTTGATCCCATGGCTAAATTTTGACATTACTGAGGTGAATATAGACGTCAAAATTTAACCTGCTCAGGAGCTCGTTAAAATTTTAGCCGGTTGTTAATTTAGCCATGGGATCAAATTTAACCAGGATTTTAACGCAATTGGCACACGGCCTAACTCACCAAATTAGGTGAATTAACTCAGAGCTAAATTAGAATTTAAATTGACTGAAAAACACGTTTCTGGAGTAAATTATTAATGTGGTTCCACGGGTTGAAAGTAAAATAAATGGAGAGGGATACGTAATTGAATTATTTACCTAAATGTATTTGTTTTGGGGATGGAGTAAAATTTTGGGAGTGAAATTTTGGATTTGTGGATACTTTAATAAAACAACCATGAATTTTATATGCTTAGATTGCTAAAAGATATTCGGCCCTATCGAGGTAACGGTCGGAGCGGAATTTTCTCCGATTTCCTACGATTCGGAGACATTTTGCTTCGAGGTAGTTCTCCGATCTGCTGATCGGAAATTCTCTCCGACGAAATCCAACGCATGCTATTTGTATCAGATGTAGTACTTCTAATGGTTTTATTTTTAACGGATACAAACACAATTTTTTCCGAAGTCCTCCGACAAGTTCTTGTTGCGGAAAGCGTTTTCTTAAAAAAAAAATTTATTAAAATGTAAGTAATAAAGAAATAAACTTTATTTTTTTTGTTTAAGGCCGAACGAAAAATAACTCCCCAGCAATATGAGCGGATGGTGAATCTGCTCAGCGGATATCCCGATATTGCTCAAAATTATACAAAAAGGACACCAGAAGTTGTGGCTGTGTTTTGGGAAGCTCTGGCCAGTCAGCTAAATTTATTGGGACCAAAACAAAGGGATGTTGGTGGATGGAAAAAAGTACGTTCGTGATCTTTTGTTTTGTGTATTGATCCATTTCCATTGTGATTAATATTCACACTTCATATATTTTCTTTATTTCGTCTCTTAGCTCGTTGGATTCGGCGTCCAAAAATAATGCTACACTATCCATTTCTTGTTATTGCTTATTTTAAGTTAAATAAATAAATAATTTGTGTTTCAAAAGTTTTTTTTTCAATTTATTCTTCTTTTGACACTTCAAACGGAAACAAAACACATATGTTTGGAAATAGGGAGGGGACCTTATTCGATAGTTTGATTTAAAAATCGGTGCATCTAATTACATTTCTTAAAATCACTTGCGCATTATAGTTGAAAAAATTACTGTTTATAAACAATAAATTACACTCACCGATTTTTCATGGTTTAAGACGCTTATGGTGTTTATTTAATAAAAAAATATCGAAAATTTATCGCATTTTCGATATATCTGTTAATTTGTACATCTCTGCCTGGAATTTATATCCGTCGCAATGCGTTGTCGCATTTCTGTAAAATTTCTTCCGATGAAAGCTACTTCGTACCGAAATTGAATTTCCGACAAGGGATGCGTTGCGGAGAGAGTTCCGCTCCGACCGACGCACGTGCGTCGATTGTATGGAGATGGTGGCCAAAAATCAATTTTCCAAAACTAAGTTGACTTTGCAAAAAAATTGTTGTAAATGTAATAAAAAATAATTTTCTAAAATCTAATGAAATTTTCACGCCCCCTGCCACGCCCACTTTTGAAAATGGTTTATATCTTTAGAATGGCTAGCACGATTTGAATAAAATTTAGAGAATTTGACTTTCTAGGTGAGTTCAAAAACAAAAAAATAGTGTGGACCCTATCCGCCCACTGCCACGCCCACTTTTTTAAATTGTTTACTTCTAATAATAGTCTAGTCATAGCAATAGCCAGGAGGGGGGCTTAAAGGTCCCCTTTTGTAATTTTTCGGGAATACTTTGAAAACTAAGCGTTTGAGTGGAAAAGTGTACACTACAAAATGAAAGAATAATAAATTTCCTACAAAAAAGATCTTCTTCATATTTTCGGTAGGAGCAAGGTTAAGAAAGATACGGGGAGTAAAAAAATTCAAGAAATTGAAAAACAATGTTACCTATCGTCTTACAACATCTATGGTTTTTGATCAATTAAACCAGAAATGGAAAAGTACGTATATATTGATTCATGGTAATTTCAGTAACGTCATGAGAGCAAGTTTTAGTGTACAGAAGCTGGTTGTGTTAAAATGTCCTTATTTATTTTTTTTTGATTCAGTGTTTATTTTTATATGAGAAAGACTGTTTCTTCAAAGGTAAGAAGGACATAGAATATTTCCAAGTTAGAGGCCAATACTTTATGAAAGCATTTTTGGACATATCCTAAGAAATAAATTCTTTAGAAGGGGAGGTGTATTTCCCTTTCCTTTCTATAAGGGGGGACAAATTCCCTAAACATTGACTGAAAATAGAAAAACAGCTATTTCAAAACAATGGAAATATTTACAATATTGTGCTATATCTTTTTTGAAAGCTTAAAACAGATTCTTTTGTTATATAGTTAACAATTTTTGAAAAATTCCTTTGAAAGCTCAAAATAAATTAAAAAAATTAATTATTTTTTCAAATGATTTTTCATTTTTTATTTTACACTATAAAGTAGTAAATGGTCTTCTATCATTCAATCTTCAAATACCTCACAAATACATGATTTTAAAATAATATTTTTTAGATAAATTCTGACAACACAAATAAATAAGACCAAAAAATAGAAATTTGTGCACAAAAATGAACAATTCTAATTTAAAAATCAAAAATCGGATCTATTTTCAAAATCTTCAATGGTAGAATTTAGCTCTTCAGTAGAGTTAGATTCTAAAAGCTCACAAACTCTACGTTTTTTGGTTTTCTGAGATAAATCAGAAAATGCTTTTAGCGGTCTTCCACGGCTAGTACTTAGTTTTTCACAAGATATTGCATTTTCTAGAAAATTGAGAATGCTTTTTGGAAGAATAAAAGGAGTTTTTAACCAGACTCCGTGGCGTCTCGCAAAAAGAGCGTGGTTTCGTGTACATGCTTTCCACCTACGTTCCAAATTGTCAAAAAGTCTCATTTTTTCCGCCAAATCACTCTTAGTTGTACCAGGACATTTTTTTATTTTCAATTCATTTAATACAAATTGAATAACGCCTTCTATTTTAGATTTTTTATCGAAAGAAATCCATTTTTCGAAATTTTTTTCATTTTTAATGGTTTGACCTTGTCCTACAAAAAGTCAAATATTTTGAAGGTTACCAAGAAGTAGCAAGAAAAGTTAACATTTTCTTAGAGCACAATAACAATAACAGAACATAATGGCATAAAAGATTTTGCTGCCATTTGCTAACATTTTTTTTAAAGCTTAAGTTTCTACAATTTGTAAGCCTTAAAAAAGAGCATTTTTTCAAAAAATCACCAAAATTCACATAAACAAGAAAAAAATAAAACAACAACTCATACAAGTACTCAATGTATCCATTTTCAATATTTAAATAAGAAAAATTATAAAAGCAAAATAATTTTCTCACACGAGCTTAACTTGTTCGCACAAAATTTCAACCTTTAATTACACTGCAGCTTAAATTACCTCAATTTCTAACGAAAGTCCCGCTAATCCCCTAAAAAGAGAAAAACAAAAAACAAAACAAAAACAAATTTAAGTACTCCAAGATGTTCCAGAACAGGCTTAGAGCTAAAAACAAAGAAATTGCATTTTTATTTTTTTTATTTTTGTCCACAAGTCGACGCACTGTGCGACGGTTACCTCGATAGGGCCGATTAACCATATTAAATTTTTATTTCTGCTAAAATTCTTTAATATTTTTCTTGGTAATTTAAAATTTTTCTGACAATCCTTCAAATTCATACATTCAAAATGTGCCTTGGGGAATCTAAAAAAAAAAAATAATTTTAAAATATTTATGAAACTCCATTTATCGCAAGTGCAGACTCTTTTTCATCAATTGATGTGTTTTGTTTCCGTTTGAAGTGTCAAAAAAAGAATAAATTGAAAAAAAAACTTTTGAAACACAAATTATTTATTTATTTAACTTAAAACAAGCTGTTTATCACTTAATTATTATTATTATTTTTAATATAAATTAATTACAATATAAATAAATTGAATGTAATTAAAAATCATATTGTGAACTAGCCACACTAAAATATCGAATTGAATTAAATTGAATTGTATTGCATATTTAATGTGACACCTAATGTCAAATTAAAAGTAAATAACCAATTAGGTAATGATTTAACCTTCCTAATTTAAAAAGGTCATTCTATCTAGAATTTTCGACACGACACAAATAAACTGCGAATTTATAACGTAAAAAAGGTTTTGAGTTTTTATTTCAATTTTTGGAAGTAATTAGACTGGAAATCAATTTTAAATTTAACTGGCTAAAAAACATTGGTCCTTCGAAGCCATTAAACAAATTCAAATATAAAAAAAAAGGGTGTGTGAATTTGCTTTTTTCTATTAATTAATTATTTAACATATACATAAAGACATTTTAATTTTGATCTATTAATAAACTATTGTGCAATAAAATTGCATAAAAAGATATAAATTGCAATACAGTGATTAAATTATAATCATAAAGAACATTTTTGTGCTGTGCAAATTTCGGGGCTCCCGCGACGCGTAATAAAACCCAACACAACTCTACACCATTCATCGAAGGCACACAAAGTAAGTCCTCATTTTTTTTAAAGTATTTTTTTTTGCTCTTTTTTTTTTATTACATCTGATAAATAACAAAAGTCCATTATGTCGTTTGGGGAGCTGCAAAAAGAAGTTTTGGCGCAGTTAGAGCGCGACTATACAAATTTTAAGAAGACAGGCCAGGCTCGTCGTACGAGTAACTATTTGAAAACTCGTATAGAGCTTCTTGAAGCAAACCTAGAAAATGCCAAACGATATCACGAGGAAGTCGTTAGCGGGGGGAAGCTCGAAGAGACGTTTAAAAAAGAAGATATGGTAGCCGTGTTTGATCAAATACGAGACGTTTATCTCGATTATAGGAGTGATTTGATGGATGCTTTAGACAAAATAACTCTGTCTACTCCACTTACTCCTACAGTGATAGCAGCTCCCACAGCAGGCGTTCCAGCACCAACACAACCAAACGTCCTCAAGCTTCCTCCAATTAAACCCCCAACTTTCTCGGGGTCGTATACATCGTGGCGTTCTTACCACGACATTTTCACGTCACTTGTGCATAATAATGCTGCCCTGAACGAGATTCAAAAAATGCATTTTCTGAAGGAGAGTTTGACTGGTGATGCCGAACGTCTTTTACATCATTTAGATCTTAGTTCTGGGAATTATGCGAAGGCATGGGATTTGCTAAAGGAAAGGTATGATCACAAGCGAGTTTTGGTAAATTCCTATCTTAAAGTCTTTTTTGGTCAACCTGTACACAGTAAGGAATCTGCCGAAGCCCTTAAGAGCTTATTAGACACTACAATTGAGGTAGTTCATGCCCTAGAGAATTTAGGATTACCAGTGAAAGATTGGGACACAATCCTAATTTACATTCTTTTTCAAAAATTGTCCGCCAAAACCCAACAGCTATGGGAAGAAAAGCTCGGTAACGACAAAGAACTGCCAACTTTTTCCGATTTTCTTAATCCCGGTTTAGGACATTAGAAGCAATTGTGCAACAAGGAAGTTGCCCCACACAATCCATGCCAAGTACAAAACCGCCAGCCACAGCGAATACATTTCATGCTAAGACCCAAAACCAACAGGTCAAAACACAATATCAATGTCAAATTTGCAAAAAGGGGCAACACTCATTGATGAAATGTTATAGGTTTTTAAACATGGATGCAGCCCAAAAACAACAAGCTGTCCAGCAAGCTGGAGTGTGTGAAAACTGTCTTGCTTACAGCCACAAAACACGTTTTTGCTTAAGTAATCGTTCCTGTTACTTTTGTAACCAGAAACATCACTCTCTGTTGCACAACAATTTACACACACACAATGCAAATTCCAATCCTAATAATATCACAATTTCACAAAATTCAGGCTCAATTGCAAACAACTCAACACATTTTCAACAACAAAGCAGTTCACATCCTGGAAACCAACAGGTAGCCGTGAATCCAAACGCTCCTGCTTTTCAGTCAATGGGCGAAAATGCACCTGGTTGCAGTACCCGAAACAATTTTTATGCATCTCAAGTCCATGATACGCAAATTTTGCTAGCCACTGCGATTGTCAGTGTTAAATCTGAATGTGGAAGAATTTTAGATTTCCGAGCACTTATCGACCCAGGCTCAGATGCCACTTTTATTTCTGAGTCAGCAGCAAGGCTTTTAAATCTTACCCGACACAAAACACAAGTTAATGTATCAGGGCTGGGGAAGGTCAGCAGTGGCACCAGTCAAAGTTACGTCGACATTATGTTTACATCCAAACATTCGACGTTTGAAGGCGCAACCAAAGCCTTTATTTTTAAGTCGCTGACTGGCCTTCTTCCGACCCACAAAATGGTACCACACAATTATGCCCATTTGGCTAATTTACAATTAGCAGATCCTCAGTTCTATGTTCCTGCTCCCATCGACATACTTTTTGGCTCAGATGTTTATCCGGACATTGTACTACCGGAAATTATTCGCAGTGAGCAAGAAGTCGCTCCCATTGCACAAAACACCCAATTGGGATGGATCATTTTGGGTAGGATTCCTGAGGTTATTCCAAAGACTATCCAAAGTTTTTTCCAACACGTTGATCTCGATACACAAATTCGAAAATTTTGGGAGATTGAAGAAACTCCTTTCGTTATTCAACCTTCAGAAGAAGATATCGCCTGCGAAAAGTATTTTTCTGAAACAACCAAACGATTATCAGATGGACGTTACGAGGTGAATCTTCCATTTAAAGAAGGATTTCATCCCGAACTAGGATCCAGCAAAGAAAATGCGATTCGGCGTTTTTCATCTCTAGAACGACGTCTTGAAAGGGACCCAAAACTGCAAGAAAGTTACAGTAAATGCATCATGGAATACCTTAGTTTGCATCACATGGAAGAAGTAGATGAAAACGACCCAATTTTGAAAACCCATTTTCACTATTTTCTTCCCCATCATGCGGTGTTTAAAGAATCGAGCTCCACCACAAAATTAAGAGTCGTTTTTGACGCAGCCTCAAAAACATATGATGGCACATCGTTGAATCAACACCTGATGACAGGTCCTAAGCTTCAAAAAAATATCGTGGATATAATTTTAAAATGGCGAGCATATAAATTTACAATAACAGCTGATATCGAGAAGATGTATCGCCAAATATTTGTACAAGAATTGGATCGATATTACCAACTTATTCTTTGGCGAGAAAATCCAAAGCAACCCATCAAATTGTTCAAACTTAAGACCGTTACTTTTGGTACGGCTTGTGCACCTTATTTGGCCATTCGTGTTTTACACAAGGTGGCTGAAGATGAAGCTGAAAAATATCCAATAGGAGCTCTCGCTATCAAGCAAGAGATGTACGTAGATGATTTCATCAGCGGAGGAGATTCTATAGAGGATACTCGAATAAAACGCGATCAGACCCGTCAACTCCTGGCATCTGCTGGACTGAAACTTCGAAAGTGGACGTCAAATTCTAAATATCTCTACAAGATTTGCCAAAAAATGATTGTGAGATCAGTTTTGAACTTCCTTTTGGAACAGCTGATCATGTCAAAACTCTAGGGATAAGTTGGCAACCCGAAGAAGACACCTTTTCGTTCAAAAACCTTCAAGATGACACCGAAGAAGTAACCAAAAGGACGATGCTATCAGCAATTGCAAAACTTTTTGATCCACTCGGCTGGATTGCACCTTGTGTGATCAAAGCCAAAATAATGATGCAAAGACTTTGGTGCAGAGGAACTGACTGGGATGAACCACTCCCATCAGATCTGAAAGAAGAATGGCAAAATTTTCGGAGAGAACTGCCTTCGATACAACACATTAAAATCCCAAGATGGATTAGAACACACAAAACACAAAAATCGGTGGAATTTCACGGCTTTAGCGACGCGTCGGAGAAAGCTTATGGAGCAGTTGTCTTCATACGTGTCCTTGATAATACCGGAAATATCCACATGCATATATTAATATCAAAAACAAAAGTTGCTCCATTGAAAACAGTCAGTTTACCACGATTGGAACTTTGTGGAGCTGCACTCTTGGCAGCACTATTGAAATATACAAAAGAAGTTCTGGATGTCCCGAACGCGAATTTATACGCCTGGTCAGACTCAATGATCGCATTGGCCTGGATCAAAGCACAACCTTCCAAATGGACCACATTTGTCAGTAACAGGGTTGCAGAGAACCAACGATTAACGAGCTGCGAGATTTGGAAACACATTCCAACCGACCATAATCCAGCAGATTTAGCATCTAGGGGCGTTTCACCTTCAGCGTTAGGAGCACAAGATCTTTGGTGGATAGGGCCTTCATTTTTGCGGGAAAAGTGGCAATTTGAAATACCCGAACAACCATCAACTCTCGACACCGAAATTGAAAAGCGAGCGGAGAAGAAGCAATGCCTTATAGCCAACTCTGATGAAGCAGATGATGACATTAACAAATGTATATTAAGATGTTCGCGACTATCAAAGGTTATCAGGGCAATTGCTTTCTGTTTTCGTTTTAAATGGAATGGCCTTGCAAAAAGGCGAAAAACAACAAAGATTTCAGGAGACTTGAATCCTGAAGAACTACAAGAAGCAGCCTTATTAATACATAAAGCAGTACAAAGGCTCATGTTCACTGAAGAATTGAATGAATTTGAGAATGAAAATACAATTCCCAAATCTTTATTATCACTTAATGCTTTCATTGATGGTAAGGGCAGGCACGAGGCGTGACTTTTTTAGTAGCGGAAGCACTTAACATAAAACCAAAAAGTAAAGACTTATTTTTTAAGATCACATTTGTTTGTTTTTTTAGTTCTTCTTAATCATTATTTTATACCTACATAAAATAATTAAATTACTAAAATTAATTGATTCTATGCGAACAGAACCAAACATTTTTAATGACACCATTGCACTTAAATATGAACCGTACTCTTTTCCATGCCTTTTGTCGGCTTTTGAAAAATTGTTCATATCATTTGAACATCCTGTTAGTCACGAAAAAATTTTATATGATTGCATCGAAAAATGCCTAGTACACCGCTATGTAACGCTGTTTATAATTACATAAGATTTCGGTCTCCCACCATCTATTATATTTTTTTTTCATCAAACGATCTAGCTGAAAATGATTTATCGAAAATACTTTCTATAGCGCAGTTACAGGAATTCATATTTATTCCCAAAAAGAATATAACAATAGAAAACAGGTGGATTGCTTATATCGCACACGGCCACGAAACTAATTAAAAAACTACAACCTTAAATCGGCTCTTTTTTTATACCCTATCCCCACTCACACAAAAAATATCTTCCTTCTTCTATGAAATTTAACTCATTATCAGTTTGAGACAATACGCAACTCAATAAATACATCTTTGTTTTTCTCTCTATCTCTAGTTTTGTTTCATGAATAATATTCAGAATGCATTCACTCAACTCATTCTTCATACGTTGGTCAAATGGCGAGAAACAAAAAAAAATTACTTTGACTTTGTGTTGGGATCTAAGCTAAGTATGCGAAATAATGGAATGCCTAGCAGTTGTGCATTCTAGTTTTTTATGAAGCAATTTAGTGTGAGCCTGTGAGCATTATATGAATAGTGGTGGGTTATGTTGTATTCTCAATTTGGTTGGAGTTGGAGTAGTAGGGTATTTTGAAATTGATTTAAGAAAGAAAGCGACAGTAAAGAATGCATATCTGTTACGCATTCTATAGTAATTTTGGTAAAAGATGATAATGTTCTCACAATGATGTTGGAATTTAATTCACAGAATGAAGATTTCATTATGTGTACCTAGTAGAAAATAAAGGTAGATAGGTATAGGTATTATAACGGGAAAATGAATACGATTTGCAAGTTCGAATTTAATTCTTTGCTCCTACGATTTTTTTAATTTGTTCAACGGAAGCACTCATTCCACTCATTATATGGACGCTTCGTCCCTGGGTAAGGGGTTACTTCGTGTGGGTGGTCGATTGCAGAACACACTACTCTCATATAACCAACAGCATCCGATCATTTTGAAACCCAATTACCACTTCTCAGAACTTGTGATGCGAGATGCTCACAACAAGACCCTACACGGAGGAAATCAGCAGACTACGGCTTTCATTCGTATGTCATACTGGATAACAAGCATTAAACAACATGTAAAAAAATATATATATAGATGCTCAATATGTTTTAGACATAAGAAAAAGAACTTACAACAGCTCATGGGAAGTCTGCCAGCACCACGAGTACGAATGTCCAGACCATTCACCCATACTGGAGTTGATTACGCTGGCCCTATAGAAATTAAGGCATGGAAAGGAAGAGGAGCAAAAACCTTCAAAGGATACTTCGCCATTTTTATTTGCCTGTCTACTAAGGCAATCCACCTGGAGACAGTGTCAGACTTGACAACACAGGCATTCCTAGCAGCTCTTCGTCGCTTCACCTCACGCCGAGGCATTTGTGCACAGATTTATAGTGACTGCGGCACGAACTTTGTGGGAGCTAATCGTGAATTAGCTCGCATGCTTGAAGAATCAAAGCACGATTGGAATGAGATCGCAGGTACTCTAGCTAATTACGGAACAAACTGGAATTTTATTCCTCCAGCTTCTCCTCACTTTGGTGGTCTTTGGGAAGCTGGTGTGAAATCAGTTAAACATCATCTAAAACGAACCATCCGAGATGAGAGGTTAACTTTTGAGGAACTCTACACACTTCTCACACAGATAGAAGCCTGTTTGAATTCCCGGCCTCTATGTCCTCTATCGGATAACATCGATGACCTAGACGTTTTAACACCAGGACACTTCTTAATTGGCGAACCCTTACTTAGCATTCCTCAAAATGGCAAAAATCTAGAAAACGTGAGCTACCTAGACAGATGGACAAGGACTCAAGCCTTCGTCAACGCATTCTGGCGAAAATGGAACGGAGAATACCTTTCACGATTACAACAACGGCCTAAATGGACAAAAAAGGAAGCCGAACCTAAAGTTGGAAGCCTTGTTTTAATCAAGGATGAAAGACTTCCACCATCCCAATGGGCACTAGCCAGAATTACCGACACACATCCGGGAGCTGACGGACTAGTCCGAGTTGTATTCCTAAAAACAAAATCTGGAATTATGAAACGGCCTATCACAAAAATCTGCTACCTGCCGTGTAATGAATCGACCGATGAAAGCACCCTAATTTAAAAATAAATATATCAAACAAAATAGTATGCAAGGAAACAACATTTTCTTTCAAAAATATTAAAAAAAAAATAATAATCTAAAACCCTACACAACACGACACAACACATTAAAATCACATCATACAGTCCACTCAAAACACCTAAAACAAAATCACTCAAAACCATAAAAAAATATATATCCAAAGTTTCAAAACAAAAAAAAATAATTTAAAAACTCTTTATAATATTATTGAATATATATATATATAATTTATTAATTAAAAGTAATTATTATAAACACAACACAATGAATTCAATAAATAAATATAAATAAATTTAAAATTTAATTGAATCATCAAAATTCAACAAATAATTTTAAATCCCATCGGCAATTTCAGCGGTAAATCCCGTCGGCAAATCCATCGGCAAATCCCCGTCGGCAAGAAGACAGCATCATCATTCAATCGCCGACGACTTTTCATTATTTAGATGGAAACTTATACAATTTTACACAACACTTTTAAAATTATTTTTACACAACACAATTAAAATTTCATTAAATTATTAATTATTTATTCACAAAACTTCATGTAAAATTCACAACACAATACAATGGAGAATTATAAAAAAAAAAATCCTCATCAGTAAAAATTAAATTACGGCACTAAACTCTGAACCTAATTAATTAATTAATGAAATTTTATTAAATAAAATCAAAATAAAATCAATCTAATTCAAAACAAATTCAAACAAAAAAACCCGATGTGACGTCATCAAATTTTGGCCAACATCGGTAACCATTTGCAATTATTTCGCAATGCAAAATAATACACACACTCACACAAACATTCAATATGCGAAATCGAAATCGTTAAAAATACGCGTACCGAAACCGAAACTCAAGCACACGCACACATACATACACACAAGATAATTAAAAAAAAAGAGCATGAAATTTGACATATTAAAAACAAAAAATAAATTGATTGAAAATTAAAATCAAAATCAAAAAAATTTTAAATCAAATAAAATAAATAATTTATATAAATAAATAAATAAAAACAAAACACCAAATCCATATCCAATCCGCGCTATATGCAGATTCATCAGCTACGTCACCGTGCGTCGTCGGCAGCATCATCAACAGGAGCAGCAGCAGCATCAACAGCAACCACAACACAACACTCAATCACTACACTGGAATTTTTATTCTTCATTATTAATATTATTATTTCAATATAATGACTGGCAACCGCACTACCAGTTCATAATAATAAATTATTAATCAATTAATAATAATATTTTTTTTAATTAAGCACTCACACGCCCGACACGAAAACAAATTAAAAAAAAAACTTACACACAACTTTTGCACGATCGACCGCGACCCGACATCAATGAAAATCGATTTACGTTTGAAGATGATCTCCATTTCTCCATTCTCAAATATACCACGGCGAATTCAACAGTTGCATTTGTAAAAAAAACAACAACAAAACATCACCAAGTAACCTTGAATGGGCAACGGTTGTAAAAGCTCTTTAATACAGAGCACTATGAGTGCAGGTGTTATGCACTAACATAAACTGTTATTGTTTTGTTGTTAACCTTGAACTTGTTTGAGCCATTTCACACATAGCCGGCAACCGGGTACCCGGTACCGGCTAACCGGTCGTTGAGTTAAAGATCTTATGGAAGCTTTCACACGTCCCGGAACCGGTTAGCCGGCAGCCGGCAGAAGAAATGCTGCCGGCTTCGCTCACTGCAATTGCCGGCTGCCGGGACCGGTTAACCGGTTCTCAAATCAGCAGTGGATACAGAATATCAAATTGCGCTTTCACACATGCCCGGTAGCCGGCTAGCCGATTTTTAGTTATTGTGTGCTGTTGAGTGAACAAGTTCGGTTTCGTTGTGCTCTCGTGCTCTGCATAGCATTGTATTACTTAATTAATTGATTTAAAATTTGAAGTTATTTAATTCAAAATGAATGTTGATATCGATCAACTGATTGGTTTGGTTGAGGCAAGGCCCGTGATTTGGGATAAGACATTGAACGAGTAAAAAGACCGCAATGCAACCGGAAATGCCCCCCTCAATGATTTTTTTACACAATGTAGAATGTCGTGTCGGTTTTATTTAAAGACTTTAGTCTCGAAGATCCAATCAGTAAAACGGGAGTTATGATTTTTTAAAGCCAATTATATCAAATTCTTCCGATCCAGATAACGGGTCTTCCACACTGGTGGATGGTCGTAGGCAATGGTCCAAGCTGGTTATTCCAATACAAGCTTTTGGTATTTCGATCAATTTAAAATCCAGATTGTGGCACTTCTATAGCACGTATAGGATTATAAAAGAGGTATCTAAATAACGGTAATTTTATTGATATGTGAAATAAGAAAAACTAAATTAATCCATACATGCACTGAAGAGATATGAGTTCTTATGTGAAAGCGCTCAAATATTGCCGTTAACTCCGTTCAACGGTACTCTGGGATTCTAATTTTTTGTATCTATATTTAAATTTATAATTTCTATCATCTATCAAAATTTCAGCATTTTAACCCTACCCCTTAAAAAGATATAAATCAAATACTACCCAAATTCAAACAAAAATAAAAAAATCACATTATACTGCCGGCTGCCGGGTGTGGGTGAAAGCATACTCATTTGTTGAGAAACCGGGTAACCGATACCGGCTAACCGGCTGCCGGGCATGTGTGAAATGGGCCTTTGTCTTATTTTATGTTCTGTTAATAACTTTTTTTTCTCTTGCATGTTCTTACCAAAGAAAGCTACCGACAATTTTGGAAGTACATATACATACATACTTATGCATCGAGCAAAAACATATGCCAGGGTCGGATCATTACATGCACATCAGGGCGCCAATTTGCGAACTTTGTTCACCGGGGCGGAGAATGTTTATCACTTAATTATATTTATTATTTTTAATATAAATTAATTACAATATAAATAAATTGAATGTAATTAAAAATCATATTGTGAACTAGCCACACTGAAATATCGAATTGAATTAAATTGAATTGTATTGCATATTTAATGTGACACCTAATGTCAAATTAAAAGTAAATAACCAATTAGGTAATGATTTAACCTTCCTAATTTAAAAAGGTCATTCTATCTAGAATTTTCGACACGACACTGCGAATTTATAACGTAAAAAAGGTTTTGAGTTTTTATTTCAATTTTTGGAAGTAATTAGATTGGAAATCAATTTTAAATTTAACTGGCTAAAAAACACAAGCAATAATAACAAGAAATGGATAGTGTAGCATTATTTTTGGACGCCGAATCCAACGAGCTAAGGGCACGAAATAAAGAAAATAGGAGAAAATTGCGAAAAGAGTGCCACTCCAAACCTTTAAAAATATATGAAGTATGAATATTAATCACAATGGAAATGGATCAATGCACAAAATAAAAGATCACGAACGAACTTTTTTCCATCCACCAACATCCCTTTGTTTTGGTCCCAATAAATTTAGCTGCATGGCCAGACCTTCCCAAAACACAGCCACAACTTCTGGTGTCCTTTTTGCATAATTTTGAGCAATATCGGGATATCCGCTGAGCAGATTCACCATCCGCTCATATTGCTGGGGAGTTATTTTTCGTTCGGCCTAAAACAAAAAGTCCACAAGTCAACGTAAATAAAATTTATTTCTTTTTTCATTTTAAGAATTTATTGGAATCAACATTTGGTCCTTCAAGTCGGATAAACTCGAATTATTAATTATACTGTGA
Organism: Dasysyrphus tricinctus; assembly: GCA_963921185.1. Lineage (NCBI taxonomy): Eukaryota > Metazoa > Arthropoda > Insecta > Diptera > Syrphidae > Dasysyrphus > Dasysyrphus tricinctus. Next base: position 201,896,665 of record OY992530.1, on the reverse strand, counting down.
TAAACATTTAATTGAGCTGTGATATAAATAATAAGTGAGTGTTGGATTAACATCGTCTTTTTGGAGTGCCGTCATCGTTGGAGTTTTCCTGTTTTTTGTATCCTGTACACCACCTATAGTTGGCCAGCAGAACATCAATCATCTGTCCAGAGGAGCACCTACAACAAATTGTAAAGATAAATGTGAGTAAAATTATACAAAATTAACATTGAAGTGCATAAACCGACACATACGTTTTTCTTTACGTCGATTGGAACGTTCATCACATTGGAGGATTGTGTCCAGTTATTGCCGCTATTGAGTGCCGTTGATTAGCTGTCGTCCTGTGCTATTACTTCAGTGTCCAGTTATTGCCGCTATTGAGTGCCGTTGAATAGCTGTCGTCCTGTGCTGTTACTTCGAACAGTTAATGTTGCAGTCATCTGTACCTAAGTGTTTTTTGTGGAGTCGCAGTACCTGAAACCTGAAACGACAAATAAATTAATCAAGGAGATCAAAGTGAGTGCAATAATTTTATTAAACTATATTTATACACATACCTATATTGAGTGCAATTCAGAACAATGAGTGAGTCATCGACATTTAAGATTTTTAAGAAAACCTGTGGTCAGGTGGAAAAATGTAGTGCAGGCTACCGAAAGTTGAGCGCAGAAAAGAAAACCAAGAATTATTTGATAGGTCGCTTGAATCTTTTAGAGGAAAACTTTCGAAAAATATCCGATCTTCATGATGAGATTCAAGGCTCCGAAGAAGATGACGATTGTTTAGTAGAGTGTGAGGATATTTTCGATAATATTATGGAGATTTGCCTTTCGTACAAAACGGACATTTTAGATGAGTTAGATAGGTTAGAGGGTTTGCATTTTGGTGAAAAATCGAAGGATGACACTGCCAAATTCCAGGATAAGCGCGAGTCTTATTTAAATTGTGGTGGAAAAACATCTAATTCCCGTGAAATAAAACTTCCTGTCATAACTCCTCCAACGTTCTATGGGGATTATAACAATTGGCGTCCATTTTACGATCTTTTTGTGTCCTTGATTCACAACAATGCATCCCTGTCGAAGATAGAGAAATTAACATATTTAAAATCGTGTCTTAAGGGTAGTGCTGCGTCGTTGTTAGATTACCTTGAAGTCAACAACGATAATTATGATGAAGCATGTTCAATTTTAACAACCCGTTATGACCATAAAAGGATTTTGGTCACAACTCATCTGAAAAGTTTTTTTGAGCAGCCAACAATCAGCACAGAATCATCAGATTCAATCAAGGGCTTGTTAGACAAGTCAAAGGAAGTGCTTCATGCTTTGAAAAACTTAGGCGTTCCGGTAGACAGCTGGGATGTTATAGTTGTCTTCACTCTGCTTCAAAAACTACCAACAAATACACAGCAATTGTGGGAAGAGAAGTTAGGTTTGAGTACAGAGCTACCTACCTTTAAAGAGTTTTCGGTTTTTTTGGAAACTAGGTTTCGTTCTTTAGAAGTTGTAAGCCAGCAAGGTTCTAAATCCAAAAATAGTACGAACAGGTGTTGTGACCGTAGTTAAAATGGTAATTCTTTAATTAAAATAAATCACGACTGCTCTTGTTCAAATCCTTTTTGCGAGTGTTTTATTCAACAAGTATAAAGCATAGTTCACAATCATATTTTATAAAACTATTGGGCGTGTTCAAATGAGTGTTTCACACTTTACAACTTAAGGTTCAAATAAGTGTTTACACTTTACAACTTAAGGTTATAACAATTCTTCGCCCCTTAAAAAAAAAATACAAAATTATTATTTTACTTTTAAGTCAAAATAAACAAGTAATTTTAATGATTTTGTTATTTTAATATAAAGGCAAACTTTGACTTTTACAAATTTAATCGATCTGGTACTTTTATAGTACGATTAGATCTTCTTATATTTTGAAATGTATTTTCAGTTTTAGTACAATTGGAATCATCATTTGTGATACCACCATTGTTACAATTTTGATAGTTTGTGTTCTCGTTTTTAATTATTGGCATATTATTTATTGGCAAATTACTTATTGGCAAATTCAAGTCTTCAGTATTTGTAAGTGTATTCCGACCATTGCTATTATCATGTTGTTCAATATCAGGTTCAGGTTGAATATCATTTCGGGTAAAATCCATTGTTTGTTGATTTTGTAACTCATTGCCCACTTGGCGAATCTGGTCAATGTGACGTTTCCAGATACGATTATCATCTAATCTTACCAAATAGTGAAGTACTCCTAATTTTTTTTCAATTCGTCCGAATCTCCATTTTACTGAGCGTTCGAAGTATTCGCGTACAGCAACGCGGTCGTTCTCTTCCAATGTTCTTACAGTTTTACCATCATTAGAGGTGAGACATCCAGACGGTATCATACAATCTATTCTTGATCTGATTTCACGTCCAAAAACCAACATTGAAGGAGACTTCCCAGTTGAAGGATGAACCATCTTCCTATAGTCTAGAAGAATTCTGCACAGTTCGGTATTAATATCTGCCATGTCCGGTTTCAAAGTTTTAAGTTTTTGTTTAATTGTCTGGACATACCGCTCGGCTTGGCCATTTGTTGCAGGGTGGTAAGGAGCTCCCATTTTGTGTACAATTCCATTCATCTTCAGAAATTCTTTGAATTTGTAATTTGTAAATTGAACTCCGTGATCACTCACCAACACCGATGGTATACCGAAACGACTAAATATTTCTTTACAAGTACTAATAGTTGTATCCGTTGTCATGTTTGGAATTATATAGACTTCTGGCCACTTAGAGTAAGCATCTACTAAAATGAAGAAAAGTTTACCCAAGAATGGTCCTGCAAAATCGATATGTACTCTTTGAAATGGTGCTGTAGGTGTTTCCCAGCAGTGCAATGGAGCTTTGATAGGATTGCTTCTAATTCGCTGACAGTCCGAGCAGTTCCTTACCAAATTCTCTATGTCTTGATCGATTCCTTCCCACCAACAGTAACTTCTCGCTAATGACTTCATCCTAGTTGCTCCGAAATGAGATGCATGCAACTCGTTGAGGACACGTTTACGAAGAGGTTCTGGAACAACTACTCTCATTCCTCGCATAACACAGTTTTGTTGCAACGTGAACTCTGACTGATCGATTCCGAATCTGTACTTTGGCTCTACTGTTCTTCCCATTCTCAGGCCTTGTATTAATACCTTCAAGTTTACATTGTTGATTGTTGTCTTTCCCAGTTCATCCACTGTTAACGGCAGATTTTCGATTTGCGATATCTCTAGTACATCGGCTTCATCCATTGCGAATTCAGAAACTTTTTTCACAGGCAATCTTGACATAGCATCTGCGTTACAATGTTGCTCAGTTTTTCTGAAAACTATTTCGTAGTCGAAACATTGCAGATACGCTGCGTAATGTTGCATTCGTGTAGCAGATAAAACCGGTATACCCTTCTTGGGTGAAAAAATCTGTGAAACTGGCTTGTTGTCAGTTATGAGGGTAAATTTCCGACCGTAAACGTATTGATAGAACTTTTTTACTCCATATGTGATAGCATAAGCCTCTTTATCTATCTGGCTATATTTCTGTTGGGTTGGTGTCAGCGTCTGAGATGCGTACATAATAGGCTTTTCCGTTCCATCTGGAAATTCATGGCTGAGAACAGCTCCGACTCCATACGGTGAAGCGTCCGTGGCTAAAAGCAATTTAAGCTTTGGATTGTAATGTGTTAAGAAATTATCAGTTTGCATCTCTGCTTTAATTTTATCAAAAGCAGCTTGACAACTTTTGTTCCAGATAAAAGGCACTTGATTTTTTAGCAAATTGTTGATTGGATAGAGAACCGTACTAAGATTTTTAAAAAATCTTCCGTAGTAGTTCACCAAACCTACGTATGACCTGACTTGGTCCTTGTTAATTGGTACCGGCATCTGATCGATTGCTTCGATTTTGCCTTTTGTTTTATGGATACCCTCTTTATCGATTTCGTATCCACAGTACTCGATTTTGTTTTGAAACCACTGGCACTTGTCTACGTTAATGCGCATGTTGTTTTTGTCTAACCGTGCTAAAACTTGAAACAATCTATCCATGTGTTGTTCATCATCACGCCCAGTTATCTTGATATCATCAATGAAAATTGATACTCCAGGAATATCGTTCAATAAATCTTCCATATAACGTTGCCAAATAGCTGGGGCTGATGATATGCCATACATTAGTCTTGTTGGTCGATAAAGACCTTTATGAGTGCTCAAAGTCAAATAATCCCGACAATCATCATGTACTTCGAGTTGCAGATACGCCTTGGCCAAATCGATTTTTGAAAATTTGTTGCCCCCACTCATCGATGCAAATAATTCCTCAATTGTTGGCAAAGGATGCTCATCGACTACCAAGCAAGGGTTTATCGTAACCTTATAATCTCCGCACAATCTTATCTGGTTATTACTTTTTCTTATAGGAACAATTGGTGTCGCCCAGGGACATGAGTTAATTTTTTCGAGAATACCATCGCTTACCATCTTATCGATTTCCCGTTCCACACCTTCCCGAATAGCAAATGGTACAGATCTATGTTTTACAAACACTGGTCTTGCATTAGATTTAATATTTAATTTTGCCTGAAAATTTGGAATTTTGCCTAAAGAATTTTCAAAAAGGTTAGGAAATTTACATTTAATGTTTTCAATCAAAATTGTATCATTACTGTTTTTATTAGAAATAATTTCATTTACATCACTTGTGTAAAGATTGTTTAGATTAATTCCTGCCAAATCGTTTAAATCAATATTTAATGCTCTTGCCCATTGTCTACCTAGCAAGGGATGTTTCGGCTCAGAAGTCAAATATATTTTCAATTTATGCACTTCATTTTTATATTTTACATAAATGTTACAGAATCCTAAAATTCCTACATTATTTCCAGTAAAACTTTTCATAATAATATCAGGTTTTTCAATATGTTTATTTGGAACAATATTTTTAAAATTTTTTATAGACATAAGAGTAAATTTCGATCCTGTATCGACTTCAAAAATTACATTTTTATCGTTAATATTGATTTCTGCAAAAAGCCCATCATTACTGTTTCTCTTAATTTCATATATATGAAAAATATTTTCAATGTTATTTATTTCATTATTTTCAACATAATGTGCAAAATTATTATTATTTTTCAACGCAAAACAAATTCTTCTTAAATGACCTTTTTTTTACAAAATGAACAGATTGAATTTATGTGTTTACAAATGGATGCCAAATGTAATTCGCCACAACGAAAACATTTATTTTCACGTTTAAAATTTGTATTATTGTGAATAGGCCTATATGCATTGCTACTACTACTACCACTATTACTAGGAATATTTGATGGTGTGTGCGCTTTATTTGTGTGAAAAGTTCCGTTACCAGACGGATGTCTCGTCTTTTTTACGGTTAGCTTGTTGACCGCCGAACCACCACTCCGCACATTTCCCAGCACCGCACCACCCTCTTCAGAAAGTTCTATGCCTTTCGCTATGTCCAACGCAATTTCCAACGTTAGAGCTCTTTTTTCCAGACAACGATTCTGGATAATTTTGGATCGTAGCCCAAAAACGAACTGGTTTCGAAGTGCTGTGTTCAGGTACTCACCAAAATTACAGGAAGCCGCCAGCCTCCTGAGATTCACCAAAAATTCACCAACGTTTTCTCCGTCCTGCTGCTTCCTCAGGTGGAATTTATAATTCTCGACAATTTCCAAAGGATTCGGGTGATAATGTTGTTCTAGAAGTTGGTTTATTTCCTCGTAGGTTTTTTGGTTAGGTTGGGCAGGTGACAATTTATCACATAAAGTGTCATACGTGTCCTGTCCCATGTAATGCAGCAAGAAATCTCGCTGCTGCTCTGGTTTCACCTTGAAAATTGTGAAAGCACATTCCAATCGCTTCACCCAGCGATTCCACTTCGATTTATTTTTGTCGAAACTTTCAACAAAGAATGCTGTCTGTATGACTTGTGCGGCTTGTGCCATTCTTAATGAAATTTATGCACTTTTTATAAACTTATAAATTTTTTTTTTTTTTTATCTCTCGTCGCCAATTTGTTGTGACCGTAGTTAAAATGGTAATTCTTTAATTAAAATAAATCACGACTGCTCTTGTTCAAATCCTTTTTGCGAGTGTTTTATTCAACAAGTATAAAGCATAGTTCACAATCATATTTTATAAAACTATTGGGCGTGTTCAAATGAGTGTTTCACACTTTACAACTTAAGGTTCAAATAAGTGTTTACACTTTACAACTTAAGGTTATAACAACAGGGAACAATCTAAGTACAGACCTAGTTGCATCTGAAATCAACGAGGAAGGAGAAGTATAGCTGCGCTGTTTGCCACAAGGGTCAGCATTCGCTTCGATCGTGCCACTCTTTTTTAAAGCTGGATGTATCTGCAAGGATGAAAACCATTAAACAACTCGGTGTTTGTGAAAATTGCTTAGCCTACAATCACAAAACGTTTCAATGTCCGAGTGAAAAACGCTGTTTTCAATGCAACCAAAAACATCACACGCTTCTGCACATTCCTCAACCTAATTCAAACAATCAAACATCATTCGTTCAAAATTCTCAACCTAATCATTCACACAATAGTCAAAATTCAATAGCTCAAAATTCTCAATCCAACCACTCACACTTTTCCAACTCAAACTCAGCTCATTCCAGTACAAACAATAGAAATACAAATTCACAGTCTCTTATTCCTAATACCAATCAAAATACATACCAAGTTTCAACACAGATAAATCCAAACGCACAACCATTTAATCCAGTTTGTGAGCAAGCTTTGACAAATTCCATTGCTCATAACTATCACATCTCCAATCCGATAAATACAATGGTTTTGCTGGCAACAGCAGTCGTCCAAATACAATCATCAAACGGAGAGTTTATCAACATGAGAGCGCTGATAGATCCAGGTTCAGAAGCAACTTTCATCACCGAACGAGCTGCGCAACAACTTGGGTTGAAGAAATGTCGAACATTCGTCGATTTGGAAACAACAAAAATGGATCATGTCAAAGCTTTGTCGATATGAAACTTAAATCTTTACATACCTCGTTTGAAACTGAAGCTAGGGCGTTTGTTTTCAAAACTTTAACTGGTTTCCTTCCCAATAGGGAACTTCTTCCACAATGGAATCACATTCAGGGTTTGAGTTTGGCTGATCCTTCATTTTATAAACCTTCTAGTGTTGACTTGCTCCTAGGTAGTGATATCTTTTCTGAGGTCGTTTTGCCAGAAATAGTTAGAGGAAGTGAGCCTATAGCACCCATTGCTCAAAATACTCAACTTGGCTGGATCGTCTTTGGTAAGGCACCAATTCAAACTTGCCGTGTTCACCTGCAGCTTGTTGACATCGATACACAGCTTCGAAAATTTTGGGAAATCGAAGAATCTCCGTTTGAGGATCCCGAAACTGAAGAAAATATTGCCTGTGAAGATCACTTCCGGACACATACCAGGCGTTTAGCAGATGGACGTTTCGAAGTTTCGCTACCATTCAAGGAAGGTTTTCGCCCAGCACTAGGAGCAAGTCAGCAAGGAGCACTTCGAAGGTTTCTCCAGTTGGAAAGAAGATTCGACATCAATCCTGAATTACACAAACAATACTCTGCCTGCATTTCAGAGTATCTTCAGCTTGATCAGATGGAAGAAGTAGATGTCAGCCAAGGTGAAATTCTCAGATCACCATTCCATTATGTTGTGCCTCATCATGCTGTGTTCAAGGAGTCCAGTACAACCACGAAGCTTCGTGTAGTTTTCGATGCTGCTTTTAAAACTACAGATGGGACTTCCTTGAACGAGCATCTTTTGGTTGGACCTAAAACACAAGCAAACATTATGGACATAATTCTAAAATGGAGGAAATTTAGGATTACCTTGACAGCTGACATCGAAAAAATGTACCGGCAGATCCAGATGAGAAAAGCAGATTCTTTTTATCAGCTGATTTACTGGCGAGACAACAAGACGAGTCCTTTGAAGCTTTATCGGTTGAAGACGGTGACTTTTGGAACAGCATCCGCTCCCTACCTGGCTACTCGAACGTTGAACAAGCTTGCTGATGACGAGAAGAAAAAATATCCATTAGCAGCTCAGATGATACGTCAGGAAATGTACGTCGACGATTTGGTTAGTGGAGCAGACTCAGTTCAAGAGGCTCAACAAAAGGTTTCCGAAATCAATCAACTTCTTTCATCGGCTGGCTTCCACTTGCGCAAATGGGCAAGTAATTCTGAAGAAGCTCTAATCAATATTGCGCCTCAAGAACGTGAAGTCGATTTTCTTCTGCCCTTTGATTCTTCAGAGCATATCAAGACATTGGGTATAAAATGGCTTCCCTCCAGTGACTCTTTCTCTTTTCAGTGGGTGCAGACCGAAGCAGTTGAAATCACCAAGAGAACCATTCTGTCGACAATTGCTAAGCTTTTTGATCCACTGGGTTGGATTTCTCCGTGCGTAATTTCGGCAAAAATAATTATGCAAAAACTGTGGTTGAAAGGCTTAGCATGGGATGTTCCTGTTCCGATGGATTTGCAGCGTGAATGGATTTCTCTACGGTCAGAACTACCACTACTTGAGCACATCCGGATACCTCGTTGGATTTTCACTGAAAAGAAAAATTTAGAGATAGAGTTGCATGGCTTTAGTGACGCTTCCATGAAGGCATACGGGGCTGTAGTTTTTCTAAGGGTTTTAGATAGAAACAATCAAATTCACACTCACCTCGTCATGTCTAAAACCAGGGTCGCTCCTCTAAACACTGTTTCACTTCCTCGACTAGAGTTATGCGGTGCTGTTATGTTAGCTCGACTTCTTTGCTATGTAAAAAGCGTTTTGCAACTAGGCCAAATCAACACTTACGCGTGGACTGATTCCACCATCACATTATGTTGGATTGCTGCACCCCCATCGAAATGGAAAACATTCATCAGCAACAGAGTCGCAGAAATACAGAGGCTAACCAATGTCAACATATGGAAGCATGTACCGACGAAACAGAACCCTGCTGATTTGGCGTCAAGAGGAATTTCACCATCTGAACTGAAGGACAACACTCTTTGGTGGCGAGGTCCAGAGTATCTGCAATCCATTTGGAAGTTTTCATATCCCCAGTTCACTATCAACTTTCGAAACTGAAGAAGAAATGCGGCCAGTAAAAATCCAGTTGCATCATGCGGTTGAAGCTGAAAACCAAGTAGCAAAATTATTTCAAAAAATTTCGGACTTGAAAAAACTGGTTCGAATCATCGCTTATTGCCGAAGGATTGTACGTGTCTGTCTCAAAAAACTTCCGATGAGCCAGTTAAATGAGCCACTTACCCCTGAGGATATGCAAAATGCAACCTTTAATTGCATAAGAGCAAAAGGAAATGTTTTTCGAAGTAATCGAGGATTTGATCAAGCAGCCAACATCATCGAAACATCTTATATCTCTGCATCCATTCATTGATTGCCATGGCATTCTGCGAGTTGGAGGACGACTTCAAAATTCAAGTCTTGATTATGAGCAACAACATCCAATAGTTTTGAGACCAGATCACTGCTTTTCTAATTTGCTGATCCGTGAAGCTCATGAAAGAACACTCCATGGTGGATTGCAGCAAATGGTCGGCTATCTACGCACCAAATATTGGATTTTCAATGTAAAGCGAAGCGTCAAAAAACATATCCATCATTGTGTAATCTGTACCGATTCAAGGCCAAACCTATGCAGCAGCTGATGGGGAATCTACCAGCCCCTCGAGTCAGAGTCTCTCGCCCATTCACGCATACCGGAGTAGACTATGCAGGACCGATAGATGTGAAAGCTTGGAAAGGACGTGGAGGAAAAATGTATAAAGGATACTTCGCCATATTTGTGTGCTTAGCATCCAAAGCAATCCATCTGGAGGCAGTCAGTGATATGACTACTCAAGCATTTCTGGCAGCCTTTCGAAGATTCACTGCACGTCGAGGTGTCTGCGCTGAAATGTATAGTGATTGCGGAAAAAACTTTGTGGGAGCAAACACCGAGCTCCAAAAGATGCTGAAAACAGCAAACATCGATTGGAAACACATCGCAACCACAACAACAAACCTCGGAACAAAGTGGAACTTCATTCCTCCCGCTTCTCCCCACTTCGGAGGATTATGGGAAGCCGGAGTGAAATCCGTAAAGTTTCACCTGAAACGGGTCGTCAGAAATGAGACCCTTACATTTGAGGAACTCAGCACGCTTCTAACAGAAGTAGAAGCATGTTTAAACTCGAGGCCTCTATGTCCCTTATCCGACAACATCGATGACTTTGCCATCCTGACACCAGCACACTTCATCATGGGAACTTCAGCTCAGCTTATACCAGAAGCAGATTTGGCCATCGAAAAGGTTTCGCACCTGGATAGATGGAAGAAAATACAAATAGCTGTTCACGCATTTTGGAAGCAATGGAGTGGTGAATACCTGGCGCGTCTTCAACAACGACCGAAATGGTTAAAAACGGAGCAGCAACCTCAAATAGGAGATCTAGCCTTGCTTAAAGACGAACGACTACCACCTTCCAAATGGGCTCTCGCTCGCATCACTTCATTAATTAAAGGAGCAGATAACTTGACTCGTGTTGTCAACATAAAAACACCATCAGGGGAGTTTAGAAGGCCAATCACAAAAATCTGCCTTCTACCTTCAAACAAAACAGCAGATGAAGATGCAACCATCTAACCATGGACGAATATCTAACATGCAGTCAACAAAAAACACTCACTCAAAACAAAATCAATCATTCAAACATAAATCCTCAGACTTGCAAACACTCACTCAATCAAATCGAAAAACAACATTCATACATCGTTAAAAAACTCATACAGTACTGAAAAGTTGTCCACAGAAAATCAAAATATTCAACATCAGTCACTCAATTTTTGCACTCACTCACTCATAAAATGTCGCACACAGAAAATCAAAATAAAATCAATCATTCAAACATAAATCCTCAGACTTGCAAACACTCACTCAATCAAATCGAAAAACAACATTCATACATCGTTAAAAAACTCATACAGTACTGAAAAGTTGTCCACAGAAAATCAAAATATTCAACATCAGTCACTCAATTTTTGCACTCACTCACTCATAAAATGTCGCACACAGAAAATCAAAATATTCGACATATATTTAATAAAACCTCTCATACATTCAAAATATTTATAAGTATCACACTTCATTCAATAACTCACACTCACAGTATTGAATTCACTCACAATTTTCGCAAAATTATTCGATATCGCTCACATTCAATCATCTTTAAATCCCTCATTCGATATCACTCACTTTCAACAAGTATCATTCACTCACATTCATACTCACTCAAGCAAAAATCAAACTCACATAAACGATGAAATCAATACAAAACTAAATCATATCTTAACAATGAAACACCATTAAACCAAAATTACAGGACTTTAAAATCAATCACAGTCACAGTCAACACATAGCCACGAAGGAAATTCATCTTTAAACTCATCATTAATCCATCAATTAATACAAATTTAATAGTATAAATCACTTTAAAAACACATCAAAATAACATCAAAAACATTTTAAATCAATTTTAAATTAATAATAAAAATATAATTTTTAACCTAAAAAACGAAACACCCTTTAAATTTCAATCAAAACACACTTTTAATTAAATTTTAATCAATAAAATACAGTCCGCTTAAAATCACATTCAAAATAATTTTATTCAAAAATAAATATATTTTTTTTTACACTGAAGACACGAGACACCCTGTACCAGAGTCAACTAAAAGCAATCAATGGAAAAATATCCAAGGTTATCAATGAAAAAAAAAAAAAAATACACACGCTCTTATGAGAAACACACGAACATGTGTATTTCTTATGGGAAACACACAAACACGTATATTTCATATGGAAGACGAATTAATGCAACAAAAACACACAATTTATCAACATAAACCAGGAAATTAATATAAAAAGAATAAAAGAACTCACCTGATTTCATTAATAAACAACACAGTCTTATTAATTTACTATTATATTGGCACTTAAACAATAAAATTGAACGAAATTAATCACCACTTCATAAAAAAAAAAACACAGCATTGAATTATTTACAATTACAGTCGACCGACGTCAATGCCTGAGAAGAAACGAGATAAACATATGACATAGATATTCAGCAAAGGCAAATTATTATTTAAAGCTGTCATATAGCTAGATCTGTTCGTTTAAAATTTTGTTGTCGTCTCTGTAATCTATTTGTTTATACATGTACTAAATATCACTCTTTATCGTTTCATGTAAATTGAGCATTACTTAGACGAGCCAAGCTACAATTGCGAACTTCGTTCACAGCCGGGGAGGAATGTTGGAAGGAGCGTGTAAACCAGCCACAAAATGCTCCATGTAAACATAAGCATCATTACTCACCTTTAGTGTTCCTGTCATATTCTGCTGTCAATTTGAAAATGTCAATTCTACTTAAACGTCATATTCTAATTTTTGCTAAGTCATGTTTCAATTTCTTTTTGTTCAATGGTTTTATATTGTTAAATGTCATTTTCAAAGTCAAGCAAAGTAAATTTCATATAAAATAAAATCATTATTGTACCAACCACCATCAGAAAAACATCGTCTTTCATTTTAAGAATTTATTGGAATCAACAATTACTAACATTTTAATTATTATATTTCTTTAAAAAGAAAACACTTTCCGCAACAAGAACTTGTCGGAGGACTTCGGAAAAAAATTGTGTTTGTATTTGTCAAAAATAAAACCATTAGAAGTACTACATCGCATACAAATGGCATGCGTTGGATTTCGTCGGAGAGAATTTCCGATCAGCTGTTCGGAGAACTACCTCGAAACAAAATGTCTCCGATTCGTAGGAAATCGGAGAAAATTCCGCTCCGACGGTTACCTCGATAGGACCGAATAACTATTTTACCGTTAAAAATGGCGTGCCTGCAGGAGAACGCAACACCTCCCAACAGCCAGACGGCCCTCTGGCGAATCTAGGGGGTTAGAGAGAACATATATCAAAAAACTAGCCATTCTAAAATGACATCTCCAAAACGTTGCTAGCCCTTAGACTATATTAGTCGCAATACACCAGAATACAATTTCCCCCTTTTCTGCACCCCCTAAAAACACCATCCAACTCCGCTCCTGGGAAATAAATTTGTTTACATTCCTTATAACCCCCTTCACCATTTCCAATCGTTAAACTGCTGTTAACAATATTTCTTTTTTTTCGAGTAAAAATATGCACTGATATGCTTTTTTTGTTTTAGAAGATGAGTTCCATGAGTGAGTTTAGACGATTTGGTATGATTATTTCACATGTTCATATGACTTCTATTATCATGTAAAGTGGCTTTTAGTTTTTTGTATCTCTAAAAAAGAAACGTTTTCACCCCCATTTGTTTCCAATATTAAAAAAAACCTCATTCCTGTCAAATGAAGAACACTGCAAGCAAACCACAAGTTAAGTTCTATTAATAGAGTTGTTTTTTGTAGTCCAGTTAATTTAGACTTTTTTTTAATAAAAGATTGAGGAAACAATTTTTTTATTTATTTCATTAAAGTGCCATACAGAAAGCTTATAGCCCGATTCTCCCCTTTGTGAGGAATCACAAGTCACAAGCTCTTGTGACTACTCCTTGTGAGGATTGTTGTGACTCGATAACATTTTCGTATTCTCCCCCTAGTAGACAAGAAAACTCACAACGAAATTCACCACAGCATTTTGTTGGTAGCTTCTTGATCGATGAGCGCACCCATAAACAACTATACAAGTAATCGCAACGAACTCAACCAACACTGTTGATTTGATTAAAGGATGATGGAGGTTAATACATACAATATTAAACGCAGGACACAAATTATCGTTTAATATAAATGTTGTAATCTTTATTGTTATATAGAGAATATATGATTTAGAAAACCTCGTGTTACTTGCAGAAGGCATTACATACAGAAAGTTCGAGAGTGGACAGTTAGATGAAAAGAAATTTTTTTTGATGTGTAAACATCTTAGCGCTCGGTATGGGTAAAATTGAAAATCGGCTGTAACGGATATGGGCTCACGGTTCCGTTTGGAACCATTTCAACTCTGTAAGCTCGAATAGGTAAGGTAGTTTTCATTTTTTACCTAATGGTTTTGGTATTTGCTAAGTGGAGTGAATTCCTTACACCCGACTCCACAGTAGATAATTTCTCTCAGAATGTTGGTCTAATGGAGTCACTCCGTTTCATATCTTGATTGGATGTCAAGATGCAATCATATCTTGACAGAGATATTTGGCATAGGTACATTTCGCCAGGTGAAGATTTTGTTGCTTTTTTTTGTCTAGAAATTTAATTTTTTATTTCATTATTTTGTATCCATATGCTGGTTTTGATGTTAATCACTGCAATCGTGGGTGGCAATTTTGGTTTGTGATATTAAGTTTTATTTGCAATTTCTTGATTTGAATTGTCATACCATGATTTGCCAAGTGGCGCATTCTTTTATGTTTCTCTAGTTGCTGTGGGTAATGTGTCAAAAAGAAGTGTTGTAATGTCATATTTAAAAAAGTTACTTAAGCTGTGTTTTATTATCTCTGGGTCTGGGTCGAGGTTATCTTTTAACATGCATTACAAAAACAACATGGGATCTAGGTTTCTATCGAGGTTAATTTCAATAACCCAGATAGAGGTTTTCAATGGCTTTTTGTGTTGAAGATAGGGAGAAAATAGAGAATAGAGTAGAGAGAAAATACAGAAACAAAAAGAAAAACTGGGAACGGATAGGTATATAACACTCTTGTCGCACTGGGATCCTGTATGTTTTATTATGATAATCTAATCCGGATCAGATCTGGGGGATAATAAAATTAAACTATTACATATTACAAAAATGAGATCAATTCCATTTGCGGAGGAGTTTTCTCAGAAGGAGTTTTTTAATGGGTAAATTCATTATAATTTGTGTCGTGCAACCATTTTGTTTTAGCGCTTGTATTAGAGATTCCTAATTTTTGCCATACGTGGTAATGACCCGATCCCCTACCTTCAGGTGAAAACGAATGTTTACACATCCTACACGCGAGTCCCGGTACTCACACATTTTTTTTTAAGATACAAGATACAAAGATACAGCAATGAAAGAGACAAATGTATTTATACAAAGCAAAAAATGAATAATGAACAATGTTACCAAATATAAAATAATTACTCTCAACACTCCTCCTTAATTATTTTATTACGTAATTCTTGAAATATTTTCCATGTCAATGGCTTGGTCAAAATATCAGCAAGTTGTTCAGAAGATTTAACATGTTCTAAATTAACCGTCTTTCCAATATGTTCTTGTACAAATTTTCTTGAAATTTCAATGTGTTTCTTGCCCTTCGTAATTTTACCTTCATGTGTATTTTTAAGCATGTGTATAGCTGATTGGTTGTCTACAAATAATGTTGTTGGTTCATTTTGATTTATAAAACCAAGTTCACTGCCAATTCGTCGTATCCAGCAAATGTCATCGATTGATGAAACAGCAGCACGATATTCTGCTTCAGCAGATGATGTTGCAATAAGACATTGTTTTAATGAATACCAGACGATTGGACCTCCTCTGATAATAAGCACACCACTTGTTGAGTGTCGGGTAGCAGTGTCTCCTCCATAATCAGAATCAGTGTAAACAACTAATTTTTCGTCTCGGTCAAACAATATACCACAGTTGACTGTTCCTTGCAAATATTGGAATATACGTTTGACCATCTTCCAATTACTAGTCAAAGGGTTGTTGCAGTAACGACTCAAATAACTTACGGCAAAACTTATATCAGGACGGGAAATTGTAGACAAATACAACAGACTTCCTATGGCTTCGCGATAAGGTGTTGATTTTTCCAGCGGTGTGTCGTTCACGAAATGTTCTTCATCAGTCATCATACCACGTTCCATTGGAGTAGAAGCAGGATTAACAAAGTTGAACTTAAATCGTTGTAAGATTTTCTTGGTGTACTGTGGTTGATTTACAAAAATACCGTTTGGACTGTCTTGTATCTGCATACTCAAATATGATAATCGACCTTCACGAGCAGCATCAAATGTTACTTCAAATTTTGCGTTCAATCGTTTCAGAACAGTAGTCATGTCTTCATTATTTTTGCCAGCTATCAATCCATCGTCAACAAACAATGCGAGAATCATACTTCTGTCTTCGTTATAATAAACACAAGGATCATCATCAGTATTTTCAAGTCCAAGTGTTTTTAGAAACTTTGTTATCTTGTCATTCCAGTTCTTAGGGGCTTGTTTCAAGCCATACAAGCTTTTGTTTAACTTGCACACGTCCTTCGTACCATCATGGAAACCTTCGGGTTGAAACATATATATTCTCTCATGAAGATCTCCATATAAAAACGCAGTCTTGATATCAAAAGTCATCAATTTCATGTTGTTGGATGCAGCAAAACTAAGAACCAGGTGAATTGACACGTAGCGTACAACTGGACTAAATGTGTCGGTATAGTCTATTCCTTCTTTTTGTTCAAAACCTCTAGCCACAAGTCTGGCTTTGTACCGACCATCATTTTTCTGACGTAATACCCAACGACATGTCAAAGGCTTGATGTTATCTGGTGCCTTGACCAAGTCCCAGGTTTTCATTTTGGTAAGAGAATCAAATTCTTCAGTCATGGCTTTTCTCCATTTATCATTCTTCAACGCTTCAGACACAGGAATATCCTCCACTTCACCAATCATAGCAACATTTGGTTCGTTCTCAAGATAATTATCGTTTAATCTTTCTGGCTTCTTCAAGGTGCGACGATCACGCAGGTTTGGACGAGTTGAATTAATTTCATTTAATGGCAGAATAGTACTTACATCGGGCAGTGGAGGCATATCATTTGGTGTTTGACTTTCTCGGCTTTCTTCTTCAGGACTTTCATAAATTGAACTGTCTAATTCAGATTCATCAGATTCTCCTCCTGAATTTTCATTTCGGTTGTATAAAATCGATTTAATATTTGTTGAGTTACTGCCAGTCTTTTTATCGAAGATCACATTTACAGAACTTGTAACATCTTCTTCATCAGGCAAGTAAACTCTATAACTTGGTGAGTCCAAATCATACCCAACAAATACGCCTTTCTTGGATTTCTTTTCAGTCTTCAATCGCTTGTGATTATGTATAAAAACATGGCAGTCGGATCCAAACGTTTTCAATTTAGTGATGTCAATTTTTCTTCCAAACCAAAGTTCAGCTGGACTTTTACCCTTGCATGAACTTGTTCCAGTTTGGTTAATGGTGAATACAGCATAGTTCACTGCTTCAGCCCACAGATTCTCGTTTAGCTCACGGGCGTGTATTGCTGATCTGGCGGATTCGACAACAGTTCGCATCTCTCTCTCTCGATTCTCCCATTTTGTTGAGGGGTGTAAGCATTCGACTTTGTGTGAAACACACCAAGCTCATTCAGAAGTCTTCTCGTGTCGGCATTTTTGATTTCTGTTCCATGGTCAGATCGCAAACACTTTACTTTCTTGTCAAACTGATTTTCTACCATTTTCATGAAAGTGCTTAATTTTTCAGGTGCCTCATTTTTCGTTTTGAGAAAGTAAACTGTTCGATAATGCGAGAAATCATCCTTCATGAGAAGAAAATATTTGGCTCCTCCTAAAGAAGGTATATTCATTTCACACAAGTCAACATGAATCAAGTCCAAAACATTTTCAGAAACCTTCGGATTTATTGGATGTAAAACGCGATGTTGTTTGCCATAAACGCATCCAGGACAGACATTATCATTCCAACCGTCAATATAATTAATTTTATGTTTGTTCAAAATATCTCGGACGTACTTAATGTTTTGATGGGCAAGTCTTTCGTGCCATGTTTTAATTGAGACGCTTACCATACAATTTTCATTGGATTCCTGACGAAATATAATCTTGAATAAATTTCCATCACGCTCTG
Organism: Dasysyrphus tricinctus; assembly: GCA_963921185.1. NCBI lineage: Eukaryota > Metazoa > Arthropoda > Insecta > Diptera > Syrphidae > Dasysyrphus > Dasysyrphus tricinctus. The sequence goes on along the minus strand of OY992530.1, from coordinate 201,878,671 downwards.
AAATAGCTACAGTTGTTTCTTGATCTGATGTCTTAAATAAAGAGCCACTGGAATCAGCAACCTGCATATAACCCTTGTCAAGCATTTGAGTAACCGAAAAGAGATTGAAGGTCATCTTTGGAACATAGAGAACGTCTTTCAAAATTATTTTGTACCACTTACTGCCATCAAATGCTTCCAACTTGATGTTACCACTGCCAATACTTTCTAATTTTGTTGCATCACCAATAATAACAACAGCTGGGTCTTCAAACGTGACAAAATTTTCCAACCAATCTCTTCGTGAAGTCATATGTTGGGTTGCAGCACAATCTTGGTACCATAATTCACTGCTGTCATGATTTAAATTGATTTTATCTACATTTGCAGTTGTAAGACCAACAGTAATAAATGCACGACGGTTTGTACTTGTAGATTTATCCCTTGGACAGTCATTGGCAAAATGGCCTTTTTGGTTACACTTATTGCACGAGTAATTCTTTTTACAATAGTCTAAATATTTTGCACATGGTCTGTTTCTGCAATATTTCTTGATGTGTCCCTTCATACCGCACTTGAAGCATTCAGCTGATGAGCTACCAGACGGTGGAGTTCTTGAAAATTTGGAATTTTGTTTTCACATGAGAGCATTTTGGGCAACCGATTCGTTAGATTCTTTGGACTGAGTTAACCTGTCATCTTCGAGTCTCAGACGTTCAAACATTGTTGTTAGACATTTGTCAATTCCGTTGACATTGTCCCAAGCAGTACGAAAATGATGGAGTTTGGGTGGCAGAATAATCAAAATTCTTGTCATGATCCAGCTTTCTTTTATCTCTTCCCCTTCAGCAGCTAGTTCCTCGGCATATTGTTGAATTTTCATGCAGTTTTCTATAGCTGATTTATTATTGTCATATTTAAAATTAAAAAATTTTCTTTGCAAGCCCTCAATAGTAAGATCTGACTTTTTACCATAAAATAATTCTAATTTATTTAACATTTCATGTGCTGTCCTACAAGTAGAAATTTGTATGGCAATGTTGCTACTTACATTCAGTCCAATGAGAGTTTGTGCTTCGAGATCTTGCTTGGCCCATGCTTGAACTACAGCGACTGTGTCTACTCCTTCGGGTTTGACTTTTACTCCTGTTGCTACTGCAAACAGATCCTTCGACTTCAATGTCAAATATAACTTGAACCTCCATGAAACATAATTAACATTGCCTTGTGGGTTTTCCGTCAGAGTTTCCAAATGAGATTTGACGGTGTCCATGACGATTGACTGGTGACGATGCTGACTGACTGGTGACGACGATGACTGACTGGTGACGACGATGACTGACTGGTGAAGACGATGACTGACTGACGACGACGATGACTTTGTTGGAAGACTCAGTTCGGATGTAATGTTTCAATATTAATATAATAATCAAAAGAGCGCTTCTGGGCCCATAACCTGTTGATTTGATTAAAGGATGATGGAGGTTAATACATACAATATTAAACGCAGGACAGAATGTTGTAATCTTTATTGTTATATAGAGAATATATGATTTAGAAAACCTCGTGTTACTTGCAGAAGGCATTACATACAGAAAGTTCGAGAGTGGACAGTAAGATGAAAAGCAATTTTTTTTTTAAGATACAAGATACAAAGATACAGCAATGAAAGAGACAAATGTATTTATACAAAGCAAAAAATGAATAATGAACAATGTTACCAAATATAAAATAATTACTCTCAACAAACACACCCACAATATGTATTCAGTTTATCTGTCTCATAAATACAAAACAAACGAATATCGCACCTTTGTCCTATTCTTTTGCTTAAGAAATGAAAAAAATACATACACTTTATTCTCTTTCGCACAGAGAACAAAACGCCTCCTTAGAAAAAATATAAAGGTAGAACTAGAATAGTCGGAAGCCAACTTAAGTGGTCGTACGAAACCGAGCGAAAACAAGAAATTTATATGACGCACACATAATTGCGAAGTGGAACTTTTCGTTTAGTTTTCGTTAACTTTTGCCGTCGGACGTGAGAGCGCTCAACGACCGCTCTTTCGTAAGTGGGCAAATGCAAAATCAAAATGGTGGAAGCAAACTACCAAGAACTTGGCGCTTGGTGCATAGTTTTCAACTTTTTATTTTCTGTTTGATGAATGAATGAGTGAAGTCAAATCAATTTTCTTTTAATTAATTTATATCACATCGAATTTTAGTGGTTTCGCAAAATAAATAAATAAAAGCATATCACTTTGTGCTGTGAATAAGTATGAGAAATTAAATATTGAATAAACAATTATTTATTTATTTTTTTCACTTCCAACCACTGAAGTTCATTATGTGTCACTTGTGAAATTGACGTTTTGGAAAGCTACTTTTCGTCGGTTTTGACAAAAGCTTCCGACAGCTTCCGCCTATTCTAGTTCTACCTTAATTCAATGATTTGTAGAAACTCAAGTAAATTGTGTACGAAAAAGTCACAAAATCAGTTTCACCACTTCTTGTGACTTGTGAGGTATCGGTGATGATGGGGAGAATAGGGCTATTAATTTTAAATTTGTCGAAAAAAATAAAAACGAATGCCTCACAAAAAGAGTAAGTTCTACAAATTTGAATATATAGTATTTTTTCAGATTTTGTGTATTTAAAGTGTTTATAAGCAATTGTTTACTGTATTGCCTTGAAGGTAGCTGCGTATTATCATAATTAGTGTTTTAAAAATGTGTGGGTTATGCTACATTTCCACCTAACGCTAATCCGAGATTTAATAAGATTTACCGCAAATCTCCTTTAAATCTTGAAGATTTACCATACAAATTTATTTCGTTAATCTTGAAGATTAGAAATTAATCTTGTTAAATCTTCCTAGGACAAATACTTTTACAAATCGAACTAACCTATTCCTGTATGGCGCTGAAGGATTCATTTATGGCTGAATTCATTTCTTGACAGAGGAAACATTCTTTTCACTTCCTCTTTATGAGAGAAAATGAAACACCATTTGCATTTTAGAAGGGGCTGTCAAAGTAAATCTTTTTCTAATCTTTTTGTGCGGTGGAAACACCAAATAGATTTATTAAATCCGAACTGAGATAATCCTTTGGTGGAAATATAACATTATTCTCAATATGGAAACGGGGGAAACAATTTTTATTTTTGAGTTCGTTGAAGTACTATAAAGAAAGCTTAAATCCAAATTTTTGATCATTAATCCATAACAGGGTTGCCGCTATCTTCAATTAAGGACTGAACACGTTTTTCACAAGCAAAATCAGTTTTTTTAGTTTAATCGAAACAATACAAATACATTTCTGATAAGAAGATTAAGTTCTACAAATTTGTCAAATGCTATTTTTAATTTTTTGTGTATTTTGCAAATTATAACAAAAATAACCAATTATAATCAAAAAATGGAGCTCACGTATATTTTATTCAATTTTTGTTCAGTGATACGTTAAAATTTGTTCCTAAAAGTTTTTTAAAAATTGTTAACATACAGTTTTTATCTTAATATTTTTAGTCCAACCAAACAGTTGCTTACTTGCTGTAGCACCTGCAAGGCAGCATCACACTTAAAATATTGCAAGCAAAATTGTAATTTTCCTAATTTTCTTGTTTTGAATTAATAACAAGGCTTGTTTGTTAGTTGCGAAAACAGAATTTACTCTTTCACTCAAGATGATGGAAGCTTGCAGACCAAGCATAATCACGTACCTATCTAATATGCAAAACAACATTTATGTATTGGTATATTTGAAAACACAAATTAATACTTTAGGTGCCACTTATAACTATCATTGAAACTCATCATTGAAAATATTAATGATTGATTTTGAGATGTTGAAAGTAAAATCAATTAATGTTTTGATAGACAAATAAAGCTCAAGACTTAATTAATTTTTCTAGTCAACAATAATTTTCAAGTATGCCCAACTTTCTTCAAAAAATGACATTTTTAATTTTTTACTGATCATTGATAAGGTAGGTCAATCATTGAAATAAGAAAAGTGTTTTTATGTTGAAAGTTAGGAATATTTAAATTTGTTTTGGCTAGAAATATGAATAAAGTCTTAGCCTTTGTTTTTTCGTCAAAATAATAAACGATTTTACTTCTTAAACGTCTCAAAATAAATCATTAAAATTTTCAATGATGAGTTTCAATGATAGCTATAACTGGCACATTACTCTTATGAGCTGGTATCTTAAATAAAAATAAAATGTACTTCTCTGCGCTCAATATTATGTGATGAATCGATTGATCGAAAATAGAGATTGATAGTCCATATCATATCTAATAATTTCTAATTTTTAAACCCATCAGTTAAAAATCAAATAGGTCAGGACCACTGATCTCTATATATTATAACTGGATAGTGTATTCCATAGAAAGTATAACAGTTTTTTTGACTCCAATTGAAGATGACATTTGTTAAGCATTCTCACTTTTTGACGTCTGCTGAGCACAAAAAAAAAGTAATTTGAAGTGAGATTTTTATTTGTACAAAAACAGAATATTTTGTTTATTTTTTTTAAGTTCTGTCGGGATGTGAACGAAACTCCTGTGCAGCTCTTCAAACTCTCGAGAAGTGTGGTTTGCAGATGTCTAACGCGCCCCGGGAAGTAGTGGTCAGTTTGAGGAGGAACATACATTTCTTCGCCAGGAAAAAAATTTCGACCGGGGTACAGGCCGACAAATGCCACCAACAATCTACGGAACTGGCTGGTGATTTACTGCCCAAGCGACAACTGCGTTGCTAAGAGCTTATTGGATCTTATGGAGATGAATGATAACACCATGGGTATCAACGTCCAGTTTGCCCTGCAAAATGGCCGCATTGAGTCGTATGTAGGGTGTTTGCGAGAGAACATTCGCCAAGGAGCTCAGACTGTCGTTTGGCTGGGGGAGATGTCATCACCTGGGACCTTCGTAGGACATGGTTAGTCTATCTTATTTTTGTTCTAGATATCGTTAGATGCTAAGCAATGTTTTATTTCATTTTAGTGGACCAGCTGATATTAAACAAATCTACGAACACGGAGGACGTACTGCGAGATTTTTGCCCAACAGTGAAGTTGTCTATGCCAGTATTGGTCGACCCGACATAACTCTAAAGGTATACATAGCTAAATCAACTGTTCCACTTATTGAATCGTCCCTTAAATTATATGGTGGAATGTCGATGTCAAGAATTAAATAAGTTTTTGCTGAGAAAATGTGTTTTTATTTAAGAGAATGTGGAGACTTCAAAGATCCCAGAAATATAAAAAAATGTTTTATTGTTAAGTTTTTCATTGATAGTACAGGTAAAATAGTACGAAAAGTCTTTCGAATAAAAAAAAAATTAGTACCATCATGAAACTTGGTGAAAACGTTTCATGTACTATGAAAATGAAAAATCAAAAGAGTCTATAAAAATATTTCACATGGAAGGGTGTTTTTTGAGGGGGAGAGGGGGAAAGTTATGGTGTATCAAACAGAAAAATTAACTTTGGTGCAACCTAAGCATACGACACATGTTTTTAAGGTAGTTTTAAATGTTGAATTAAATAACACCAAAATCAAGTCGATATGGCCTCCTTAAAAAAAGTTATTGTCATTTTTAGGTTACGATGACTATATTTCAGTTTAAAAGTAAATTAATACCGGAAACCAGTTGAAAATAATGGTCCGTCGATGAAACTTGGCATCAATGGTTCATTTGTCATGAAAATCAATAATAAGAAGAGTCTATAAAAATATCTGTTGTTAAAGGGTGTTTTTTTTGGGGAGTTGGGGTAGTGGTGGGATTATTACCATAAAACCTGCGACAAAAATGGTACCTCCCTGAGATTTTGTTTAAATGTGCTATGGACTAAAAGAGTGAAGAATCAAAAGAGTCTATAGAAATATTTCGCTGGGAAGGGTGTGATTTTTGATGATAGGGGGAAGTGTGTGGCTATTTTTCAAAAAACTGGAAAAGGATGGTTACCCTCAAAAAACTTGGTAAAAGTGTTTCATTTACAATGAGAATGAAGAATTAATGGAGTTTACAAAAATATTAAGGAAGAAAGGGTGTTATTATGGCCTTGGGTAAAGGGTGTTATCTGTTTTTGGAAACAATTTTAGTTTTTAGAAAAAGTTTTATACATTCCTTCACCCATAAAAAACATCCTTCTACCATATAGATATTTTTATAGACTCTTGATTCTTCATTCTGGTAGTTCATAGCACATTTTTATAAAGTTTCATCGTGGTACCATTTTTGTCACAGGTTTTATGGTAATAATTCCACCACTTCCCCAACCCTCAAAAAAACACCCTTTAACCACAGATATTTTTATAGACCCTTCTCATTATTGATTTTCATGACAAATGAACTATTGATGCCAAGTTTCATCGACGGACCATTATTTTCAACTGGTTTCCGGTAATATTTAACTTTTAAACTGAAATATAGTCATCGTAACCTAAAAATGACTATAACTTTTTTCAAAAAGGCCATATGGACTTGATTTTGATGTCATTTGATTCAGCATTTTAAACTACCTTAAAAACATGTGTCGTATGCTTAGGTTACACCAAAGTTAATTTTTCTGTTTGATATACCACAACTTCCCCCCTCTCCCCCTCAAAAAACACCCTTCCATGTGAAATATTTTTATAGACTCTTTTGATTTTTCATTTTCATAGTACATGAAACGTTTTCACCAAGTTTCATGAAGGTACCAATTTTTTTGTTTTAATTATCCTATTTTACCTTACTATGATCTAATAATGTATTAATAAAATTCTATTCTGTAACATATCTAATTGTGGTTTTTTTTTTAATTTTCTTGGCTTATGTTTTAGGGCTGCTGAATCCTTGATATTGATAGATAAACCAAGCTCCCATTTCCAAACTATTTGCTTTATTTGAATGATTGGAACGCATTTAAGTCTCTTTTTAAGTATTCTAACTAGAATCAAAAACCATTTTCAATTCGAAAAAGGATTTCAAAAAATTTGCATATAAAAGTAGTATCATCATTTTTCCACCTTCAAAAAACTCATGAAATGTGTGTGTATGCAAATTTTTCGAAATATAAGTTTGAATTGAAAATGGTTTTAAAAACCATTTAAAGGACTTAAATTCAAACTCAGAAACGTTCCAATCATCCAAAAGGACCAAATATTTTGGAAATGAAAGCTTGGTCTATCCATCAATTTCAAGAAATTTCTAAAAATTCGTAGAAATTTCTTGATATTGGTAGAAAGACCAAGCTCCCATTTCCAAACTATTTGCTTTTTTTGAATGATTGGAACGCATTTAAGTCTCTTTTTTAGTATTCTAACTAGAATCGAAAACGATTTTCAATTCGAAAAAGGATTTCAAAAAATTTGCATATAAAAGTAGTATCATCATTTTTCCACCTTCAAAAAACTCATGAAATTTCACATTTCAACAACACAACAACACCATAAAGAGAGACACCGGCTTTGACAAATTAACACCAATGTCAAATTGAGTTCTTAGCCCGAAGATGGAGGTACACTCCGAAACGCGTCGCTAATCATTAAAATATATAAAAAAAAAAGTTGTGATATTAATTTTAAAATTTAAATTTAAATTAAAACTAGATAAAAATTAAAACAATTCGTGTTTCTTTTATTTATTTATTGTGTTTTAGTTTATTTATTCATATATTACACACACAACTTGGAGACAACATCAAAATGAATTTAACAGCTGAACAAGCAAAAACTGTCTATCAATATAAGAACACCAAACTTAAAATAACAAAAGCCAACTTAAATATTAAATTTAATAAAAAATGTCTCAAAACACACATTACACCTAAATACGCAGAAATTAAAATAAAAAAACACATCAACAGCAGCCCAAAAAACACAAAAAATAGCCAGAATCGTACGTATTAAAGAAGAAATTAAATTTCTATATAGAAAAAAGTCAATATTAAACAATAAACTATATAAACTTCATTTACAACTATACAAAAACTTACATTACATTGCCGCTGACCTTTACACATACGAAATAAACCAATACATACAAAACATCGCATTAGAAATAAATAAAACACAAAATATTAAATTAGAAAAACTAATAAATAAACAGAACCATAACACAATACTTTCAAACACACACACCTTTTTTCCAAGACTAATAAATAACACCAATATTCCATTCACCAATACCGAAATAAAAACACTTAACAAAGGATTGAAATATAACATCCCAAAAATAAGCAAGACTGACATCTACCAAGAAGTCATCAATGCTGAAGCAGCAATAAAAACAATACCAACAAACGAAGTACAAAACGAGACAAGAGTTATCATTAACAAAAAACTTAAACAATTAATAAGAAATAACGAAATAAACATGAAACTGCATATGAAATACAAAGAAGACAATACCAATTTAAAAAACATCAAACAAAAACTACACGACAATAACGCCATTATCACAAAAGCTGACAAAGGCAATACCATGGTCATAATCGATCAACTAGAATACACCACAAAAACAAAATTATTCTTCAACGACAATAACATACAAGCCCTACAAAACGACCCCACCAAAACATACACTAAAGAAATAAATAACGCCATCAACAAATGTAATCACCTTTTCTCTAACATAAATAAGAATACACTCAAACAACCAAACGCCAAAGCACCACAATTCACAGGCCTTCCTAAAATACACAAACATGGAACACCTATCCGACCCCTCATTAATTACACCACCGCACCAGGATACAAAGTTGCCAAAATATTACAAAAAATCATTAAAAATAATATAAACTTAAAGAACAACAACAGCATACAAAATTACTCAATTCTAATCGACAAATTAAAAAACATTAACCTATCACCAAGGTATAAAATGATCTCTTTTGATGTCACTAACATGTACACAAATATACCTATAGATGAAACCCTAAAAATATTAAAAGAAAATCTCAATAGTACTGCAACAATAGATAAAAACCAAATAGATGAGTTACTATCCATATTACAACTAACATTAAAACAAAATTACTTTACTTTCAATAACGAGTATTACACCCAAACTGAGGGTCTGGCTATGGGTTCACCATTAAGTGGACTGTTGGCTGATATATATTTGAATTTCTACGAAAATAAATACATTCTTTCTTCACTGAATCCACAATATAACAAAATAATATCATATTCAAGATACGTTGACGATACTTTTGTGATATTCGATGGTACACACAGACAAATAGACATATTAACTAAATACATTAATAACATAAACACTAAAATTAAAGTTACCACTGAAATTGAAAATGATAACTCAATTAACTTTCTTGACTTAAACATTACAAAAAACAACAACAAATTTAAATACAAAGTACACAGAAAACCTACTACCACTGACATCACAATACATAAAGACTCACACCACCCACATTCCCAAAAAATGGCAGCGTATCATGCCTTCATTAATAGGTTATTAAATATACCTATGGACGAGGAAGATTACAACAACGAACTCAACATAATAAAATACATCGCACAATCAAATGGCTACAACACAACAATAATTGATAAACTAGTCTCAAAAAAGAAAAAGAAAATAAATAGCAACAAAATCAGCAATAACACAACTGCTGAAAATAAATATACTTCAATAACATTCACCAACATACTACCACAAACACTACAATATGAATTCAAAAAACTAAATATTAATATTTCATTTAAAACAAATAATAATATCCAAAACATATTAAAACAAAAAACAAAGAAAGAAACTAAAACATGCTCAGGAGTTTACAAATTAAATTGTGGCGATTGTAACAAATACTACATCGGCCAAACAGGCAGAACGTTTTATGAAAGGTTTCTAGAACATAAACCTAAAATCAACACCAAATCAACCTTCGCCCAACATTTAATTGACAACAACCATAACTACACTGACTTTGACACCAACTTAAAACCATTGCACATACTAAAAAAAGGGAAAATATTAGACGCAACAGAAGAATTTGAAATTTATAAAGCCAACAAACTAGAACAGGACAGAATACTAAACGACAAGTTGACATTTAAAACTAATCCACTCTACGATACCGCGATTAAAAACAATATAGAAAAAAGAAGACAACAATACAACACCACATAATCTCACATTTCAACAACACAACAACACCATAAAGAGAGACACCGGCTTTGACAAATTAACACCAATGTCAAATTGAGTTCTTAGCCCGAAGATGGAGGTACACTCCGAAACGCGTCGCTAATCATTAAAATATATAAAAAAAAAAGTTGTGATATTAATTTTAAAATTTAAATTTAAATTAAAACTAGATAAAAATTAAAACAATTCGTGTTTCTTTTATTTATTTATTGTGTTTTAGTTTATTTATTCATGAAATGTGTTTTTTGTATGCAAATTTTTCGAAATATAAGTTTGAATTGAAAAGGGTTTTAAAAACCATTTAAAGGACTTAAATTCAAACTCAGAAACGTTCCAATCATCCAAAAGGACCAAATATTTTGGAAATGAGAGCTTGGTCTATCTACCAATATCAAGAAATTTCTACGAATTTTTAGAAATTTCTTGATATTGGTAGAAAGACCAAGCTCCCATTTCCAAACTATTTGCTTTATTTGAATGATTGGAACGCATTTAAGTCTCTTTTTAAGTATTCTAACTAGAATCGAAAACCATTTTCAATTCGAAAAAGGATTTCAAAAAATTTGCATATAAAAGTAGTATCATCGTTTTTCCACCTTCAAAAAACTCATGAAATGTGTTTTGTATGCAAATTTTTCGAAATATAAGTTTGAATTGAAAATGGTTTTAAGAACCATTTAAAGGACTTAAATTCAAACTCAGACACGTTCCAATCATCCAAAAGGACCAAATATTTTGGAAATGAGAGCTTGGTCTATCTACCAATATCAAGAAATTTCTACGAATTTTTAGAAATTTCTTGATATTGGTAGAAAGACCAAGCTCCCATTTCCAAACTATTTGCTTTATTTGAATGATTGGAACGCATTTAAGTCTCTTTTTAAGTATTCTAACTAGAATCGAAAACCATTTTCAATTCGAAAAAGGATTTCAAAAAATTTGCATATAAAAGTAGTATCATCGTTTTTCCACCTTCAAAAAACTCATGAAATGTGTTTTGTATGCAAATTTTTCGAAATATAAGTTTGAATTGAAAATGGTTTTAAGAACCATTTAAAGGACTTAAATTCAAACTCAGACACGTTCCAATCATCCAAAAGGACCAAATATTTTGGAAATGAGAGCTTGGTCTATCCATCAATTTCAAGAAATTTCTAAAAATTCGTAGAAATTTCTTGATATTGGTAGAAAGACCATGCTCCCATTTCCAAACTATTTGCTTTATTTGAATGATTGGAACGCATTTAAGTCTTTTTTTAAGTATTCTAACTAGAATCGAAAACCATTTTCAATTCGAAAAAGGATTTCAAAAAATTTGCATATAAAAGTAGTATCATCATTTTTCCACCTTCAAAAAACTCATGAAATGTGTTTTGTATGCAAATTTTTCGAAATATAAGTTTGAATTGAAAATGGTTTTAAAAACCATTTAAAGGACTTAAATTCAAACTCAGAAACGTTCCAATCATCCAAAAGGACCAAATAGTTTGGAAATGGGAGCTTGGTCTTTCTACCAATATCAAGAAATTTCTACGAATTTTTAGAAATTTCTTGAAATTGATGGATAGAGCAAGCTCTCATTTCCAAAATATTTGGTCCTTTTGGATGATTGGAACGTTTCTGAGTTTGAATTTAAGTCCTTTAAATGGTTTTTAAAACCATTTTCAATTCAAACTTATATTTCGAAAAATTTGCATACAAAAAACACATTTCATGAGTTTTTTGAAGGTGGAAAAATGATGATACTACTTTTATATGCAAATTTTTTGAAATCCTTTTTCGAATTGAAAATCGTTTTCGATTCTAGTTAGAATACTAAAAAAGAGACTTAAATGCGTTCCAATCATTCAAATAAAGCAAATAGTTTGGAAATGGGAGCTTGGTCTTTCTACCAATATCAAGAAATTTCTACGAATTTTTAGAAATTTCTTGAAATTGATGGATAGACCAAGCTTTCATTTCCAAAATATTTGGTCCTTTTGGATGATTGGAACGTTTCTGAGTTTGAATTTAAGTCCTTTAAATGGTTTTTAAAACCATTTTCAATTCAAACTTATATTTCGAAAAATTTGCATACAAAACACATTTCATGAGTTTTTTGAAGGTGGAAAAATGATGATACTACTTTTATATGCAAATTTTTTGAAATCCTTTTTCGAATTGAAAATGGTTTTTGATTCTAGTTAGAATACTTAAAAAGAGACTTAAATGCGTTCCAATCATTCAAATAAAGCAAATAGTTTGGAAATGGGAGCTTGGTTTATCTATCAATATCAAGGATTCAGCAGCCCTAAAACATAAGCCAAGAAAATTAAAAAAAAAACCACAATTAGATATGTTACAGAATAGAATTTTATTAATACATTATTAGATCAATGAAAAACTTAACAATAAAACATTTTTTTATATTTCTGGGATCTTAGAAGTCTCCACATTCTCTTAAATAAAAACACATTTTCTCAGCAAAAACTTATTTAATTCTTGACATCGACATTCCACCATATAATTTAAGGGACGATTCAATAAGTGGAACAGTTGATTTAGCTATGTATACCTTTAGAGTTATGTCGGGTCGACCAATACTGGCATAGACAACTTCACTGTTGGGCAAAAATCTCACAGTACGTCCTCCGTATTCGTGATTTGTTTAATATCAGCTGGTCCACTAAAATGAAATAAAACATTGCTTAGCATCTAACGATATCTAGAACAAAAATAAGATAGACTAACCATGTCCTACGAAGGTCCCAGGTGATGAAATCTCCCCCAGCCAATGCCGTCATAAACAAACGATTGTGTAACGACCAGTCAGCACCCATTAGAGGAACATTCGGTGACTCCAAGGACATTATGTCTTGTTGAGAGTGGACGTTGTACAAATGTATTATTCCTTTCTTTTCGGCCACTAACACCTTGCCAGGTTCGTCTGGATGTCTGGATGCCAGCGCACTGACATACCAGCCTAAGACAGGCAGAAGGTTGTAACAGTTTCAAAGCTGTGAGCTGAACTCCAAATCTTACACGAATGATCGTCACTAACGGTGGCAAGGAACTCTTCGTCATGCTCCCAGGCCACATCGTTAACGTAATTCGTGTGTCCTTTAAGAATGAATTTGTAAAAAGCCATAAATTTGTTCGGAAAAGTTTACCACATCAGATGGATCAGTTTTAGTTCGCATTTTTAATTAAGTTTTAGAATTCTCTTGAATATTAATTTTAAACTCGGAAAAGTTAAACCTTTTTGTTTTTCACTTTTTGACGATTGAAGATGTCAGTTTTCACTTTTTATGTTATACTTTCATACAGTATAACAAAAAAAAATAGGCAACGTCACTTATAACAGTTCTTCAAATGGAGTCAACTTTTTTGTATGGATACGCTATCCAGTTATATATAGAGATCAGTGGTCAGGACGTGCCGTGGTGATTTCAGTTAGGTGTGCGCTAAATTATTTTGCAATGAAAACATATTTTTTAAGCTTTGCACACAGTAACAGCGTTCCAAAGCGAGCCTGTTTTCGGACACTTAGTCGCTGCGAAAAACAAGGAGACACTTCAAAACACAATTCTAAGTGGTTACAAAACTTTCTCACTATTAGTTTATTGAAAAAAGTAATCAAGATCAGCTTAAGTACAACAGATTAACAGCGCCAATGAGAAAAGGTTACCACGAAACCAATGCTTCAACTTATAGTTTGTTTTGTAAGAAAATGAAAGACCTTGGAACTGTAATTAAATTATTAGAGGAGGAGGACTTTTTTCATTTAATAAAATCAAAAAAATAAATTAATGTTTGAAGCTATTCTGAACCTCTTTAATAATTGCTTTGTCATTAGTATTTAGTTTTAAATATATCTTAACATTTTGGGTCAAAAAATAATTCTACGTGTTAAATGAAGTCACGTGTTAAACTAAAATTTAGACTACGTGTTAAATTTAATCACATCAATATTATTTCTAATAATTTTCAAAAGTGTTGGCTACTTTAATTTATTGAAAACGAAAACTTAAAACATTCATCTGTGAAGGTGTTAAACAAGCTATACTATTCCTTGAAATAGGCATAAAATTTATTGAAAAAAAAGTGATAAAAGTCTAAATTAATTTCAATATATTTTTTAAGCAATTATTCGGCCCTATCGAGGTAACCGTCGGAGCGGAATTTTCTCCGATTTCCTACGAATCGGAGACATTTTGCTTCGAGGTAGTTCTCCGATCAGTTGATCGGAAATTCTCTCCGACGAAATCCAACGCATGCCATTTGTATGCGATGTAGTACTTCTAATGGTTTTATTTTTGATCGATACAAACACGTTTTTTTCCGAAGTCCTCCGACAAGTTCTTGTTGCGGAAAGTGTTTTCTTTAGAAATATGCATATAATTAAAATGTAAGTAATAAAGAAATAAACTTTATTTACGTTGACTTGTGGACTTTTTGTTTTTGGCCGAACGAAAAAACAACTCCCCAGCAATATGAGCGGATGGTGAATGCTCAGCGGATATCCCGATATTGCTCAAAATTATACATAAAAGGACACTAGAAGTTGTGGCTGTGTTTTGGGAAGATCTGGTCAAACAGCTAAATTTATTGGGACCAAAACAATGGGATGTTGGTGGATGGAAAAAAGTACGTTCGTCATCCTTTGTTTTGTGTATTGATCCATTTCCATTGTAATTAATATTCACACTTCATATATTTTCTTTATTTCGTGCCCTTAGCTCGTTGAATTCGACTCCCAAAAATAATGTTACACTATCTTAATAAATAAATAATCTGTGTTTTAAAAGTTTTTTTTTTCATTTTATTCTTTTTTTGACACTTCAAACGGAAACAAAACACATATGTTTGGAAATAGGGAGGGGACTTTATTCGATAGTTTGATTTAAAAATCGGTGCATCTAATTACATTTCTTAAAATCGCTAGCGCATTATAGTTGAAAATATTACTTTTTATTAACAATAAATTACACTCTCTCACCGATTTTCCATGGTTTAAAACGCTTATGGTGTTTATTTAATAAAAAAACTATCGAAAATATATCGCATTTTCTATATATGTTAATTTGTACATCTCCTGGAATTTATATCCATCGTAATGCGTCGTCGCAGTTCTGTAAAATTTCTTCCGATGAAAGCTACTTCGAACTGAAATTGAATTTCCGACGAAGAATGCGTTGCGGAGAAAATTCCGCTCCGACGGTTACCTCGATAGGGCTGATTATATATTCCACTTTATTTACTATTTTTCTTTTTTTATAACTCTAAAAAAAATGTGTATTCACCTTTTTTATATACAAAAAATTATAGTTCAAAAAATCTGTAGACTTCCCTTTTTTTCTAATTTTTGTAAAAATTCCCAAGCAAAGGAATTTTTGTCATGATCCCCCAGCACCATCCATCACCACGGGCGCACAGCAACGAAAATGAAACAGATACAGAATTCTCTACATAGCGAAGTGCAGAATGAAGGACCGTGGTGCGCTCTATGAAGTTGAACACCTTGCTATCTAAATTCTATAAGGAAGAATGAACTTTGTTGTTTTTTTTGTGTTTGTATGTGGATTTGCTTTACCTCGGTGCGCTTAAGTTAAGACGGTGTCCACATTGGGTATGAAAAAGTGGATTTTTAATGACTTTTCAGAATTCATATCTCGCTCCCACTCCTTCATTGAAGTGAGTTGTGAATACTGAAGTCATTAAAAATCCACTTTTTCATACCCAATGTGGACACCGTCTAAGAGAATACCCTGATGGGTGAATTTCTCGTTTCTTTGAGAGGAAATGAATTTGCGTCGAGTTATTGTATATAAATTCTATAGTATTCTCATGAAGAAAAAAAGCTCGTGGCCATCTATGCGTCCAAATGTAATCCTAATTTTTGTTAAGGGATTGGATATACAATGGTCGAGTTGCCGAATAGACAAAGAAGACGAAGTAAAGGAACTGGCATATCGTGGAAACCAGAGAATATCAATTACTTGATATTAATTGATATTCTCTGGTGGAAACAGTGAAGCATTTTTCCAAATAGTGTGAGTTACACAAACACAAATGCATTGCCCCAGGGTCGCACTGCAGTTACACGGCTGAAGGCTGGGGCGCCCAAATGAAGCCAG
Organism: Dasysyrphus tricinctus; assembly: GCA_963921185.1. NCBI lineage: Eukaryota > Metazoa > Arthropoda > Insecta > Diptera > Syrphidae > Dasysyrphus > Dasysyrphus tricinctus. The sequence continues at coordinate 201,862,410 of OY992530.1, read as the reverse complement.
ATTAAAAAAAAAAAGAAAAAACAATTGAGATGCTTCCGTCATTTTGCCGAGCTGTAGAAAAGTGTACAGAGATTTTACATCAAAAAATAGTGAAAAAGCCTATTGAATTGAATAAAAAAGTGAAATGAAAGTTAATATAGTGAATACTTTGAAAAACTTTAATAATAAGAAATATATAAAAACATGTGGTGCTGCATTAAATCATATAAAAACACCTATAATACGGTGCACGAATTTTTGTTTTCACAGGTAAGTTTTCTATCATATTCTACTTAATAAAGTGAGGTTTTTTATCGTAGCGTACTTTTAAACCGCAATAAACGCTTCTTGATAAAGATATAAAACCAACAAGATAAATAGAGGCAACAGCAGAAGAGCATTTAAAAATATTTTATTTAAAGCGTTAAAAAATAACTGCACTACGGGCGCTAAACGGATTTGAGCGCCTTGCCATCACCAACAAAAATTAGATCGACCAAGTGCGAGAATTTCTCATTTGACAGATGAGTCTCAACGAAATCACTGGATTAAAGTATATTTTTGTTTACAACAAATTTGCTGTTTTTATAGCAAATTGCGATAAAATATTAATTTTAAAGTATTCTAAGATAATTTATTTACCTAAATAACATCACTTCACGTTTCTTTATATGGAAATATCAGACAAAACTAACTTGTAAAATAAAATATTTGTATACTCCTTAGTATCAGGGTTTGCAAAAGTCGATACAATTGTACTTTTTTCGATACACTCGACGTTGCTAAAGTACGCAAATACACTTTTAAAAAATTTGATACACTTTTGCATCCAACGAAAAAGATAACGTTAATTTAAAAGAAAATCATATGACCTTTCAAAATGTATACTGTGGAACCGAGGCTGACCACGAATAACAGAAGAAATAAATATGATTAAGACAGTTTGTTCGAGAAGATTTAAGAAAATGGCATCTACAAAATGCCGATTTCAACAATCTCGCAATTATTAAAAAATCAAAAACATTAAGTTTATCAAATTTAAATCTCGCAGAATTGAAGGGTATTGCAACAAATTCCTAAAGTTTTATACTTAAAGTTTCACATAGTATGTAAATGTACCTAATATACTAAGTAACATAATAGTCTAAGAGCCGGTAGCAAATTTTGTGGGTGAACGCATAACCAAAATGTGAATATGAGGGATTGTAGGTGCATGCATCTTGATATCGAATACAAAAGTCTGGCAGGATTTTTTTGGCGCCCGTAGTGGGGACGAGAGATTGAAAATAGCGGGTTTGCCATCATTTATTAAAAATGAGAAATGATGCTTGGTAATTTTTCCTTAGTCCACAAACTTTCGTTTTAATGATCGGATTAACAGAACTCAAGATATGCATTTTGAAGGGAACCTTATCGGCCTTGTTTTGGAGACTTTTATTTGTTGATTTTTAATTGTTTCCAAATCTCCAAATATCTCTTGATATGGTGCGCCTGAAATGGTGATATCTTGTTTATTATCTATCAGATCGTTAAAAATGAAGTTTCTAGACTTAAGGAAAATGACAGAGCATTATTTCTCATAAAAAAAAAAAAAAATGATTTTAAGTGTTTGTACCCATGACACAACATATGGAAAAACCGAGATTTCCAATCTCTCGTCCCTTCTACGGGCGCCAAAAAAATCCTGCCAGACTTTTGTATTCGATATCAAGATGCATGCACCTACAAACCCTCATACTCATATTTTAGTTATGCGTTCACCCACAAACAAAATGCGCGCACCTTTGAATAAACGTCACTGAAATAGGTATTTGAAAAAATTTATCTCAAAAATTGCGATTTTCAAACAAATTTTGTCCCAAAACTAACATATCAATGAAAAATTCCTCACACATGGGTAAAAATAATTTTTTCTTAACTTTCAAAAAATATAAAATTTTCTAACAGTAAGTATCATTCTGGGAGGTCATTCCGTATTTCGATTATCGCCAAACGATATCGTTTAGGCGATAGCCTTGCTTCACGTAACATTGAATCTCGTTTTGGCGATAAAATATTTGCTTTACGTAAGTCAATAACCGTCAAAACGGTAGAGCTTAGACTTAGACGATAGCTAAAGAGGTCATCATCATCAAGTCCCGTAACCCCGATTGGGGCATAGGGCGCCAACAAATCGTTTCTATCCTTCACGGTCTGCAGCTAGATATTTTAACTGTGGCCACGTCTTTCTCTGGGAGTCTGCTTCTGCTAGAACTGTTGATTTCCATGTTGTTCTTGGTCTTCCAACCCGCCGTGCACCCTGAGGATGCCATTCAAAGTGTGTGACCATTGCCATTTACGCTTTCTTATGTTAACGTCCCGTCGCTCTTGATTTGTCTTGCGCCACAATTCTTTGTTTGATATAATTTGTGGCCAGCGAATCTTTAGAATATGGCGTAGACAGCGGTTCACAAAAGCCTGCAATTTCTTTGAGATGGTAGTCGTGACTTTCCAGGGTTTCGCAAGCATATTGCTAAAGAGGTATAGTCTTGTAATTATTGAGTGTTTTAAGAGCGGTAGATGCATTTTCGTTGATTTTTAACCATTGTTTTAAAATAATACGAGAATAAAATAATTATTGAATAATTACGTCATAAATGTCAGTTCATAGTTTGAGCTTTGAGAACAAATCTTACCAAAAAATCATTCCTACCCAATAAATGAATTATTTAAAAGTAACTGAACACTGATCAAAATTCGACCATTTATACCAAAATAATCGTTCATCCATACAGGTGCCTAAGTCAACAGGGATCTCATTGCGTAAGAAGATGATCGCCTGAAGACGTCGTTTTCGCGTATATTTCAACGCGATAGCGATGCCTACTCTATGTGGTTTCGAGAAAAAAATATTAAGTTAAGGAACAAAAAAGCATCTCGTGAAATAGCTATAACTCCAGCCTATAATAAACTTGGTGGTAGCACACACAAGTTGTTGTTGTTCATTCAAAATTATTCAATATAAATTGATATATGTATAATGCGCAGCGTGCACTGCACTTGTGTGTGAATTTCCATTTACACACAAGACCCAACTTAAAAAAGCATATCTTTGCTTAAAACTAATACGTATATAAGAAGGTTTTATAATACAAATTCTATATACTACTGAAATAAATCAGCCAAGTAGAAGACTTAGCATTAAGGATTGGACTTGTTGAATTATTGATTCAAAATAGCTTTTTATGGCCTTTAGTCCTATAAATTGGCGTTTCGTTCGGCTTACTCACTTGAACTCATCAGTGGCCCAGGGCAAAAAAACTTCCAGCTTAATGATTAGGAATTCTAATCTGGTTGGATATAGTTTACAGTGGATTTTCGTTGAAAAATTCATGTAAGTTGAACTGAACTTAATATAAATTGCGTATGACAAAGCCCTCACTATGTCACTGATGAGTTCAAGTGAGTAAGCCGAACGAAACGCCAATTTACAGGACTAAAGGCCATAAAAAGCTATTTTGAATCACTAATACGTATATTTTATTTTTATTCAATATTAAATAATGTTGATATACCTCTTTTGAAAATTTTGCACTTTTCAAATAACCAAAGAAGATTAAAGGCATTGTCTTGCTGCAAAATCATACCGCATACATATTCGATCGGATTCGTGTTGAATACGAATTTTAATCTTCATATTCGTATTCAACACAAGCTTGTAGGCCAAATTCGTATTTTTATCCACAAATACAAACTTTACCGGATGCTATTGCAATTAAATTTTTAAATAACGTGATATTTCAATTAAAACGACAAGGATTTTTAGTTTTGACAGCAAAATTTAATTTTCAAGTTCATTTGATTCATACAAAAAAACGAAAGACGAGACGAAAGTGGTTGAGTTACGCGGAGCAAATTATAGACGATAACGTTAAAGATCATCGTTTTGACGATTATCGTTTTAAAAAATAGCGGAATGACCCCCCTGATTTCTTGCCAATTATTTCTTAGCCTGCTATTTGTTTTAACTTTTAAACGTTCATATCTTCATTCCTTTATTTTTCCGAATTTTTCATTACATCTACGACTTTCTTGTAATTGCATAATCTATCGAATACAGATAATAAATAATATTTTAACAGTCAATGATTTGGATTAGTTTTCATTTTATTTTTTTGCCAATAAATCAGACAGCATTATGAATTAAGAAAATGGATTTACCAAATTATTAAAAAGAAGTTTTATAAGAAATTAAAAAGTTTTATTTAACGCTGTAAATAAAAGAAGAAATGTAAATAAAAAATAGAAAAACCAAAGAAAAATAACAATTATTATAAAGAAACTTCACTTGTCATGCCTGATTTAAACAATATTTCCTCGAAATCTGGTTTTTTCACACATTTGAAGCACTTTGCTTTGTTAAGTGCCTTTTAAATCACAGTACACATATTAAAGGTAATATCATTAGAGTTTTGATTTTGTTGAGTTCTGCTATCAAAATTTGTGTCAAATGTCAAAATGTTGTTGTTGTGTTTACGTGTATTTCTGTCCTCACGTTCACAGCCATTTTTAATTTCCGACACTTCAAATATTTATTTGTTGTTGTATTTAGGTGTATTTATTTCCTCACGTTCACAGCCATTTTTTATTTTCGATACTTTCACTTTTGACAACCAGCGCATTAAAATACCTTAGATTTGTGTACTGTGTTTTTAAATTAAGTTTTGTTTATATGTTCGTATTTATTTGAGCAAGCATACATAATATATTAAATTAAAGGTTTGAAATAAAGCTTTTCAATGGTGCCAAAAACAGTGTATGTCATCATTTTTAGAGATATCGTTGTGCAAATGGTATTGGACACCACCATTTGACACCAATTTCATTTTCTTAAATATCCTAGATCGGAAGATATCGACAAAAAGCTGAAAAAGCTTTATTTGCAGTTGCCGACTTCAAGCTCAAATATCTCAGATCTCCCTTTACAGATTCTGAAAATATTTCACTAATATAACAAGCTTAGCCTAAGCATTCTGGGCCGAAAATGAGCAATACCCTTTGTGTTTCGTTGTATTTCGTGTGCATTTGGTTGATGAAACGTTCAAACACCTGTTTCTCAGTAACTAAAAGGAATTTCTCCACTTGTGGTCTTTAACTTTGAGTAAACTCTTCACCTAAGAACAAACTCTTCTGATCTACATGGAGATTACGATAGTGGGGAGGATGAAATGTTTTAGTTATTCTCCTTTTTCCCATTGTTTGCTTTTAATTTAACATTTTAGTAAGATGCAATTAAATAGCAACAAACAATTAACATTTTACGATTTTGAAGAAGCGTTGTTTTAGCTGTTGCTAGACAAATTTGGAGTTTAGCATATTGAAACTTTATCAGGTAAGCTCCAGTTTTCTCTAGCAACGGTTAAACAACATGGGGCATATTCATAGATGTATTTTAAGCTATTGCTCAGTAAATCTGGAGTTTATCATATGGAAACTTCATAGGGTAAGCTCTAGTTTTGTACCAATAGCTTGAACAACATCTATAAATTTGTCCCCATCTGTGGATATGCCCCAATGTCTTTATATAATTATAAACAGGACTTTTTTGTATCTGTTTTCCTAAATTACGAAACACAATATTATGTGTTCTAACGAAGTTATAATTAAAATACTTTATTTTCATTGCACAAACTCATGTAGGTAAATTTCCAAATTAAAAAAAGTTTTAAGAACTTCTTTCATAATATTTGCTTACATCTAAGGTAATAGTTTTTATTTTGAAAATATGAAAACTTAAAATTGTAAATTCATTCATACACTATAATTTATAATTTGAATTTATTTTAAGGTTTACAATGGTGTAGTACATATTCTCTTATGTTCCTTCTGAACTTCCATTATTTTCTTTATTTAAAGTTGTTGTAGTATTGAACATGTTAATGGGCATACATGGTACCTGGTCCACTGGGGGTGTAAGGAGAGGGTGTGTCGTTGAACTATTTCCGCTTGACTTTTTTACCTGAAATGAGAAGGGGTGAACGAAAAATCTTTACTCTTCTTCGAAATATATCCATTAATAAAATTTTAGCTTTATATGTTAATCAAACGATTTTCATGAATTGTGCCATCTCTATCAAATAGCATTTATCTTAAAATTTTAAAGATAGATTATTTTTATCCAAAAACATTGACCCAAAATCAATATTTTATCAAAAGTAAACACTGGAACAATTCAAATTTCCTTTTCGCCAGTCAACAAAATCCAAGCTAGTTTTAGATCGGAATATTCAAATATTGACATCATATTTGTATAAACCAGCATTGCAAACGACGACAGCTTCTTTATTGATTTCAAGGCAGCAGTTGATTCGATAGAAAGAAACGCTTTCCTATACAAGTAATGTAATATTAGTGGGGCTGTTAGTGAGACCAACCTTTCATTTTAAAGATTGGTGTCGACGCACAACATTTTATCCAAAGTTAATTGAAAACCTACTTTGGTTTTTTTAGAAAGTCACTTTCAAAGTGCTGGAGAGGGGGGATATGAAAGATTAAAAAACTTAAATATTTATCTTGGTATAATATAAGCACATGACACATTATTTAAAGGTATTTTTTAATGTCCAATCTTATTAAGTGATAGTCGTCTTTTTCATAAATGGTGACTGAATTTTTAGTGAAATAAGTAAAATATTACTAAATTTCAACAACATTGAAATTAAACTTGGTCCACATATTTCATTTGTCATAAGCAACAAGAATCAAAAGAGTCTACAAAAATATTTATAGCGAAAGGGTGTTTTTTTCAAGGAAAGGGAAACATTTTGAACTACTACCATGAATCCCCTCCAAAAAACTGGAACGTTGATGAAAATTGGTGAAAACTTTTGACTTTTCATCAAGACCAAGAATCAAAAAAGACCAAACAAATATCCACGGTCTGATGGTATTTTTTGAGAGGGAATGTCTATGTCTAAAAAATACAATACAAAAAAATACAATCATTGACAGGCATTAATTCTTTAAAAGTAACATAACTTTTTCATGGGAGCTTGTATCTTTTTTATTTTGATTTTATTGGATTCAACATTTAAAAACACTTTACAATCATTTATGTACCTCGGTTTCAAACACATAAAATGTTGGGTCAAATGTTCGTCTCCCTAGAAAAACACCCTCAGAACGTGGAAAGTTGGGCCTATTTGAATAATTTTGTTCGCTAGAAATATTAATTAGGTTTTAACCTTTATTTGTCCATCAAAATAATAAATGATTTTACTTCCTAAACGACTCAAAATCAATCATTAAAAGTTTCAATGATGAGAAGTTGTGAGAAGTTGAGCGAGTGAGTGGAAGTGTCAGAGAGTTGCTCTTAGATAAATAAAAGAAAAAAGCGTTAAAAGTTGGAGTTTTTAAAATATTGAAACGAAATATTATAGAGTTGTGTGCTGGCAAAATTCTGCTTTTTATAAATTGTGGTGATCTTTGCAAAACTAAGCAAAATAAAGATTTTAAATTGAATTGTTGAAAGACGTAGAGATAAATTTCAACATAAGCAGTGGAAAGCTTTTACCTTGTTTGTATTCACCAATGCTCTGTTCAATAACTACTCCACCGTTGACCAGATCTACAACTTATCGTGTCTCATCCATCTGCAACTAAGTCAAAAGAAGAAACTCTATGCATTTTTTGTTGATCTTAGAGCAGCTTTTGACAACGTCAATAGAAATGCTCTTTTTTACAAACTAGCTTCACTTGGTATCTCTACAAAAATGATGAGAATCTTAAGATCGATATATAAAGATACCACAGCTGCAATCTGGGATGGCAATAGCAGAACGGATTTCTTTCCAACGAATAAAGGGGTCAAGCAAGGATGTGTTCTGAGTGCGTTAATGTTTATCCTGTTCTTAAACGACATTCACGATGAGCTACCAACAGGAATATGTGTGGAAGGAATAGGAATCAACGTTCTTCTTTATGCTGATGACATAGTTATCCTATCTGACAGTGCTCCTAAACTACAAACTTTAATAGACAGCTTCATCGCATATTGCCTCAAATGGAGCCTCACAGTTAATTTGGAAAAATCTCAAATAGTAATTTTTCGCAACGGCGGTCGAAGAGCAGCGCAAGAAAAATGGTTTTTCAGTGGTGTCGAGATAGCTGTTACAAACCAGTTTAAGTATCTTGGTGTTATTTTGAACCATAATATGTCATGGACAGAACATCTTAATAGCAGACTTACAACTTCAAAAAATACTATAAACTCAACATGGTCGCAATTTATACGGAACAAATCAATAAGTCACTCAGCAAAATTTAAGATCCACGACGCTGCTTCAAGAGCAATAATGTTGTATTGTGCCCAAGTGTGGGGATACAAGGAGCATGTCCAAGTGGAAAGGCTACAACGTTTCTTCCTGAAAAGGTGTTTTCTTCTGCCAAACAACACGCCAAACTATGTACTACACATCGAAACAGGACTCCCAAAAGCTTTCCTGACAACCCTCAGACTACACTTTTCCTTCATATCCAGAGTCATGGAACTACCGAGAAATAGACTTCCGAGAATCCTATCGGAAATTATAATTCGGAAGGACATTTACTGGGCTAATGAATGGAAGCAGCTTTTTCTGGAAGCCTCAGTTCCTATTTCTTTTACATCGCCTAGATCTGAGATGCGCAACTCTCAAAATATTCTTCTAACTAAGCTGAAGGAGAAACATTGGAACAGCTTTGTAAGCAGTGCACAAGAATCGCAGTTCCACGATGAATACAGTAACGTGTCATACTATGATGTCCCTAACTACTTTGAAGATACAAACCCACAAGATATGATAAGCTTGATACTAAAAGCTCGCAGTGGATTACTCAATTTAAATGCAAGAGCCTTTCAAAACCATACTATTGGCATATGTACAATTTGTAACCTCGATGCACCAGAAAACACTTACCACTTCATTGGAGTATGTCCCATATTCAGGGGATATAGGAAGCAATTTCTTGGAAGCTTTGAGCTAACGAGATCCCAGTTCCTAGATGCCTTAAACGGACAGTGCTATTGGAATTTATATCAATTTTTAAAATCCGCTTTTAAATATCGTATCAAATAATTAATGAATTTTTGTAAAATTAAGCTCACTTTGCCTTGATTTAGTCTATACTTTTTTGAACCTGACAGGCAACTTATACAAGTTATTGTCATATTAATTTAAGAACCAGCTAAACTATGTTTTTATAAATCTATTTTGGAAATAAAATTATTTATCTATCTATCTATCTGATGAGTTTGAATGATAGCTATATCTGGCACCTTAATCTATAAAACAGTCAATGTTACTATTTGTCACCAATTTTTGTCCTATTCCTGTTCCACAAATCAAAAATTGGGTTGTTTTGGGCAGTAGACAATGCTCACAGTACACATATCTAAAGGTATTATCTCCTCCTCGACGGGTTTCCACCTTGTAGTGGTGGGGAGGCTTACGTTTAGGTTTTCAGCTGGCCAGCTGTGAATTTCTTAGATCTGCTTGAAGACGGTTAACACGAGCACGGAGAGACTCAGGACGAGCCGAACTTGAGGACTGCTCAAGGAAAGGTGAAGAAAGGAAAGGACGGCCTCTTGCCTCCGCCTGGCTCTCACCCAACTGCGAGTACGTCCAACCAAGTTAGGCCAGACGACAATCCGTCACGGACGGATAATAAATGCGACGACGCATTGCGATGGATATAAATTCCAGGCAGAGATGTACAAATTAACATATATAGAAAATGCGATATATTTTCGATAGTTTTTTTATTAAATAAACACCATAAGCGTTTTAAACCATGGAAAATCGGTGAGAGAGTGTAATTTATTGTCAATAAAAAGTAATATTTTCAACTATAATGCGCTAGCGATTTTAAGAAATGTAATTAGATGCACCGATTTTTAAATCAAACTATCGAATAAAGTCCCCTCCCTATTTCCAAACATATGTGTTTTGTTTCCGTTTGAAGTGTCAAAAAAAGAATAAAATGAAAAAAAAAACTTTTAAAACACAGATTATTTATTTATTTAACTTAAAAAAAGCAATAAAAACAAGAAATGGATAGTGTAACATTATTTTTGGGAGTCGAATTCAACGAGCTAAGGGCACGAAATAAAGAAAATATATGAAGTGTGAATATTATCACAATGGAAATGGATCAATACACAAAACAAAAGATGACGAACGTACTTTTTTCCATCCAGCAACATCCCTTTGTTTTAGTAGTACCTCGTGGCATGATGGTTAGTGCCTAGGACTGTCATGTCGAAGGTGTGGGTTCGATTCCCAGCCGTGCCACCTAAAAACAGAAATGTTTTATTCGAGGTACTGCCTCTTGCGAGGAACTGACAAATCCTCCAAGAGTATACTTGTCATGAAGAAGTGCTTCTCATTTAGCAGTTCGGACTCGGCAAAAAACTGTAGGTCCCCTCCATTCCTGCCAACAAAACTCGCACACAGGAATGGTTGAGAGTTGTAAGTCACTAGGCCCTGGTTCTCCACGAGCTGTTGCGCCACCCAATTTATTTATTTATCCCTTTGTTTTGGTCCCAATAAATTTAGCTGTTTGACCAGATCTTCCCAAAACACAGCCACAACTTCTGGTGTCCTTTTTTGTATAATTTTGAGCAATATCGGGATATCCGCTGAGCAGATTCACCATCCGCTCATATTGCTGGGGAGTTGTTTTTTCGTTCGGCCAAAAACAAAAAGTCCACAAGTCAACGTAAACAAAGTTTATTTCTTTATTACTTACATTTTAATTATATGCATATTTCTAAAGAAAACACTTTCCGCAACAAGAACTTGTCGGAGGACTTCGGAAAAAAACGTGTTTGTATCGATCAAAAATAAAACCATTAGAAGTACTACATCGCATACAAATGGCATGCGTTGGATTTCGTCGGAGAGAATTTCCGATCAACTACCTCGAAGCACTACCTCGAAGCACTACCTCGAAGCAAAATGTCTCCGATTCGTAGGAAATCGGAGAAAATTCCGCTCCGACGGTTACCTCGATAGGGCCGATTGTGTTATTAGCGTATTCACCAGAAACGTTACAGTAAATGGTCAATCTATTATCACACCTGTCTCTGGAGCCTAAAAGTTAACCTTGAAAAATACAAAATAATGATTTTCAAGGAAGGTGGTGTTAGAATTTGTCGAAATGGAAAGTAAAAATATAACAATGAGCCAATTGAAGTAGCAAGGGAATATAAGTACCTTGGGGTCTTCATAACAAAAACAAAATACCAAGCGAAGCTTAATAAGTCCAAAGCTGCTATTAATACAGCGTGGAGAAACTGTTTCCAGAATAGATAATTATTACAAGTATGACTGCGTATCGTCGGGCTGTTAGTGAGACCAACCTTTCATTTTTACCTGACGGGATAAGCATCGGTATACTAAAAAAAACATGTCCCAACGTGAATTTTAAGAAGTGTTACCACCCTAATAGGGTCTGTAAGTAAAACTTACACTCCATTTCATCCTGAATGATTGAGTTTTTGTTTAATAATAGTCGATGTCCTAAGGTAACTTTTCCCACTAGTGGTAGGGGGTGAATGAAGCCAACCTTCTATTTCAGCCTGACTATTTGCATTTGCCCGTAAATTGAGAACCACCCATCGGAGGATGATGTGAGGGTTCTCGCTGGATTCAGCATCCTTGAAAAAACAGGAACTCATTCTTCGTTTACCCTCTTCCTCCTCTCAAAAGCGTTGGGCCAGGGAAAGGTGTTAGTACGATAACACATGCCTACAGTGGTTTTGGTGCCGCCAAAATGAAAACTGTTTATTTATTTTGTTCTCCTGACTCATAAAGTGTGTACTTATGAGTCGGATAATTCAAACAATTCGTGACCGATAATATCGACTTAAGACTTATTTTTTAGGGAGTTATAAGAACTATAGATTATTTTAAAAGCATCTTTCCTAAAAGTCAAAGGTAACCGAGATACCTCAAGAAAAGTCATACCACCCCCAAAACACAACCCATATGGGAAACGCTATGTACTATTTTCGTAGGTATCTTTCTACTTTGACAGCGCTACAAGCCACAGCTACAGCTACAGCTACACGATTGTATGTGAACTATACATTCAGTTGATCTCGGATTACGTGACCTGTGATCAGAGGAGCATTACCTTAAAACCACCACAATCACTCTGGAAGCTGCATTGGTTGGCAACCCTGCTGTGAAAAGTGAAAGGTTACTGTGTTTTCCTCTTCAATTTGTATATAGTAAATTTTAAAATAATTAAAATTAATTAAATATTCTCAAGTTAAATTCAATCCAAATATTTAACTAAACAATTCTGATCACAGGAAGTATCAAATCAATTGAAAAGTGAGTTTCAGTAATACAAGAAATTAATTAGAAAACAAATTATTCATCCCTACAAAGAAAGCACCGCACAACAGAAGTAAAAAAAAAACACCGTATTTTCGTATATGTACACACACAAGCGTAGAGTAAACGAGGCTTCACCGGAGTTTAAGATGACGGGCAAAAAGGATAAACCTACTTCTTCTAAGGTTTCTGAAATGAAAGCAAAAAGATCTTGCAACTAAATCCTATGTTGAAGGGGTTAAACAAGATCTGGGGCCCAACTATGTAACTCGATTCTACAAAAAAAATGTTCGAATTCGCAAAATTACAGCTCGCTAAATCTTTACCAAGCGCATATAAATGAAAATAGAACAGCGCTAATTGAAGATTCTGTGGCAAAAAGACGGAAACACTATAGCGATATCCCGCTTTTTATTATCCTGTTTTTTAAAATCTCGTTTTTTTAATCCCGCTTTTTATAATCACGTTTATTATAATCCCGCTTTTTTATAATCCTGCTTTCATAATCCCGATTCTTATAATCCTGTTTTTTATAATCCCGTTTCTTATTATCCCGCATTTGTTAAAACTATATTTGTATTTTTCACGTAAACGGCAACACAAACATTTGTTCATACTTCATTTTGCCAGTTCTTGTTTCATTTACAATATTGTTCTTTATGTCAAATCTAGCTACAATCATGTATTCCTTTTTTATTTCGCTCACTCGTCAATAAACCTTCGTCTTGAACAAACGTCTTAGCTTTTTCATTCTAAAATAAATTCTAACAGGTTATGGGCCCAGGCCAAACCATTTGCTTTTCCTTAATTGAATTATTTAACTAGTCAGTGCGTTATTTGATTAAAGTAAATCTGAGATTTATTTCCTTAAAAGTAATTATAATCACAACAAAAACATAAATGTTAAAAAAGGAGCCAAGTTCTTATGTGTTGTACAAGAAACCTGTACGTAAAAAGTCAGCCAAAAAAAGTAATGAGATCTAAAATATATGCCAAGTTTTAAGTTCATGAAGTTTAATATCAAATATCTTAAGTAGAGTAATATCGAAACAATTCCAAATCATGACAGAAATTTGGTAATTAATGATTACTGATTAAAATTTGGTGGGTTCACTGGTCAAGTTTTCATACATTTTAAATTTGTGATTAAGTAAGTAACGGGTGATTTTTTAGCTGGTTTGGTTTTGGCAACACTGGTTTTGACAGCTGACGTGTGTTTAGTACCTTGTGTCACTGTCAAACAGCTTCAGTTTGGTTTGCAATTTAACCATGGATCGTCTTACAAATGAACAACGCTTGCAAATTATTGAATTTTACTATCAAAATTCGTGCTCGATTCGAAATGTTCATTTCTGGTTGAATTTCAGTTCATTTTTGGTTGAATGGGTACGTAAATAAGCATAATTGCCGCATTTGGAGTAAAGATCAGCCAGAAGCATTGCAACAGCTACCAATGCATCCCGAAAAAGCCACTGTTTGGTGCGGTTTATGGGCCGGCGGCATTATTGGGCCATATTTCTTCAAAGATGATGCGAATCGCAGCGTTACTGTCAATGGTGAACGCTACCGAGCGATGATAACAAACTTTTTTTTTGCCCGAAATGGAAGTTCTTGACTTGCATGATATGTGGTTTCAACAAGACGGTGCCACATGCCACACAGCACGCGAAACAATGGCGCAATTGCGAGGCGAGTTTGGTGAACAGTTAATTTCACGTTTCGGGCCGGTCAATTGGCCGCCTAGATCGTGCGATTTGACACCATTAGATTATTTTTTGTGGGGGTATGTCAAGGCTAATGTCTATAGGGACAAGCCCGCTTCGATTGACGCACTGGAAGCCAACATCCATGCATTCATTCGTGAGATACCGGCCGATATGTGTGAAAGAGTATGCCAAAATTGGACTCAGCGGATGGGCTACCTGAGACGCAGCCGCGGTCAACATTTGCATGAAATTATCTTTAAACATTAAATTGCAAGGTTCAAACTATCGATTCAAATAAATATTTCATTCATTTTTTCGAATTTTTTGTGTTTTTTTTTTTTAAAGTTCTAAACCTCTTAAAAAATCACCCGTTATTTAAGAGAAAACTTGCCAAGTAAATCCACCAAATTTTAATCATTAATTACCAAATTTCTGTCATGATTTGGAATTGTTTCGATATTACTCTACTTAAGATATTTGATATTAAACTTCATGAACTTAAAACTTGGCATATATTTTAGATCTCATTACTTTTTTTGGCTGACTTTTTACGTACAGGTTTCTTGTACAACACATAAGAACTTGGCTCCTTTTTTAACATTTATGTTTTTGTTGTGATTTCACTCCTTTTTGCAAAGATTTATTTTGCCAGGTGAAAGTCAAGCCCTACCGCTCTACAAAGTTTCATAATTCTACGCCAACCGAAAGTGCTCCATACAAATAATTGCAATTCTGATAAAGTGGGTGGATGGCACCCCCCCCCCCCCCCTGAATGGACAATTCCAAATTTTCGATTTTTTCCTTTCTAAGTACTTCAAGTCCTACCGACCTACCAATTTTCATGTTCTACAACTATCGGAAGTGCTCCATATAATTATAAGAATTTTAAAGAATGTGGGTGGATGCCACGCCCCCTGCATGCAAAATTCCAATTTTTCAATTTTTTTCTTTCTAAGTACTTTAATTCCTACCGACCTACCAATTTTCATCGTTCTACAACAATCGGAAGTGCTTCATATAATTTATAAGAATTTTTGAGAATGTGGGTGGATGAACTGAAACTTCCAATTTTTCGATTTTTTTTCTTCTAAGTACTCCAAGGCCTACCAACCTACCAATTTTCATCGTTCTACAATAATCGGAAGTGCTCCATATAATTTATAAGAATTTTTAAGAATGTGGGTGGATACCACGCCTCCTGAATGCAAAATTCCAGTTTTTCAATTTTTTTCTTTCTAAGCACCTTAAGCCCTACCGACCTACCAATTTTCATCGTTCTACAACAATCGAAAGTGCTCTATATAATTTATAAGAATTTTTAAGAATGTGGGTGGATGCCACGCCCCCTGTATGGAAAATTCCAATTTTTCAATTTTTTTCTTTCTAAATATCTCAAACCCTACCGACTTACCAGTTTTCATTGTTCTACAACTATTGGAAAAGCTCCATATAATTAATAGAATATTCAAGAAAGTGGGTGAATGCCACGCCCCCTGAATAGAAAATTGCAGATTTTCGATTTTTTCCTTTGTATGTACCACAAGGCCTACCGTTGTGCGAAATTTCAAGTTTCTACGATGTCGGGAAGTGCTCCATAATTTTGATGATCTGTCAGTGAGTCAGTGAGTCAGTCAGTTACGGTTTTTGCGATTTTTGAAGTCCTATATCTTGGGAACTACTAATGCTAAACAGTTGAAATTTGGTGAGCCACCTGTGTTTGATCAGTTCAACAAATACTCCGAGTTTGAAGTTTCTGACTTTATTGGTACTGAAGTTAGAGGGGGGTTGAAAATCGCCTGAGTTTGTTCCTGTAAAAAGGGTGTAGTGCCGCGAACTTGGCTGGGCACTACCGTGCCCTTTGATAAGCTGATTAAAATGAGTATTCCGGGTTTATTTTCCATCGAGAAATTGGATGACTCCAATTACGCCTCGTGGTCTGTCCACATGAAGAGCGTTTTGATTCACTCCGATTATTGGAGTATAACTTCTGGAAGAGTTGTAAAACGAGAAGGTATGACTGTAGCCGAGAATGCATTGTTTGATGCAAAAGACGAGAAGGCGCTAGCGAGCATTATACTCTGCATCAAACCTACTCAGTTGAACCACGTGCGGCATTGTCTTACGGCGAGATCAGCGTGGGACACAATTAAGGAAATTTATCAGCCTTCTGGTCCTGCTCGCAAAGTAAACTTGTTTAAAAAGCTTATGAATCTAAAATTGTCTGAGGGATCAAGTATGTTGAAGCACGTGAATGAGTTTTGCGAAACTATAGATAAGCTAGCTGAAATCGAGGTTAACGTGGCCGATGAGTTAATGGTTATTATTCTTCTTTCCAGTTTGCCGGAATCGTATGAGAATTTCGTTGTAGCCATTGAAACTCGTGATGCTTTACCAACTTTAAGTAAGCTCAAGGTTAAATTGCTCGAAGAAGGGGCAAGGAGACGAGAGAGAATTGATAAGACGTCAAGTGTTGGCGAGGGTCATCAAGCATATCGTCGGCTTAGAGTGAAAAGCAGCTAGCTCCTATTTTGCATTTTTTACAAAAAATTATTTAAATAAAAATGTTGGCATTATTTGAATGAAACCAAAATTACGTTAATTATTTTTCAGCACTAGTTTTTGCTAAATTCGCTGAAATTGAAAATATTTGATAGATTTTTGTATTTTTAAGCAATTTTTGAAGTGGTCTATAATCACAAAAAAAAAAAAGTGGAGTTAGCCGCTTTACACTCTAAGCCGACGATATGTTGCTTGTTCGAATGCAAAAAAGAATTTCAGTTCCAAAAACAATTTTGGATCGAACGATCATACTCATACTGGTGGGCCTGGTGGAGCTAAAAGAAAGAAAAAAATCACAGGCAAATGTTATAAATGTGGCCGTCGTGGGCATTACGCTTCTAATTGTAGAGACAATAAAAGCGAGTCACATATGGAACAATCGTTTTCAATTCTCGCTTCTGCTTCTAAGAGTTATGACTTAGACAAAGATTCATGGTGCATTGACAGTGGAGCTACATCGCACTTATGCTGTGATAAAAGTTTGTTTTTTTCATCATATGTTGAGCGAAGAGAAATTGTTCTTGCAGGAGATAACTTTATAGAAGCAGAGGGGCGAGGAGATGTGCGCTTGAATTATAATGGTAGGCAAGTTAGATTGAAAAACGTGCTTTACGTCCCATCAATGCAGGGAAATTTCATTTCTGTGAGCAAGGCTGTAAGCAACGACTTATCTGTTGTTTTTACCGGTGAATGCGCTTATATAAAGGACAAACGAGCTAACGTCATCATTAAAGCTGACTTGTGCGGTGGCTTGTTTATATTTAAAAATAATGTCAATAAGTGCATGCTAGCAAAAAATGATATCAATAATGCTTTTGAATGGAACAACCGGTTTGGGCATCTCAATTTCAACAGTTTAAGAGAAATGTCAGAGAAGCGATTAGTTCTTAGTTTGAAAATCGATGCTATTCCTCGAGAAAATAGTTGTCTAACTTGTGCAAAGAGCAAAATTTGCGTAAAATCGTTTCCGAGAATGTCCGTGAACCGTCCCGAAGGTCTTTTAGGCATTGTGCACAGTGACGTCTGTGGACCAATGAATACGACATCAATTGGAGGTGCTAGGTATTTTGCCACATTTATCGATGATTTGTCTCGTTTTATTTTCGTCTATTTCCTTAAGACAAAAGATGAAGTTTTCACCGTATTTAAGTCTTTTAAGGCATTGGTTGAGAAGCAGACGGGTACAAAAATAAAGATTCTTCGAAGTGACAACGGGGGCGAATATCTTTCGAGGGAGTTTAATGTATTCCTTGAAGAGGGTATACAGCGTCAGTTGACTGTCCCTCACACTCCGCAACAAAACGGCGTAGCCGAACGAGCCAATCGTACGTTGATTGAGATGGCTCGCAGTATGTGTATGATGGTGCATAGCGGGGTCGATGCAGCTTTTTGGGCAGAAGCGGTGGCAACCGCAGCATATTTACGCAACAGAGCTGCAACGAAATCTGTCATTGAAAAAACTCCTTTCGAAGTTTGGACTGGTAAGAAACCAGTTGTATCTCATTTCCAAGTTTTCGGTAGTTTAGCTATAGCCATTGATAAGACAAAACGAACAAAATTTCAACAAAAGGGTAAGAAAATGATAATGGTTGGCTATTCAGAGGTTTCCAAGGCCTACCGATTATATGACCCAGAATCAAGAAAAATAGTTGTGGGTAGAGATGTAATATTTATGCAAAATCCGTATGTCGATAAAAATTTTAATGAACACGGCGCTGGCCGAGCAGTGTTTGCGAACCCTGAAAAGGAAGACGTTGTTGTTGGTGTTGATGTCTTTGGAACGGTTGATGACCGGGAAGCTGCCGAAGCTGCTGAGATTGTTGACGTTGCTGGTGATGTCCATGCTAGCTCTTATGATGTTGTGGAAGATATTGCTGTTGATGTTGGTGCCCCGGGTGAGGCAGATGTTGTTGCTGATGGTGATGTTCCTCTGCCAATGAATCTTGGAATTCGTAGTGGCAAGCGTGAACGTGAGGTCGAAGAAGAAGACGAAACTTTGACTGAAGACTGTCCTGAAAAAATTAGATGTGGCAGAGGTAGACCTAGAATAATTCGCAACGGAAAAAGAGGACGCCCTAGAAAAGAATTTCCTCATGCACTTAATAAAATGGAAGAACATAAAATCCCAACTCCGGAGACGATTGAAGAAGCTCTTAGCGGCATACATGGCAAAGAATGGAAGGCATCAATGCAGAAGGAGTATGATTGCTTGGTGAAAAATGGAACGTGGTCGTTAGTTGATCTTCCTGTTGGAGAAAAAGTAATAGGAAACAAATGGATTTTTAACATTAAAAGAAGAGCAGATGGTAGTGTTGAGAAATTTAAGTCGCGTTTGGTCGCAAAAGGTTGTAGCCAACAGTTTGGTGTCAATTTTGAAGAAACCTTTTCACCTGTTGTAAGGTACTCAAAAATTCGAATGATTCTTGCGTTGGCATGTGAGAACGATTTACATCTGCATCAAATGGATGTTTCTGCGGCGTATTTAAATAGTGAACTCCATGACAATGTCTATATGAGACAACCCAAAGCGTTCGTGGATGAAAAATTCCCAAACAAAGTTCTGAAGCTTAATAAAGCGCTTTACGGCTTGAAACAAAGCGGGCGTGAGTGGAATGAAAAATTAGATTCCGTCCTTAAGAAAATTGGTTTTTCACCGTGTGCTAGTGAGCCGTGTGTGTACACAAAAAATCGAAAATGTAACTTTACTATAATAGTTGTTTATGTAGACGACCTTATTATAGGAAGTTCCAATCTAAATGATCTTGAAGAGATCAAAACACAAATTTCTAATGAGTTTGCAGTCGTCGATGGTAAGCTTAAGTTTTTCTTGGGAATCGAAATAAATCGTCAAGGAGAAACAGGTTCAATCACAGCCTGTCAACGACAATATATTTTAAATCTCTTGGACCAATATGGAATGAATAACTGCCGCCCAGTTTCCACACCATTAGACGCAGGATACCAAGTAAGCTGTTATGATGAAAGCTGTGAAAGGATTGATCCAACAAAGTACCAGTCTTTGATTGGCGCTCTTATGTACCTCGCTATCTCCACTCGACCAGATATACTACATTCAGTTTGTAAACTTTCGCAACGAAATATGGATCCCCATGTCGAGCATAAAGCTGGTGTTTGGCACATACTCAGGTACCTTAAGAAAACTGTTGACTTTAAATTGCATTACTTTAAAACAGGAAAGCCGATTGAGTGTTTTGTTGATGCGGATTGGGGTGGTGATTCAAGTAACCGAAAATCTTTCACTGGAAGCAGTTTCGTTGCAGCAGGAGGCGTATTTTCCTGGGAGTCTAAAAACAAAATTTGGTGGCCCTATCCAGCACAGAGGCAGAGTACGTAGCTCTTTCAACCGCTGCTAAGGAGGCCGTCTTCATCAAAAAACTTCTCAATGAAATGGGCTTCGTAGATCGTGATCCTATGGTTCTTAACTGCGATAATCAGAGTGCTCAGCATTTGGTAAAAAACCCTGTTTACCGTGCTCGCAGCAAACATATAGATATTAAGTACCACCATATTCGTGAATTGTATAAAAACAATTTAATAAAATTGAATTATGTTAGTACCAATGAAATGATGTCAGATATATTGACTAAAAATTTACTTAAAGTCAAGCATTGTAAATTTACCCAAGCAATGGGATTATATTAATGTATTATTATTGTTTATGATTATTTAATATTTCATTTGACGTATGTAAAATATTTGAGTTGAGAAGGAGTGTTAAAACTATATTTGTATTTTTCACGTAAACGGCAATACAAACATTTGTACATACTTCATTTTGCCAGTTCTTGTTTCATTTACAATATTGTTCTTTATGTCAAATCTTGCTACAATCATGTATTCCTTTTTTAAATAAACCTTCGTCTTGAACAAACGTCTTAGCTTTTTCATTCTAAAATAAATTCTAACAGCATTTGCAATCAAAACTAGTTGTTTTATTTTAACAAATCGCGCGATTTTTTAAAAATAAAACACCTAGTTTTGATTGCAAAAGCGGAATGATTGATTGCAAAAGCGGGATGATAAAAACTTAAGAGATTCGTGAAATAAATGTAGAAGTTTTGTAGTGCAACGCATTTCATATTATTTTCTAACGTATCGATATCCAATACTTAGCAACTACATAATATTTAAGTTTTGGCTTCGCAAATCGTTACTGCAGTAGTTGATAGCGGGAAACTTTCAACCGTTACCGTTCGTTAGAGCTTAATTTATATATCTGTACTTTGGTTTTAAAGGGGCCAATGTACAATTTGATAATTTTTAGGAAATCGAAAATTTTGCTTTTTAATTTTTAAAAAAGCATATTATTATTGAAAATTAGGCTTACCTTAACCATCAGTATCTTCTTAAGAAACAATTGAAGCACATGAGCCATTTTTCCATTATTAAAACATCTTCCACTGACCACTGAGTCAAATAATGAACTTAAGTCATTATTATACAAAATGGACATTAGGGTGGTCCTTATTTGTATGGAAGAAAAAATAAATTGTTTGTTTTTACTGAGCACCATTTTTTTCTGTTCTTCTACATTAAAAACGTGTATCAGAAAAATTTTATGCTAATCGGATTGTATTAACACGTGCCGCAATGAGTTTGAAAATTTGAATTTTCATAAAACCGACCAAAACCGGGTCTTATTAAAAATTTGATTTGCAGAATTAATAAAGTGCACTTTCAAATCTGTTACCTACTCTTGCTTCAAAATAAAAAAAAAATAAAAGGCACGACTGGGTCGCACGTTCTTGCTCACAAAGTTCAATTTGCTTGAAAATTAAGAATTTTTAAAAAATATTCGAGTAACTATACAAAAATTTTTAAAACTACTATCGAAATCTTTTTTTTTTTTTTTTTTTACACTATCAGATCTTTGTCGAAGAGAGCTTAGTACAAGCGACATCTTGCGACCAAAGAATTGCCAAACACAAATTAAGTGCTTATCAGGCTCATCACTTAGTGTAGTGTTAGTAGTTAGTAAGCAACAAACTACTTAAGACATACACTTTACAAAATAAAATCAAAAACAATAATTATTATAAAATAACAAATACAATGACATTGAAAAAATTAACAATTACAAACATTTAAGAGCGTGGTACACTGGTCTTCAATGTAGCTTTGAGACTATTTTTACTTATATTAAAATCAAAAATATTTGAATTCAAATTCAGAATGTTGCACATGCGGGTAAAAGGCTCATGCATTCCATAATTGGTACGGTGTTGAGATATATGCATTAGTTCTAGACTACGAGTGTTGTGACCTCCCCCACGGTAGTTAAGGCTAGTACAAGATAATAAATCAGGTGCATCAATAACTCCCGTTAAAAGTTGATGAATAAATACAATATCATTATTAATTCTCCTTTGTGCCAAAGTTTGAATCTGAAGAAGCTTAATCCGGTGTTCGTAAGGAGGAAGATTATAAGGATCGGACCACGGTAGACCTTTCAAGGCAAAACGTATAAAATTACGCTGTACTGCTTCTAGTCTATTCTTATGGACATCGTAAAAAGGAGTCCATACCTGTGATGCGTATTCAAGATGAGGGCGAACAAGACTGTTGTAGAGAGCAAGGGTAACATAAGGATCCTTAAATTCCTTAGACCATCGTTTAACAAACCCTAACATAGAGTTTGCCTTGTTGACGATTAAATTGATATGCTTCGTAAAATCAAGATTAAAAGTAAAATGAACCCCTAGGTCTTTGAAACTATCAACACGACGCAATGTGTGCTGCGATATTTTATAATCAAATGAACTAGGAACTTTTTTTTAGAAAAAATCATCGCCTGGCATTTAATAGGATTGAGATTTAAACCGTTTTTATTACACCAAATAACAAAACTGTTTATATCTTCTTGCAAAAGTAACCGATCATTCTCAGATTTGACGCTTTTAAAAATTTTCATGTCATCCGCAAAAATTAGAATTTCACTATAACGTATACAGAGGTATACGTCGTTGATAGCTAAGATAAAAAGAAGTGGGCCTAAATGACTACCCTGGGGAACTCCAAATTTGGCAAAGAAAGGGTTGGAGACAGAGCTCCTAAATCTAACCTGATAGGATCTATTATAGAGATATGAAGAAACCCAAGTGATGAGTTTAGGAGGAAACCCAAACACCTTTAACTTAAACGTGATGATGTCATGAGAAAGTTGATCGAAAGCTTTAGAAAAATCTGTATAAATGCAGTCGAGTTCATGGCCATGTTCCAACGCAGTTGAACACTTATGCAAGAATGCAAGTAAATTGGTTATCGTCGATCGCTTTTGCATGAATCCATGTTGTTGATTGCAAATTATATTCTTACAGTTGAATGTCAAACTATCGCACATTACTTGCTCAAAAAGCTTTGGAATGCAAGACAGTTTGGAGATTGGCCTGTAATTGCATATATCAGATCTGATACCCCTTTTAAAAACTGGTGTAATAAATGCTTTTTTCCAAATACTTGGAAATTTACCTGAGCTAAGTGATAGGTTAAACAAATTAAGAAGAGGAGGTGCTAATATTGATTTACATTTTTTCAAGATTATTGGTGGGATGCCATCAGGTCCAGACGAGTAATCATCATGAAGTAAGGACATATAATGTAACATTTTTTCAAGTATAATTATATACTTGATATTATTGAAGGTAGTTTGTGGACAGTCTTTTAAGTAGCGAAAGAAGTTCTCATCAACATCAACGGGGGTATCAACGAAAGACTGGCGAAAGTTGTTAGCAAACGCATCACAAATATCCGGAGGACTATTTAAAATAATATTATTATAAGCAAAATTGACTGGGTAGCCATCAGATTTCTTTTTTAAGTTAACGAAACTCCAAAAACTTTTGGGGTCAAGCTTAAGGGAACTTTCCATTTTTTTAAGATATTCAGCGTATAAATGATTGGAGAGGTTTTTAAACTCATCAAACAAGGAAATATACAATTCTCGGTCCTGAAGGGACATACTTTTTATGAAATTCTTCCAAGCTCTGTTTCTTTTATTACGAAGAATTTTGAGTTCTTTCGTATACCATGGATGGCAGAAGCTAGAGTATTTGGGTAATTTGTGTGGAACTATGTCATTTATACAGTTAGTCAATACTTGATAAAAGTATGAAACTGCAACGTCAATGTCACTTGAAACTGGTATATTTTTAATACCAGATGCACTTAAATGCTCAGAAAGCAACTGAAAATTAGCTTTCCGAAAGTCAAAAGAATATGAACAGTCTTGTGAATTACTATTATTAAGTAAATGCCCGTCCAAGTCAAGAAAAATGTCAAGAGGAGGATGGTATTTATCTATGTTTGATATTGCAGTGGTAGACTCTACCACTACAGTATTAACAGCGTCAGATGAGAAAACTAAATCGAGTATTCGATTTAAAGAGTTTTTAATACAGCTTATTTGCTGTAAGTCCGTAGATATAATATGGTCTAACAATTGAAGCTCCTGTTGAGATGAAGTCAACGACGACGCTTCAAAGTAAGACTCGTCTTCTGAAGGAATCCAGTCAATGTATGGAAGGTTAAAGTCGCCTAAGAGAGTAATAATACTATGAAATCCAGCAATCTCAATAATATAGTCGAGAGCAAGGGAAAGCTCAACATATACTGAAACTGTACTTTTGGGAGGAATATAGACATTAAGAATAAATAAATCTTTTGATTGCATGGATATTTTGATGCAGACAAGTTCTATTGAAAGATTAAAAGGGAATATGATAGGAGTTGTGTTGAAATGATTTCTTACCGCAATCAGGACGCCACCTCCTACTAAATTTGTACTATCCACATGACGGTCTTTCCTGAAAACTATGAATTCTTGATCAAAAAGTTCTGTGTCTAAGATCGTGTCATTAAGCCATGTTTCAGTGAAAGCAAATAAATCATATGGAAAAGCTTGGGAGTTTTGAAAGATTTTGGCAGTTTTACTGCGAAGCCCTCTTACGTTTTGGTAGTAGAGGGAGAACCTACTAAGTTTTTTGTAGTTAAATTATTATTGTTGTTGTTAGCAATCTTTCTTTGCCTAGGAGGGATTGTAAATTCTTTTACCAATGTGTTAGGAGGCCAAGAGCTATTCAAAATTGAATCGAACAATGAGAAGGGAGCTGTAATTTTGAATGATGAAACGAAACTGTTAGGTTTACTTATTTTAGTACATTTAATAGATAACACATTGGGTATGGAATTACAGGCAATGAGATGTTGCAAAATGTCTTCGGGTACGATTTCCGGTAAAAGACGAGAGATGAATATTGATTTTGGTTTAGGAACCGATTCTCAAAATAATTGAGGTGAAAGGCAAAATTAATTGTTTGCATGATTGGTTTACAGTTTCATGCAAAAAAAAAAACATTGCTGTCATGGAATGTCATGCAAAACAATGGACCGGCAATTGTTTTGCATGCGAAACAAGTGTGGTGAATAAATATTTTTTTTTTGGCTGGTCGGTTTACACTTCCAAACAAAATTTTGTTTTCACCTTCAAATTATTAGCATGCAAATAGTTTTTGCAAGGCAAAAAACGTTTGCCTTGGCCTAAGCCACCCATTGAGTCATTAATTTACCCATAATTAATAAACTATAGGCCTAAAAATGGAAAATAATAATTTTTGGATGCAAAAACTATTTGCATGCTAATAAAGTGTAAACCGACCATCCAAAAATAAATATTTTATTCATCACACTCTTACTTCGCATGCAAAACAATTGCCGGTCCATTGTTTTGCATGACATTCCATGACAGCAATGTTTTTTTTTTTTGCATGAAACTGTAAACTAATCATGCAAAAATTAATTTTTGCCTTTCACCTCAATTATTTTTGACATGCGAGAATATTTGCGTAGGTTTTTTTTTGCACGCGGGAACTGTAAGCTATGCTTTAATGAACAAAACCTTGTAGTCAAGGTCGAGTCAAATAAGCCCACCGACCAAAGAAAACATCTCCAATTGCTCCAACATTGTTCAACCGAATGACATAAGGGAACTAAAATCTACGAGTGAACAATTTAGAAACTATATAGTTAGTTTTGGTAGCAGAGATGCTGCACATAGAGTCCTTAAGAACACAAATAAGTTAAAAAACATCGGTGTTTCTATCCAAAAGGATTATCCACTGAAAGCCAGACAAACACGAAGGAAACTTTTGCACGTTCGAAGACTTCTGAAGAGGACCCGACGAGACTGTAAGGTAACACTACGAGACGAAAAGCTTTTTTTCAACGACTTTGAGTATACGTGGTCACAAACATTAGGACTTCGTTTTAAAAATGAATGCGGATTTAAGAAATTGCAAAACATTTTTGATTTAAATGAAGGTTTTTTTTGACAATGTCTTGCAACACACTTTAGCTAGAACTATAATGCTCGGAGGGGCACTTAAGTGGTCAGAAGAAAACAAGCGAATACACAGAAAGCACATGACGCGACTATAATTGCGCAGTGGAAGGTTTCGTCAAGTCTCGTTCAACTTTGGTTACGGAAGTGAGGTGCACTCCCGAGCGCACCTCACTTAAGTAAAACTGACATTTGGTGAAATAGGAATACCAAAAAGATATAGACGATAACTACATTACGGGTGTGTTCCCCTTCTGACGGTACGGAAAGCTACTTTTCGTTTGTTTTTGACAATAGCTCCAGTGCCCTTCCGACTATTATAGTTCTACCTTTTTTCTGACATTTCAATGACTGAGAGGAACCAAAATATGGACGAAGATAGCAACGTTAAAATACAACAATCAAGAATCGTTAATTTTAAAAATTAGAATAGTATCCTACAATATTTCTGGATTAAATAATAAGTTATTATATGCAAACTTTTTCAAACTTATAAATTGTTATGCGTAAATTGAAAGTGCTCAAGGAACGAATTCAATACTAGCAACTAAGTTGCTTGTATTTCAACGCGCAAGGATTGATAAATAACTTCAACCAAGTAGAGGCTGTGTTAGTCAATAACAAATTTGATTTAATTGCTATTTCTGAAACCCATTTAAAAAGTGATATTAATAATAGTGAAATATACTTGCCAAACTATACAGTTGTGAGATGTGATTCCACCAGTAGTCACACAGGCGGGGTTGCAATATTTATTAAAAAATGCTTAAAATTTAAAATAGTGAGTAGTATTCATATAGAAATG
The DNA here is from genome assembly GCA_963921185.1 of Dasysyrphus tricinctus. Lineage (NCBI taxonomy): Eukaryota > Metazoa > Arthropoda > Insecta > Diptera > Syrphidae > Dasysyrphus > Dasysyrphus tricinctus. The sequence goes on along the minus strand of OY992530.1, from coordinate 201,835,644 downwards.
AAAACTTGGTGTCTATGTATAGAAATATCCTATAGTGAAAAAGCTGAAGTGATTGCAGTTTTATACAGATCCCCTAATAGTTCTGAATGTGATTTTTGTGCTCTTTTTGCTGATTGGTTAGATCAGAGAATTATTTCTAACCCTAATATAACTATTATGGGTGATTTTAACATTGATCTTTTGCATAGGTATACCTATGAAAAGAAAATACAAGAAATCCTAGTAGACAATAACTGTAAACAAATTATAAACAAACCAACAAGAATCACAAATACATCACGAACCTTAGTTGACTATGTTATTACACCCACCGACAAATCTATCTGGGCCGATACCGTTGACGAGTTAAAAATAAGTGATCATGAATCTCTATTAGTGAAAATACCTGTTAGTAAAACAAATGTAACTAAACTCATGAAAACCATTCAAGTGTTTAAATATGAAAAAAATGCTTTTAAAACAATTTTACAAAACCAAATTGAGTGCCCAGTGAATAACTCTAACGATTTATCAATAAAACTGAAAGAATGTCTAGACAACAGTGTACGGGAAATGACCATTACCAAACGTTTATACCCACGTGAAAATGAATGGTTCACTAGTGAATTGAATAACTTTAAAAATTATAAGATCCGTTGTTACCAAAAGGCCTCTATATTCAATCTTTCTGAAGATTGGATTGAATACCGTAGAGCTAGAAATCTTTACAAATATAAACTACAGCAAGCCAAAACAAACTACACGTGTAGTAAAATTAACCGATGTTCAAGTTAAAAAGAAATGTGGCGAGTTATAAAGACTTTAGTTTTAAAAAAAGAAAAAGAAGAAATTAGTGAATTCCAATTTGAAAATGGAAAAGAAACTGATAATTTGATTATAGCAAATAAACTAAACTCCTATTTTATAGGTAGTATAAATGAAATAAGTAACTCTATAAATTCAAGAAACTTGGACATCAATTGTTTGACAGAGTTGTCCACTTCATTTCTATTTAAAACAATAAATCTTAATGAACTAAGTATAATATGTAAAAAAATGAATAAAAAAAATGATCCCTCAAATTTAAACATACAAATAATTTTAGACTGCTTTGATTTGATTGGTCCCTTATTGTTAACAATTATAAATGATTCTTTCCAACAAGGCGTTTTTCCAAATAATCTGAAAGAATCTATAATACTTCCTATACCTAAAGAACATAATAACATTAACTGTGATAAATTTAGACCCATTAACATGCTATCAATTTTAGAAAAAATTATAGAAAAAGTGGCCCATGAACAACTATTTAAATATGTCTCGGATAATAATATTCTTATACAGAATCAATCGGGATTCCGCGCAGATCACTCTTGCGAAACAGCTCTTAATTGGCTGATAATGACCTTAAAAACGCAGAGGCATGACAAAAATAAAATCATTTCAGTGTTCTTAGACTTTCAAAGAGCTTTTGAAACAATTGATAGATCATTACTTCTTATTAAACTGAACAAATACGGTATTAAAAACAGAGAATTAAATTGGTTTCAAACATATTTAAGTAACAGGACTCAAAGGACTAAAATTAATCAGTGTTTATCTAACAGTGAAAATACTTCATTCGGTGTGCCTCAAGGGACAATATTAGGTCCACTTTTGTTTTTGATTTACATCAATGATATAGGTAAAGTCCTAAACCACTGCACAATTTCATTGTTTGCAGATGGTGCTCTTTTATTTGTCTCGGGAAAAGATACACAGATAATAACTAATAATTTAAACCACGACATAATCAAAATCTGTGAATGGCTGGACATGAATAAACTTAAAATTAATGTAAACAAAACAAAATGTATGGTTATAAACGCTGATTTCGAAACTAATATTCATATAAACAACAATAAAATTGAACAAGTGAATTCGATAAAATATCTTGGTGTTGTCATAGATGATAAACTTAACTTCAATAGTCACCTTGAGTACATTGTGAAAAAAATATCGAAGAAAGTAGGATTTTTAAAAAGAATACGCAAAGTTATACCAATAATGTGCGCAATTAACATTTACAACACGATTATCAAACCACACTTTGAATTCTGCTCAACTATTTTGTACATGGGCAACACAAGTGACATCAATAGACTCCAAAAACTCCAGAATAAAGCGATGAGAATCATCTTGAAATGCAGTTTTTATACACCAATTAATGTTATGCTCTCTTGCTTACAATGGCTTAATATCAAACAGAGGATAACTTACAACGCAGCAATATTTGTATTTAAAATTAAAAATAAAATAGTACCTGATTATTTATGTTTAAACTTAAATTTAGTGCAAGAAACTCAACCTCATAACTTAAGATCAAATAATAATTTTCGATTGCCTTATTATAGAGATGCCAGAACACAAAACATGATCATGTATAAAGGGGTGAAACTGTTTAACGATTTACCTAGTGAAATTAAAAATGAGCCAAACTTCCATAATTTTAAAAGATTGTTAATAGCTTATATTAAGTTGAATTGGTGATTTTACATGTGTTATTTTTCAACTATAAGTTGCTTTTTTGCATTTAGATATTTATATATATATATATATATTATGTAACTAATTTTATATAAACTTTAAGATTTTATATACCTAGTTTACCAAACACTTTTGTAGTAGGAAAAAGTAAATTTATACTAAATAAACGAATACATACATACATAAATTGTTATGAAATTATTTGTCTTTTTGAAACCCATATTATTAGTAACCGATTTTCAGAATTTGAAAAAGTATTTTCCAAATCATAAATGTGAATGGATACCTGCGTGTAGAAATCAAACAAGGGCCAGTGGTAGATTTTTGATAGGTAGTGATTTGTGATAGAAGCATATAATTTTAATCACTGTTGGCACATTATAAAAGAATGATTTTAAGATGTTGGGCCACTTCGTATCTCCGCCCATTTAGGTGGGCGGGGCAATTTTGTTTTGAAAATTACTTGAAATGGAAAAAAAATTATAAAAAAATAACGACAACACTTACAATATTTTGCCATATTATTTTTGAAAGCCAAAACGTCATTCTTAAGTTCTGTTTTTAAATTAAGTTATTTGAGTAAGTAGTTTTCGAAAAAATCATTTTCAAACTCAAAGTTTTGAAAAAAAAATGTTGAAAAAATATGTATACTGATTTTTTTTTAGCTTTGCGTAGTTATATAAAAATTAAATTTTTATTTTTCACTGCTTCTATCAATTCTAGGTCGAATTTTGAAAACCAATTTCTTTTAAGTCCCTTAGTTTTTGAAAAAAATTGAAAATTATAAAACCATTTTTTTTCGAAGACAAATTTTTTTTGAGTATTTGTCTAATTCATAACGTAAGTTTTGATCAAAAACACCCTGCATTTGTACCTATTGACAAAAACAACAATATAGACCAGTAACTGTCAAATCCCTTCCCTCGTCAAAAAAAAAATATATATAAGAGTAAGAAACCTCATATGACAGTTCTTTTTATTTAATGACTTAACACAAATAAAAAATAGAAAGCAAAAATTCAATTTAAAGACATTTTGTTACAAATTAGGTTAAAACATCTTAAATTATAATACATAATCCACTTAAAATAATATATTGTAAGACCAGCTTAAACTAGATATTTATAAATAATACATAATGTGCATACATGTTAACACTTGTGTACAAGCTTGCGACACCTTATCGAAATTCTACCCTGCCACAGGCATGTTTCTTAATCAATTATCTTCATATTAAACAATATCGTTGGGGTCGTATTCATCGGTGCCCTTTGGTCAATAAGCACAGCCGTGATCGGCGCAATAACCACATAGTGCTGTTCAGTGGTGTTTTCCCGGAAAAAAAAAGTGTAACACGTTGAACTTCGAGATTTTCAACCAGACATAGCATGTGTTAGGTTAGGTAAGGAGTGGCGTGCACAGAGGATGTTGCGTATAAGGGGGCCTATTGGTCCATTGTGATCCCTTTAAAAAAACTATTGGTTCACACAGACTGGTTCGTTTGCGAACCAGCCTGTGCTTTCTATGAATTTTCCTCTTTCCCATTCATACATGCGCTACATAGTCCTGTTCTTCAACAACCCTGTTTCCAAAGTAAAGGAGGCGATTTGTGTGGAGGTTTGAACAGTCGCAAAGTAGGTGTATAATGGTTGGTAATGGTTGGAAATTGGGTGTGAAAACACTCAGTCTGGTGGCCATTGTGCCAATGGCGCAATGACCCGTTAGTACATCTATCAAGATTCTAATATTCTTTTTACTCAGCGATAAAATATACTGAGTTTTCTTTTCATTAATTCTAGGTCTTAAACTTCTAGAGATAACGCACTTCCCTTTTCTAATTGGCTACTACTATTTCTATTTGATACTGACCCTTTCCTTGCCAGTTCATCTTCTATTCCTTTCTTTATTGTTATGTCCAAGAACCCAGCAAAGTTTGACTTATTGTTACAAATATTATTCGGTATTCCTCGGCATTTTTCTACTGTCTTGGATCTTATAGTCTCACTAGCAATTGCTTTGATAGCAGCTTGGCTGTCCACAAAAAATGTGATCTCCGAAGAGCTCAGTATCCTTGTGTACCATTGGACATAATAGGGACTTTTTTAATTTGAAATAGTGACTACATTTTACAAGCCGTTTGAAGAAATTGCTCTTCTTGTATCTTTGACTACATATGTGGTTGCCCATGATTCATGAAAGCTGATCAAACTTAGGAACGCTGAAGGTTTAAAAGCCATGAAAGCGATATTTGGTCAGCGTTTCAGCGATGTTCATTAAAGAGGAAAGATTAAGTTCGTGCACCCAACTCTATCTCATGGTACGGTTCTGCGAAAAGGTACAAGAACAACTCATCTCACTGTTTTAAAAAAGTTTTCAGCCTGTGGGCAAACTTATTTGCCACAGGCAAATTCAAGGTCGATGAAGGTTTTCATCTACTGATCTGTTTTGTTCTTGGTTTCTGTTCTTTGACCAGAGGACACCGATGAATACGACCCCAACGATATTAGCCGCGTTTTATTATCGCTCATAACCCATATGGTTCACCTCGTGAAAATAAAACGATGTGGGTTAGTGCAAAAGCAGTGCTGTATATCAGTCTCTTTTTTTCTTATGTTTATTTGTTTTTCATGTAAGCACCTGTCTCTTTTCCTCTCTATTCTTAATACTGCTGAAAAACCGCTGAATTCATTCACAATGGTAAATAGCCCTCTGCCGGTCAGAGTGAAAACCTCTATCTGGGTTATTGAAATTAACCTCGATAGAAACCTAGATCCCATGTTGTTTTTGTAATGTATGTTAAAAGATAACCCCGACCCAGACTCGGAGATAATAAAACGCAGCTATTGTTTAATATGAAGATAATTGATTAAAAAACATGCCTGTGGCAGGGTAGAATTTCGATAAGGTGTCGCAAGCTTGTACACAAGTGTTAACATGTATGCACATTATGTATTATTTATAAATATCTAGTTTAAGCTGGTCTTACAATATATTATTTTAAGTGGATTATGTATTATAATTTAAGATGTTTTAACCTAATTTGTAACAAAGTGTCTTTAAATTGAATTTTTGCTTTCTATTTTTTATTTGTGTTAAGTCATTAAATAAAAAGAACTGTCATATGAGGTTTCTTACTCTTATATATATTTTTTTTTGACGAGAGAAGGGATTTGACAGTTACTGGTCTATATTGTTGTTTTTGTCAATAGGTACAAATGCAGGGTGTTTTTGATCAAAAATTACGTTATGAATTAGACAAATACTCAAAAAAAATTTGTCTTCGAAAAAAAATGGTTTTATAATTTTCAATTTTTTTCAAAAACTAAGGGACTTAAAAGAAATTGGTTTTCAAAAATTCGACCTAGAATTGATAGGAGCAGTGAAAAATAAAAATTTAATTTTTATATAACTACGCAAAGTTAAAAAAAAAATCAGTATACGTTTTTTTCAACATTTTTTTTTCAAAACTTTGAGTTTGAAAATGATTTTTTCGAAAACTATTTACCCAAATAACTTAATTTAAAAACAGAATTTAAAAATGACGTTTTGGCTTTCAAAAATGATATAGCAAATTATTGTGGGTGTTGTCGTTATTTTTTTATAATTTTTTTCCATTTCAAGTAATTTTCAAAACAAAATTGCCCCGCCCACCTAAATGGGCGGAGATACGAAGTGGCCCAACATCTTAAAATCATTCTTTTATAATGTGCCAACAGTGATTAAAATTATTTGCTTTTATCACAAAGTGCACAATTGAATAGCTAAGCCGCCCCACTAAGGGCACAAGAAGACAATGCCAAAAGACTTCTGTAAAATTAACTGGAATGAAAATACACCAATTATTGAAATCACAGTCCAACAAAACTCACTATATATTATTTCCCAATCCATAAACTGTTATCACTGGAACAGGGACTATGCAAGTCTCTTCGATGTTTTACTGAATAGAAACTTGGCAAATATAATGGTGCTAGGAGATCTGAATGCACGAATTGGAACTAAAGACACTGCCATCAAGTACGGATATGAACCCAGAAACTCAAAAGATGTTATGTGCAACCAGGAGGAAAAGAAACTACTAGAGCTGAGCAATGCATTTGGCTTATCAGTTTTAAATGGAAAAACACCGAGTGACAGATTGGGTAGCTTTACTTTTGCTGGAGGACAAGGTAACTCTGTTATAGACTATTGTCTTGTCAGTGGAGACTGGATCCAAGTTGACAAGACGCTTTTTGTAAAACGCGTTTGATTACTTTTTTTAAAGCTAATATTCCATTCTTTTATTTGTTTCATAAATCAAGTTATTTCAATGAAAACTTTTTGAGAAATTAAATTTCAAAGTGAATAAATTTTTGAAAACAATCAACTTGAAAAAAAAACTTTTTTTTCGAAAATATTCACTTTAAAATTTAATTTCCTAAAAACTTTTCACGAAAAACAACTTTATCAAAAAAAAGAGAATGGAATATTAGCTTTCAAAACTATCTACTTTTTTGTCGTACGATACACGGGTCACGAGATATTGGATAGAACGCGTTTTCCAAGAGGGCGGATAACGCTCGAGGCCCCACGTCCTGCCAACTTGGATTTACATTCAAGGGACACCCATGGCCATATTACATCAAGAAAATCAGTTCAGTAATAAATTGCATTATGAACCTTCTATTTTAGCTCTGGCTCTTGGACTAAAACTTCATAAGAAACAATTAAAACACTTTTAGTATTTTGAATCACTTGTTAAAAGTGATAATGTTTGAAGAAGGCAAATTGTTAAACGGCGACAATCGATAGTGAATGTGTAAATTAAAGAGAATGCATTCATATCGATTGCAAAAAAAAGTGGCCGCGCTCTTGGAAAACTTAAATCGTTTTTGTCCGAAACTATTGTTTTTCTTTTTTGGGAAAAATGGGGAAAATATTTGAAATGAAAATGTGAATAAATCATTTAACATTTTAATTATTATTTACCGGTTTTGGTGACAGCCTTAGTTCATTTAAGCTAGTATATACATTGTTTAGACTGTACTCTTCATTGATACTGACATTTTCTGTAGTATTATTAAATGTTTCACTAATATCTTCGGCTAATACAATTGACTGCACTTCTCGAAAAGTTGAATGCTGTTTCGCAGAGCACGCAGTAACAACAGCTGTATCTGGATTCACCGTTGTGTTTTCTAGTATAAAGGACTGTACCAGCGACCCATCGTTCTTTATGTCTGTATCTGACTCGTTTGTCTCATCCTGGTCCTGAAACAAATTTAAAATTTAAATATTTCTGTTATAAAATTTATTATATTATAAAATTTATTTTTACCTCCTCTTGGCATAATTCATAAGCTAAGGACCAGGTGTTTTTCGCTGATTGAGACCGCTCTAGCATATATCCGTTAGTGTTATCATTACTTTGAGCTGGAGGAGACCAAGAGTAATTATATTGACATCCGATCCCTCTTTGCTTATCAAGCTCTTCCTGCAGCCATTCTACGGCCATAACCCAATGTTTACCAATATGTTCGTTGGAATTAAGCATCGTGAGAGCAACTGGACTTTTATGGAATAATTGCGTTAAACATTTGATTATTTGGTATGCCCTTTTTTGATAATGGGTTTTCGTTTTCAGAATGGTTTCAAGAAGCCCTCCACGCTCTTCAGCTACACCCATCAAGGCATTATGAATTCGATGATTTTGCCATGAATCTTCTATAAGCAGAACATGAAGCAACAAATCTGTATGATGTCGCATATCTTGACAATACGCAAATCCACATTGCCATAAAAGCTCTGTTAGTATACATCGCGAAAAATGGGGATTTTCCCAGCAACAATATTGAATCAATTTTAAACCTTCATCTCCAACGTTTGTATCTTCTATTAGTTTCTTAATATAGCTGAAACGAGACAACATATTATATATACATATAAGAAATGCGATTATTTTTAATTGAATGAAAACCACATTTTTTATTTATCAAGATTGTTAAATGAAATTTTAAACTAAATAAGAAAATATTACTTCAATAAAGAAATGTTAGGAAATCAGAGTTCAGCCGTTAATTTAATTTAATTCAATGAAAGGCAAAAATGAGCATTTAAAAAATTATTTGACTTTGTGGAACTGTTTTTGCTAAGTACCTCGCGTGGTCTCCTTTAGCTTTGGAAGCCGCTTTTTACTTCATGGCATAGATTTTATTAATGTGATTTGAAGCGATACTTTGCCAAACAGTTTGAAGGCGGTGTCAAAATGCTTGAACAATACTGAGTAAATATGTAATGGCACGTTTAACTTCAACCGAAAGATGTTCATTTGGACTGAAGTCAGGAAATCGTGTGTTTGTAATAATTGGTTAATTAATTTGTTTAAAAAATGAAGTTCCTTATTGATTACAAAAATCGGTTTTAAAAAACAAAAACAACATTTTACACTTTTTTCCGAAAAAGCAAAACGCAATAATTTTTTATTTTTACAATTAAAACTTTATTGAATGCATTTCGGCGGCGGTTAACGTGCTATCTTCAGCTTCACGCTTATAAACTGAAGTTTAAGAAATAAACAAACATCAATTTTTCTTTTAAATAAAAACATAGAATAGAGAGAATATTACAAAAACAATAGAGAGAGAGAGATTAACTTTAATAAATGTCATATTTTTGTGCATAAACGAAAGAACAAAGAGAAAAATTAAGAGAAATGATAACAATGCTAAGAGTGTCATTATTGTGTGAATATAAGTCTTCTCGCAAATTTAAATAATTGTATGTTTCCATTGTCTGTATTCATTAGGATTTTTCCTTTGGAAATGTACATCCTTTCATAGGCATCTGATTTTCGATCTTCGGTGACGTGTTTTGAATTGAATTTATTGAGACTTTAAGAAAACATTACAGAATAAAACTCATTTACTATTAAAAGCGAACTAGCGATGCTGTGTCAACTGCGGCTATAGAGTATTGCCTGCTTTATCTTGTTACAATGGAATCCCATTTGCATTCCTCGTCGAAATCATCTGTCACATTCATTGAGGAGAAGCTCTGCATTGATTTCATTCATTGAAAGTCATGCAAAAGGTTAGTAGATTGCCATTCCAGTTGCATCTTCTGCTTTGCTCTCGAAAAACGGTAAAGAAAATACGAAACAAAGCAATAACCTTTTTTGACACCATAAACTCAAAAGAATTCAATACTGAACGGAAGGGATAATTCCTGTACCTTTTCAGTGGTTATAGCAATCCACACAGCATTGCGTGTTTTATGCCTGCTATGCGAAAGAGAAAACAACCTTTTCTTTTCTTCGGCATCAAAAAGTTGAATGAATTCTATATAAACCGTGATACGAAAATTTCCTGCATACAAAATTATGCATCCTTTCAGTGGTTTGTCTGCTCTGAATTGTTACGGTCATAGCTTTAGGTAAATACATATTTCTTTTTTCTGCCTATTGAATAGATATTTGACCTGAAACAAAAAATTCCGATGCGAAAGTAAACCTTTTTTGTTTTGGTTTTCCTCGATCGATCACGTGACATTTCTTTGTTCTAGAATATTCTATCTATTCTATATGGATTTTGTGATAGAAGAGAACAGACCTATATTTTTTAAGTGTTTTTCCATCAATTTTTCCAAAAAGTGCTTTCAAATCAGATATAAAGTGTAATGTAATAAATTAATAAATATGTTCCTATTTGATAAAATTATAATCATGACCCAGGAGACTAATCACATTCACCTAGGTAATTATATTTTATATTAGATCATTTTCTATAACTCTTAAAGTTTGTATTCCTCTATTCCTTAGCTCCAAATTGAACAAGTATGACGGTGATCATCATTTTTAAGAAAATTGCAGACAAAAAGACGAGGAAGTACCTACTTTCTAAATATGAACAAACATATACGTAAAGTTGTTTTTTTTTATTACATTGTTTGTTCTGTTTATCTACTTTATTTAAGTTACTTTAAAAAACTAACTAAGATTTTACTAGTTAATAAACTTCTTAAATACATTATACTAGTTGAATTTATTTATTTTATCGTCAACGACTAGCTTTCGTGCTGTACGCATCGTTCCAACCGGCGGCTTTCTATTGTGTGCAAATACATAGACACCTTTTTTTCAATCCCGTTTCAAAAAAAAAAAAAAACTACTTATATTTCTTCCTCTTTCACTCTTCCGCAAAACTTATCGCTTATCCCCGTGAGTGTTTGTTGTTTTTTTCCACCATGGGCTCGGCCCCTGGGCCAAAAACTAAACCGGGAAATAGGTACAGCGCACTTTCCGAAGTTGTGCTCTCCGAACCCCGACCCAAAAGAAACAAACCATCATTCCATGCCTTCGACCCCTACCCTGAGCTCCCTAAAACCAGTAACCAAAAAAATCCTAGATTCATTGTCATTGCCTCCGAAAGTGAAAAAAAACCTCTTTCATCAGTTAGCATTTTTGCATTGAGGAAAGCCATCGATGCAATAAGCACCGAGTATGAACAAATCTCACAACTTAGAGACGGTAAAATCTTAATTCTCACAAAAAAATCAAACTATTGCCGACAGATTCATCGCCACGAAAAATCTTTCCAACCTTTGTCCCGTTACGATCACTTTGCACAGCCAACTTAATTTGTCAAAAGGCATTGTATACGCTCCCTGGCTTATCAATGTCCCAGAGGCAGAAATTGTTTCAGAAATGAAAACACAAAAAGTAATTGAAGTGTACAAGTTTACGAAACACATAGATGGAAACTATCGTCCATCAGGTCTAATGCTCTTCACCTTCGACACATTCCAAGTTCCAAACACTGTTGAGATTGGTTGGTACAATGCCAAGGTCACCGAGTATATTCCAAATCCCATGCGGTGCAGGAATTGCCAATTACTTGGACATACCACCAAAAAATGTAACAATACCCCCATGTGCCATATATGCAATTACCCACCACACCAAGACTCTGAGTGTTCCAGGATCATGTGCGCGAATTGCTTAGATCTTCACCCCTCCTCATCTAAAGACTGTCCCAAATTTATACAGATGAAAGAGATCCTAAAAGTTAAAACGCAGAAAAAGTGCAGCATAGCGGATGCTAAACGCATCTACAACGAACAGTTTCCCTCCCAAGTCAATACACATAATGGCTCATTTGCCAATATAGCAAAACAAAGTAATTCCTCCTCCCTCCCAATTGACCAATCTGCTACCAAATCTGTTTCAAGTAAAATCACACACTCGAAAGAAACGGACTCAACCATACTAACGGACAATCTCTTAATCGCTAAAAACAAAACACAATCCACCGCAAATAAAAAAACCGAACAAAATACAATAGCCTCTTCCGACCACCTTCCACCATTTTCATCACCTCCTCAATCCCTTATCGTTTCTACACAATCAGCCGCAGCTGTATTGAAAAAAGCAAAAAAAATTAATGCAACTACCGCTACTCCCAGCGAACACAATAACAACACAAAACCCTCAACACATTCTTCTCCTATCAAACAAAAAATTCAAACACAATCAAATGACTTCAACACTTACTCCACTCCATCTCACTCTAATTTACCTATCTCTCAACCCATTTCAACTAATACAAACTCACTTTCCCCGATAGCTCAAACTACTCAATCTCTTATCGATAGCAATAAATATTTTGTTCCCATGGAAGATGATGACACACCATGAACATCAAAATATCCCCAAAAACAACGGCTCTGCTGAACAGGAATTGAATCGTCCGAGCTTCTCTGGGAGCTCGGTGGGTTCAACATCTGTGCAGCGGAGCCGCATTCTGAACACCACAAATTTACCAAACGTTATTTCTTCACCAAACAATATTTCTCAACCACACTTTGACACAACAAACAAAACTTCTTCCACGCTTTCGTTGGTGCAACCCAATGGAAGAACGTGGATTCCTAATTGTAGAAATATAGTTCTCGTATCTTTGCAATGGAATGTGCAAGGTCTTATAAACAATTACGACGAACTTAGTATTTTGATTTCTAAATACAGCCCATCCATAGTAAATCTGCAAGAAACTCACTGTCCCTACAATTTTAAACCGATAATTCCAAAAACTTTCGAGGGTTATTTCTCAAACTTTCCCGTTAACACTACAAGTAAACAAGGCATTGGCATAATGATAAAAAAAAATATTCCACATCGACAGGTCCACATAAACTCGAACCTCCTAGTGTTAGCACTGGAAGTTCATCTAAAATTCAAAATCACATACATAAATTTGTATCTTCCACCAGATCAAACTATCACGAGCCATGATTTTGAAAACATCCTAACATAGGTCCAAGGGCCAATAGTAATTAGAGGAGATGGTAATGCATGGAGTATCCTTTGGGGTTCCCCTAGCACAAATAAAAGAGGATCCATTCTAGAAAATTTTATAACCAATTCCAACCTTCTTATATTGAACGATGGTTCACCAACACACTTCTCTACACACAAAACGTTCACACACATAGACATCACCTGCTGTTCCCCTGCCCTATACCCCAAAATGTGCTGGAAAACTTTACATGATCTGCACAGTAGCGATCATTTTCCCATTATAAATACGCTAACATTAGGAAAAAAAGATAACCATACTCCTTCGCTAAAATTCAAAATTGATCAAGCAAACTGGCCCAAATATGCTAAATCAACTGCCAAAATCTCTCTCAGCTTCGAAACAAACATAAATATCAATAGATCTGCAGCAATTTTCCAAAAATCCCTTCGTAAAGCAGCTAACCTAACAATACCTCAAACTAGTCCTAAAAAATCCAAACATACTGTCCCTTGGTGGAACATGGAGCTTAATAATTTAAGGAATGATAAAGTGAAAGCGTGGAAGAAATTTAAAAAAAAACTCCACAACGGAAAACCTTATTTTGTTTAAGAAATCCAACGCTCTCTTCAGAAGAACACTGAAAATAAACAAATAAACAAAACTCAGATGTGCCTCGTTCTATTAGGTGTATTGAAGCTGACTCCGGATCTCTCGTTAACCCTTTAGAAATAAGCAATCACTTTGCTGCTACTTGGTCCGAATATTCCAAGGACACCAATTTTCATAACAATTTTAAAACAAAAAAAGATGAAAGTCTCCTAATCATACCCTCTATGTCTACCAATCCTGCAATCAATTATCTCGAGCAACCCATTTCGCTATCCGAACTAGAATCCTGCCTCAGCAAACTAAAAGGGAAGACACCAGGTAGGGATAGACTTTCTTATCTTATCCCATGTTTAAGAATCTGCCAATAGAAACAAAATTCACTCTTATCAAACTCTATAATAAAGTCCTCGATTCAAGTGTAATACCACAATATTGGAAAACAGCCACTGTTATCCCCATTCCCAAACCCAAAAAGGAAATCAACAAAGTTGACGGATACAGACCAATATCACTGTTACCATGTATCTCAAAGATTTTGGAAAAAATTATGGCGAAACGTCTCCTTTGGTATACAGAATCCAAAAAATTGATTGCTCCAAATCAAGTTGCATTTAAACCTAAAAGAGGATGTCAAGATGCGTTACTCCATATTGACAGTTACGTTTCAAACGCTTTATCGGCAAAAAATCACGTTTCAATAATATCACTAGATTTCGAGAAAGCATTTGATAGAATTGGAGTTCATCTAGTGCTATCAAAATTGAAAGAATGGAGAATGGGTCCAAAAATGTTTGGGTACATCAAAGCTTTCCTTTCGAATCGTAAATTTTGTGTTAAAGTCAATAACACTTACTCCCCGAATTTTCCTCTACATAATGGTATCCCACAGGGATCACCCCTGTCAGTAATGCTCTTTTCGATAGCGTTCAATGAAATAAGCAATATCATAAATAAACATAAGATTCTTGATCATTGTTTGTATGCTGATGATGTTTATCTGCTTTGTAAAAACAATGATTTAGAAGTAACGAAAACAACTTTTTTAAATGTATTAAAAGAACTTGAAGAATGGTCCACCTTTTCTGGTGCAAACCTATCATTGCAAAAATGTAAAACATTCCATATATGTAGAAAAAGATCATGTCCTAACTTTAGCCTCAGTATAAGCAATGTAGAGCTACAATCAGTAAATAATTTAAGTATTTTAGGTTTAACCTTTAACAGTAAATATAATTGGAAAAACCATTGTATTGAATTAAAAAAAACACTTGCTGCAAGGCTTAATATCATTAAATATTTGTCTTCCAAAAAATGTAAAGTTCATATTAACACTCTATGCTATCTAACTAAAATGTTAATATTAAACAAAATAGACTATGGACTATGTATTTACGGAAACTGTCCGAAATCAACTCTGAATCAAATAAAGCCTACATACCATCAAGCTGCAAGAAAATCAATAAATGCATTCCCAACAACTCCAATAAAAAATATACTGGCCGAATCTGGTTTGCCAACACTCAACGAAAGATATGAGGAAGTAATTCTTAAACTTTCCGCAAAACTATTATTTCCAACTAGATCTGTTATAAACAAAGACTCTATCGCTGCCTATCAATCCACACGCCAGAAAAGAATTCCATTAGCAATATCATCCATTTGGACATGCATATCAAAATTCCAACTACCAAAAAAAATAAGCTGTAAACCAACATCAACATACCCATCCTGGTTGTGTAGACCCGAATCCTTTGAGCTCTCGCTGTCGAATTACCCAAAGGATCATACGCCAAATAATATATACCGGACAATCTTCAATACAATCGAGAATGATCTCAAAACCAAAAAGTGGAGGTTCATATTTTGTGACGGTTCAAAAGCCATACACCATACAAGCTTTGCGGTAACAAAAAACAATGGTGAATTACTCAGACAAGGTCTCCTGCCGGAGTGTGCATCAGTTTTTTCTGCAGAGGCTCTAGCGCTCTATGAAGCTTTAAAATACGCCTCTTATACGAAAGGAAATTGGGTAATATGCACTGACAGTCTATCAGTTATCCACGCTATTAGGAACCTTAACAATAATACCCAAGCAGTAATAAAACTTAGGGATATTTTAATAAAAACAAAAATAAAAATAAAAATTATGTGGGTACCAGCTCACATAGGCATAAAGGGCAACGAGTACGCCGACAAAGCTGCCAATTCTGCAAGCAGAACACCTACGTTTTTGTTTAACACATATAGTGAGAAAGATCTTTTACGAACAGTAAAACAAGAAGTCAAAACCTGCCAGATGAATAACTGGATGACATATAATCACCACTACTCAAGAATAAACAACAATAAAATACCACCTATTTATCCAACTCAAACAGCGAAATCGTCCATTTCCAGTTTTGTACGTCTACGTTTAGGCCATACTCTAACAACTCATCAGCACCTTCTAACAAGGGAAACTCCTCCAATATGTTCTAGTTGCTCAGAAACACTAGATATCAAACACCTCCTAGTTCACATCAACCGTTCTCTTACCAACAAGGATGACAATATTTACGAAATTCTTAAAAACATCAATATTCAAAATTTAGATACTATTCAAAAAACAATATATCTTAATTTTAAAATATAATAATTTTTATAATAGCGAGCCGAAAGCCATTGCAGCCTGTGCTCTCTAAACTTAGTACTAACTTAGCAATTTAAGATTACTATGTTAGTCTGTATAAATAAATAAATAAATATTTATTTTATTCGTCATAAATCCAGCTTCATTTCAGATACTAAGCTTTGATGAAATCAAAGAAGAAATGCATAATGATTTCAGTCACATTTTTTCTTCTACGAAAACATCCCCTAACAGTTCACCCATTCTTCATGTATTCATTCGCGTTGAAGAAAGCATCACATCACGAGAACCATTTTTTTCTGATAAGAAAAAGAAGTAATGAATTCGAAATTGCCATGAACATAGTGATTTCATTACAAAATATTCATGGAGAGAGTGTGTAGGTACTTCCTTCGAATGACAAGCCCATGTTAAATTCATGATAGGATTCCCTAGGAAATTCATGGGTGCAGCTCCTTTTCCGTGAGGAAAAACCTACTTCTTCAGTAGTGAATTTTTGGAAATTTCCTACTGGGAGGCAACTTCAACGACAACTGCAAATTAATCAAACACGTCACCGAAGATCGAAAATTAGATGCCTATGAAGCGACGTACATTTCCAAAGGAAAAAACCTAATGAGTACAGACAATGGAAACATCACTTCACAATTATTTAAATTTGCGAGATGACTTATATTCACACAATAATGACACTCTTATCATTGTTATCATTTCTCTTAATTTTTCTCTTTGTTCTTTCGTTTATGCACAAAAATATGACATTTATTAAAGTTAATCTCTCTCTATTGTTTTTGTTATATTCTCTCTATTCTGTTTTTATTTAAAAGAAATATTAATTATTATTTAATTAATTATTTATTTAATTAATTATTTAATTAATTATTATTTAATTGAAATTAAATTAATTATAAAAATAAAAAATTATTGCGTTTTTCTTTTTCGGAAAAAAGTGTAAAATTTTGTTTTTTAAATCCGATTTTTGTAATCAATAAGGAACTTATTTTTTTTTTTTTAAACAAATTAATTATAAAAGATTACAAACATGGTTCAGTGTAGAGTAAATACACTCAAACATGTAATTAGTTAATTTACAGCCCCGCTTTGGTTACTTAAACGGCTTATTTCTGATCAATAACTTGCAGGAAGAGAAAGTAAGTTTTGGGTACAACTTTCGGGGCTCCTCAGGGGTATTTCTTCCGGGTTGATGAATTGAGCGGCATTTATGTCACTACAATATTGTACTTATCAATCACCAACCCTTTCCATTCACATGCAACCCAAATCATAAGAACAATTCCTTCTCAAATTTTTGGTTAAACGTAGCAATTGCTGATTGATTAAATGGGCTTCTTTCTCAAGGCTCAATGAAGATTATGAGACCGAAAACGATTTATTTTGTATTCATTTACTCTTACTCAGTCACTAATACTCTCATTTTTGTATTTTATTATAAGTGAGGACAATATTAACCTCAAAGTCACCCTTATCTGGGTCCCCGACCACAAGGTCATTGATAGAAATGAACGGGCCAGGCAGGGATCCGCCCGGCAAGAAAAGGAAATAATCTTTCATCTTCTTTGTAAGTGTCCTGCTCTGGCCAAATGAGAGCACAATCGTTTGGAGTGGCATTTTTTCTTAACGCGACGAAATGGATCTAAGACAAAAATCGGTTGGTTTTGTATCATGTTCCCCCCTAGACTCCAAAAACCGAGAGAAATCGGAATACGGGCCTCTGCTGGGTTTCATGATGCTGTGGGATCGTTCACGCTTTGGTGCTAATCTATCTTCCAAGCTTGGCATATATCGTAGCTGGCCTCTGGCGAGATGCGATCTAGTCGAGTGAGTATTTTATGTCTCGCCTCCTGTCGTTCAGCGCGCCACCATTTCTACCTATCTACCTACAATAAGTGAGGACAAAGAGTAAGCTTATCTGCGAATAATGTTCAATTCAATTAATCACCCCAAAGGAGTCCTTAAAGTTGAAAAAACAAACGTGTGGGACTTTCTCTTCGTGCAAGCTATTGATCAGAAATAAGCCGTTAAAGTAACAAAAGCGTGATGCAAAGTAAACATTTATGAACACAACCGAACATCTTTGGGTTAAGTTCAACGTGCCATTACAGACTTACTGGGAGATTGACCACATTTGTATGCATTTTAACTTCAAACTGTTTCGCAAAGTATCTTTTAAAATCAATGGAAAACATAAATAAATTCTATGCTAAGAAGTAAAATTTCCAAAGATTAAGGAGGCCATGCAAGGTAGGTACTAAGCAAGAACAGTTCGAATTCCGATCTCTTTACCTGCTTTACTGAATTGGAATGTTAATTTATCATTTAGTTTAAAATTTTATTGAATTATCTTAATAATAGTTATAATCAAAAGTTTGACGTTCTGCCAAGAGGTTGATGTGTACATATTAGTCGGTGAGCTACCAGCCACTTTGACTAATTTGGGACTATTAAAGTATAAAAACCACGGTCTGGCAGGGTTGCCGCGGTCGAAAGGTTGCCATATGATTTGTTCAAAATGCAAAAAAAGGGTCAAAATAAACCTACTCGCACAAGGCTGAAACTTATTTATAATTTAGTTTATATATTCTTATGCATGAAAAAATTATGTCAGACGGGTTTGGCGGTCGAAATTGCTTGCCAGACGAGCCTAAAGTCTTAAAAGATGTTGTTATAAGAAATATCCTTTTTTTATTTTTTATTACATTTCAAAAAAAATGTCAAAATTGCAAACCTACCCGCACAAAGCTGATTTTTACATATATGTTAGCTGACATCTTCTTCTATATAAAAAAAAAATATACCAGACCGGACGGACATCCGAAAGTTCGTGCCAGACGGGCCTAAAGTCTTAAAAGATGGTATTATAAGAAATATCCTTTTTTTATTTTTTATTAAATTTCAAAAAACTGACAAAATTGCAAACCTACCCGCACAAAGCTGATTTGTACATATATGTTAGCTGACATCTTCTTGTATATGAAAAAAAAAATATACCAGGCCGGACGGACGGTCGAAAGTTCCTGCCAGACGGGCCTAAAGTCTTAAAAGATGGTATTATAAGAAATGCCCTTTTTTTTCAATTTCTAAAAACTGTTAAAATTGCAAACCTACTCGCACAAAAAATAAAAAAAAAGAAAATAATTGAAACAAGCAAAAAATGTTGAAATAAAGTTTTTTTCTTGTGTTAAAAATTCTGCAACTCTAAAACCAATATGCAACTAAAAGTTCATCTGAAAAAAGTCCCAGCTACCCTAGCATAATTTGGACAAGGGGTAGTCATGGTGCATCTTGGGTCTGACCGGATGTATAGAGGAGGGATAGGTCCAAGATTCATAATAACTGAAGCGCAGTTCGGTTTGGTTTAAGTTTCATTCAATTAATCAAAATTTTAATTAGTTAAATAGGCACAATAATATTATGTATGCATTGATAGGAAGCAAGATCCCACCCCTCCAACGAGTCCGGGCAGTATACCTCTAGAAGGAAACTCGGCAGAGAGAACACTTCTCAAACCAAAAAAAGAAGACTGGAAGTTAGCTGCAACTATCTGTTCAAGTAAAAGGATTGCCCAATCAATCCTTTTACTTTTAATACATTTCAACCTATTAAATCACCAGGTGTGGATGGTATCTTTCCAGCTCTATTACAACAGCGTAAGGTTCATCTTATGTCTTATCTTATTAGCATACTTCGAAGTATTATCAGTTTACAAGTTTTTCGGAACAGTTTAGAACAATAGGTGGAATGCGAAAAGAACTAACTCAGTCTCATGAGACTGAGCTTTGGGAATGAGCTAATGATAATGAGAATGAGTATTTACAATGAGACAAATCTCAATTTGCCGGTATGCAAAAAACGTGTCTCATATCATAATCTCAGTCTCAGTCTCAAATACAAAAAGAACATTCAGTGGAAAAAATGTCTTCATCAAGTGAAAGCTGTGAATTTGATAGCTCCTCCGAAAAAAGAGTAGAAATAGTAAACTTTAAGTGGAAAAAATTTGTTCTTATTTCAAAATTGGAATATGAAAAAAAAAAAATTGAAAAAAAACAATAGAAATACCAAAAATTAAAAAGAAAATAACTAATATTAAAATCAAGCTAAAAAAAGAGTGATATAGATAGACCGGCAACAAAAAACACTAAACTAAAACTATGTGAATTTAATTATAAAAAAAAAGTATTTTTTTTTATATAAAATCTTCTCAACGTTTAAAAAAAGGTCGTTTGCCAGTTTTGAGTATTTATTAATTTATATGTAAAAGTATAATTTAAAAACAATTCATCAACTCGTTTTTGAAATATTGAGTTTTCAAAAAAAAAATTGAATATTTTTTTTTGAATATGTATTTCGTTTTTCAGATCCAAAATTGAATTTTTTCAAAATTAATAAAATTTCAAAAAAGCTTTTGTATTAAATTTGTTTTGGAAGCGGTTGGGCCGTTGATGAAAAAATCAAAAATAAAAAAACTTATATGGCAGGTACCGTAAATAACAGTTTCTAGTAAAATAAAAGATTATAAAATATTAGGTACAACTTTTTTACAGTAATTCACTGATTTTTTTTATCAAAATCGTTGGAGCCGCTTTTGAGATAGATAAACTTTTCTCTAACAGTTGTATGGCAAGTACCGTTATTTTTGAGCTTAAAAGAATCAATTTCTCCTCAAGAGAGTTACCAAGAAACTTTAATTCGAAATTTGAAGAAAATCACTTCAGTGGTTTAGGCTGTAGAAGTAGATCCCAGGTACATTGTATACTTGCCGAGACAACTAATTTCCAGTCTCAACATTTTGATAGCCTTATCTTATTTAAATGAGATTTGGCTGTTTTTTTTGCATACGGAAATACCTCAAATGAGAAAGATCTCTAAATTGATAGCGATCTCTTTTGTGAAAGATTTATCTCAAGTTCATTTTGCATATGAAAGTTAGCAATTGCTCTAAACAATGAGATATGAGACTGAGATAAAGCGTTTCGCATTCCACCCAATATTCGCGCACTTACTTTTGAGGTGCAGCAAGTGACTGAGAAATGTCAAAGTACCAGCTGATTTTTTTGCTTAAAATTATCACAGAAGTACTTTTCTCAATATAAATTGATGTAAAACTTGCAGCATACTGCACTTGTGTGTGGATTTCCATTTACACACAAACCCAACTTAAATTGTAAATTAATTCTTGACCAGTGTCAACTCTTTCAACTCACCCCCCCCCCCCCCTTGTATGACCAACGAATTGTTGGCATACGAATCGGTGCATGGGGAAAAAAAAGAAAGAAACCGACTGAACAATAACAAGCTTGTGTGTTAATAAAAATGCTAGTAGCTGTTGCAATTGATAAACAACGAAACCTGCATTGGGATAGAGCTAACCATGTGGTTTCAGTGGTGCGGTGTGTAGTGCATCGGCCTCTGAATCGCAAGGTTCATGGTTCGCTCCTATATGACGGCAAAGAGTTTTTCAATTAATACGAGCATAACCAGACTAAGCACCACTAAAGGAGTCTGATGATCGAGGTGGCACTCGTGAAATAGCTATAACTCCAGCCTATATACTTGGTGGTAACACACACAAGTTGTAGTTGTTCATTCAAAATTATTCAATGTACTTTTCTTATATTTTTGGACTTAACATGTAGAAAAAGATACAAAAATATAAGAAGCATATGAAGCATAATAAAGTTGAATTCAAAAATAATGCATACAAATTATAATTGAAACATTTTTAATTTTGAAATTGCACAGCCGATAGGCAACTGTCAATCCCGTGAACACAAAGCTGCATTTTTCTGTTTTTTTCTTGTTTTGACAGTTTTCATATATTTCTGCTCTGTTCTGATTTAGCGTTTCTTCATTAAAAACAGGTTATACAAACCAACGCATTGCAACGTTTCACGTCTATCCCCTTCAAGCAAAGCAGTCCATTTTGGATCCACGAACGCAGTAAACAACGAATGAACGAGATAACTAGGGAAACTAAAAATTGAGTAAGAAGATTTCTCTATATATGTAAAATAAAATAAAACATGCAATGATGGGACTTACAAAACTAAGCTACAAGAAAATAAGTGGAAATAAAATCACTGGAGTCACAAAGAATTTATGTATGGGTATGCAACACTCATTTTTTTAAGGATCCAAAAAGTACCGACAAAGTAGGGTTATTTTCTAAAACAGTTTGATTTCTCAGTCTGGGGTAGCCTGGTGAAGAGAGAGTTGTTCTCATTTTCGGGCTTCGAAAAAGAGCTATGAGTGTTTGGTGAATAGCACAAATATTATTTGAGTTAAGAGCCTTATAAACTTAAAAGCCGTTTATGAGTGCTTGATGAATACCGCCGACTTAATTTGTGTTTGGAAATTCTTTGGTTGCAAGATGTCGTTTGTACTAAGCTCTTTTCGGCAAAGATCTGATAGTGTAAAAAATACATCAAAAAGGTTAGTACCGACCCTCACTGGATGAGCTCCTAGTATGGTAATTGTTTTAATTTAAAATGTACTACGCTATCAGCCCTAATCTGTCGTTCGAGTGTTTCGAACATTCAATTCACCCAAGCAATTCTCTTTTAGAATAAATATTCATTCTGCTATTCATGGGGTTAACTGAATTATGAAAACTCGTTGAACAGCAGCTGTTTATAAAATGTGAACATCTTGAGGAGAAGTATTCAATTTATAAATCATGTTGGTTACTTTGGTATTCTTGTTTTAGTTTTTTATGTAAGTATTTTGTTTATCAAGTTTCATCCTTATTTACAATTTTCTCTAAATCTAATGCAAATCTTAAGCCACTTCAACTCTTTAAGCAAGTTCGTGCGACTTAGTCGTGCATTTTACTGTGAATTGTTTTTTATATGTTTTTCATCTCTTAAAATGTAAATAATCGATTTTATAGCAGTAGCAAATAAGACCAAATTAACCAACAAAATTGTTAAAACTTGAATTAAAAAAAAAAATAACATAACCAAAAGATACAAATCAGCATAATTTGATTGCGAATCTAAAAAGTATGGAACTAATAATTTTACGTAAATAGTAGAATACCAAACAATATAACGAACACAATTGACAGGTGAATCAGATTCACTCCGGATGTCAGTAGAAAAGTGAATAGGGAAAATCCAAAGAAAATTTCCCGATTAATAGCAGAGGCTGTTGTATAGCTTACTTACCCAGTTCGAACAAATAGTAGGTCAGATCCTTCTTGCGAAAGGGGAACTAATTCTTCATACTGCATATTCGAATCTTTGTAAATATTTGGCATTGGCTTCGCACTTTGGTTTGAACTCTGACATCTATCAGAAATATCACTACATCTTATTAAATGAGAAACAACTTGATGTAGTTTATTTAGTTCCGGATATTGGTATTTTATTTGCGGAACAGGGCCCTCATCAAGGGCAGCTTGCATGAATATAGTTGGAACGTTAAGCTAAAAATTATGATAATAATTATACAAAATATTTGTTATAATAGTTATACAAGTAATGACAATAACATCGATGTTTTTACAATATTATGAAATCTTTATTACTTACTCTTAATAAGTGTAATTTTTCCTTCTTTCCGAGTCCAGCATACATGTTAAACAAACTAAAGTAATGAGGTAAATGTTTTCCATGATCTGCAACTTCACATTTAAGAAGTTTTAAAACACTTATTAAAATTTGTTCGCATAGACTTGTTCCTTCTATATTTGGTAATGGCTCATCATTAATTGCAAAATGACAAAATATTACAACCAATTTGACAAAAACTGTTCGTACTTCCGGCGATGGAGCAATAAGAATATATTCCGCAAGTCTCCCAGGGGGATTCAATAAGGCATTATTTGCAAACCATCTTCGTACAGCTGATGAGTGTCTTAAGTGAAGCGACAGTGTATCGAACCTGCAAAGAAGATAAATTTAATGAAAGCTATTATATTACTAATATTATTTTAAAAATAAAAAACGTGTTCAAAAAAAGAATTGTTTTTATAGCCTATTGAATAGACCTTTTAAAAAGGAACAATTACGTGCAAGGGTTTTTATTATTGAATATGTTTGCTTGGCCCATAAGCATGCTTAAAACCGAAAATGCTACTAAATTCACCCATGCGTTTCTGAGAGAATGGTCACACTGGCCATTTTTCAGTATTTTTGGTATAACTAGAAAGCTAAGCCGAATTTGACAATTTTACGTATAAAACTTTTTGCTCAAAACTACATTTTCTATCGAAATAAATAGTTTAGAAAATTTCTTAAAAAAATTTAAGCAGGAAAAGTAAACAAAAACCAACATAAAAAAAATCGAAAAATCAAAAATTTTTTTATTTTTTTCTAAATTGCGCATAATTTTTATCGGAGCAAAGATACTCTCAAAACATGCATGAACAAAGCAAACTAGAGTCTTAAGGCCTTAATATGACATTTTAAAAAAGCCATATTATTTGAAAATTGACAGAGATATAGCCATTCAAACTTTACCATTTCTTATCATTTCTCGCAGCTTTTGCCCGAAAGCCTTTTTTTGGCACTTTATGACAAATTTAACGTTCTTAGCACCTAGTACCAAATCTTATGTTAATCGGACTAGCCGTTTGGTCTGTAGGTCTGAAAGCATTTAAAAACAGCCAAAAAACGAAATTGCGAACTTACATACTTTTTAAAAATTCACTATACATAGTTGTAATGTCATATTATATCAAAATTTTAATTTCGAACATTTTAACGAATGTGAAATTTGCCATATTGTACCAAAAAAGGGACTTTCAGGCCAAAACTGCGAAAAATTATAAAAAATGATAAGGTTTGAATGGGAATATCTCTGTCAATTTTGAACAAATATTAATTTTTGAACATGCCATATTAAATCCTTTAGTCTCTACTTTATTTTGTCTGTGCATGTCTTGGCCCTATCTTTGCTTCAAAAAAAGTTATGCACAATTTATTCAAAAAATTTAGATATCCTTGATTTTTTGATTTTTCTTAGGTTGGTTTTTGTTAACTTTTCCTGCTTAAATTTTTTTTAAGAAGTTTTTCGAACTATCCATCCCAATAGAAAATTTAATTTTGAACAAAAAGTAAAATATGTAAAATTGTCAAATTCAGCTTAGTTTTCAAGTTATACCAAAAATATTGAAAAGTGGCCAGTGTGACCATTCTCTCAGAAACGCATGGGTAAATTTAGTAGCATTTTCGGTTTTAAGCATGCTTATGGGCCAAACAAACATATTCAATAATAAAAACCCTTGCACGTAATTGTTCCTTTATACCCCTCATTTTCCGGTCTATTCAATAGGCTATTATAAGTGTGTAATATTAGGCGTTTTCCTTTGGAGGTGGCGAAGTACTTGCAAGTACTTTGCTAGCTTTTTTCAATGGAACACATCAAACTGCTTTCCCATGTAAAATGTATCTACTCGCACATGAGAGCATGTGCAGTTGGTAGTACTAGATTATGGCTTTCATCTACTCACAAGTACTTTGCCACCTCCAAAGGAAAACGGCTATTTTCGATATTTTTTTTACATTTGCCTTCAGTAAATTCTGAAAGTTCTTGATTGAAATAATTACACTAGTACCTATCATTTAATCGTTTCAAAATAGTGCAAATTGGTATAAATTTACAACAAGAGTCTTTTTTTAGCAATAATTCAATGATACAACGGATTTTACGAAAAACCCATCAGTTCAGCTTTCTAAATAGCGAAATAGACTTTACTACTTTAATTTTAACTAGCCTACCCGTGCGAGACCTCTCGCACCGATTGTGATGTACTTTTTGTTTAATGCTGAGGTTAAGCTCGCCAGTCTGCCGGGGTTCCTTCCAAAGAAGTACGTAACTTTAGATTATAGGTCTTTTCCTTTATTTCCTTAAAATTCTAAAATATATATTACAATGAATTATCTTGGGTTTAAATAAACGATGTTTGCTCCAGTTTTTCGTTTTCTGCTTTCTTTGATTGCTCCTTGCGACTGACATCCTTTTCGACGTTGCCTCTGTCTTGAAGGATCCTTATTATGCGTCCTCTTCTCCTCAAAGCACGTATTTGCTTAATGCCGACAGGCTTCCTTGGATAATTGAAGTAACAGGACGCATCCGGCAATCACAGACGAATCCGGCAATCACGGACGAATCTGGCAATCACTGGTAAACCAGACAAATCACGGATGAATCCGGCAATCACAGACAAATCTGGCAATCAGTGGTAAACCAGGAATATCACGGACAAATCCGGCAGTCACAGGCGAATCCGGCAATCACAGACGAATCTGGCAATCACTGGTAAGCCAGCTAATCACGGACGAATCCGGCAATCACGGACAAGTCCGGCAATCACAGACGAACCTTTAAATAATCTCGAGACCCCTTACCGCTGGTGGGGGAAATCTTTTAATTATTACTGGTTGTTTTATTGCCTATTTTGATTGGATCTGCGGCTCTGGTATTACTCCTACGATGTGAGCCACGTCATCGCTTTGCTGTCTATTCGACAGCATTATTTTTTTCTTGCTGGTGGAGAAAGGTAATTAAACCACGATGGTGGACGAGGCAAAGGGAGAGATGCTCGGATTCTTTGCGGAGCTTATATGAACTCACCATCAAGGTTGCTTGGTCGTTGTCTAGATGCTGTCCTCTGCGTAGATCTTACTGATTGATAATTATTATGTATACATATTCACCATATGCTCAATAGGTTCTCGTGCACGGTATGGTGGATTTTATCGTAGCCAACGACATGACAATTTGCTTATTAGTTGTTGATTGCATTTCACTAATGGTGCATGTGGTTGGTATGGTAAGTATTTTATTATACAAAGTAAGCAGGTACGTAGGAAGAGGGGAGTATTAAGTTGGTAAATGGTAACCATTCGGCATTCTGTTTGTTGGATTGCTAGGGATGTTGAGGTAGGAGGAATTTGTGAACACACAACGGTTGGTGTTCGGTTAGGTTTCGGTGCACCAGCCCGTAGTTAGGGAGGGGAGAGGTAGGTATTGCAATGCTTCATTACACAATCAAAATACAAAGTGCTCATAAAATCTTCTATTTACATATACATATAGAATTCATTCAGTAATTTTGAGATAATTTTGAAAATTATATTGCAAGAAGCATTTGGTTTGTTTTCTTGCCCATAACTTTATTAATAGATGCGTTTTATTATCTTCGGGTCGAGGTTATCTCTTAACACTTAAGCCTATTACGCTGCTTATGCGAAACGAAATTTTTATTTGGTCTCCAACAAGACAACGAAATGCTTACGAAAACGCAGCGAAAAATTAATTACTGACAGTTACACCAATTCAAAAAATCAAAACAAATCCAAATGAAAAAAAAACTCACGCAGCCACGCTGTAATGAAAAAAGCAACAAAAATAAACACAAATGTCAGATTTTTGCACAAAATAAATGGCCTGGGTAATTAATTGTGTGCGAATTTTTCGTTTCGCATCAGCGGCAACGTACTATACTTCATCCAACAAATGTAAGTAGTTTGAAATGGCAAAAATGAAATGAAATAAAACAATTAAATGAAAATTTCTATCTAAAAAAGGGCGGTAATCCTACGTACTATTATTTCATATTTGGGTTCATGTAAAATAAACACTACGACAACCCTGTGAGAGCTTTAATGAAGGACAGACTTATGCAATCTACTGTAGGCAGAATGCGAGGCAAACACTCTATCTTGCCTACACTGCCTATTTTTGTTGGGTGAATTATAGGCTTTATTTCAAAAACACCATGGGATCCAAGTCAAAATGAATCGTGTCAGCGATTTGTCAGCATTGTTAGGTAAAAAGACAGGCTGTACATGAAAAATAAGTAAACAGAAGACAAGAGATGGATATATAGCACTGTTTTCGCACTAACCCGCATCGTTTTATTTTCACGAGGATGACGTATTTTTGTTTTTGTGCGCGTCTATATATTCATTTTACTGAAAGTCGTTACCACGATTCCCGTATCTACACTATGCAGAGAAAATGCTTTCAGTTCCATAACATCCTTCCATATCGCATGCAAAACCTAAACCTGTCTATTGAGAAGTAAGAAATTCATCATGCTGGGCGCTCAAGGTCAAACATTTTGTATGGACCCCATTCAAAATTATTTTAAATAACACTTCTGAGATCAAACATAAGGAATTCCAAACAGAAGAAAATCATTAATGCATCACCCTGTACTTGAGAAGATTCTTATTCTTATTCATTCGTTAAGTACCAAAAAGGAAATAAGTGATATTTTCAATCTGAGCCCTCTGGAATCGATGAGAGCAATCGACATATCTTTTCTTTTTCGATACTGCGATTATTTAAGACTAACCGAAATTCAACTTTCGTATGTATTTTTTTTTACATAAAAAGGTAAAATATTTCGAATTTTAATTCGAAATTGAATAACAAAACAATTTTAAAAAATAATTCGTATGGAACCGAGAAAATTTGTCGTATTTCGCCACCACGTACAGAATCTAGAGCTTATCCCCAAATCGCGATTACACTTGAGTGCCAATTAATATTTTGTTACCAAGTGAAGGTAAATTTAAAGCTTATTTCTAAGCGTAAGAATATAACTTATATAATAGAAAACGACATTGAAATAAATATATAAACTTGTGTAGTGATCGCTAGAAGAAAAGGGATTGGCCTTCAAACGCCGGCACGTGGTGTGTCAGAACTGTCTGACGCGACGCTCGGCCACAAAATAAACAAAACTTCCACAATCAAAAATAGTTGTTCGCATAAACGATCCGCCAAACAACACCTCTGCCAACGTGCCTGCGCCCGCTAGCCGAGGAGCTTGCACTTGCGGTCTACATTTATCCATCTCATGTTTGACTATCGATTCACTTTCGATAAAAGCGCCAGAGCTGTTTTTCTACGTATGGTGTGCACATTACCGTCGGAGTTACGAGTTACGAGCCAACACTCAACAGGCGGTAGAGAGACGGCAATCTTCGTACAGAAGAAGATTTCCCCCAACACCACCGAAACCATCATCTCAATCACCTACAACTAGGAAGAGAGACTCTTACTATGATCAGCGTGTACTTCAAATGCAAATCCAGGCTGAGAAACATTTACAGCGATCTTCATATTCTCAACAGTATCCTTAGACGAAGCACTTATGGATTCATCGGTGGTGATTTCACGCAAGGCATCACCTTTGGCTGGATAATACCGTATCCAACAAAGGCAAGGCTATTGCTGACTGGCTGGATACCAACAGCGATCAGCACTCATTCGTTGTTATTTCACAACCCAAACCAACCTTCCTCAGAACACCATCAACATTAGATTTTGTCATTTTTTTCATCTAGTTTTGTTTATATTCTTCCAGAAATCAGCCATTGACTGTCTGGAAATGGCTGTTGCGAACGCATTGGATAACCAAAAGCAGACCAAGACGACAAAGGACAGACATCAGCACCTTCCCCAGTATATCCAAAACCTCTATGCTCACAGGCAACGATCTAGGAAACGTCTTCAAAGGATCGACCAGCGAAAAATCAACAAACAGCAACTACCAGACAGTGTGGACTGAACTTCAGTGTGTCAACATTATGTTCCGGAATTCCATCCAACACCACAACAACAACCAGTTCCAGAAGAAACTCAAGTCAATCAAACCTCGATCTGACGCCTCAAGAACATCAACAGACTAATCGGCCAAAAATCACCAATTCCTGAGATAATCATCACCAACAATGGAGAAGAAATAACGATACAGGCAAAAGTTGAAGCCTTTGCTTCCCACTTCGAAGGAAACTTCATGACAAGTCCATCAGATGATCCAGTCTTCCTTGGCAAAATTGAGGCATCCATCCAGCAGACAATAATGCCCAACTTGGATAGAGCAATGTTTAGCGACACCAATCTTGCAAGTGATCCAGTCGACAGCCCAAGAGGAGATAGCTGGGATAGTTCGCAATTTAACCAAAAAAGTCAGCTGGACCTGGTGGGGTATCCATATCCAGCTTCGTTCTAAAAAGGCTTCCACAAACGGTGATGGTGTCGTTGGCCACCATATTCAATCTAAGGAACAGCTGATACTCAGGAAGCTCAAGAAGTTCTGCAGTGAAAACAATATCATCCCAGACATGCAGTTCGGTTTCCGAGAAATGTATACATACTAGGCTATCCCTTAGCCCAAATCAAAATTATATTTTCTTTCTTCCAGGAACTTTTTCGTGCAACTGGAGAACTGCGAATCGACAGTGAAGAGCATCAGCGCTGAAGCTGCCCGAGGGTCAAAACTTGGACCACTTCTGTACAACATCATGACCTCTGACCAACCAATTTCAAGTGCATGAGAGAACCTTCTCTTCGCTGATGACTCACTTACATATTGCTCATCATTCTCTCCATTGATAGCTGTCCGAGACGTCGAGGCACACATCCGCAAACTATTCCAATTTTGGGTATCCAGATCAACTCATCCAAATCGGAGCTTGTCTGCTTCAGAACACCCCGGAGGGCCGACGTGGTCATTAAGCTGGAAGCTGCAGAAGCATTACCCTAGCATTCCCAGGCGGAACCAGATTACCAGCCAAATGCAGCACCAAATACCTAGGTATCATCTGCAACGAGCTGCTGAGATTCAACCCACTTTCACGGACTGTCCTCAAAAAAGCCAATTTTGCTTTCCACCGCCTCTACCCGCCGATGAAGAAGAAAATTGGGCTAAGCTAACAGACAAAAGTTCTAATCTATAAGCAACTCCTGAGACCAGTCATCAGTTATAGCTTCCCAGTTTGGTTCACCATCTCCAAAACGGCTATGAAGGAACTACAAATATTCGAGAGGAAAATCCTGAGGATCTGCACCTGGGATTTACTTTGATCGTCAACCGCGCAACCATTTTAAGAACGTGCAACTATAATCTGAGCTAAGGTAGCCCCCCTGGATAAGTACTTATTGCTATCTGCCGATAAGCTGTTTAAGAACATCGCCAACCACTCTAATCAACTGATGAGAAGGATGACAAACCAACAACGACATCCGGTTCCAAGGTACCTGGATCGGCACTTTATCGTGGTTAAGCACCAACTCTACCCCCACCCTAAATAAATATATTGCCACTGGACAACCGGGTTTGAACAACCCGAGGACGACAAAGTCAAGCCGTCTTTTATGTTAAGTTTTTACATATTATAAATCTTTTTGTATTTTATATTGAATCAATGTATATCGTTAGGCCCCGTATGTGTCAACAAAATCCTATTATAATGTATGTTACATTTATAAATTATTTCTTAAGCCAATTGTAAATAGAAATGTTCAATAAAACAAAAATTGAAAATTAAATTACAAGCCAACTTGAATTCGAGTAAAATTTAAATATACGTAAGCTGCAGTCCATTTCCTTCTTTTTACTTTTGAAATGCATTACATATCTTAAATCTATTGAACGAAGGAAATTTTTAGGGGTTTTAATATTGATCAACTTTGTTATCAAAGGATAGTTTCTAATGCTCATTAAGAGAAAGTAAAGAGTACAAGTAAATAAGAAGTTACGGATAAGATTTTTTTAAGCTTTCGTAGTCAAACGAACACGAAATGTGAAAAGACAAATAAAAAAAGTTCAAATTCAACAATTTCTTTCTAAATGAAATAAAAGAATAAAACAAAACCAATAATGATAATGATTTAAAAGAATTAAAACCTAAAACTATGTAATATCACAGAACGATAATAAAATATAAATTAAATATCACAGATTTTGAATAGGCTAAAAGATAAAAAGCTATATTAAAATAAACCCCACAGCTGATCACAGAGAGTGTAGGTATTTTAATTAAATATGTATTAGTTTTTTTAAGAGGTAAATCGATACACAAATAATTTAAAGATGCAAGAAAAAAGAAGATCTTTAAAGATGAAATTTAAATTATGCGTTTCGATTTTTTGGATGAAATCGTATGCTTAATTGAAATAACTTTTTGTGCTAGAAGGAGGAGTACAATGAGAGGGTACATTCGACGGATAGTGAATAAGTTTCATTAATTTATTCGACTTTAAAAAAGGGGATAATGTCATATAAGATTTGCGAGACATTAGCCAAGGATGGTCGGAGTTCAGGTAACTCGACTGAGGGTGGGTTTCGCAATGGAAACATCTTATCGTTTCCAAATCTAATTCAGATTATCAACAATCTTTTAATTGGTTTTCACTTTGGTTCGAAGAGAGATACATGCGTACCTATGTATAATTGAATCGTTTATTGAAGAGGAGTAAATAGTCCAGTAAATAGAGGTAAAAATAGGGGGGTTACCCTACATATGGTTGGTGATGAAAATTCCAAAATTACACAACCACGCCCTTTTTGTCAGTTTTTTGCTTATAACTTTTTTCCGGTATATATAACGGAAAAAAGTATAACAAACATTTGTAGACAATAAAATTTCCAACAAATATGACCTTGAAAGTATTTTTGTACAACTACTACAAACGGCGATATGGAACTCCCAAAAAAGGCTAAAATTTCGTATTTTGTAAGATTTTCAGTTTCTTCCTTCTTTACAGCACAATAACTCCTTAACCGTCAAGTTTTGGGCAAAATTTTTCATAATCCATCTAGTAGATAATTTAATTGGCTACCAATTCAATGAGACTAGGTCGAACTCCCCCTAAGTTGAATTTCCCTCTAACAAGAATTTTTGTCACCATGTTTGTTGTATACTCCTCTCAATTTTCCAAACTTATTTATTTCTCTCTAAATCAAATTTTTGCAAAACTCTCTCTAACTCGGAATAATTTTGATATCCCGTGAGAGTTCGAATTAGAGGGAGTCGACTGTGTTTTCATTTTGTGACCAATACAATCGGGTGAGTTTTGAGAAAGTCTTTTTATTAAAACATTTTTACGAACTCACTTTCTTTTCTGTCTATTTTACACAGTGTACTGGAGCCTCGTAGAAATGTTATTACCGATTTGTCTAACAACCAGAATCGATTGAAGTATACATAGGAGAGTCAGAAAACTTTAAAAGACATAACGATATTCTGAACCCGGTGTTTTAGTCGCAATTTTTTTGAGGTAATGCACAAAATTCCATAAAAACTAAACCACTATACTGCCGTCCTAAGAAAAAAGGACGTAAGCGCAAAATTCCAAAATTGTGTTAGTACCAAAATTGGAACCGTTGAATAGTATAATATTACATTTGTGTAAACCTAATAATTCATGTTTCCAACTTCATATGGCTAAAATTTATGAACGCAAATTTTAATTCAGGTTTCAAGCAAGTTGTATACAGGGTGTCCCGTAATGAGTGGATAATACTTCAACTGGTGATAGCAGGCCTTATGACTGCTCAGAAAAAAAATATAAAAAAAATATTTTTCTTGTGGTCTCCATGGTATAATTTATTTTCGAAAAATGTTAAAAAATTCAGGGTCTCCTAAAATACCTAATTACAACGGCCACCCATAAAGGATTCTTATTATTTTTGTATTTTTAAAATATTCTTGAATAATCGTTCTAAATGATGGGTAGTAAATTTTAACACCAGCTGATGCATTTTTTGTGTTATAATTTTTTAAAATAATTTTTTTATTCAAAAATAATTCAATATTTTTTTTCACCAAAGTTTGAAAAATAATAAAGGGAAAAAAGTATATGAGAACATAAGTGGCAAATTTGATAAAAATTGGCCTGTTTAATGTACTTTCCAAAATGGTATAACACATGTTTGTGTCTACAACCATAACCAATAAAATTGGCATTTAATCTACCAAAATAGTTTTTTAACATTTTACTAAATTAAGTAAACACTACGAGGACGAATGAATGATTCATATTGTTTTTGTAATTTTTATTGCATTTAAAAATAACCGTTCTTAAATAAAGGCAGTAACATTTAACACTAGTTGCTGGATTTTTTTTTAATAATTTTTTTAATTAATTTTTAATAAAAAAATTATCAATATTTATTTTCATCAAAGTTTGATGACAACAAAAATTGAGTTGTAAGGAAAAGTCAATAGATATACCAGTGTCACTATTATGTCTGCTAAATTCACTAACTAAAATAATAGTATGCACTTTCAAAATGGTTTTGATTTAGGTGTGGGAAATGCGATAAATAAAAACAACAGTATTAAAAATTATGATTTATTTGTATTTCTAAATACATTTATATCAAGTGTTCAAACTGTCCCCTATTCACTGTGATACAGGCTCTGCATCTTCTAATGAAGGACCTCTTAATAAAACGAGCATATCAGCGCTCATTTATTTTCATCACAGCGTTGAACACGACGACGCAGTTCTGAAATGGATGTAATTGGTTTAGTATAAACCATTTCTTTCAGGCACCCCCAGTAGAAAAAGTCCAAAGGATTAAGGTCTGGTGAACGTGGCGGCCACAAAATTGGGCTCAGACGGCCTATCCACCTGTTGGGATACGTTCGATTCAAGTACCTCCTTACATTTACAGCATAATGAGCAGGGCATCCATCGTTTTGAAGCCACATTGAATTCCTTAGCTCCTCGGGCACTTCTTGCAATAGAGTTGGCAAATTAGTTTGCAAGAAATTAAGATAGGCTTCACCATCTTAGTTGCCTGGTAATTCAAAAGGGCCTTTAATTTGTCCATTCAGGATACCTGCCCAGTAATTGATTTTGAATTGGTACTGCGATCTGTCCTCGCGCATTAAATTTGGATTTTCCAGTTGCCAGCTATGGAAATTATGGATATTGAAATATCCATCACTTTTAAGAGACGACGAAACCAGTATAACAACGTTATACGTTATGTTATGACAGAGAATTCACAATATTTGCAAATAATACTTTTTTATGCATTTTAATGCCTAGTTTATTACAAGTCAATTTTGATTTGAGAAAGTGTTAAAAATTTTCTCTAGTAGATTAAAAGCCAATTTAATGTGTTATTGCTGTAGATAGAAACTTGTGATTTACCATTTGGGAAAGTACATTAAAAGGAGATTTTTTAAAAATTATTTGCCACGAAAGTTTTCAGTTTTTTGTCTTTTTTATTAACTTACAAACTTTGATGAAAATAAATATTTAATAATTTTTTATTAAAAAATTAATTAAAAAAATTATTAAAAAAAAATCCAGCAACCAGTGTTAAATGTTACTGCCTTTATTTAAGAACGGTTATTTTTAAATGCAATAAAAATTAAAAAAACAATATGAGTCATTCATTCGTCGTCGTAGTGTTTACTTAACTTTGTAACTTAATTTCATCTGATAAAATGTTAAAAAACTACTTTGGTAGATTAAATGCCAATTTTATTGGTTATGGTTGTAGACACAAACATGTGTTATACCATTTTGGAAAGTACATTAAACAGGCCAATTTTTATCAAATTTGCCACTTATGTTCTCATATATTTTTTTCCCTTTATTATTTTTCAAACTTTGGTGAAAAAAAATTTTGAATTATTTTTGAATAAAAAAATAATTTTAAAAAATTATAACACAAAAAATGCATCAGCTGCTGTTAAAATTTACCACCCATCATTTAGAACGGTTATTCAAGAATATTATAAAAATACAAAAATAATAAGAATCCTTTATGGGTGGCCGTTGTAATTAGGTATTTTAGGAGACCCTGAATTTTTTAACATTTTTCGAAAATAAATTATACCATGGAGACCACAAGAAAAATATTTTTTTTATATTTTTTTTCTGATTTTTTTTTTTTTTGATTTTTTCATAAGGCCTGCTATCACCAGTTGCAGTATTATCCACTCATTACGGGACACCCTGTATATGCCTATACTAAACCTAAAAGTCGTAAGTTCAATTTTCGCCGAAACCACATCTGGAGATGGCTTACCCTCTAAACCAGAGGTTCGATCTTCTTTATTGCCTTCATCTTGGGATTCAGAAACTCAAAAGGCTGGAGCATTGTTTCCCATTCGCACAATCTAGCTTAGACAAGTCAACGTATTTTGACTTTTTGGACTAAATTGTCTTTGATCAACTCATTGAGCTGACGTTTGTGCCTTCTCCTCCAAAAATCCGTCGAATGACGAGTTTTACTTGCGAAAGAGTCCAGTATCAGTTTTCATTTCCGATTCTCATCTTACCAAGATTAGGAGTGTCTTGAGCGTAAGAAGAGTGTTGAACCTAATTGTTTGACAAACTGATTAATAGCAGTGGTTTCCAAAAGTATTTTTTCGTTGAATATACACATAGGTGTCATCTGCGGAGTAAATACGAGTATTGACTCCAAGCTGAATGAAATTCTAAACTACTTCGAAGCTGCTGCCAACAGGGACGTGCCGTGGTGATTTCAGTTAGGTGTGCGCCAACTTGTTTTGCAATAAGGATATATTTTTTTGCTTGGCACACCAGCGTTCCAAAGCGAGCCTGTTTTCGGACACTTAGTCGCTGCGAAAAACAAGCAGATACTTCAAACAACAATTCTAAGCGGTTACAAAACTTTCTCACTATTTATTTATTGAAAAAAGTAATCAAGGTCAGCGAAAGTACAACAGAGCAACAGTGCCAATAGGAATAGGTTATTACGAAGCCAATGCTTCAACTTATAGTTTATTTTGTAAAAAAAATGAAGGACCTTGGGACTGTAATTCAATTATTAGAGGAGGTTTAAGAACAATACCTTACGACTTTTTTCATTTAATAAAATCAAAAAATAAAATAATGTTTGAAGTTATTCTAAGCCTATTTAATAATTGCTTTGTCAGTTGTATTTTGTTTTAAATAATTCTAAACATTTAGAGCCAGTAAATAACTCTACGTGTTAAATTTAATCACTGGAAATATTATGTCTATTAATTTTCAAAAATTTTGGCTACTTAAAGGCTCTCCCAAACCAACGCGAAATCATAGCGAATCATTCACAATAGTACAAAATATGACAAAACAACAACAAAACACTTTCGTCGGTGAATGTTTCGCGTTGGTTTGGGAGAGCCTTTAATCTATTGAAAACGAAAATTTAGTTCATTAATCTGTGAAGGTGAGAACCAAGCTACATATATTATTAACTGATATAAGTACCAAATTTATAGGAAACAAAATCAAGTTTTAAAAGTCTGAATAAATTTCAGTATATTTTTAAGGCAATTATGATATTTTCGCTTTATTTGCTATTTTGCTTTTTTTATAATTCTTTAAAAAAGTGTATTCACTACCTTTTTATATATAAAAGATTAAAGTTCAAAAAAATCAGTAACTTCCCTTTTTTTCTAGTTTCTGTAAAAATTCCCAAACAAAAGAATTTCTGTCGTGATCCCCCAGCACTGTAATGTGAATATCACCATCCATTACCACTGGCACGTGGCACCGCAACGAAAATGAAACAGATACAGAATTCTCTACATAGCGAAGTGCAGAATGAATGACCGTGGTGCGCACAATGAAGTTGAACACCTTGCTATCTAAATTTCTATTGGATTAGTGAATTTGCTTTACCACGGTGCGCTTAAGTTAAGAGAACGTCCAGATAATATGCGTCGAGTTGCTGAAAGAAGAACGAATGTGCGAGTGCGCTTGATGAAGTTGTAGTTGAACACCAAGTCATATTAGGTAGATAGGTAGGTATAGGAGAAAAAACTTCGTGTTGGTTTTGTAAAGATTATTTTGTTTGTGAATTTGCTTGCCTTGGTGCGCTGAATTTTGAGAACACCTTGTCTACATAGTGTTTTATTTTGTTTACTTTTACTGGTTGGAATGATTTTATTTTGAATTGTGTGTGTCCATACTTTTGTTTGTGATATTGATACAGGTAAAATATTAAAAAAAAAAGACAAGTTCATATGTAAAGATTTTGGTAGGGTGTGCGGAGAACACCTGCGCACCTTCGAATAAACGTCACTGGCTGCTAATAAAAGTGATGTTTTTGCCTAGGTTGTAAAAATATGCTTTTTTCTTGACAGCAGTTAGTTGGGCTTTTACTCGTTTACTTCAAAACCAATATATTTCACCTGTTCTTCAATCACCATGAAGAAGTCTAAAAAGACACAATGGAACACAAGATAGGGCATTCTGTGTTAACAGCTGCTCTATGCATTATCTGTTCCAGAAGATTAAAAAAGACAAAAATGTTATTGCATTTCCTCGCCGAGTGCACTCTACATGTTTTGAACAGTTCGGAGAAGATATTCTCTAGTTGCGCATTGCATTTGGCATATTGCACCTTGTGTTTTATAATGTCACGAGATACAGCTGGATCTTTTTCTCGAGATCTCGAGCTCAGTTATCACCATATGAACGATGAATATGCTTCCAAAAGCGGCCTTGAAGCCAATGCAAAAAATTTCCCTCAGGATTAAGATTTTCGATCTTTTACTTTTCGTTTTAATGTCCTTTATCATAACTACCTACAATTTTTATTCCAATAAGTAAGATGGATGACAAGACTTGCTCTGTATACAAACAACGTGGATATAATTTTCAAAAATTTACCGATTGTATGGGTCACAAAATAAAAATACAGTCGACTCCCTCTTAGTTAAATTCTCATGGGATATCAAAATAATTTCAAGTTAGAGAGTTTTGCAAAAAGTCGTTTTAGAGAGAAATAAAACTCCCAATCATTCCTGTGTGCGTGTTGTTGGCAGGGATGGAGGGGACCTACACTTTTTTCCGAGTTTTGCGATAATTGAGGCCTGCTTAACTTGAGTAATACTCAGTTTTTTTCTTCGATATGTTTGGCCATATATTTCTTGAAACCTGACAAGTGTCAAGTGATGACCATCTGACGTCTGCAGCTTCAAGGAAATTCTGGTGGATTCTATTTTTTTCCTACTCCAGTGGCATAAGCACCGAAAATTCGATTTGGCTAGGATCAAGAGATGATCCGTTTCTGGCCAGTTCATCTGCCATTTCATTCCCGAGAATATCACGATGTCCAGCGACCCATATAAGGGTTACTGTGTTTGTTGCGCCTAAAGATCTAAGTTCAGTTCGACAACGATCTACCAGTTTGGAC
This sequence comes from Dasysyrphus tricinctus, assembly GCA_963921185.1. NCBI lineage: Eukaryota > Metazoa > Arthropoda > Insecta > Diptera > Syrphidae > Dasysyrphus > Dasysyrphus tricinctus. Next base: position 201,796,691 of record OY992530.1, on the reverse strand, counting down.
TTAATACTGATTGAAGAAATAGCTTTAATTGCCGCCTGGCTATCTATGAAGATATATTGCTATTGACTATTTCATGAAAGGCAAGATATTTCGCGGCTTCGCAAATTGCAAGCACCCCCGCTTGGAATACACTGCAAAAGTTTGGAATATCTGTCATCGCCACTGGGTTAAAATCTATGTGCGGTGTGACGTATTCTGTTTGAATGTCCAGTGAATTTCATTATGGTTCTGTGACCGAAGTGGCCCTTTTTCCAATTATTGCACTGTTTAAGTCTAAAAGCACTTTTGTCGTCAGCTCTTTCATAAGCAGATCGAGCGGAGCTAGTGAAAGGAAAATTTCTAGGGCTGCTGTAGGTGTAGTTCTCATAGCACTAGTTGTGCCAATATACACGCTAGTCTTTGAATTTTGGTCATGGCCTTTAGATTGGTTTCCTTATCTAAGGCTGGCCACCAGACCATGCAAGCGTACGTTAGTATTGGCCTTATTATGGCTGTGTACATCTAATGAATGGTCCTGGGGCTGAGACCCATCTTTCACCAAAAATTCTACTACAAGTGTAGAATGCAATTGAGACTTTTTTCTCTCTTTCTTTTATGCTTTCTTTCCAGTTTAGTTTACGATCAAGTACAACACCAAGATATTTGGCAGTACCCGAAATATTTAGCGGAGTACCGTTAAGTGGATCAATGTTGGGAGTATTGTGTTTCCTCGTAAACAATACCAATTCTGTTTTCAGTGGGTTAACGTCATGACAAGTATACTCTTGGAGGATTTGTCAGTTCAAGAGGCAGTACCTCGGATAAAACATTTCTGTTTTTTAGGTGGCACGGCAGGGAATCGAACCCACACCGTCGGAATGACAGTCCTACGCACTAACCATCATACCACGAGGTACTACCAAGATGTTGTTTATAAATAAATAAATTGGGTGGCGCAAGAGATCGTGGAGAACCAGGGCCTAGTGACTTACAACTCTCAACCATTCCTGTGTGCGTGTTGTTGGCAGGAATGGAGGGGACCTACAATTTTTTGCCGAGTCCGAACGGCTAGATGAGAAGCACTTATTCATGAGAAGTATACTCTTGGAGGATTTGTCAATTCCTCGCAAGAGGCAGTGCCTCGGATAAAACATTTCTGTTTTTAGGTGGTACGGCTGGGAATCGAACCCACACCTTCGCCATGACAGTCCAACGCACTAATCACTATGCCACGAGGTACACAAGATGTTGTTTAGTGTTTGGTGGTAATTAATAAAGAGACTGGTTGTCATGATTTTGTAGATTGTTGGTAAGCAGGTGATTGGACGTCCGTTTGCAGGATTACCGTTGAAACCTTTCTCTTTTGCCAGTAGATAAGTTCATTAGAGAATTTTTCATGGAATTTCATAGGGTCCTGAATACATTAGTTAAGCAGATGTGTAAACTGGTAATGTATAGCAGGTAGTATCTTATACCTGTAGTTTTGGATTTGGCAGTACCCAGACTTGTTCGCATGTGAGGTTGTATTTTCATTATTATAATTATTATTATTATTTCTATCGCAAAGGGCATATATACGGAGATGGATGTACATAATATTTTATTTTAGCTTTTCTTTATTACAAATACTGAAGAATCTTTTATTAACAAACAAACAGATCTTACTAGGTAAACCAATATATATTCAGAACTACTTAAACTTTTTAAAGTAAAACGGCTTCATTTTTAGTTAGTATATAAAATAAAAAATAAATTGGGTGGCGCAACAGCTCGTGGAGAACCAGGGCCTAGTGACTTACAACTCACAACCATTCCTGTGTGCGTGTTTGTTGGCAGGAATGGAGGGGACCTACAGTTTTTTGCCGAGTCCGAACGGCTAAATGAGAAGCACTTTTTCATGACAAGTATACTCTTGGAGGATTTGTCAGTTCCTCGCAAGAGGCAGTACCTCAAATAAAACATTTCTGTTTTTAGGTGGCACGGCTGGGAATCGAACCCACACCTTCGGCATGACAGTCCTACGCACTAACCATCAAGCCACGAGGTACTACAAGCCACGAGGTACTACAGTATATAATTTGATCAAATTTTGAAATGAAAGGATAGCAAAAAGATTTAAGCTGTGATATATGGTGTTGTTTGTTTTATCATTTTATTAATAAGTAAATGCTAAATTGTTAACCGAAAATAATAGCTATATATCGAAAATAGTGAATAGACGTTCGAGTTTGAGGAAATTTAGTATCAACATCTCGTACTTCTAGTGCCTAACACAAATAAATCTTCGCAATGTTTTAAAACTCACCATTCAATAACAGGGCCCCTCAGAGTTTTCTTCGTCCTGAATCCAGAATGAAAAAGAAAATGAGAAGCTAACTGCACACCTAACAAGGAGAGCTCCTCCGCTGCCAAGGTCTGTAAGTTATAAAAGTATTAGTTGAAAATTTGTTAATTAGAGTGAAGTTTATTAAAATATATTATTGTTTTTTAAGAAGGTTTTCTTAGTACAGATTCTACTAAGTTAAACAAAATAGTTTGAACAGTTTAAAAGAGAAAAAAAAAATTGATAGCAAACTTACATTTGAAATTTGCTTAAAACTTATTTTATTAATTTCAAATGTAAGTTTGCTATCAACTTTTTTTCTCTTTTAAACTGTTCAAACAAATTTGTTCAACCATCTTTGTGATTTATTGTTTCAATAAAGATCCCCTGAGGAAGACAGCAACCTCTGTCGAAACGTCGGGAAAATAAATGAAATAATAATTATAATAATAATTTTAACTATATGCCTGTAAGACCTTAGGTCTTTTAAATGCAACCTGAATCGCACGGCACTAGTTAGAAAGAGTAGGAGGATAGGAAAGATTTGGCACAGTGGATTGAGATCATGGTTTCATTGCAAATCCAGTGACCAAAACAGCCGAGGAGAAACCAGATTCTTCAATAACCATATAACCTAAAAATATTAAAATAAAGTAATTAGAATATGAGGTTTTCATTTAAAAACACAAGAGATACACTCATAAGGAAAGCGAACGTGCCTCATAATTTTTTTATTTTTTAAGCCGAACTAAACGACTTTTTCTTTTATAACTTTATTACGTTAGATTCATTATCGACTAGCTGGGCCACGCAATTCCCTCAATAACAATCGAAAAAGAAGTACTCGAATTCGAGGCACGGTACACATAAAGATAATATCTTCCGAGTTATCATTTTCGTTCAAGTTCGCATATGTGTCAAAATCACAGAAACCTCTGTCAGTTCATTGTATGCAAAGAAGAAGAAGTAAAGGAACTGGCAAATCTTGGAAATAGAGATAGTGAAGCATTTTCCAAAACAGTGCGAGTTACACAAACACAACAACATTGACATAGGGTTGGCGTGCAGTTACACGTCTAAATGCTGGGGCGCCCAAAGGTAGCAAGATTAAAAAAAAAATCATTGAGAGTTTTTGCCATTTTGGCGCGTTATAGGAAAGTAAACAGAAATTCGATAAAATAGTGAAAACAAACTGATTAAATCAAATACAAAATTTAAATAAAAGTCAATATAGGGAATACTTTGCAATACTTTATTTAAAATAAACATAAAAAACGCCTATAATTCGGTGAACACATATTTAATTTCACAGGTAAGTGTTGTCTCATATTCTACATAAGGTTATAGAAAGCGATGTTTTTTTTATCGCAGCACACTTTTAAATTGACATAAACACTTTGAAATGAGCTAACTATGGAGCCACAGGGCGGCTTTGGTGCCTTCAGTGTGGACGGTGGCATGCTTGTCACGGCACGGCTACGCTATTCGGACGGGGTGGTTCTTGTCGATACCAAAAATGCACCTTTAGCTCGATCTCATTTTTTGTTTTACATGCCATTGATATTAAAAAAAAAAAAAGAGGTAGAGAAAGCTACAATTTAAACTAATCAAATCAGACGGACGTACGGACAGTGAAAGAATTAAGCGAAAGTAGTTAAAAGCTGGAAAACTGAAAAGACATACTCACTTACCTTTGCCACTACCCTGACGAAAGAATGTATAAGTGGCAAATATGTCCCTCTTGAAACTTGATAAAATTGATTTTCTTAAAGCCTAATGAGTAATGACTAATCCTAACCTAGCCTAAATAGTAAAAAAACTAACCCCTCATCTAATCTTATATGTACCTAGATCTAACTCATTTTTATCTTTCAATAGAACACCACACCATTACATCGTCTCGCCAAGATAGAGGTTCGCTAGGAACAGAACAGTTTGCCTGATGTTATTGGCATTGCTTGGCCATCCCTCCCATATGCCAGAGACATATCCTTCGCTATCTTCCTTGGCCTATATTATGGAAGATAGCCCCAAAGTCGCCTTCCAGCTATGAAAAATTTTAGTGATTAGTTCACGTCATATTTTCTCTATCGTCCCCTTAAAGACGGCCTGACATGGCCCTTCACATTATTAATATTGCTTTATCCTAATCCTACAAATATTTGGCTATTCTATCTATTGCAACTACCCTCTTTTTTTCTTATTTCAAAACTTAACCGACGGGCGGTGATTGTAGGACTAAACCACATCCAAAAACAACAAAATCATTCTTGGCCGCTCACGCCCATGTTTCATGCAAAGGGTATTGCTCATTTTCGGCCCAGAGTGAACACTTATGAGTTTGGTATCAAATGAAAGCTTATGTTGAGCTAGTTATATGAGTGAAATATTTTCAAAATCTATCATGGGAAATCTGAGATATTTGGGCTTGAAGTTGGCAACTCAGTGACAGCACTGGTTCTGATTGTGTTTCTTGTGTTGTATATCGCTTGTGCCTATTTTTGTTTATTTGTTGTGATTTTATAAAGTTTAAATACTAAATCCTGAAAAACATAATTCCCTTAGTGGTTAACTTTGTTTGTTTTAAATAATATTGTGCTTAGCAAGTGTTTTTATTATTAATTTAGTTAAATTAAATTGTTTGGTAAGGTCTCTTTGTTTTTTTTTTGTAATTAAACTTTGAGTGATATTATATACTCTTTTTAATTTGTATGTAGGTATGTTTGTATTAGTCTCAATTTCCTTAGTTGATTTTTGTGTTTGTATATTTGTGTAAGTTAGTATTTAATTTACTCTATCTTACACTTCTTTTATTTCTTTAGTTTTATTTCTTTCGCTTAAAGCTTTAATATTCATTCCAATTTCACCAATTTTTTCAAATCTTCGTTGCGTGGGTTCAAATCCTGATTTTTATCCAACTTTTTTGTTTCTCTTTTTTTTTTTTTTTTTTCTATTTGCTTTTTTTCTTTCATATTAATTTAATCATAGAATATTTTTTCTTAATAATTTAGTTTCTTTTTTTTAATACGTTTGTATAATAAAAAACAGAAATGTTTTATTCGAGGTACTGCCTCTTGCGAGGAACTGACAAATCCTCCAAGAGTATTACTTGTCATGAAAAAGTGCTTCTCATTTAGCCGTTCGGATTCGGCAAAAAACTGTAGGTCCCCTCCATTCCTGCCAACAAACACGCACACAGGGAATGGTTGTGAGTTGTAAGTCACTAGGCCCTGGTTCTCCATGAGCTGTTGCGCCACCAAATTTATTTATTTATTTTTATAATAAAAGCATTTTAACATTTTTTTTCTTATTTTAATTGTTTTTTTTTTGTTTTTTTTTTTTTAATCTTCTTGGAAAATGGCTTGCTCTGCCAAAAATTGCTCGGAAGGCTCTAATCCCTCCCCACTTTTTGCCTGTTTTGGACCTTGTGGTAATCTTTACCATGCTAAATGTATAGGCTCTACAAATGCATTTATTGAAAAAATAACTCATTCAAAGTTTGCTTATTGGTATTGCACCGATTGCCGTAACTTATCTTTGTCCCAACTCGCTTTTAAAATGTCCTCTTTTAAAACAGATATTAATAAAATTTCAAAAGGTTTTGAAGAATTACTAGTTAGTTTTAATACGGCCGTCTCTAAAATGAATTCTTTCTCTTTTAAAAACAATTTAGTTGATATCGCCACCTCAACTGAAGATTTAGTACAGGAATCAATTTTGATTTCACGAAATAGTGAAGACCTTCTTGCTCAATCTAGTTCTGCTGCTCTAACTGATTTCGTATTAGTTGAGAATAAAAGCAATAAAAGTCGTGATAAATCTAAAGTTGTTAAAAACTCTAGTCCACCTCCTAAGCGCACAAATCTCAGGAATGATTTAGATCTACCGTTACCTTGTTCTGTCGATGGTGAGAATCAAATTTCAATGACGGGTTCATGTACAGTCTCCGATGAGACTCCTGTGGTTATAGCTAACGCTAACAATGATTCGAGGCTGTATCTAAACCTAAAGCAATTTGTGTTTCTCGTCTTGAACCTGATATTGTTCCTGATGATATTGTTTCTCATCTAGTGTCTAAAAATTGTATTCCTAACAATAATTCTATAAAATGCACCAAAATAAGTAAAGAAAATAGTTTCGTGTCGTCTTTCAAAATAGTAACTCAGTCTTCGTACTTTGACTCAATTTGCGATAGAAGTAATTGGCCTAGTGAAGTTCTTATAAAGGAATTTACAACTAAAAGAAAGAACAAACCCAAACTCTCCCTACCAAATACTACACCAGCAAAAAACTAGATAGAATTACCCTCTTCTACCAAAATGTAAGAGGGCTTCGCAGCAAAACTGCTGATATTTATATCAACTCCCAGGCGTTTCCACATGACATCTTTGTTTTGACAGAAACTTGGCTTAATCCATGTTTTTTGGACACGGAACTCTTTTGTCAAGAGTTTTTAGTTTACAGAAAAGATCGTCATGGCGATAAACCAAATGAAATGGGAGGCGGTGTTTTGATTGCTGTACGAAATAATTTTATATCTACTTCTGTTTCTTTTCCTTTTAATGTATCCATCGAACTAATCTGTATAAAAATAACTTTACAGTCAAAATATATTTACATATTAAATGCATACATACCCCCTAAAAGCTCTGACGCAGTTTTTAATGAACTTTCTATGGTCTTAGATTTTGTGATGGACTTATGTTGCTCTAACAGCAATATTTTACTTCTGGGTGACTTCAATCTACCGTTTATAGATTGGGTCCCTTCTGAAGATGAATCATGCCAAGAAGCTTCTTTAACTTCTGCACAATCGGAGCTTTTTTTACTTGATAAAATTAGCACTACTGACTTACAGCAAATAAGCTGTATTAAAAATTCTAAAAATCGAATACTCGATTTAGTATTTTCCTCGGACGCTATTAGTACCCTTGTTCGAAAATCTAGTTCTGGGATTACTAATATAGATAATTAACATCCTCCCCTGGATATTTTCCTTGACTTGAGTAGTCATCTGACAGTAAATAGTAATTCTTATGTTTGCTCATATATATTTGACTTTAAAAAAGCTAATTATGAATTGCTCTCTGAAAAATTAGTTAGCTCTGATATTGGTAAAATATCAGCATGTACTAATATTGATGAAGCAATTTCTATTTTTTATTCAATCTTGTATAGTTGTATGAATGCTTCTTTACCCTTAAAAATATCAAAAAACTCGAACGTTTGCCATGCATGGTATACGAAAGAGCTCAGATCACTCCGTAACAAGAGAAATAGGGCATGGAAAACTTACTTAAAAACTAATTCACAAATTGATCATGGTTCTTATATTGCGCTTTTCGAAGAATTCAAAACTCTTTCAAAGGCACTTTATACTAATTACGTTAATGAAATGGGAAGCTTTCTAAAAGAGGATCCTAAGTCATTTTGGAAATTTGTCAACTCAAAGAAGAACTCGGACGGCTATCCGGCAAATTTCGTATACAAAAACTGTTCGTTACAAAATAATACAGATATCTGCAACGCATTTGCGAATAATTTTTGTGATTCCTTCGTTGATACGCCTGTCGTTGTTGACGAAAGTTATTTCAAAAATTTACATATCTATTCCCAAACGAATTGTAATAATATGCCTGTGTACCCTATTCTGTATGTATTCTATTCCCAGCACAAACTGTGCCGTGTCTTTAGCTTCAAGGATTTGGGTGTTCAGTTTAGCTCTAATTTAGAATTCACAGAACACATAAATTATATTGTCAAAAAAGCGAGCTCTATGCTTGGATTTATAAAACGTTGGGCAAAAGAATTTAACGATCCGTATGTTACTCTTTCTCTGTATAACTGTTATGTACGACCTCATCTTGAGTATGCCTCTCAAGTTTGGTCTCCCTTCTATGAAATTCATAAAAGTCGTATTGAATCAATACAACATAAATTCATTCGCTTCGCTCTTAAGGGTCTCCCTTGGGCTGATCCTTACAACCTCCCACCATATGAACATCGGATCCAGCTACTGCAGGTCCAAACTTTATATCAAAGGCGGGTTAATAATGACTTAATATTTCTTCATTAACTTATAAGTGTTCAAGTTGATGCCCCTGACTTGTTAGCCTGTATTGGCATAAATTATCGCGGAGGATCTCACCACCTACGAAGATTTGAACTTTTACACGTCGATTTTCATCGAACTAACTACGGAATGCATGAGCCTCTCAACCGTATGTGTAAGCTTTTTAATTTAAATGGTTCCTTAGTTGATTTCAACTTAGGTAAAATGGGATTGAAAACATTGTTTCGAACCAGTGCTCCACGTTCTTGACTGTTTTATCTACTGTTTAAGATACTTTAACTGTTATTTATCATTGTTAAATTTTGTATTGTTTTTATTTTTGTAGTTTTGTTTAGTTTTGTATACTTTTTATTTGTAAGCATGTGTTGGACAGCTATAATTTTGAGGTAGTCAGAGACTTTGTCTACCTAGGATCCGCTATAAACTCAGCGAACGACACCAGCGCTGAGATCAAACGAAGAATTACTCTTGCCAATCGCTGTTTCTTTGGGCTAAGAAGGCAATTGAGAAGCAAAGCCCTCTCTCGAGCAACTAAACTGTCCCTGTATAAGACGCTTATCATCCCGGTCCTGATGTATGGTGCAGAGGCATGGACACTGCTAACAGTGGATGAGAACGCGTTAGGCTGTTTTGAGAGGAAAATTCTCCGGGTGATTTTTGGTCCCGTCTGCATAGATGGGGAATGGAGAAGAAGATACAACAACGAACTGTATGGGCTGTACAGCGACACCGACCTAGCCACAAAAGTGAAAAGCCAACGACTGAGATGGCTGGGTCATCTAGAGCGAATGGACACCAATGCTCCGGCCCGGAAAGTCTTTGAATCCAACCCCGTGGGACAACGCAGTAGAGGTGGACAGCGTAAAAGGTGGCGCACGCAAGTGGAAGAGGACCTCAACCAACTTGGCGTGCGAAACTGGAGACAGCTAGCTAGAAACCGAGCCGGCTGGAAGAAGCTTGTTGGTTGAGGCCCTGGTCCACCCCGGACTGTAGCGCCACCTTAAGTAAGTAAGTAAGTAAGTTGGTTTGCATTATTTTACTATTTTACTAACCACTAACACATGCACTTACGATGAGCCTCTGTTTGTAGGTTGCAGCTTGTTCTAAGCTCTCTACAAAAAAAACTGCGCAAATAGAGCTTTTTCAGCTTTTTGTCGATATCTTCCGATCTAGGATATGTAGGAAAATGATATTGGTGTCAAATAAAAGCTACATTTCTAGGCTTTTTAATATACCTAAAATTATTTTGCTACTTTAAACGCATTTTGAGATATTTTTAAAAAACTACAATTTTTGCACTGCCTTTTGCACAACAATATCTCTAAAAATTCAGTGAAATACATTGAAAAGCTTAATTTTAAACCTTAAATTTAATACATAATTTAGTGGCCTTGCTCAAATAAATACTTAGGAACATATAAACAAAACCTAATTTAAAAGGCACTTAACAAAGCAAAGTGCTTAAAATGTGCGAAAATAAACAGATTTCGAGGAAACATTTTTTTAAATCAGGCATTATTCTTATGATAAATGTTATTATTCTATTTTGTATTTGCATTTCTTCTTTTACTTACAGTGTTACATACAACTTATTTATTTCTTATAAAACTTTGTTTTAATTACTTTGTAAATTCATTTTCTTAATTCATAATGCTGTCTGATTTATTAGCAAGAAAATAAAATGAAAACTAATCCAAATCATAGACAGTTAAAATATTGTCTAAAAACTAGACAGGTGACGTTACATTATTTTGTTTTTTGTGCCCTACCCAGCTTAGATACCAAATTATTATGGTCATGATGTAGCGCAAAAACTTTTCCAAAACATTAGGAATGGCTTCCCTAGGTTCGTTCGAATACTTGTGCAAGGAATATGTTAGCTAATTGGTAAAGAAAGTTTTGAACACTTTTAATATATAAATGGTTGTGAATATTTGTACATATTTACCATCAACAGAGCGATAAGCCATTAATGAGCACATAAAGAGACCTACAGAATTTTTTTTTCAAAATAACAAATATTTTGGTAGCGTGTATTTTCCAGCAGGATGGAAATGGAAAATAGAAAAACCAAAGAATAATAACATTTATCATAAGGAAACGTTACTTATCATGCCTTATTTAAAAAAAGTTTCCTCGAAATCTATTTACTTTCACACATTTTAAGCACTTTGCTTTGTTAAGTGCCTTTTAAAATAAGTTTTGTTTATATGTTCCTAGGTATTTATTTGAGCAAGGCCACTAAATTATATATTAAATTAAAGGTTTAAAATTAAGCTTTTCAATGGTGCCAAAAAAGTGTATGTCATCACTGAATTGTTAGGGATATCGTTGTGCAAAAGGCAGTGCAAAAAATGTAGTGTTTTTTTAAATATGTCAAAATGTGTATAAGGTAGCAAAATAATTGTAGGTATATTGAAAAGCCTAGAAATGTAGCTTTCATTTGACACCAATATCATTTTCCTACATATCCTAGATCGGAAGATATCGACAAAAAGCTGAAAAAGCTCTATTTGCAGTTGCCAACTTCAAGCCCAAATATCTCAGATCTCCCATGATAGATTTTGAAAATATTTCACTCATATAACTAGCTCAACATAAGCTTTTACTCGGAGAGCTACCAGCCACTTTGACTAACCTACTAGACACAAGGCTACAACTTTGTGTATGCTTGATTTGGAACTAGTTAAGTATGAAAACCACGGTCTGGCAGGGTTGCCGCGGTCGAAAGGTTGCCATCTGATTTTTTCAAAATGCAAAAAAAGGGTCAAAATTAACCTACTCGCACAAGGCTGAAACTTATTTATAATTTAGTTTATACATTCTTATGCATGAAAAAAATTATGCTTCCAAACTTAAAACTTCCAAATGCAACATATCTACTTTTAGAATGCTGATTTTTCAATTTATAATAACTTATGTCTTTTTGTACATGAAATAAAAAGATGCCATACCAGTTTGGTGGACGAAAATAGCTTGCCAGACGTGTTCTTAAAGTTGGTATTAAAAAATGTCATTATTTAGTCAGAAAATAATGTATTATATATAACACCTTAACTGCGTATAACCCTAATATATATTAAATCAAGTCAGCAAATCATGATAAGGTTATTTTACTGTAGACCCAGGGTTGCCACATATTTTTTAAAAATTTTATAAAACTGACAAAACTGAAACACCAACCTTCCTATAGTTTTCGCATCTATGTAAGCTTATGCCATCTTGTATACAGGGTGTCCTGTAAATAATGGATAACCTTGCAACTGGTTATAGCAGGCCTTATGACCTTTCCAGAAAAAAATATAAAAAAAATATTTTCCCAGTGGTTACTTTGTTATGATGTTTTTTCCAAAAGTTGTTAACAAGTACTACTTTCCTCAAATACGTGAACGCTACGACCATGGATGAACAATTTTTAATATTTTTTTATTTTTGTAATATTCTAGAATAACAGTTGTAATAGATAGGTGGTAAAATTTAATAGTAGTTATTGCATTTTTTTTATTATAATTTTCTAAAATATTTTTGTCAGTACAAAAATTTATTTTCAAAAAAGTTTGACCACCTCTAATAAATTAAAATTGTATGAGAACATGAATGGCCAATTACTTAAAAAAGTTGTCCATTTAATGCAATTTCCAAAATGGTATAACACATGCTTGTGTTTTAACGAAATAACCAAGAATATTTGTCAATCATCTAATAAAACACCTTTTAACATTTTCGCAAAATGTCTATTAAAATGTTACAATAACCTTCAAATTTGGGTTGGACAAAGATTTTCTATTTTGATGTGTAAGGGGGTTCAGTGCAGGTATAAAACTCGATTTTAGGTGTTGAAAGCCTCACCATTTGGCCACCATATTGAAAAACGAGTTCTGAAAAGTTTTCCGTGGCAACTTAAATTTAATTAGTCTTAGAAAAAAACTTTGGTACAAATTTGTAGCAAATTCAATTCTCTTCAATTTATGTCAATGCACTTTTTACCCTAAAGTTATAAATTAAAAAGTTATAATCAAAATTTAAAAATTGAAAAAATTCATATGTTTTTGATTATAACTTTTTTATTTATTACTTTAGGGTAAAAAGTGCATTAACATAAATTTAATTAGTCTTAGAAAAAAACTTTGGTACAAATTTGTAGCAAATTCAATTCTCTTCAATTTATGTCAATGCACTTTTTACCCTAAAGTTATAAATTAAAAAGTTATAATCAAAATTTAAACATTGAAAAAATTCATATGTTTTTGATTATAACTTTTTTATTTATTACTTTAGGGTAAAAAGTGCATTAACATAAATTGAAGAGAATTGAATTTGCTACAAATTTGTACCAAAGTTTTTTTCTAAGACTAATTAAATTTAAGTTGCCACGGAAAACTTTTCAGAACTCGTTTTTCAATATGGTGGCCAAATGGTGAGGCTTCAACACCTAAAATCGAGTTTTATACCTGCACTGAACCCCCTTACACATCAAAATAGAAAATCTTTGTCCAACCCAAATTTGAAGGTTATTGTAACATTTTAATAGACATTTTGCGAAAATGTTAAAAGGTGTTTTATTAGATGATTGACAAATATTCTTGGTTATTTCGTTAAAACACAAGCATGTGTTATACCATTTTGGAAATTGCATTAAATGGACAACTTTTTTAAGTAATTGGCCATTCATGTTCTCATACAATTTTAATTTATTAGAGGTGGTCAAACTTTTTTGAAAATAAATTTTTGTACTGACAAAAATATTTTAGAAAATTATAATAAAAAAAATGCAATAACTACTATTAAATTTTACCACCTATCTATTACAACTGTTATTCTAGAATATTACAAAAATAAAAAAATATTAAAAATTGTTCATCCATGGTCGTAGCGTTCACGTATTTGAGGAAAGTAGTACTTGTTAACAACTTTTGGAAAAAACATCATAACAAAGTAACCACTGGGAAAATATTTTTTTTATATTTTTTTCTAGAAAGGTCATAAGGCCTGCTATAACCAGTTGCAAGGTTATCCATTATTTACAGGACACCCTGTATAAAAAAAAACATTCCTGACGAGTTGGACGGTCAAAAGCTCCTGCCAGACGAGCCTAAGGTTTTAAAAATTGGTATTATATGAAATAGCCTTTCTTGATTTTTCCTTAAATTTCAAAAAAGTGTCAAAACTGCAAACCTACCTGCACAAAGCTGATTTTTACATATATGTTAGCTGACATCTTCTTAAATATGAAAAAAAAATATATCAGACTGGACGGACCGTCGAAAGGTCCTGCCAGACGGGCCTAAAGTCTTAAAAGTTGGTATTATAAGAAATATCCTTTTTTTTATTTTTTCTTAAATTTCAAAAAACTGTCAAAATTACAAACCTACCCGCACAAAGCTGATTTTTACATAGATGTTAGCTGATATCTTCTTAAATATGAAAAAAAATATATCAGACTGGTCGAAAGGTCCTGCTAGACGGGCCTAAAGTCTTAAAAGTTGGTATTAAGAAATATTCTTTTTTTTTATTTTTTCTTAAATTTCAAAAAACTGTCAAAATTACAAACCTACCCGCACAAAGCTGATTTTTACATATATGTTAGCTGATATCTTCTTAAATATGAAAAAAAATATATTAGACTGGACGGACGGTCGAAAGGTCCTGCCAGACGGGCCTAAAATCTTAAAAGTTGGTATTATAAGAAATATCCTTTTTTTTATTTTTTCTTAAATTTCAAAAAACTGTCAAAGTTACAAACCTACCCGCACAAAGCTGGTTTTTACATATATGTTAGCTGATATCTTCTTAAATATGAAAAAAAATATATCAGACTGGACGGACGGTCGAAAGGTCCTGCCAGACGGGCCTAAAGTCTTAAAAGATGGTATTGGAAGAAATATCCTTTTTTATATCAGACAGCTTTGTGCGGGTAGGTTTGTAATTTTGATAGTTTTTTGAAATTTAAGAAAAAATAAAAAAAAAGGATATTTCTTATAATACCAACTTTTAAGACTCTAGGCCCGTCTAGCAGGACCTTTCGACCGTCCGTCCAGTCTGATATATTTTTTTCATATTTAAGAAGATATCAGCTAGCATATATGTAAAAATCAGCTTTGTGCAGGTAGGTTTGCAATTTTGACACTTTTTTGAAATTTAATAAAATAATAAAAAAAAGGATATTTCTTCCAATACCATCTTTTAAGACTTTAGGCCCATCTGGCAGGACCTTTCGACCGTCCGTCCAGTCTGATATATTTTTTTTTCATATTTAAGAAGATGTCAGCTAAATTTAAGGAAAAATCAAGAAAGGCTATTTCATATAATACCAATTTTTAAAACCTTAGGCTCGTCTGGCAGGAGCTTTTGACCGTCCAACTCGTCAGGTATGTTTTTTTTTTATATACAAGATGGCATAAGCTTACATATGTGCGAAAACTATAGGTAGGTTGGTGTTTCAGTTTTGTCAGTTTTATACAAATTTTAAAAAATATGTGGCAACCCTGGGTCTACAGTAAAATAACCTTATTATGATTTGCTGACTTGATTTAATATGTATTAGGGTTATACGCAGTTAAGGTGTTATATTTAATACATTATTTTCTGACTAAATAATGACACTTTTTAATACCAACTTTAAGAACACGTCTGGCAAGCTATTTTCGTCCACCAAACTGGTATGGCATCTTTTTTTTTCATGTACAAAAAGACATAAGTTATTATAAATTCAAAAAGTAGATATGTTGCATTTGGAAGTTATTTTACATTTTGAAAAAAATAGATGGCAACCCTAGAATCGCGGAAATTTTCTCAGATCTTTATTTTTTGACTAATCTGTTCACGAACAAAGAATTAACTAAGTTTTAGTCTTGTACCTAACAAATTTCTCAAGTTATCCAATATCTTTTATTAATATTAAAGAGCCTTAGGCTCGTCTGGCAAGCACTTTCCACCGCGAAACCCGTCTGGCATAATTTTGTTCATGCATAAGAATGTATAAGCTAAATTATAAATAAGTTTCAGCCTTGTGCGAGTAGGTTAATTTTGACCCTTTTTTTGCATTTTGAAAAAATTAGATGGCAACCTTTCGACCGCGGCAACCCTGCCAGACCGTGGTTTTCATACTTAACTAGTCCCAAATCAAGCATACACAAAGTTGTAGCCTTGTGTCTAGTAGGTTAGTCAAAGTGGCTGGTAGCTCTTAGACTATTTCATTTGATACCAAATTCATTAGTGTTCACTCTGGGACGAAGCGCCATACAAAAATGAGCAATTCCCTTTGCCCATTCTGCTTTGTATACAATAAAAATTTCCTACAAATATGACATACAAGTATTTTTTGTACAACCACTACAAATGTGCCTGTGTAGCTCCCAAAAAGCCTAAAATTTCGTATTTTGTAAGATTTTCAGTTTCTTCCCTATTTACAGCTTAATAACTCCTTAACCGTGAAGTTAAGGGCAAAATGTTTCATAATCAATCTTGTAGATAATTTAATTGGACCAATTTCATTCATAACTACAGTTGACTCCCTCTAAGTGGAACTCCCCCTAAGTCGAATTTCCCTCTAACAAGAATTTTTTCACCATGTTTGTTGTATACTCCTCTCAAATTTCCAAACTTATTTATTTCTCTCTAAATCGACATTTTGCCAAACTCTCTAACTTGAAATAATAATTTTGATATCCCACGCGAGAATTCAACTTGGAGGGAGCCGACTGTATTTTCATTTTGTGACAAATACAATCGGTAATTTTATGAAAATATCCACGCTGTTTGTTTACGGAGCAGGTCTTGTCATCCATCTCACTCATTGCAATAAAAATTGTAGGTAGCTACGATAAAGAACATTAAAACGAATGTCAGTAAAAGATCAAAAATCTTAGCCCTGAGGAAAATTCTGGAAATGACCAATGAACTTCAAGTCGAGACACAAAGTTTCTGCATTGGCTTCAAGGCCGCTTTTGGAAGCATATTCATCGTCAATAGCTCCATATGGCGATAACTGAGCTCGAGATCTCAAGAAAAAAGATCCAGCTGTATCTCGTGACATTATAAAACACAAGGTGCAATATGCTAAATTCAATGTGCAACTAGAGAATAGATTCTCCGAACTGTTCAAAACATGTACAGTGCACTCGCCGAGGAAATGCGATAAATTTTTTGTCTTTTTTAATCCCCTTCTGGAACAGATAGTGCATAGAGCAGCTGAAAAAAACAGAATGCTCTATCATCTTGTGTTCCACAAACGTGAGCTCAATGAGCTGTTCAAAGACAATGTAGTCCAAAAAGTCAAAATACATCGACTTGGAAAAGTTAGATTGTGCGAATGGGAAACAATGCTCCCAGCCTTCAGAATCCCAAGTTCAAGGCAATACAGAAGATCGAACCTCTGGTTAAGAGGGTAAGCCATCACCAGAGCACTTGTGGTTTCGGCCCTTCATGGGTCATCTGACCAACACCCGAATTTATATAATTCTTCCTAAAATATTATGTTTTAAAAAAGTGCAAGCGGCAGTGGGTGGAAATTAATTGTATTGGTTTTACATTTTG
The DNA here is from genome assembly GCA_963921185.1 of Dasysyrphus tricinctus. Classification (NCBI taxonomy): domain Eukaryota; kingdom Metazoa; phylum Arthropoda; class Insecta; order Diptera; family Syrphidae; genus Dasysyrphus; species Dasysyrphus tricinctus. The sequence continues at coordinate 201,779,781 of OY992530.1, read as the reverse complement.
TCAATTATCATGTCTATAAATTTCATCAAAACCAGTACCTATAGTGGTTTAGTTTTTATGAAATTTTGTGCAATACCCCAAAAGAATAGCGACTTAAACGCCGGGTTCAGAATATCTTGATGTCTATCCAAGTTTTCTGACTCTCCTATGTATGTAATTTAAGTTAAAAATTCAACTTGAATTATAAATATTCAGTCACTCCACTTAATCAGAAGAATCTCTTTTCAAATTTTCTTCATTATTCTATTACTCCTATGTATACTTCAATTGATTCTGGTGGTTAGACAAATCGGTAATAAAATTTCTACGGGACAAAAATTCGATTTAGAAAGAAATAAATAAGTTTGGAAATTTGAGAGGAGTATACAGCAGTATAAAAATTTCTATATGGGTGCATCCGTCCCAACTGTGATTCTTTGTGTCCAGTGCTTTTTTGCTATTTAATGTAAAATGTTTGTTTATATTTTTGGTTTGAATTGTGTAAATGGCTATTTACTACAATCTACATTCAACATCATGATAAAATTTGCCACTTCTTCCACATGGCTTGGAAAAGTGTAGTAAAAATGTCAGTACCGTGGCATATCCGTTCCTTGTTTTTCCGATTAAATCTACTTTTTTCTTATTAAATACTTCATTTAATATAAATGTTGTCGTTCGAAAATTTTGAGTGCGACACTTGATTGACAAAATAATGTAAAAATTAAGTCAAAATACTTATTGCTGAATAAAATAATCATGAATGAATGCTGTCCGAGGTTCTAGGTTTATTTTTGAATTCAAAAGATTTCCCGCTCAACCGCCATTTAGTTTTAGTTTTAAAACAAATGTATTTTGGTTTTCTAACAGATACACTACTTATGTATAGTTAACAACAGTCATTTAATTTTTTGTATGTTGTTGCACTTAAAGAGTGATATGTTTTCATGCGGTGAAAGTATGTCACAAATTTATTTGTCAGTGCCGTGGTAGTATTTTCTAGGCATGTTATGACATATTTTTGGTTGGTTATCAGAATTTTGTATTATTTTTAACGGCATAAGTTAAAATTATCCTGGAAATTATTTTTCTCATAAGCTTAGAGAAGTGAGGTTATATAAACTGTCTAATTGTCAGTACCGTGGATGTCAGTACCGTGGTCTTTAAATACTGAAAAAGTGCCGATTTCTTGAGTTTTTCCAGGATTTTGAAGGGCGGCGGAAGGGGCGTGGTTGTGGAATTTTCATCCACCAACCATACCATATAACATATCAAAAATTTAGATTTACCGGACATTTTGCAGGGTAACCCCCTATTTTTACTTCTATTTACTGAGTAACAATGGGGACATTGAAAATGACTTGTTTATGCTGGATAAATCTTTAATCTTCATAATTTATAATCTTTCCTTTCTTTTGAATTTTATTAATACCAGTTTTCAAACGCACCTAGATATTTGTACATAATAAAAAACATGAATAAGATTGATATTCCTGTTTTTTTAGTTAGCCCAAAGTAAGTATTATAATTAACTCAAAAAATGCTAGTCCAAATTAATTCGCGCTTGCTCACGCACCTCCATCTTTACTTGCACTTAGTAACAGAAGATAGATTTTTTTCTTCAGTTTCAGAGACACTTAAGGAACTTGAAGCCATCTCATCATTTCGTATTTTGATCATTCTTGAACCGTTGACTCAACAACAATTTCTTCACCTAAACTCTTCAGTGCTTAATACATACAGAACTAAATAAAATAAATTATAAAATTCTCAGATAATGAGCATGATATAAAAGCCAAGATAAGGCTATACCAATGCATGATTATCGTTTGCTTTTTGTTTTATAAATTCGGTAAAGTATTTCATATCCCCTTGTTTAGAAACCATCCACTTGAAAACCAAACGCAGCGAATAACACCCTACATTAAACATAAATTTTCAAACTGCAATTAAAAACAGTAAACTATTTTAACTCAATCATTCATTTGCTCACTCACTCAATTTTACTTCACTCAATTTGTATAGCTTAAATCTAATATATAACATGTCAATATTCAATTATCATTCAGACGTTGAGCAGTTAACATCATTATTCATTTGCCTAATCCTAAATTAAAACATTCATTTTTGGTACAGTCACACACTTACACTTGAACTAATATACATTTAAACAATTATATTACACAATTAAAGTTAAATAAAATCAAACACCTACACTTTACACATAAACAGTGAATTAGACATTAAATTAAACACACAGTTTCATTTCGTATTAATTATTAAAAAACACACACAACACACAAAACACAATCCTATCCATCTCCTAAATCAAACCCAATCATAATGGTCCTTCGTCGTCGGATGCGTGAATCAGCGTGCATTTGAATTTTTATGGATGGTTTCAGGAGGTTGCTACCAGGAGTGTAGCAAATCTGTAAGTATATGGACAAGTGCATTATATGAAGCAGCAATAATTTGATAAATGTGCATCAGTTACTAGTTTTTCATAAGGTGATAGATTTTGGCATTAGATTATAAAAACAAGCGGTTTTTTGTGGAAAAAGTTGTACCTCTAAACACGTGATTTGGTCAGTATAGGCATATTAACCACGTTCCTTTGGGCCTATGAACAGTTATCGACAATTGCGGTACATATATAACGGTCGAACGGTATACAATCGAACAATAAAGCTTCTCAAAGCCAATCGATTATTTGCTTTTAATTTTTGTACGTGACTTACCAAAAGAAAAACTATAATTTTTATTAACATGAATAAAATTATTGCCAAACGTGGTCGCGCAAAAGGGTGCATTACGCTAGCTTTCTCGTTTGTACAGGGCATTGATAGCTCAACGTCTCTTTATACGTTAGAATTTCGTCTTAACAAACTCGAAGAATCGTGGCAAGAATTTGTTAGCTTACAAAATGATTTGTTAGAGCATATCGAAACGGAAGGGTATGTTGATCGGGAACCCGAGTATGTAGAGTATGAGGAAAAATACTTTCGCACCCATGCTGCTATAACAGATGCTATCTTCGAGCGTAAGAAAGAACCTACCGAAAAGAAAGCGACCCCTCCGCTTGCACAGGGTTTGCTTCACAATGATAATCGCGAGATTCCTTCAAACGTGGTGTCTGTTGCCAATCAAACCACAGAACAGGATATCCCTGAGGAACATACACATGTTCCTTTTCGGCCGTTGTATAATAATTCAATTCAGTTACCTAAGATAACAATTGAACCCTTTTCTGGGGATTATAAGGACTGGCCCACCTTTCGCGACATGTTTTTAGGAACCGTTGACTCTAATACTACATTATCACCTGTTCAAAGGCTCCATTTTTTTAAATCGTTCCTTCGTGGAAGCGCCGCGGACTTGATCAGTCATGTTAAATGCTCTGAAGCAAATTATATCGAGACGTGGGATAGATTAGAGAGACGATATGACCAAAGACACTTAATCGTTAAATCATTCATTGATTCATTTCTTTCGCTTCCAAATTGTTCAAATGGAAGCATTGGCTTGTTAAATAAGATCGCTGACGGAGCAGAAGAAGTTGTTAGAGGACTGAACGCACTTGACTGTAACAGTAGGGACCCTTGGCTCATTTACATTTTGTACGAAAAGTTGGACTATGAAACCAAAAAGGTATGGGCAGCAGAATCAGGTTCAAGGGATGACCAGACCATAGATGAGTTCTTAGATTTTCTACAGGGTCGTTGTCGATGTTTAGAATCTTGCCAACCAATAACTCGCGTTAGCCAAGGGCGTGCCGTAAAGGCTTCTAAGCCAGTTCATTCGCATGTGGTGGAAAGTCGTCTAGTCTGTCCAAAATGCAAAAAGGATCATATACTTTCACAATGCTCAGAGTTTAAGGCTCTCTCGGTAGCTGCACGTCGTGAATTTACCAAAAACCCATCGCTGTGTTTTAATTGCTTAAAGCAAGGTCATTCGTCTAGGAGATGTCGTTCAAATTCTCGTTGTAGTTTATGCAATTCTAGGCACCATGTTTTAGTGCACTCTTCGGAAAATCAATCGTCATCAACGTCAGTTCCATCGTCTTTTGATACGTCAATTCAGAAACCTGCTTCATCTAATCAAACCCCTGACGAACCTGTCATTGCTAATCATTCAGTTGAAAATTCGCATCAAGCCACTTCTATTTTACCTACTGCTGTTGCTCGGATTAAGGATAAATCTGGAAATTATCAAAACGTTCGTGTTCTCCTCGATTCAGGATCCCAAGTATCTTTTATAACTGAAGGAACAGTTCGGCGTTTAGGGCTTACTCGTAAACGTTCTTGTATCCCTATCATTGGAATAGGTTCTTCCTCTGCAGGCGTTACTAATGGATTAGTATCTTTGAATCTACTCTCTCTATATAGCGCTGAATCTATTAATGTCAATTGTTACGTATTGCCAAAGTTGACTTCAAACTTACCTGCATTTTCTCTGAATCATACTCCTGAAAGCTTCATTAGAATTGAACTTGCCGATCCAACCTATTATACGCCTGGTCTTTTTGACGTTTTAATAGGCGCTGATAAATTCTTTAGCTTGATAAAGGGACGATCAACGCAAGTTCCCAATTCAAACTTGGTTTCAATTCCAACCATATTTGGTTGTGTTATCGCAGGAGGAACTTCGAAACTGTTTGGTGGTAGTAAGGTTGAATCTTTCTGCTGCAGTTAAAAGCATAATCAAGAATTTGACCTTGAACGTTTTTGGAAACTTGAGGAGGTTTCAAGTGAAATTCCCTTGTCATTGGAAGAAAAATTGGCTGAAGAAATCTTCCTTAAAAATCAAACTCGTCGTGCGGATGGTAGATAAGAAGTCGCTCTACCTTTTAAGCCTTCAAAACCACTTGAATTTGGAAATTCTCTCGACATTGCGATTAGTCGATTTCAATCGATTGAAAGAAGGTTTAAGGATAACAAGGATTTAAAGTTGCAGTAATCTACCTTTATCAATGAATACCTTGCTCTTGGGCACATGGAAGAGGTTCCACAAAATGAAATTTTAAAAACTAACAATATTTTCTATCTTCCTCATCATGCTATTTTTAAAGGTGATAGCACAACAACGAAGATCAGAGTCGTCTTTGATGCATCGGCTAGATCCAATAATTGCATTTCGTTAAATGATTCTCTTCTTGTTGGACCCACTATACAGCGCGACATATTTTCGATTTGTCTTCGCTATCGACGACATTTATTTGTCATATCAGGGGACATAGAGAAGATGTATAGGCAAATTTGGATTGCTAGAAACCATACTGACTTTCAACGTATTGTCTGGAGGGAGAATCCAGACGAACCACTGAGACACTATCGGCTACTCACTGTCACATTTGTTCACATTTTCTGCAGTTCGCGTATTGAAGCAGCTCGCCATTGATTCTGCTTCAACTCACCCTGTCGCATCCAAGTCCCTTTTGAATGATTTCTATGTCGACGACGTTGTAACAGGCACTGATAATGTTGAGGACCTTTTTGCTCTGCAGTCAGAATTGGTAGACTTGTTAGGTTCAGCAGGATTTAACCTTCGGAAATGGACCACCAACTGTCATCCTCTTTTGCTGAATTTGCCGGAAGATCAACACGAATTTTCTCCAGTGGATTTTGAGAATTCCAGCACGGTCAAAATTCTTGGGTTGCAGTGGTGTCCATCAAGAGATTGTTTCTCTTATAAAGTCAAGCTTAGCGGCAGCACTGCTTGTACGAAACGTCGCATACTTTCGGACGCATCGCGGTTGTTTGATCCGTTGGGATTTCTTGCACCGGTCATCGTTGGCGTTAAAGTTCTCTTCCAAGAGCTCTGGAGAAGAAAACTAAATTGGGATGAAGATGTAACAGAGGATTTGGCACTTCAGTGGACTTCTGTAAGAGATGAACTTCCTATCCTGGAATCGCTATCTATTCCAAGATTGATTGTAAAAAATAAATCAAATTGGGAGCTTCATGGGTTCTGTGATGCATCATTGGATGCATATGCTGCAGCCGTCTACTGCCGGAGTATTTCAGATGATGGCATGATTTCGGTAGAACTAGTTGCAGCCAAATCGAAGGTTGCTCCTATAAAAGTCTTATCTCTCCCTCGGCTCGAGTTATGTGGAGCTGTATTACTTACTCGTCTAATTAACAAAATAAAGCTATCTTTGCAGGAACCTGATATGAAGATTTTCGCCTGGACAGATTCTTCCATTGTGCTGCATTGGTTATCAGCCCCTCCCAAGAAGTGGTCAGTTTTTGTCGCCAATCGAACATCAGAGATTTTGACCTCTATTCACTTCTAGCTATGGAACCATGTACGAACAGCTTCAAATCCTGCAGACCTAGCAACCCGAGGTATCTCGCCCTCATCTCTATCGTCAGCAATTTTGTGGTGGAAGGGACCTAACTGGCTGAGCATGGAAGTAGCTCAGTGGCCCGTGTCAAATAGCTTGGAGGAAAGTATCAACATGGAACACCTAGAAGAGAGAAAAGTAACTTTGGCACAGGTATTCGTATCTAATACATCTTCTTGTAACTTTGTAGAAACATTAATACAAAATGCGTCTAATTGGATTCGTTTGGTGCACGTGGTTGCATATGCAATTCGTTTCATAGACAATTATCCATTAGAACAAGCTAATCGTAATTTGAATCCATTATCATCTGAAGAACTTAATTTTGTAAAAAGCAAATTAATCAAATGCGCTCAGATGACGTTGTTTCGTAAAGAAATTGAACTTTTGAAGGCGGGAAAAAATCTACCCTCCAAAAATAAACTCCTTTCTTTGAGTCCTTTTATTGATTCGGTTGGTGTGCTTCGCGTTGGTGGCCGGTTAAAAAATTCAGAACTCTCATACTCGGAAAAACACCCTATAATATTGTGCAAATCACATCCAATATCAAAACTTCTAGTGAATCATCTTCATGATAAACATTTACACCCTGGTGTGTCGCTTTTGTTCGCCTTGAGTAAGCAAAATTACTACATACTAGGAGGTCGAAATCTCGCGCGTAAAACTGTGCATGATTGCCTCAAATGTTTCCGCGAACGCTTAGCAACAACAAAGCAACTTATGGGAGATCTTCCTGTCGAGCGAATTCGTTACTCCAGGCCCTTTAGTAAAGTGGGATGTGACTACGCAGGTCCCATTACATTACGTTTAAGCCGAGGGAGAAATCCGAAATTCGTTAAAGCGTACATAGCACTTTTCGTATGTTTTGTGACCAAGGCTATTCACATTGAACTTGTGGGAGACTTATCGTCAGTGGCTTTTTTACTTGCGTTGGATCGTTTTGTCGTGCGTCGTGGTAAACCTTACGAGATTTGGAGCGATAACGGTACTAATTTTCGTGGTGCTAAACGTCTGCTGGATGAAATGCACAAACTGCTCTGGAGCCAACATCACAATACAATCGTTGCTGATCATCTTGCTAACGACGGTATCAATTGGAAGTTTATACCACCTTCAGCACCTCATTTTGGAGGTTTGTGGGAGGCTGGTGTTAAATCAGTAAAACTTCATTTAAAATGAATCATAGGTGAATCGAAACTCACTTATGAAGAGATGTATACACTGCTAGTTAAAATAGAATCTTTACTTAATTCTCGCCCTATGTGGACAACAACAGATTCCGAACCAGTGGCTCTAAGTCCATTGCATTTTTGAATAGGAAAACGCTTGACAAGTGTTCCACAACCACCTATACCCAATTCGATTTTTTCTATAACCACTAATTGGTCTCTTTTACAGGCAATGCAACAAGGTTTTTGGAGTCGTTGGCATCGCGAATATTTAACATCACTGCAGCAGCGACCCAAGTGGCAGATTCCAAAACCAAATCTTCGAGTGAATGACGTCGTCCTATTGAAGGATCCCAATTTACCCCCATCTAAATGGATCATTGGAAGAATTATAAACACACTCCCAGGAGAAGACGGAAGAGTCAGAGTGGTGACGATCAAAACCAAGTTCGGAGAATTTGTTCGACCAGCTGTGAAGGTGTCCCCACTGCCTTTTTCTGAAAGACCCTAATCTTTCAGGGGGGGCTGGATGTTTAGAAACCATCCACTTGAAAACCAAACGCAGCGAATAACAACCTACATTAAACATAAATTTTCAAACTGCAATTAAAAACAGTAAACTATTTTAACTCAATCATTCATTTCTCACTCACTCAATTTTACTTCACTCAATTTGTATAGCTTAAATCTAATATATAACATGTCAATATTCAATTATCATTCAGACGTTGAGCATTTAACATCATTATTTATTTGCCTAATCCTAAATTAAAACATTCATTTTTGGTACAGTCACACACTTACACTTGAACTAATATACATTTAAACAATTATATTACACAATTAAAGTTAAAAAAAATCAAACACCTACACTTTACACATATACAACAGTGAATTAAACATTAAATTAAACACACAGTTTCATTTCGTATTAATTATTAAAAAACACACACAACACACAATCCTATCCATCTCCTAAATCAAACCCAATCATCCCCTGTTTTATTAAAAAAAAAAATTTTTGGTAACACTAACTAAAATTTGATTTTCAAAAAAAAAACAAATATTCAATGTTGGTAGTCTAGGATCCAGCCATAGGACGACCTACCCTCATAAAGGTACCAGATGAGCGGTATACAGTTTTGTGGGCAGTGTCTTAAAAAACAATATCGCATGGGTTGCCTATCGAAAAGTGGTCAAGGCATAGGGTTGCCAAGCAATTACTCTCAATTTTTGGGGTTTTTCAATTTTCTGCCCCAGCTTAGATGGTAAGTCTTAAGGATATACAAAAAATACCATTTAAAGAAAATTTTATTTAAAAATTATAGACTGTGTGATATTTTGAAAATCGAAATTTCAGTAGGGTAAACAAAGAGAAAATTCTAGAATCTATTTACCAAACGAAAAATTATAAGAAGTTTTTTTCTTTCGCGATCGGTAGATTATTGAAATACAAGAAAATCATAAATGTAAAAAAAAGCTTTAAAAAATTTTGAATTGAGATATGGGTGATTATCTGCCAACTGTGATTCTTTAAAAAAAAAAAAAAAAAAAAATTTAACTTATTGGAAACAATTTTTGTGGCTTCATTTAGTCAGAGTATCAAATCTGTAAAAAAGCATTTTGTTACAACTTTTAAAGAACAAAATATATGGTGAAATGTACTAAAACTGGAATAGACGATATAATGAAGCTCTTTTAATTTTTTTTATTTGTACTTTGTTTTCTATCTTTTTGACCATACTTTTGTTGAGATTCTAGATTAACAGTTATGTTTAGACATTTCTTCTTCCTTTATTTTCTTTAAATATGTACAACTTTTTCGTTTTTGTAGTCTATTCTTCTGAATGGCAACCCTTTTCATTGTGCTGGGTTATTACTTAGTTTTTATTCTACGGAATAATTTTTGTTTGGTTCTTTCGAGGTATTGCTACCGTTTTAATAAAGAAAATTGGTAGAAAGTAAATATTATTGCAAGAAATAATTTAATTAAAGTTCAAGGTGCCACGGTACTGACATCCACGGTACTGACATTAAGACAGTTTATGTGACCTAACTTCTCTGTGCTAATGAGGGAAATAGTTTACTGGACAATTTTAACATATATTTGGAATACAAAATTCTGATAATCAACCAAAAACATTTTATAACGAGCTTAAAAAACACTACCACGGTACTGACAAATTAATTTGTGACACACTTTATTCGAATGAAAACATATCACTCTTTAAGTACAACAACGTTAAAAAAATAAAACGACTGTTATTATTTATACATAAATAGTGCCTCTTTTAGAAAACCACCATACAAACGCCTTGAAACTAAAACAAAATGGCAGTTCAGCGAGAAATATTTTGAATACAAATATAAAAGTAAGTCCTCGCACAACATTCATTCATGATTATTTTATTCGGCAATAAGTATTTTGACTTAATTTTTGCATTGCATTTTTGTATTGCACTCAAACTTTTCTAAGGACAACATTATTCTATTCAATGAAGTATTTCATAAGAAAAAAGTAGATTTAATCGGAGAAACAAGGAACGGACATGCCACGGTACTGACATTTTTACTGCACTTTTCCAAGCCATGTGGAAGAAGTAGCAAATTTGGTCATGATATTGAATGTAGATTGTAGTAAATAGCCACTTACACAATTCAAACCAAAAATATATACGAATAAAAAAAGCACTGGACACAAAGAATCACAGTTGGGGCGGAATAACCCATATTAGTATTTGAAAGTCGAGAATTGCGAAACAAAGGCTTCAGAAATAATTCACCAACAATCAGAATGATGCTCTTTGAAAAATATTTATATATTTTTAGAAAGATATTTTAAAAAAAATACTACCCTTATTATTAAAATTTTGTGTTTAACCATTATTTTTGGCGGCGTGAATTTTTGAAATTTGCACATATATGATAGCACAAGTATTTATTAGAGCCGACCGCATATTTTCAGAGTGGATGTATAACCAAACTCTGGATATCAGGGCTTGCAGGTACATACATATATCGTGATATCGAATACTAAAGTTTGTCACGGCTAAGACCACTTAAATTTATTTAAAAAACAAATTTATATGATGCTCTCTTATTTTTCCTAAGCATAAACACCTCAATCTTGACGGTCCAATCAATAGAACTCAAGATATAACTATTTTATGTGAACCTTTTCATCCCTTTATTGGAGATTTAAAACAAAACAAAAATCAACAAAATTAAGTCCCCAAAAAAAATGCTGATAAGGTTTGCTTAAAGAGCTAAAATCATGGCTCTTATTGATTGGATCATCAAGATTGAAGTCTTTTAACTTCGGAAAAATGACAGAGTATCATTTTCTTTCTTTAAAAAGTGAATTGAAGTGTTAGTGGCCATAGCCCATTCACTGGAAACCAAGTGGGTTTTAACCTTCCACCCCACCCAAAGGCTGTATGAAAAACCTACCAGACTTTGGTATTCGATATCACGATAGATATACCTGTAAGCCTTGGGTAGATTTTGGTTAAACATCCACTCTCAAAATATGCTGTTGGCTCTTGTACTTAAAAATCCAAAATCATACGAAATGTTCCTAGAAAAAAAAAGTGTGCAAATTTCAAAAATTCACTACACTATAAATGATGGTTAAACACAAAAACCGCAATTCCAGTGGATTTTTTTTCACAGTTTTGCATTAGTTAGATACTTTTTTGAATGGAAATGAAATAAAAATTACATTTTTCAAAAAAAAAAAAAATTAAAAATCAAGTTTTTTTGTTTGAAAAATTTTTTAAATTAATTTTTTTTATTTTTTTGTTGAATGTACTTTTATTTCATTTCAATTCAAAAAAGTATCTAACTAATGCAAAACTGTGAAAAAAATCCACTGGAATTGCGGTTTTCTTGTCATTTTGATGACGACTACGCATTGTTTAGGAATAACACAATTTGTTCCTTTACCTGGTTTGTGAGACTTTGAAGGTTTGGTGAGGAAAAACGGTTCGATGAATCAATTTGAAAATTTACAAGAATATTGATGATTTAAAAGTCTATAAATTTGCATACCAACGCAAGCCATGCAATTAATATTTGCAACGAAAAAAAAAGATTTACGAAAAGACCACAAAACGTCGGTTTTTAGTACTTTTTTTAAACTAACGGTGAACGGTAAAAAAAATAATTTTTACAAAATCATAAAAAAATCTTGTAAAACGCTTTTTCAAATTTCCAAAACTGTCTTTGAATTTTTTATAACATCAATATTTGCTGAGATATTGGTAATCAAGGCTAAAAGTATCTTTTTTCATTCAAAGTCAGATAAACCATGTCAACAAAAATCGTACGAAAACAACAAAAAAACTGAATTGAAGCTGAATAAACAAGGAATCTGATCATGACATTTAATTGACTCAAAAAAATTTATCCATAGAAATGAGGACCTTCAAAAAAAATAAAAACAAAATAATTTTGTTGTCTCGTCTCATTTTTTGCAATAACGCAATAACGGTACTTCAAAAAAATTTGTTTGCAAACAAATCTCGAAACAAAAAACATAAAGCTGTAAAATGCTTTTTATTTCAACTCAATACGACTACTCGTCACAAAGATACAGCTCTTCAAAAAACGCTAACAAAAATTGGAAAAAAATTTGTTCCTTTAATATTGTTGACTAGTGTATATAAATATTTTTCAAAGAGCATCATTCTGATTTTTGGTGAATTATTTCTGAAACCTCTATTTTGCAATTCTCGACTTTCAAATACTCATATCTCGATTCAATGATCAATGATAATTTTCTTGTATTTTAATAATCTACCGATCGCGAAAGAAAACACTTTTTATCATTTTTCGTTTGGAAAATAGATTCTAGACTTTTCACACAGTTTTATATGGTATTTTATGTATATCCTTAAGGCTTACCATCAGTGATGGGCACGGTTTTTTTACCAACCCGGTAGGTATTTACTAATGGGTAAATACCGGGTATTTACCGGGTATATACTCAAAAAGGGTAAATACGTACCGTACGTCGGGTATTTAAAATTACTAAGTTGTTTTTAAGTTTTATCTTATTAATAAGTGAACAGAAAAATCTGAAATTTTAAGGTTTGCAAGAGTTCAGGGATTTTGATGTTGAGTGTGAGTTTTGGATTTTTAAAATACAGTTGACCGGAGATAATAGAATCTGAAATTTTTTGAAATGCTTGCTTGGTGTTTTTTTGCGATTATCTTTTTAATGGTCGAGTGTAAGGTGTTGATAAATGTCATATCTGATACGTATTTTTGATTTTTATCAAAATTAAACATTTAACTTCCCCAGGTGCCGTTAAGTGGATATAACGGTCATATTGAGGTTGCTATACATATGAGCTCATAACTCCTCAGTGCAAGCATGGATTACTTTGATAATTCTTAAATCCAAAAGTCAATTAAATTTCAATTATGTTGATACCTCATTTACCATCCAACGACTTATACCAGCGTCGAAATTAATTATTCAAATCAATCAAAAAATTAATAAAATAGCTTTGAAATTTCCCGCTTGGACTATTGTCCACGACCATCGATCAGCGTTAAAGATCCCGTTATCTACATCGAATGTTTTTATTCTAATTTGATACGGATGCCTTTAAAAAATCATGTCTCCTGTTCTACTGATCGGATCTTCAAGGTTAAGGTCTTTAAAGAAAGCTGACATAACAGGCTACATTGTAAAAATGTAGCCTGAAAAAAAAATAAAAAAAAAATCATTCAGGAAGGGTAAACGTTTTCATACTAAAAGGGCGGAAAAAGCCCCCCAAAACTAGATTTATTTCATTCTAAATTCAAAGGTTGATGAAAAATTTTACAATTTTGAAAATCTAAAATCGCACATTTTTTGCCTCACTCCTCTTTTTAAATTATATTTAACCATGTTTTATCATTATTCCAACAACAGAGGTGCCGCAGAGTTTATCGCTGTATATCGCTCATCTGGTACCTTTATGAGGGTAGGTCGTCCTATGGCGTGATCTTCTACTATTGTAGTCATGTTTGGTTGAGATGTTGCAACCCAGCCAGTTGAAAATTTACACGCAGTACAACAAAAATCACCAGCTGCCAATAGCTTTACCTTTTTTCTGCAGTCAAATGTGACTAGCGAAGGATAGTTGGAACAAATTGGAACTACGGAACTCTCATACAAAAAGAGCTTTATAATCAAATTTGTTCCGCATCGTTTTATTGAAAAGCTTCTGCGCAACTGTTGATAGTTTTCAACAAAACACGGCTAATATCTCCACAAAATTTTATTTCCCTTATTCCCTTTGTAGTTTTTTTTCTAATTTTGTTTCATTTTCAGAAATACCAAAATAATTTCATATTTTTCTTTTGTCACTGTATTGACCTAAAGGGTATTGCTCATTTTCGGCCCAGAGTGAACACTAATGAATTTGGTATCAAATGAAAGCTTATGCTAAGGTTGTTAAATGAGTGAAATATTTTCAAAATCTGTCATGGGATATCTGAGATATTAGAACTTGAAGTTGGCAACTCCAAATAGAGCTTTTTCAGCTTTTAGTCGATATCTTCCAATCTAAGATATGTAAGAAAATGTTATTGGTGTCAAATGAAAGCTTCATTTCTAGTCTTTTCAAAACACCAAAAATTATTTTGTTACTATAAACATATTTTTAGATATTTTTTAATAACTACTTTTCTTGCCCTGCCTTTTGCACAACGATATCACTAAAAATTCAGTGATTACATACACTTTTTTTGGCACCATTGAAAAGTTTTCGTTTTATTTTCTTGCTAATAAATCAGACAGCATTGTAAATAATTATTTGAGCAAGGATACATAATCATATATTAAATTAAAGGATTGAAATTAAGCTTTTCAATGGTGCCAAAAACAGTGTGTCATCACTGAATTTTAAGAGATATCGTTGTGCAAAAGGCAGTGCCAAATAAGTAGTTTTTTTTAAATATATCAAAACGTGTTTATAATAGCAAAATAGTTTTAGTATATTGAAAAGACTACAAATGTAGCTTTCATTTGACACCAATATCATTTTCTTACATATCCTAGATTGGAATACGACAAAAAGCTGAAAAAGCTCTATTTGCAGTTGCCTACTTCAAGCTCAAATATATCAGATCTCCCATGACAGATTTTGAAAATATTTCACTCATATAACAACCTCTACATAAGCTTTCATTTGATACCAGATTCATTAGTGTTCACTCTGGGCCGGAGCGCCATACAAAAGTGAGTAATTCCCTTTGGTGTTAGATTTGCAAGTTTTTGGTTTGTTTATGATTTGCTTTATATTTTGTAGTTTGAGATGTTTTAATTGTGTATGGTAAGAACTTTCACCAGAATATTTTAAATAAATAAAATAGATAATTAAAATGATTTCATAGGTCTTTAAAATAATGAGGAAACTATCACCACATATTGAGGACAGTATTAGTATTGTAGTCATGACAAAGAGTGGCTTCTCGACGCAAATGATAGCTAAGAAGCTTAAAATAAGCCTATCGGTGATTATAAAAGTCCAGAAAAGGTGAGCAATTGGTCCTAAAGCACAAGTCAGAGGCCAAAAACAAACTTTGACGGATGCAGACGCACCTCGCTGGATATAAGAAATACAAAAAGGAATAAGTGATTAACACCAAATGATGCTTCTTTAGCAATAAATAAGGCCATAAGCCGATGAACTGCAAGAAGAACCCTTAACGACATTGGTTATGTCTCAGCGGTTACAAAAATAAAAGCTTGCGTTGACGGTAAAAATGGTAAGGTGCGGTTAAAGTTCGCCAGAAAACACAGAAATTGAACAGTAGGCAATTGGTAACGTGTAGTCTGCCGTGTTAAGAAGAAAAAACGTGAGTGTATTTTTGACATTTCGAGATAAACACTTTTTCTGTTTTTATCTCTATCTTTTTTGCTTTGCTGTTGAGTGTTTTTCTGTCGTTTTTACAAGTTAATCATTTGTTTTGCCTTGATTATTTATCAGATGTAAAGGGTGCTTAAATTTGAAGGGCCGATGTTGAATGTGAACCACACCTAAACAGACTAACTCAATTTGAACCATGGAAAGACACACAATCAAGCAACGCGTTAAAGTTATTCAGGCAATGGCAACAGTGGATGTTCAATTTTCGAAGAAAATCATCTTCAGTGCAGAGGCACATTTTCACCACAGTGGATTCGTCAATAAGCAGAATTACCGCATTTGGGCGAATGATAATCCAAGAGAGACTGTCGAAAAGCCCATGCACCCACAAAGAGTGACTGTTTGGTGCGGTTAATGGGCTGGCGGCATCATCAGGCCGTATTTTTTCCAAAATGAGGTTGGTCAGGCAGTTACTGTGAATGGTGGTCGCTATCGTGAGATGATAACGAACTTTTTATGGCCCGAATTGGAAGATATGGATGTGGACATATGTGATTTCAACAGGAGGGTGCCACTTTCTACACAGCTAACGAAACAATGGCTCTTTTGCGCGACGTCAATTGACAGCCAAGATCATGTGATTTGACACCGTTGGACTTCTTTCTTTGGGGTTATTTGAAAGAAAAGGTGTACGTCAATAAACCAGCAACAATTCAAGAGCTAAAGGATGAGATAATTCGGCACATTAACGGCATAGAACCTCAATTAACCTCAAATATCGAAAATTTGGGCTTTGGATGGAGGTGTGGCGCAGAGGTCGCGGCGGCCATTTGGCCGATGTTTTGTTCCATACACAATTGAACCATACCAATATTATCATAATAAAATGAAATGACAATAATTTCCTAAATCATTGTGTTTTATTCAAAATCAACATTGGCCCTTAAAATTTGACCAACCTTTACAAATGCTTGTATGGTAGTCACTTTTTTTCTTAAATTGAGTGCTAAAACGTCAATTTTTCCTAAAAAAGCATGGTTCTTTGAACGAACGTCATTTTTCTTAAGCGTTTTAAGCCATTACAAAAGCAAGTAAGGGCATTTATTTTTAAAGAATAAAATAGCAAACATATCAAAGATGTCAAAACTGGCCCTAACTAAAAACAGCCAAAAAGTCAGTTACTTTTTTTTCTCTTAACACGGCAGTAGTGTGGTCAGACGAATCAGAATTCAATCGGCTTCAGTCATCTTCTGTCGAATTTCTGTATTCTCTGGCGAACTTTAACCACACCTTAGTATTTTAACCCACAATGCAGGCTTTTGTTTTTAACCGCTGATATTATATGCATTTCATCGGTTAACGGGCATTTTAATTTGCTTTATTATTTCTGTTCTTATGCATCAATAAGTGCAAAAATTACAACTACTGCTCTCTGCTGTATGTGTTTTTTTCGTTTTTTTTTCAACTCTCAAAATAACTCAATAAAACAAAGGAGATGGCCGAAAAAACCCAGAATCGACAAAAATAGGTGAATAGGTACATCGAAAATATGTAATCGTTAGATCGAAAAACCATCATGGATTATTTATATTTAGAGATTAAGAATTGGTATTGACATTAATGAACAATCTGTGGTAAATAGCTTTTTATGTTAGCGGGAGATAATGGAAAAATATGGTTGGTATTTATTGTTAAATAATCCATACAACTAAAAAAAAAATATATACCTACAACACAATACGATTACAAGCAATAGCTAAATACCTTTATTATTATACTCGTATGTAGCTACATATTATATGAACTGTAGCAACAAATAATAAATCATAGTCTTAGTAGGTTATTTATTTATAATTTTTAGTATGATATTTGTTGAATTTTGCGTTTTTGTGTGTTTTCATTTTATTCTGTAAGTTTTGTTGGTTTTTGGATTTCGTTAGCTTGCTCTCTGGATTTTGTATTCTGGACACCATTTTTTTTCTTTGAAAAACTACCATCTTCTTTTTTTTTTATTGATACAAACTACAAAGTGTGAACAAAAAAATCTTTGATATCTCACACACAACTTCTTTCATTCCATTTTAACAGCTATCTTTTATATAAAACAAAAACAACATGACTGGGATTTTCGTATACCTTGTCTTATTGGTTGTCTCATAGCTCCTAAACCATATGGATTTTGGGGTTGCCCCTTTGGTGATGTCAATTGCTTATTATAGGGTAACTATTGGCTTACATTTCGTTCTTGTCGATTCTGGGTTTTTTGTCCATACATATTTGGCCATCTCCTTTTGTTCGACTAAGGAAGATCAATTGAAGGATTTGTCCATTTGAAAACACCCATATTTTCACTTGATATTACAAAATAATATTTTGAACTTTCAATAATAAGTTCAGTAATCTTGAAGTTTTAAAGGCGGGAGACCTAGCGTCAGATCCGGCGGTTACGATTTCTTGCTGACTTGTTTATGAATACGAGTTTTTGACCTCGAGCGCCGAACGCAACATGGTAAAAGATTCCACAAATTCGATTTTATACCTGAATAGAATAGACTTCACAATTCTAGAACGTGTAGGTTGGGTCAAAAGAAGAAAAAAATAGTATAGGAAGGGGGTGCATATCTTCCCGTTCAGGCGGGAGGAGCAACTATATTAAAAATTGACTTAAGATAGAAAAAAATATATTTAAAAACAGTAATAATATGTGGAGAAAAATCCTGTAGCTACTCTTGCGGTAGAAGTCCATTTTTTGATATTCTTTTTAAATAAGGTTGTTTTAATTGATAGTTTTTGAAAAATTAGTTTTCAAATGCAAAGTATTGATAAAAACAATGATTTCTCCTTTAAAAATATTCCTTAATTTCATTTTATGTAATTTCGCACTGTTTTTGATTTAAATATTAGATGCTCTTAACAATTTTAAGTCAAACACCGAAAAACGGATGCTAAAAGGCGTTCTTGTTTGTAAAGGCGGTATTACACTATCATATAAGTATGGCTAATGCTGCCATATAAAATATGGCAAAGCTTTTCTATGTATGACAAGTTGTATTACACTGTGTCATACATATATGGCCAATTTATATGACAAACAGCTTCGTCGAATACTTTTTGTTCATATATATGACAAAACTTAATTTGGCTATCACACTGTAGTTTTGAAATTTAAATATGAGAATATGACAAAAAGTATTATATGACAAATCATTTTGTATTCGGAAATAAATCAAAATAAATATTAGTTTCTATCTTTGTTCAATTATATTCACTTTTCTTTTGGACCGGAGGAGTAGGAAAGGAAAAGATACGGAAAAAGTTTAGTGCCACGGATGAGTGAATAATTTTTTGAAGTGGAAGGAAAATTAACGTTTTAGACGTCACAAGCTCTTAAAATGTCTTTTACGGTGTCAACAAATATACACAACCTTTTACTTTAACTAATCTTGAGATATAATTATCTCTCTTAGTCCATTGACAAATAATATCATATAAATGTATACATCGCGAATGTCATTTATTTAGCGCCACTTACATACATATGCTGCATTTACTCGAGCGACAAAATGCAATTGTTTCTACAATTTTGTACCTAAACACAAATATTTTGGTTTGGTTTGGTTTGGTTTTTATTTGGCATAATATAGCCATTCAAAATTTCATAAAATACATAATATTACATTTCAGTACAAATTATCTTCATGATTTATCACAGTTTTTCGTAAGATTTAGCATTGATTTTACTTATGTACAATAGTTTTACTAATAATTTTAGAAATAAAATAAGCGTATTAAATCTTTAAGTTCAAAATGTTACAATTAGTAATTTTCTCTTATGAAATCTATTAGTTCTCTTTTAAATAAATATATATTTGAAGCGTTCTTTATTTGATTTGGAAGATTATTAAACATTGCAAGGCCCTTATACATTGCTCTATTTTGACCTCCTACTGTTCGATGAAAGTTAAGTCGAAAGTTGTTGTTGTTTCTCAACTTATAAGGCTGGATATCGCTAACAAACCTCAGATCCACTGATAAATAGCTGGGTAAGAGTCCACATTTGAGCTTGAATACAAACACTAGTACATTGAATACTATTCGTTGGTTGATGTTCAGCCATTTAAGCGTGTTCAGCATAAATGAAATGGGGGTTAGACGATCACATCTGATTATACACCGCATTGCTTTGTTTTGTAACTTCTGCAATCTTGTTTTGTCCTCAACAGAGCACTGCAAAAGAACTGAAGGACAATATTCAAAGTGCGGTTTTATTATTATATTTTACACCTTAATTGCATTTGACATTGAAAGTCTATTTCTGATTCTATAAAAAAAAACCGATCTTTTTTGAAACCTTTTTACATATATAGTCAATATGATTTCTGAACTTAAGCTCATTGTCTATGAAAACGCCGAGATACTTCATTGCGGAAACTATTTCAATTTTTTCATTATCAATTACAAGATCCACATTTAAATTACTTTTTAACACCATACCCTTAGTTTTTTTCGTGTTTAATTTGAGTTTATTTATTTTAATCCAATTGTTAAGTGCCTCGAGATCATACCGTAACAGACCAGTCATTAAACTTATATCACTACCGGAGATGTATAATAACGCGTCATCTGCAAATAGCCTCAGTTTAGCATATTTAACAACACCAATCATATCATTAATATAAATAATGAAGAGCAGAGTTCCCAGAAGAGATCCTTGTGGAACTCCTCTTTTCACTTCCATATCCTCGGATGCTATATTGTTAAAAACTGTACACTGAGTTCTATTTGATAAATATGAGTTGAACCAATTCCATTCGTTTCCTCGGATACCATAATCGTATAATTTTTCCAATAATATTGTTCTATCGACCGTTTCAAAAGCACGCTGAAGATCAATAAATACCGCGAGAGTCTTGTTACTTCCGTCGATAAGACATCGCCAGTCATTCAAAACAAAATTTAGAGCCGTTTCACATGAGTGTTTCTCTCTGAACCCTGATTGTTCATTGATTATAATATTATTTTCATCCAAAAACTGTTTCAATAATTGAAGATGAACTACTTTTTCTAAAACCTTCTCTAACACCGGCAACATGTTCACGGGCCTAAACTCTTCGGCTTTAGTTGTTCCAGTCACTTTCTGAATAGGACGCACAAAAGATTTCTTCCAACTTTCAGGAAACACTCCACTTTGCAAAGATAAATTTATAATTTGTATCATCATTGTTCCGAGGATGTCAAAATGGTCAATTAGAAGCTTAACTGATAAGAAAAAAGGGTCTTTTTTGTTATTCATGGTTTTCAATATAAATAATAACTGATCACTATTAACTTCCTCAAATTTGAAATCAATGCTTCTTTGATCGATAATACTCTGATACGGGATGACTACAATCGCTTTACTTATCTCTTCAATGCTTTGTATAAGAAATTTATTAAACTCATTAGCTATTTCACTATCACTTTTCAGGATAATGCCATTAAAGTTAATAGCACGTACTTCAGTTTCTGTTTTGTTAAGTACAAATGTTTTGATATTTCTCCACATTTGTTTAGGGTCCACGCTGTTTTCCACTTTTTCTTGTATGTACTTGTTCTTAATGTTTCGTAATGACTTTTTATATTTATTTCTGCACTCACGGTAACTGATCCAGTCCAACTCATTATTTGTTAGTTTAGCTCTGTTATATTTCTGTATTTTATCGCTTTTCAACTGGCCAATCTCTCTCACCCACAGACTCTTTCATTTATTTTTATGGTTTTGACAAACGTTGAGGTGATGTCAATTAATGAGTTTAGGAATCGATAAGAAATAACATTCAAGTCCCTATTATTATAAATATTAAAATCATTGCATTCATTGAGTAGATATTGAGAAAAAGATGCTCTATTATACTTTAACACTTTTATAACTTTTTCACTTGTATTGTTTTTTGTTTTCTCATCATTAATTTTTATTAACACTGTCTCATGATCTGAATTTTAAGGTCACTTTTTACCTCAGCCTGTATATTATAATTTTTACTAGAAATCACATAATCAATCAATGTTTCACCGAAATTAGTAATTCTTGTTGGCTGACTATTCACCACCCTACACATATTGTCTCTAATTATGCTGCTTAATTTTGTTTTATAAGTATTTGAACTCAACCAGTCTATATTAAGATCCCCCATTATCAACACATTTTCATTCTGAGCGGTTACTTCTTCCATTAATTCACCAAAATTTTCACAAAAAAGTGCCTTTGACATACTTCTACCTGAGCGTCGAACTTGTCGAGTTGTAGAAGCTGAGTAAGGTCAAAGATTCTCGAGTTTAACTCCAGATGAGTCCTGAAACCAAAGGGCGCTTCACTTCCTAAACCTTCCCAATCCTTATCCATCCTTGTCCCTCGTCGGCACGGCGAATAGCTGTCCAACGTTATCCCCCTCGGAGGCACGGCGAAAAGCTGTTCATCGAGGTTTCCTCCATGTCGGTACGGCGTATCGCTGTTCAACGTGTTTTCCTAAACACATTAATCCTTTCCTTCACAGTACGGCGAATGGCTGTCTGCCACTCTTTCTTATCATATTCCCTTCCTCACCCACTCCAACTTTCCTATTGGGCTGGATCTAAGGTGTTATACGACCCGTGCCGATGATCAGCCTGGCTGGGGGCCCAATTAAAAATACTAGCTCAGTCGTTAACGGAGTATCCGATTTTTGGCACTTTTCGGATCAGCTTGCCTTCTCTGCATACACGAATCCCTGTGTAGAGTGACCACCCTTTATTCGATACTCGTGGGTCCAAAATTTTATGTCAAACAAAAACAAAACAAACAAACAAAAAACATTAGAAGAAGAAAAAGAATTTAAGACCGGTTCCTCTTCTAAACCGGGCAGCAGTACGGCGACAAAGCTGTTTGCTGTTACTCCTGGGGCTGGTGTCGGTGGGGAGGCTGTGGCATGTCATGGCCCCTCATCTGATACTAATCTCAGTGAGAGTAGTGATGTGGTAGTAATACCTAATTTTAGTAGTGGGATGGGGGTTGTGAATAACGATCCCACCACTACCAGAGATAATACAGCTCTCCCGAGTACGTCTCGAGGGGGGGCCCGGCTTAGTGGTGCCAGGGTTGTGAAAAACGGTCCTACTACCGCTGGGTTGGGTTCTCTCCCGAGACCATCGCGCGAGAGCCGTCGAAATAGACCGTCGAAGGGCGGCTATAGGGTCAGGCGGTCAGCTGCTAGGCTCCTGAAGACCCTCGGTAATAAACCGGTGGTCGAAGGGATGCCGGAGCAGGACCCCAGGATCAAATGGGCCCAGAGCATTCTAGCGAATGCGCAGACCAGCGACGACTCCACGTCGAAGCGTAATAGGTCTCTGGATGAAACCGTTCCGGTGCCCAAGCGTCCCAAAGTGCATAACGCCAGCACTCTCCATTCCGGAGGATCCAGATCCTATAGCGACGCTCTCAAAAACAAGAACAAGATCATGGTTGCGGTTATCGACAGGAGCGATATTGATGGTACGATTTCTCCTGATCAATGGCAGGTGGAATGAAGCTCTCGGCAGGCTTCTTGAGTCTCATGAGGGATAATCCGGGACCACCTCCTCTCACAGGCGATGGCGGTTGGCATCAAGGGCATGTCAAACTCATCGTCTGTGAGGATCAGAGATCGTGCGATCTGTATAAGCTTGCTGTCAGTAGGTTGGGCGAGGTCTGGCCAGGTGCGAAGCTCGAAGTTGTTGCTAGGGAAGACATCCCGTGCAGACCTAGAGCCCGCATCTGGATACCAGCCGAGCCCTCTTGCATGGAGGAAATACTCCAGATAGTCAAGTTGAGCAACCCCTCTTTACCGACTCATGACTGGAAAGTCGCAAAGCTTGAGGAGGTAAGGGGTCTTTATAGAAGCGCGATTATCGTGATCAATAAGGATTCCCTTGCCCCCTTAGCGCAGACCAAAGGCATGATTCGGTATGGGTTCGATTCGATCTCTCTGAAGGTGTATAAAAAAGATGAGGTTGACGCGGAACGCGTCCCTCTGTTAAACACTGAAGCTGTGTCCGTGGTAGAGGACCCTGGTGCATCCATCACCTTTCCATCGATTGGTGATGAGGAATCCCGGTCATCCTCGATCACGGTACAGTCTTCTACTAATGTCGATAGTCTAACCGATATGGGGACTGAAGACTTCATCAACCTTGTTCCCTTGGGTGAGGATGAGCTTTTGGGCTCATCTTCGGAGGAACTCAATGAAACCGTGGTGGAGGTTGATCTGCCTAATTGTAGCCAAAATGCTGCAGTTAGTCCAGATTAATCTCCAACACTCCATTAAGGCTTCGGCCTCCCTTCTTCTCCGTTTATCCAGGAATGGAGAGGATATTGTCCTGATCCAAGAACCGTGGATTGTTAAATCCATTGTTAGTGGACTCAGGACTCCTGGATACTACGTACTGTATGCGTCTGATAAAGGTGACCCTAGATCTTGTATACTAGTTAAGCGTAGCACTAATGTATATTTACTCCCAGATTTCAGCGACAGAGATATCACCGCCGCAAGGCTCGAAACGGCCAATGAGACGTACTGGCTAGTGTCGGCGTATCTGGGCCATGACCACCTCGGCCCTCTCCCCGGTCATACACTGGAGAGACTGATTGCGCATGCAGAACGGCAGAAGATTTGCCTCATCATTGGGAGTGATGCGAACTCCCATCATACAGTATGGGGAAGTACTGATATCAATGATAGAGGTGAGTCTCTTTTTGATTTTATCTTAAGTACTAACCTTATAGTAAGTAATGTGGGTAATGAACCTACCTTCATCACTAAAAACCGACAGGAAGTATTAGATATTACTCTTGTCTCAGATACCATTCATCATAAGATCTCGAATTGGAAAGTGTCGGATGAACACTCGTTCTCCGATCACAGATACATTCAATTCAGTCTCATCGATGAACCTCCTTGCCGCGTTGAATTTCGAAACCCTCGGAAAACCGACTGGCTCAAATATAGGATTACACTCCAGGGGCTATTAAAACCAGATCTCTTAAATCCTCCTTCTAATAATAATGAACTTGACTGTAAGGTCAATGATCTCACATTAGCCCTCAACAAATCCATGGCTACATCCTGCCCACTTACTCTAGTTAGGGGGAAAAAGAAACCACATTGGTGGGATTCTGGGCTTGAACCGCTCAGGAAAGACTGTCGCAAGTGTTTCAATCGAGCTAAAAGCACTCGTGAAGTGTCAGATTGGGAATCTTATAAAATAACCCTCAAACTGTATAAGAAAGCATTGAGAAAGTCAAAGAGATCCTCTTGGAGACATTTCTGTGGAAAAATAGAAGAAACTTCAGAGGCATCTAGACTAAGAAAAATTCTCTCTACTAATCCAGTAATGCCAAGCTGCTTAAAAAATGCTGATGGCTCATGGACAAATTCCTGCGAAGAATCGCTTAACTTGCTATTGGATACTCACTTCCCTGGTAGCTCCCAAAACATCAATAGCTTCGACCGTAATAGGTCTGATATGAATCCAAGCTATCCACAAGGTCTGATTACAAGGGAAAAACTGCAATGGGCGCTCAACAGCTTTCAGCCTTACAAGTCTGCGGGACCAGATGGCATAATACCAGCCGAACTCCAGATGAATAAAGATTTAATTCTGCCAATTCTGGAGTCTATCTATACTAGCTGCTTAGCACTCATATACATCCCCTTGTCTTGGAGAGAGGTTAGGGTTCTGTTCATACCCAAAGCTGGAAAGTGCTCCCAAGTAAACCCAAAGGATCTCAGACCTATTAGTCTATCATCATTCCTTCTAAAAACATTTGAACGATTGATTGATATCCACATACGATCATGCATTGACACGCGACTTTTGTCTACGAGTCAACATGCTTACTGCAAAGGGAAATCTGTAGAAACGGCCTTACATAGTTTAGTAAGAACCATTGAATATTCCCTCCATCATAAAGAGTTCACCATGGTTGCTTTCTTAGATATAGAAGGCGCTTTTAACAATGTCGACGCATCTGCAATCGCATCTGCGCTGACATCTCTGAAGGTAGATGGTTCGCTTGGAGAATTGATTAACCAAATGCTGACGAGCAGGGTTATCAACTCAAAACTAGGTAGCTATTCTGCTAGAAGGTCTGTTAGTAGAGGTACGCCTCAAGGCGGCGTCCTTTCTCCCCTTCTTTGGAACTTGGTGGTAAATGAGCTGCTAATATGCCTGGAAGAGGAGGGTTACAGAGTGATTGCCTATGCGGACGATGTTGCTATTGCCGTATCAGGAAAGCATCCTACCACCTTAAAAGAACTCTTACAAAACGCTTTAAATAGGCTAACCAATTGGGCAGACCGGTGTGGTCTGGGCGTCAACCCTCATAAAACAGAACTTGTTCTATTCTCAAGGAAATATAAAATCCCTCATGTAGATCCTCCCTCTATTAAAGGTGTTCCATTAACATTTACTGATCAGGCAAAATATTTGGGTCTTATTTTAGACAAAAAGTTAAGTTGAAAACCTAATATACAAGAAAGAGTCAAGAAGGCCACAGTGGCACTCTTCTCATGCAAAAAAGCCGTTGGGAACAAATGGGGCCTTCAACCTCGTATTACTCATTGGCTATACACATCGGTGATTAGACCGATTCTCACATATGGTGTTGCAGTATGGTGGACTGCTCTAGATAAAGCGGTAAACTGCGACAGACTAAGCAAAGTACAACGTTCGGCTTGTTTATGCATAAGTGGCGCGCTTCGCACGACACCCTCTGCTGCTCTAGACGTTCTGCTATATCTGACTCCCCTCGATATATTTAGCAAACAGGTGGCTGCAAATACAGCCATACGCCTACAAGCTTCCTCACAATGGTACAACAATAATACTGGCCATTCCATCATTCTGAATTCATTCAGGTCACTACCTAGTCACATTGACTACACCATCCCAAAACCACAATTCGGTTTAAACTTTCAAGTCACCATTCCTTCTAGAACCCTCTGGGAGGATATGGCTTTCTTGGAAGATGAATCGGTTCATATCTACACGGACGGATCGAAAACTGATGAAGGGGTGGGTGGCGGTGTGTACTCAGAAAGACTTAAATTAAGTCTCTCATTCCGTCTTCCTAATCATTGTAGCGTGTTCCAGGCGGAACTTATGGCGATTAAAGAAGCCTTATCTTGGCTGAAGGAAAACGTGATATCAACTACAGATATCCGCATCTTCTCGGATAGTCAAGCAGCTATTAAATCCCTGGAATTGGTCTCTACTAACTCTATAACAGCCCTAAATTGCCGTTCGTCTCTGTTGGAGATGGCACAACAGTTTAATATTCACCTGTGTTGGGTGCCGGGGCATAGGGACATCCCAGGTAATTGTAAGGCCGATGAACTCGCTAAAAATGGTACAACTTTACCCCTTCTACCTAGTAAGGCAGAAATAGGTATACCCATCGCTACATGTAAACTTTTGCTGAAGCAAGATGCCTTAGAGAGAACAAATCTTAGGTGGTATATCACCACTTGTGTGGCAACAAAACAAATCTGGCCAGTAATGGATTTAAAACGATCTAAGCGTTTGATATCTCTAAGCAGATTGCACCTCAGCTCCATGATTGGTGTTATAACCGGACACTGCCTCATAGGCAAGCACGCAACGCGTCTTGGCGTATTCGCTAACGATTTTTGCAGAAGCTGTATGGATGAGGAGGAGATAGAATCGATCCCTCACCTTCTATGCACGTGCCCTGCTCTGTCTCATAGACGAAGACTTCACCTTGGTGAGTTCTACTTCAATGATCCTAGTGATCTGATAAACTTAGACATTGGCAGTCTATTACGCTTCATAAGAAGCTCCAAATGGTTCACCGAGTAGGGAAAAGGGTTTCCTGGATTCTTGTGGTATCACAATGGACCAACTCATGGTCTAAGTGTGTCGGTCCCCACGACTGGCAGCCACTTCAACCTAACCTAACCTAACCTTTGACATACTTGGTGATCTATATAAAAGGAGTAGTATAAATGACTTGCTTACCGTTTGCAATCGAATCAAAAGATACCAATATTCCATATTTACCGCACATATTTTTAGGACTTCATATTGATATTCCTTTTTGACATATAACAAAACACCTCCTGTATGTCTTGAAACACTATCACATCTTACTATGTTAAATGGATTTAATTTAATTTCACTATTGTCAATAGAATCCGTTAAACATGTTTCTGTCAGAGCAATAAAATCTACATCAATTTCATTAACCAGATACTCAAGATCATACAAATTTGAAATAGCACTTTGAACATTTAATAACACTCCTGTTAAGTCGGTTGATTGCTAAGAACAATCTGTGAGCTCCTTTAGCCGTGCTAAGTGCCTTTTAAACACCCTACAATTCTCATTTCGAGAATCGTGGTTAAAGGAGATATCAGTCAAATTATATTTATTCATTGCATTAAAACAATTTATGCACTTTTCAACATCACAATCACATTCTTTTAGATCATGCTCACTGGCGCATTTTGGACACGCTTTTTTTAAATTACATTCGCTTGCTTTGTGGTTATATCCACTACAATTAAAACATCTTTTGACTCTAAAATTTTCAAACACCCTGTACTTTCCCCAACCAATATTAATCAGCTTTTGCTTCATTAACTTTGTATACCCGTCTTTGTCTACCTCTATCACTGCATTAAATTTTCCTGTTTTGTTTGATTTAAACAATACAATGCATTTCATTTCACAATTATCCAAATCATTTTGCCTCTTTATTTTATCTTCAATTTCCTCATGCGAAAAACATTCTCTTAAACCAGATACTAACGCAGTTGGCTTTCTTAATGATGGTATTTTAACATCGTAGGTATCCCCCATTTTATCCCGCACTTCGGACTCTATTTTTTTTGTCGATTCATTATCGCCACACTTTATTATTATTCCACCTTTTTGAATGTTATGGATATTATTCACTTTCAATGATAAGGCCGTGGGGTCGACAACATTTATTAAGTCACTTTTTGTTTTGTTATTGTCTTGCAATTTTTTTGGTTGCACTACTACCGATATATCTTTTTTCACAATACTCGCGTACGAAGATGCACAGTCACCATCTCTTTCTTTATTTTCTACTAAAGTACAATCAATTTTCTCGCTCAACCCTTTAATTATTTTTTTTTCTTGCTGAATAGCACACTCTTTATTCTCTTTCACGATTTCATTTTTTTGATTTTTGATTACGGTTGTTATCTCTTGTTGCATTTCAACAACAACTTTATTTAACACTTTATAATTTTCTTGGAAAATTCCAACCATTTTCTCGAAATTAGGGTTGTTTAAATTAATTAAGTTTTCATTCAATACGATAATTGCAGCAAATGGTAAAAATATTGTAATTTGTTACCACAGTATAACTGCCAAGTTTGTAAAAGATTGAAATTTTTCGTGAATGCAATCCTTAGGACTTCAATCAAAAGATTGCATTCTTAACATTCATTTTTGAGAACACGACTTCAAAAAATGCAGTTGCCATTCTTTTTCGTTAAAAAGATTGCAATCTTTTTTATTTCCAATCTTTTGTCATCATCAACTGATTGTAATCTCTTGATACTTCATGCATTCTTTTAAAGTCTTTTGAATTCTTTTGTATCCTTTGAATTTTTTGCATTCTTTTGAAGTCTTGAATTCTTTTGAAGTCTATTACATTTTTTGAATTTTGCCTTCTTTTGAATTCTTTGAATTCATTGCATTTTTTGTGTTTTACCCTCCATAATATTAACATGCGCTATTAGGTTAAGTATTATGGAGGGCAAAACACAAAAGAATGCAATGAATTCAAAGAATTCAAAAGAATTCAAACGAATTCAAAAGACTTCAAAAGAACTCAAGACTTCAAAAGAATGCAATAAATAAAGACTTCAAGAGAAGAAGTATGCAAGAGAATGCAAATAATGCATGAAGTCGCAGTTGATTGTAATCAGTTGATGGTGAAAAATGATTGGAAACAAAAAAAACTACCGTCTTTTTAACGAAAAAAGAATGGCGACTGCATCTTTTGAAGTCGCATTCTTAGAAAAGAATGTTAAGAATGCAATATTTTTGTTGAATTCAATGAGAGATTTATATAGACTGCATTCGCAAAGGTTGCAATCTCTTATAATTCTTAGGTCCACAATAAAAAAAACTACATGTAACAACCATAATAAAATCAATGAACAATTCCTATTTAATTTGATCCATATGTCTACGATAAATAATAAAATTACATATATGACAATCATATGAGCATATAAAATCAATCGATTTTTATATGACTACACATATGGCACAAAACTTCCAAATCTATCACACTTATGTATATGACCCTTTTGGGTCATATTTATATGGCAAATTTGCCATATTTATATGCTAGTGTAATATCGCCTTAAGAAAACTGAAAATAACTTAATCTACCTCACATTGTTCAGTTCAATTAATTTTTTATTATACTGTCTGTTACTACACTACTTGTTATTATACATTTACAAATGCTTTCTTTTGAAAAGCTG
The DNA here is from genome assembly GCA_963921185.1 of Dasysyrphus tricinctus. Taxonomy (NCBI): domain Eukaryota; kingdom Metazoa; phylum Arthropoda; class Insecta; order Diptera; family Syrphidae; genus Dasysyrphus; species Dasysyrphus tricinctus. The sequence goes on along the minus strand of OY992530.1, from coordinate 201,749,876 downwards.
TATTTTGGAAACTAATGGGCATTCAGAAACGATTTATGGCTCAAATTAAGCCAATTTAGTTGTGCAATTATTCGTAATACGCAATTGCGGTCTAAAATGAGTCCTTTAGGGTCAAAATCATCAATAACTGAAAAAATCGAGAACAAAATCGCGGTATTTTAAATTTTTGATAATGTTGCGTTCGGGGCTCGAGGTCGAAAACTTGGATTATTCATAAAACCTTCACCATACAAAACTGAGCAAAAAATCCAATAAAGTCAATTTAGCTGTGCAATTATTCGTAATACGCAATTGCAGTCTAAAATGAGTCCTTTAGGGTCAAAATCATCAATAACTGAAAAAAGCGAGAACAAAATCGCGGTATTTTAAATTTTTGACAATGTTGCGTTCGGGGCTCGAGGTCGAAAACTTAGATTATTCATAAAACCTTCACCATACAAAACTGAGCAAAAAATTACAACTACCAGATTTGATGCAAAGTCTGCTATCCTTTAACAAAGAAAATTCCCGCACTGTAATTAGTGAAGAAGATTTTGTTGTTTTTATTTTTCTCAAAAACTAGAAAATATGCATAATGGTTTTCAGAATTTGACATACAGTAGGTGGCCATACTCAATTTACGATAAATATTTCCACCAATTCTTGACTTTGCCCTGTCTTAATATAACGTCATGATACTTTACTACTAATTTTGACGTTTTCGCCACAAAATCCATTATTGTTAAGTGTATTTCGTCATCTTGTCATCGACGTTGCAGCTGTATGGCAAATATTTATTTCTGAAACAGTAAAGAACTGTAAAAAATTAATGTGCGTTAGCCAGCAAATTTTTTTCCATATAATAAAAAAAAAGTATAGTTTATGTGGTTTAAATTAGTTAATGTTGCAATTTAAGTTCTTCTTAGGTAACACTGGTGGATTTTTCTTAGTGGATTTTATATTCGAGTACCTTTACATTTTTGATATCACAACTGGCAACAAAAATGAGACCTTCCACACCTAAAATATTCAGGGTGCCACTTTGGTTAAAGAGTGGGATTGCTTTTATTTACAAAAGCCGTAAAAATGGGAATATCCAAGGCTTAAGTGGTGAATATAATTACAAATATAAAAAAAACTCAGTAATTTCGATGCTTAAAGTGTGAGTCAGCCACAAAAAACTCCATAAAAACAAAATTACCGCAAGAAAAAGATAGAAAAAAACTCAATCTTGCTTTGAGACATCGAATAGGTTTTAAATCAACTTTGGATGTAATGTAGTAGATAGTGAAATTCTGCGTGGACACCATCTTTAAATTTTATTAATAAAAATATTTTTCCAACTCTTGTTGGCTTTTCAAATTTTATTTCCCAAAACTACTTTTTTCCACCCCCTTCATGCAAGGGGAGGGGTGGGAGGAAAACAATAATATGGTCCTATGGTTTCAAGGGTGCTGAAGCCAACGGGAATTTTCGGGTCATCGTCCGAATCTTGGTTTTCGATTTATAAGCAACATTTCGGGATTTAAACTGGTAAGTGGTAACCCTTCTCTTGTCCTTCTGACAGTGATGCCACCTTGGCAACACTTCGTAAAAGTTAAGTAAGGACATGAAAGGTTGGTCTCACTAACAGCTCCACTATAACGGTGAACGGTAGAAAATAATAATTTCTACAAAATCTTGTAAAACACTTTCTCAAATTTCCAAAACTGTATTTATTTTTTTTATAACGTCATTATTTGCTGAGATATTGATAATCAAAGCTACAAGTATCTTTTTTCATTCAAAGTCAGATAAACCATGCAAACAAAATTGTGCGACAAAAAAAAAGGAATTGAAGCTGAATAAACAAGGTATCTGACCATTACATTTAATTGACTCAAAAAAAGTTATCCATAGAAATGAGGACCTTCAAAAAAAATTAAAAAAATATATTTTTTTGTCTCGTGTCATTTCGTGCCGTAACGGTACTTCAAAAAATTATTGCAGACAAATCTGGAAACAAAGACATAAAGCTCCAGAAGTTTTTTGTTTTAACTCAATACGACCACTCGTCCCAACGATACAGCTCTTCAAAAAACATTCCATGGGCATGACATGGGCTGTTTCAGGAGCTTTGCACAGCGAGAAAAAATATTCCTCCAATGTAAAAGCTCAGCGCCTCGTTGTCAAGTCATGCAGATGGAAAATCATAAGGCGAAATATCTGAAATATAAAGTATGCTCCTAAACGATAGTATTTAATGCTGTTCATTGTTTTCAGAACAATTTAGCTTTAGAAAAGGTGCCACGCGAGACGCGAGCCAAAAGCAAGATCAACTTCTCAACGAGAATATTGGCTTTTTGTTCGGCAAGGCAAAAAAATTTACGATAGAATTAAAGCAGCGGTTTTTGGCAAAATTGAGAGTGGACAATTTCCTAATTATGTTAAAAAAAGATTGCGTGAGGCTAGCATCTTTGGACGCATACTAAAGAAGAAGTCCTTTACTGACTGAGCCAACATAGGAAAAAATGCTTGGAATTCTAAGAAAAATACCTGCATTTTTCTAGTTTCTAATTACGTGCACGCCACTGTACATAAAATATTTACTTTGATGAATTTGTGAACTCGTAAGAAAGTTTTCTGTACACTTGCCTTTTCAGTCTGGCTCTGTATTCTTATTCTATTTTCTGTTCTGTTCATTACATCGACGATTTTCGCACAATACCTGCACCAATCGCTTTCGTTTCGTGAGCCTAAGGAGGGTCCACACTTGATCGGCATCAACATTGTTGTCTAATGTGGACGCGGTTTAATAGCATTTATCTTCAAGAAATGTGCTTGAACTCGTACGAAAAATAGCAATGCACTTCAGTTAGGGATCCCGCCTGGAAAAATGGCAAGTTTTTGTCAAGTTTAATCGAGGCACTGGAAAGGCTTCGGTAGGGAAAATCTAGACAAGGCAAACTTGTCACCCGCACCCGCTAGTAAAAACTTGTTGGATATGTCTTGTTATCCCATCACAAATACCCCATATATAACAAAAACAAAAAAACAAATATTTTATACCCATCGTACAATGGTAAGACAAATTAAAGTATATACTTTTTCATTTTCAACATTGCACAACTGTGTTGCGAAATAGCTCAGTAGTTAAGGTATAGGACTGGCAATCAGAAGATCGCAGGATCGAATCCCAGTAAAGACAACTTTTTTTTTTTGTCTCTCGAGGAAAAAGGGTACTTCACTGGCGAGGCCCTAGAGAATTTCTAGAGTTTCTCTTGCTGGGCACTTGCTAGTAGCTATATAAATCTTTCTAGCCCCTCGCCTAAAACTAGATTGGTTTTCCAGCCGGGATGTTATTTTGTTTTCTGTTGTAGGTTAGCTATCCGTCCAATAAATACACTACCACCATGTTTCGTAAGAAAATGTGAATTATGAATAAATGAACTTTGCTTTTCGTTTAAGTAAAATTTTGTAACTGGTACAGTTTCCTTTGGTGCTTTTACTTTTTAATGCGATAGTTTTTTTGTTTGGATATAATTTTGAAGAAAATAAGATAATAACATCAGAACCATGAGTGAAAGTGAAATCGAAGATCGTGTGAATATTTTTTTTGAAAAAGCGATTAGTTGTCATACGTACTTATGACAAAAAAACGCAAAACTTTAATTTCGATTTGTATTGGTTAAGAGAAAATACAACTTTTTTGATGGCCGTTTATTTTTTGAGAAGGTGATTGAAGAGTTTACCAACAAAAATCGAAGAATCGAATTAATGTATAAAAAATTATAATTTATTATGTTTTGAATTAAGTTTTTGTTGGAGTATAAGTTTTTATTGCGTTTCAGTTGAGTCATGAATAGGTTAATTAATTTTTGTTTTGAGGTGGTTAGTTAGTTTTATAAATGTATCGGTATTCCATGACGTAACAGTACCGTTAATGGGCGTATATCGAAGAGAATATAGTTCGTTAAATTATCAGTTTGCTATATTTTCATTTTTGCACATTCTTGTTTCTGAAATGGGTGAAACAGGTACCCGCCCTATGTTAAAAATTCTTTTTGTTTTGAAAGGTTATATGTACTAAGAGGATGGACTAAGGTTGGCTTTACTGCTTTTTTAAAATTAACCTTCTAGGGCGAAGAAATAAAAAATTAAACTAAGGTTTCAAATCTTTTTGTGTTGGAAAGGTTATGCTTAAGGGACAGCTTTAGAGCTCTGATTTTAATCATTCCTTTTGTGTTTGAATGGTTATATTTAGAAGACGGATTTTGAGAACCACTGGTTTTGCCCCCATTATGAAAAGCGAATCGGACTTTCACTTAAAGGCGAATAATATAGCCAATTCCCCTAACCACGGCATTATCGATAGCCAGCTTCGACATTCACTTTCGCTTTAAAATTCAATGCTGCCAAAAATATTGCATGAAAATAACACATGTTAAACGTCAAAAAATGGCAAATTCTAATTAGCATTGCGAAGTTTTTTCTTTCAGATTGTGTTTTGTGTTTTTAATATTAAATAACAATTAAAATGTTAAGTAAAGTTTTTTATTTTTTGAAGAAACTGGTTATAAAAGAAAGAATAAAAAAAATCCCTTAAGAAAATGTCTAATAATTTATTATTTATTTTCTCGAATAGATCGTTCTTTTATTATCAAAACTATCTATCACTTCCACTAACTTTGCAAACGGATTAACATTCGCCCTCGAAATGTTAAATACAGTTTTCGTTTCAATTTTCGATTCGCTTAAGTTATCACTTATTATTTTAATTCGATAGGATTTGACGCTTTGAAAGGTTACTTTAGCGAACGTTCGCTACTTGTAAAATAAAAAAAATGGTATTCAATTGCTAAATTGCTTTGTGTGCTTTATAAGTTGTCCTTCAATCAAATTCGAATGGCTGGATGTATTTATTACAGTTCAGATTCTATGTTGCAATCAGCCAGCTGCAATTATAGTTATCATACTATTTATAATACACAATGCTTACGTGGGTCTATGGAGGCGCATTGAGAAATTATTTTCATAAATAAATGCGTCAAGAATTGCGATTATTTAACGGCGATAAACATGGCCGCTCATGAACTAAGCGGATATAAGAACAGAATGTGAATTAATATTCACGGAGGACGCCGGGGATGGAGTTTCTTTTGTTCAATTTGAAAAATATTCCACCAGAAAAGTTGACATTTAACTTTAATTCAAAATTGCTTTTTATGGCCTTTAGTCCTACAAATTGGCACTTGAACTCATCAGTGACATAGTGAGGGCTTTGTCATACGCAATTTGTTTTAAGTTCAGTTCAACTTACATGAATTTTTCAACGTGAATCCACTGTAAACTATATCCAACAAGATTAGAATTCCTAATCATTAAGCTGGAAGTTTTTTTGCCCGGGGCCAGGCATAGTTTCTATATAAGAAGGTTTTACTGATGAGTTAAAGTGAGTAAGCCGAACGAAACGCCTAAAGTATGTCTTAGCTCCAAAAAAAGTTATGCGTTATTTAGAAAGAAATTTAAAAATCTTTGATTTTTGTTTTTTTTTTTATTTTGGTTTTTACTATCTTTCCTGCTTCATTTTTTTATGAAATTTTTTAAACTATCCATTTCGATAGAAAATTTAATTTTGAACAAAAAGTTTTAAGTTTTAAATGGTCAAATTCGGTTTAGTTTCCGAGTTATACCAAAAATATTGAAAAGTGGTCAGTGTGACCATTCTCTCAGAAACGCATGGGTGAATTTAGTAGCATTTTCGGTTTTAAGCATGCTTATTGGCCAAACAAACATATTCAATAATAAAAACCTTTGCACGTTATTGTTCTTTTTTTAAAGGTCTATTCAATAGGCTATAAGGCTGATAATTTATACTGTTCAGTGAATCTATAATTTTGTTTATTGTTTTCTTTTTTAAGAAACCTTTGTCTACCCAGTCAGCTAGTGTTTACATAAATGTATACAAATTCGAAATCGCAAAGAAGACTTAATTAATTTAAAATGGACTCTCTCTAAAAGGAGAGTGCTAGGACGCCACTTCAGCCCTAGGCTCAATTAAAGGAAAATGCATATGCACACCTCCGCGTGGTAGAGAGCGGGTAACGCTAACGTGCAGGGGGACCGAATGGATGCAAGAATAAGCAGACAACCCAGCGATGCAGGTCAGGGCACAAACTTGTCCTCGGTATGGTCAAAAGACCTCTAAAGGTGGATGAGTTGCAGGTGGCGGTCAACGGCATGATAGTCTGGTGGTGGAGTAGCCTTTTTTTTGAAAGGCCAACGGCAGCAACAAGTAGCATCTGTAGCCAATATTGAGCGGCTACAAAAGGCGTCTGTTTTCCCATAGTGGACGGCCTCGAGCAGTAATGTGTTTGACCATACAAAAGACGGGTGTACCTGTCAAATCTGAGCTTATATATGTTATTGATTATATCTCGGACAACACCATGGTGGAAGGATATATGCAAATACGTGAACTATGACAGCAAATGGAAATGAGTCCCCAAGAGGTAATTGTATGGAAAATCCTTCTGCAGCTCTGGTTGCAGCAAACCGCACATCGGATTTGGGGGTGTGGCATTTTTCATGTACGAGCGTCAATCAAGACGCCATAATAATAAAAAAACAAAGCTTATACATATTAATAAAGGCGGACGTCACGCGCATTGCTTATGGGACGTTCCCCATAAGAATACATTTATTTTAATCGAGCTGTCAGTTGTGACCGCTGAAGTCGAACGCGTTTCGGAGTTATTTTGCCATTCAGACGTTTATTGAAATTAGGTCTGATCTTATACGGTGCTTTGAAAACCGACACATAAGCGTGTTTTTCGCAAACTCAAGGGAATGGGACGAAACAGCAAGCATTCAAAGTATTGATAACAAATATGAAACTCGTGTCGGTAACATAGTTTTTCTCTGGGTATAATTTAAGCCCGCGAGTTCTCTGGGCTAAGCTAAGCAAGAAGAATTCATGTTGTATTTAACATGTAAATTGACCAATTCCTTTCGGACTAGAAAAAAACGCTTATGATATTTCAAGACATCATAAGGGTGTGTACATCCGGAATTTTTTGCAAACAGTGAAAATACACACATACGCTGGGAGAAAAAGTGGAAAAGCGAAAAACAAAACACGTGAAAGATCTCTATAATCTAAGAGTCGGGAGCAAATTTTGGGAGTGGATGTTTAACCAAAATCAGAGTATGAGGAATTATAGGTTAATCGTACATGTATCATGACATCGAATACCAAAGTCTGGCAGTTATGATTTCAGCCTTTGCTAGGTGTGGCGGGTTAAAAAGTGCTAGATCCTCTTTTTTATGTTCAGGCTCCTTTTAAAAAAACGGATATGATGCTTTTTATAAGCATAATCACCACAATCTCAACGGTCCGATAAATAGAACTCAATATATAACCATTTTATGTGAACCTTATCATGAATTTTTTGGAGATTTTCAGCTAAACAAAAAATCAACAAATAAATTCTCCACAAAAACGCCACTAAGGTTTGCTTAAAAAGCTTAAGTCAAAAGCATGATAAAAAAGTCTTCAGACACAAGGGAAACTTGAGGGAAAATGACAGAGTATCATTTCCTATTTTTTCCAAAAAGAATATAAGTGTTAACGACCCTACCATATAAATAGGAAACCAAGCTGTTTTTAACCCCCTAGCCCCACCAAAGGCTGATAACACAACCTGCCAGACTTTTGTATTCGATATCACGATACAATGTACTTATAATCCCTCATACTCAGAATTTGGTTATACATCCACTCCCAAAATCTGCTGTCGGCTCTTGGTCTAATACCTGCGTTTGACCCAGGCATCTCTAGCGCATGTTTGATGAAGATGAACATGTTCGTCTTCAAATCTTGATTATGGCACTTCCTATAATCTGCATTTATGAAGATCTTCTGCATTTCGGCCTTCTCTCTCTATCCAACAAATATAAATTTTATATTTTACATCCAATTTATTTGTAGATATAAGATAGAAATATAATATTCGGAACGGCACTGAAGCTAATGTCAAAAACCAACTACACGTCCAAATGGGAACACACCCATAATGTAATTATCATCTATCTCTTTTTGGCATTCCTATTTCACCAAATGCCAGTTTAACTTAAGTAAGCAAAGTTGAATAAAAACTTGACGAAACCTCCCCCTCCACAATTATAGCCGCGTCATATGCCTTCCGTGTATTCGCTTGTTTTCTTCTGACCACTTAAGTGCCCCTCCGAGCATTATAGCTCTAGCTATGTATATAATGAACATATCATAATCCAACATCATTCAACATATTTACAAAACATAGACACTTCATACACTACACATTCTATGATTAAAATAGAGAAAAGAAAACAAGCCTAATGCTTCTATATAAATTACTAGCTAAGTAATTTTCATGGTTTCCAAGTTTAATGAGTGGACTTATAATTGAATCGGTGAGTGGAAAAACAGTACAAGCGCCATTGCAGAAAAATTAAAATAACTTGTTAACTGGCTTAAACAAATGTTTTTAAAAAAGAAATTTTAAACTTTTCAATCATGAGCAATCTTATTTACATGTTCATACCAAAAAATCTATTTTTTGTCTGAGCAGTAAGAAGTTATGCCTGTTTTTCTTACATTTTTCATTTGGTACTTGTACTGTTCTTCCACTCACCGATTCAATTATTGTATGTTCTATTTTACCCGTATTATCATTGAATGAAAATTTTAAGTAAAACTTACCGGTTTTTCCTGCTTAACAGGTGGAACAATTGAACTAACTAAGTTTTTAATAAAATTAAAAAATTCAACAGAAAAAATGCTCTTTGAATGTAAGAATCGTACGTTTTGAGTTCTGAAAATAAAAAAATTAATTCAATATTTTTTTATTGTTTAAATGATTTACCTAACACTAATTTCGATCGCTTTTGGCATAGGCAGGATAAAATTAGAGCTTTCAGCAAGGGAAAGCTGTTCTACACTTTCAGTGATTTGAATTGGTTTTTGGTCGCATCTTGTGTAAAAAAGCATGTATGCATTCCACCAACGTTTTTGTCTTCTATATTGCATACGCTTCAAATTACTGTCGTATATTTCGCCCATGTATTCACCTCCAAAGCATTGAACTTTCATTTCTTCATCCTCGTTCATTTTGCATTCTGTGACTTCATTATCATCGAATTTAAACCATTGCCCTTTTCCAGTTTTTTCATCTCTGTTAACATACATTTATAAAAATAATAAAAATCTTATTAAATATATTGAATACTTTCCAATTTTATTTAAACTTTACTTATATAAGATGTAGCTGAAATAATGCCCTCCTGAAGCTTGTCCACTATGTACAATTATTCCGGTTAGTTCATATTTAGTTGTTTCAGTGTTATCGTATGAATTTTCAACGAATTCAACAACTTCTCCATCCAATTTTGCCAACCCGAAAACTTAATAACATTTTTTTATTTAATTATGAGTTATTATTGCTTTAAATACATAAGGCAGCGGGCTCAAAAATGTTTTTTAATTTAAATACAGTCACAATAATGAAATATGATCTGTGTTGGATCCAGATAAGTACTTCCGCTAAGTAGAAATCATTTGAGTAAAAAGCAATGTGAAAATACTGTCAATAAACATTTCCAACATAATCTTCTCAAGAAGTAAGTAAGTTGTATACTTCTAGGCCAAACAATGATTTGAATATCTTTGATAAATTTTTGCATAGATGTAAACGTCTATTCATCACCTATTCAAAACCAAAAACCACAACCTCTTCCGATGCGCCGGTAGTGGAAATACCGCCACAAAGTAAAAGGTGAAATTACTTTGAATGGTAATATTTCAAGGATCAGACACCGCAAAAGTTCCTTGTGTTCAGGTCCAATTTCTAGGCAGATAATTATTAAGATATAACATCGCAGAATCAGGCAACACTGGTTCGTTTCTAGCTTGTTGTGTAGAAATATCGCTCGTGTATTTATTTATTTTTGTATAAGTATTTCGTAAATTTTAATTAGTGTATCTAATTGACTTTATTCGCTGCATAAGTGAATAATTTAATTTAAATTATTACGTTTTGCCTTATTTGTGATATGTTGTGATATAAATTAAATTATTATTTAGTGCTTGGTAAGAGTATTTTTTTAAGTTTTGTGTGTATTGTATAATTTGTATTCCTCTATTTGAGTGAACTTATCATAGTTTTTTTTTTCCCTCTGTATATCAAAGTGTTTGTGCCCACTAATGCTTATAGTAATATTTCCCCTACATTGTTTTGTTTAGTCTAATCTTTCAGTCTCAGGTAGCTATAATTGTCGTTTCTTTCCTTACTGATTACTCAAACCTTTCATAAATCATCCTTATTCTTCTGTACAATTATTCTACATGCTACCCTCTATTATTCAATTTCAGTGGTGCAGTCAGCAAACACGCGTAATATTCGATCTTCGTAGCGTAGGTTCGATTCCTAGCAAATTTTACTTTTTTTTTCCTATTTAATTTATCTTTACTATTATATAAATAAATAAGATAAATACAAAAAATAGTGTTATTTTTTTAATTTTTATTATTTAGTTCAATACTTATTTTTCATTTTTCAAAATGACTTGCTCCGCAAAAAATTGAACAGAGAGCTCCAATTCTTCCCCCTGTTTTGGATCGTGTAGGAATTTTTACCACGCAAAATGCATTGGTTCAACTAATGCGTTTATTGAGAAAGTAACCAATTCTAACTTGCATATTGGTATTGAACCGATTACCGTAAACTCTCCTTGTCAGAACTGGCTTTTAAAATGTCTAATTTTAAAGCGGACATTATGAAACTTTCAAAGGGGTTCGAAGAACTGCTTAGTAATTTTAAAGACGCAGTATCTGGATTTAGATCTGGTAGACATCGGTACATCTACTGATGATCTACTACATGATTTGCCTGCGCAAACCTGTTCAACTGAGCGTACTGATAACGAATCAGTTGCCAAAAAGAACAACAAAAGGGGACGTGATAATACAGTTGTTTGTTAAATACTCCGGTCCAATATCTCTCAAAAAGTAAAAGAGATATTGGAACGATTAAAGCTGAATTTTGAAGATTAAGATTAGTACTTTCAGAAATCTGTACAGTTAAAAAAAATAAAAATCAATTCGCATTAGTTACATAACCCCAAAAATGGCGAAAAAAGGGGTTTTCGGCACTTTCTAACGGTATATCTCGAAAACCAGAGCTGATAGAGAAAAACGGATAACGGATTTGAGTATTGTATTGTATTGTATTGTATTGTATTTATTAATTCATTTTGATAGGTACAATAATTCAGTTTATAAATAAAGTTTAGAAGACCAAAAAGAATTTAACATAATGGAATTATAACAAATGGTACTAAGGTAAAATACAAAAAAACCAGAGAGTTTATCAAAAGAAAAATAAATTTTTTTAAAAAGAAGGCAAAAAAATAATTGAAATTTTAAGTGATTTTAGTACTTACTTAATAAAAAATATAAAATACAACTACAAAAAAAAACTTTAAAAATATTATTCATCTGAAAACAATTATGTATGTAACCGTAACCAAAACAAATTAAGAGACACTCTATAGCATAGCTGAAAGCTAAGGCTAGTGGCGAATGCTCATCAAAATAAAATAAATCAACATAGTTGTGCGCAAGGTGAGAAGAAAGAATGAAAAGGTTTTTTTTTTTTAGCATTTAAAGACAATACGTTTTCAATTTGTATGTGGTCGTATTCTCGTATTCAAAAAGCCATGATTTAACATATTGTAGGAAAGTCGACAGTAATCTTACACTTCTAATGGAGATAGGCAATTTATTAAAAACTGAGGGAGCAACTACAGTAAAGAATCTTCGGAAATGGATTTTATTATAAGAAGGGATGTTAACTAGATTCATGGTATTCACTCGTAAATTATGTCGAGGATTACTTCGCATTGAAAGATATCCACTTCTTATAAAAAATACCTTTAAAACTTTGAAGTAGTACAAATGTCTTAGTAGACCAGGAAAAATAGCACAAATCGTATGGGCAACCTTGAAAAAATTAATTAATGAAATATTAAAATTGGAATCGACGCAGAATTGCAACCTCTATAACATATCCAAAGTCCCCCAAAATCCCTGCATTGGCTTTTTGTGTAAATGCATTTGAAGAGGTGCAGACGGGGAGAATTTGGAAATATATCAAACTAAAATATTTGTTTGGGTAAAACCTGATCATATGATACATGTCTTAAGGGTAGTTCTTAACGCCGAATCTAATGAAACCAAATTCAAAATGATACAACCACCCAAAAAGAAGTTATAGTCCTTTTTATGTAATGATGACTTTTTTTCAGGTACAACAGGTAAAATATTACCGAAAACCCTTTGAAAATAACGGTACGTTAATGAAACTTGGAATGAATGTTTCATTTGTCATAGGAACTAAGAATCAAGAGAGTCCCTAAAAATATCCATGGTGAAAGGGTGTTTTTTTAAGCGGGAGGGGCAACAAAGAAAGTTAACCATAACACCCACGTAAAAACTCTTACACTCATGAAACTCGCCAAAAATATTAAACTCTTCATGGCAACCAAGAATAAAAATAGTCCATACAAATATCTTTGTTCTAATAGTGTTTTGGTGACTGTTAACTTTTGACTTGATCTATGGAAAATACGATTTAAATATTAATTTTTGCTTGAAAAGGCCCATAACTTTGTTAAGGGTGCTTGTATCATTTTATTTTTGCTTTTATTAGATTCAGCGTTAAAAAATACCCTTAAATCATATACCATACTTTGTGTATATACCTCAATTACACTAAATCGGAATTTTGGCTCAAATCTTCCAACTTCTTCCCAGATTTTCCCTCTCTTCAATAAAAAAACCCCAGAACAAATATATTTATGAGAACTATTTTGATTCTTGGTTGCCATGATAAACTATATATTTTTGGCGAATTTCATGAGTGTAAGAGTTTTTTCGTGGGTGTTATGGTTAACATTCTACACTTGCCCCTCCCCCTTAAATAAACACCCTTTCACCATGGATATTTTTAGGGACTCTCTTGATTCTTAGTTCCTATGACAAATGAAACATTCATTCCAAGTTTCATTAACGTACCGTTATTTTCAAAGGGTTTTCGGTAATATTTTACCTGTTGTACCTGAAAAAAAAGTCATCATTACATAAAAAGGACTATAACTTCTTTTTGGGTGGTTGTATCATTTTGAATTTGGTTTCATTAGATTCAGCGTTAAAAACTACCGTTAAAGCATGTATTATATGATTAGATTTTACCCAAACAAATATTTTAGTTTGATAGACCTCCAAATTCTCCCCGTCTGCACCTCTTCAAATGCATCTTTACAAAAAGCCAATGCGGGGATTTTGGGGGACTTTGGATATGTTATAGAGGTTGCAATTCTGCGTCGATTCCAATTTTAATATTTCATGAATTAATTTTTTCAACCTCGGAACCCATTTTTCCTGGCCTATAGAGGAAGAACTTTTAATTCCGGAAATAAAATGAAACTATTATGAAAACGATTTTTTTTGCTAATAATTCTTATAATATGTTTTTGGAGAATAAGAAGAGGATTAATCTAGTTTTGATAAGAACGCCCCCAACAAGATATTTCATACTGAATTTTAGAACAATTCCATAGTAGATCATTACTAGTAATTTTTTTGAACAATATAAACCAAGAGAATAAAATTGTCTGGTACAACATAACAAGTAATTTCTTAGTGAGTGAGTGTGATCAGACCAGTTCATTTTACAATCAAGTAACACACCAAGGTATTTGAAGGTCTTGACAAAATTTACCTGAAAGCAATGAGGGGTACAGGACTCATTATTAACAAAACTATTAGAATCATTTGAACTGAATTTAAATTTTTTGCAATCTGAAGAATGATAAAAAAATATCGCAACCAACTAAAATAGGAGACCCTGAAAGACTAAAGTATATTAATTTAGTTTTATCGCTTAATACCATTTTATTAACTGCAAACCAGCGTCTTAAGATATCCAAGTCATAGTTGATGTCAGAAATTAAGTTAAGCAGAGATTTACAACCATATGCAAAAGCCTTATCATCAGCAAATGCTGTAATTTTTCCTTTGAAATTCTGATTGAAAATAGAATTAATGAAAATCAGAAAAAGCAGGGGACCCAAAACTGAACCTTGGGGAACGCCAATACTAATATTGCATAAACTACTAGAGATACCATTTATTTTAACTAATTGTTTTCTATTAGATAGATAAGAATCTAACCAATTATGGATAAATCCACGCATTCCTGCATTGTATAATTTTTTCAAAAGAATATTATGGTCAACTAAGTCAAAAGCCTTTGTTAAATCAATGAAGAGTCCAGCGGTGAATAAATTATTGTTATTGTTTTCATAAATTTCACTACAAAATTTTAGTAGCGTAGAGTAGAGTTCAGCACGAAAAATTACCATTAGATCAACTCTTACTTAGTCGTGTCGAAAACCTGTGTTATTAGCCCCCATATTGATACAGAAGTAGCTCATCCGGTTGAGGTTATAAGTCAAAGTTCAGAGATGGTAGTAGAAACAATCCCAATCAAAGCTGTTTCAAAACCTATATTTATTTGTCGCCTTGAACCAGATATTGTTGCGGATGATATTGTTTCCCACTTATTAGCTAATAATTGTATCCCTAAATATAATTCTATTAAGTGCACAAAAATTAGCAAAGTAAATAGTTTCATTTCTTCTTTCAAACTAGTAACACACTATTCTTACTTTGATTCTATTTGCAATATGAGTAACTGGCTTCAAGAAGCTCTTATTAAAAAAATTTCTGTAAAGAAAAATAGACTAATACGAAATTTACCCAAAGATGAATTAAAAAACCTTATCACCCTTATCCTCATAAATGCAGATTATTGGAAGTGCCATGACTAAGATATGAAGACGAACATGTACATCTTCATCAAGCATGCGCTAGAGATGGGAGACACTCGTTATCTCCAAAAACCAATACAGTAGGCGCTCGATATAGTGAAGTTATAAAAAACAAGCCTGTTTAATCTTTCGAGATTGTTCACTTTTTCGAGCGGGAGCTTTAAAAGGCTTTCTAAAGATAAAATTTGATCCAAAATGCACATTTAGTAAGATGTGAATGTTTCTACAGTTATTATTTTATCTAAGCGTTAAACAAAGCTTTTAATCAGGTTTAAAACAATAGAAACAATTCATCAGTGTTTTCAAGCAATATTAAATGCCTGCGAGACTTTTTTATATAAAATACATTTTTGTACAAAATTTTGTGTGTACACTATTTTGAATAGTTCACTATTTCGGGATTCACTAAATCGAGCGTCTAATGTATCTCAATTGGACGAATTCTGGACAAAATCACCAATAAATTTGTTTTATTTTTTTTACAAAATCCCCAAATCTCAAAAAATCTCCAATAATCCTTAAAATAGATTTTGCAAATAGCAACTTTGTTGAAGTTGCTGTAGAGCCGTTAGGCTTAAATATTAATATTTCGAAAAATCAGGAACTTCTATGCTTCGGATGATATTAAAGAGTTTACATGCCTATTTGTTACAAGACCGTCATTACTCAAAAATTGTTGTTTCGGGATAAATGCTATTCAAAATTTCTTGTTCGTAAAGAATATATGGGAAAACGACTGTAGTGCAACACATAATGCTTTCTTGTTTGATATTGAAAAGAGATATCGACGTACAAGTGATGTTTAGTCGTAAAACAAAAAGAAAGAAGAAAACATCATAATAACAATGTTATACTTAGTTCAAATTTGTCAATCTTTGAATTATGGCAAAAATGGGCGATATATGTATTTTCATGAAGTGAAGTGGTAAAATGAAACAAGGCGTTAATGAGTTTGATGACCCGTGAAGGGGATAAAATCCCTTTAAACATCGAAGCAGGACCAAAGGTATTGTTGTCCGAGAAAATTAATAACGTTGGCACTATGCTTTATAATATTTTTACTACGTCTGATCGTGGTCGTTTTAAGAAGAATCATAACTCGAATTTGGTGCATTGATCGCTTCTGAGAAATGAATAGCAATAAGGCAGATTTTTTTCATTTGCACTTTTCGTGACTTGCTGTTTTTTTTTTTTTTCAAAATACAGTTGTTTTGCAGCTAAAAACTTCTTTTTTTTCAATTTTCTGCCGAGTTTAATTAGGGAATTTCTATGTAATTAACCACTAAAAAGTCCATTTAAAAGCGACTAATTAATGTAATATAATTGTATTAATTATATTACAATAATAATTAATACATTATAATAATAATATTGTTAGGCACATAGGCGCCCGGAGGGGGGGGGGGGGGCAAGGGAGGCACTTGCCCCCCTGGCTCTAGACAATACCATACCACTAACTTATTTTTCAATTTGTTATGATGGATTTTATAAAATACTTCCTGTTTTTTGTCGGAGTCTATAAATTTGCCCCCCTCTGGCTCTGGACCAGGCCGAATATATCTGAAAATATCCTTATCTTCGATATTGTTTTCAAAATATCGCTATTTTCTTGACAGGTTCTTTTTAATGTTTTTGGTTTGCCCCCTCCTGGCATTTGCCAATAGAATTTTTTGTAATTGATTATTCAAATAGTTGAGGCACATGCATGAGAAGGATATGGCTTCGCAAGAAAATTGACAAATAAATTGCGATTTATTGTTTGCGTAAAATTATTCAGTTGAGTGATTTTTGATTTCTGATATCAAACCAAGATCCTTTCCTTGCTTTCCAGTACCTATCCACTACGCTATCTAGCTTAGCTACCTTATCAAAAATTCAGTTATCTTGAGTTGCTTTTGTTTTACAAGGGTTTACAACAACACAAACCTATCTAAAGAGCTTTGGATTATTTTTAATGAGGAATTTTTTTTAGAATTTCCAAATTATTTATTATTTTTTTCGAAGTCCAATCCCCAAATTTCCCATACAAATATTGTTATTTTTACAATTTTAACAATTTGTTACTTGGGATATTATTGGCACTATGTGACAAATTTTACATTCGTAAAAAAAATTGTCTCGAGATTTGGTAAAACGACCCAAGAAACGGAAGACGAAAAGAGTGGGTTTTACAATTCTATCTGTCTGCCTGCCTATTTGTCTGTCTGTTCGGCTTCAGCCTTAACGGCTAGATCTATTTTCCTTAAACTTGGTACATAGAGCTTTTTAGTAATTCTACATTAGTTTTCTTTTTAATTTTCTTAGAACAAATTTAACCGTTTCTGCAAAATGTGATAAAAAACAAAATAAGAGAACAAGAGGAGGTTAAAAGATCCAAAAACTGGAAAGAACTCCCAAAGCTGAGACAGGCTAAACTATTGCTTGGTAATTTTTAATTTAATTTAATTTTAAACTCAAAATTTGCAAAAAAAAAAAAATTAAAAAAAAGGTTTAAAGTGTAATTTCTCAAAACTGTAAAATTATATATCATTTTTTTTCTGAAATTCGTTGCTCTAATTAATTTTTAATCAAAAACTGAATCATTGATGATTCTATGTCTTCTAGTTTTTGAGAAAATTGAAAATTAGTAAAACTACTACGGTACAAAACTCGAATGTTTGCTCGTTTTTTTTATGATCTAAGTGGGTATTCATACTTTGAACAATACAACTGCTTTATATACATAAGGTATGTTAAACATAAACAAACATATTAAGGAATTATATAAATTTGCTGCTATCGTACACTTGGTAGTACCTAGGTAATGTGATTTTTCTATAATGCATTACATTTTCATGTCTGAAGATTTCAAATGTGCAACTTTGGGCCACGTATATGTATTTATAGAAAACTCCTGTTGACATTAGATGTATAGTAGGGTGATTAAAAAAAAACACTTTTCTCGAAAATCAACACGGACCGGGTGGAATTATTAAGGTTAGTTTCAGACCAAAAGATCGACATCGAAAAATTTTAATTGGAAGGTGATTTAGAGGTCGCTACCAGCCAATATCTGATACAAACAATTTGTAATAATACTCTTTAAGAAAATTTATTGCAATACACTGAAAAAATTTTGTTATGGAAAAAAATAATTATTTATTAAGAAAACAAAATATTTTATAACATGAACGGCAGTTTGAATTTAGCCATGGTGATACCGTAATAAAACTTTATAAATAACACGAAAACAATGATAAAGTGGGAAAAATGTGAATTACTCATCAAATAATTTAAAAATGGCGAAGCTTCCGATTGTCCCAAATTGGGTGAAGTTCCAATTGTTCTTCTTTCTTCATGTGTGGATAGTCAACTTTAGAAGAATGTCGTGGGAAAAGTACTGATTGGAATTACATGAAATTTTTGCAGGATACATAAATAATGGCCATCTATCAGGCAGTGTGGAAAATTAAATTCTGTAATGCCTTTTTTGCTGACAAAACTGAGAACTTTCAATTGATGAAGCGCATACGCACCAAAGGCTTTAGAAGAATGTCGTGAGCAAAGTACTGATAGGAATGACTTGAAATTTATATAGGGCATTCATTCGATGTATCTCTACCAGAAAATGAACAAAATTAATCTAATTAATGATTATTCGTTGTTAGACCAGGACTTTTTTCAAATAACCCTCGGATATTAATCGTTAAAGTTGATATATTGAGTAAAATATTTCTTGGGGCAGGTTCTACGTATGCTACATTGTTTTCGTGTTATTTATAAAGTTTTATTACGGTATCACCATGGCTATATTTTGTTTTCTTAATAAATACAATTCTTTTAAGTGTATTGCATAAATTTTCTTAAATACGTAAGCAACAAACATTCCATACAAAAGTAGTTATAGTAATTATAGATTTTCTCAAAAACTAAAATACATAGAATCATCTCGTTTTCAATTTTTGATTAAGAATTAATTAGAGCAACGAATTTCAGAAAAAAAATTATATATAATTTTACAGTCTTGATAATTTACTTTTTAAACCCTTTTTGTATGCCTTTTTTCGCAAATTTTTAGTTTAAAATTCGTTTTTTTTTTTCAAAAACCATGTACAGATTTTACTTTATTCAAAAACTTGCTAATAAAACAGAGTATTGGCTTAAAAGAAAGGTATAATATTTAATTGTAAGTATTACCGTTATTTTTTAATATTTTTTTAACATTTTTTGGTACTTTTTTATGAAATTGCCCCTCCCGCCCAAACGGGGTGAAATAGACCCCCCTCCCACAGTAAAAAAATGATTGTATTGAACTGTTCTACAAAAAACCCTTATCATTTCTTGGCGCCTAAGTTATCGTACTTTTGCCAAAATTTTGATTTGGAAATTATACACACGTTGTCTTAACCATAAAATTAAATCACTCAACATTTTTTGGGGGATTAATGAGTATGTCGTTTTTTGTTATGAAAATTTAATTTTGTCAACACTAAAATCCAATGCAAAAATACATTTTTGAGCACCGCAATTTGGTAAATAATTTTAAGCGCAGTACCTGTATAAGGTTCCATATCCAACACTCTTGGGAATTCAAAGTAGTCGTTGAATTTTATAGCACAAACACGTTCATAATCATATTCAAAGCGTTTTAGTTGAATTGCAAGTACAGGGGGAAGCTTACGAACACACAAACGTTTCATCGTCACCACCTGGAAATAAAATTACAAATATAATTTTTCAATTTAAAAGAAAGAAAGAAGAAATAATTTAAAGCCAGTCTATTTGGGGCCTTATGTGGTATTTTGTTTTTTACTTGTTGTGCACCATTCACCACTCGTAACAAAAAAAAATAATTTATAAGCACATATTCAATATTGAAATGTTTATCTTAACAAACTGAGGATATATTTTAACTTGCGTTGTAAAGGGTGTTTTTAGAGGTATAGAACTTTAAGTTGGCAACACTATTTTAACTGGCAGCCATTTTGTCAGCGTCAGCTGCTAAGTGATTTATTTTTAGTTTGGTTGGTTTGGCATTTCAACATGAATAGACTGACGCCTGAACAACGCTTCCGCTTTATTTTGGAAATCATGGTTCTGTTCGAAATACGAAATACGCGAATTTTGTTTAGCGATGAAGCTCACTTTTGGTTGAATGGATACGTCAATAAACAAAATTGCCGTATTTGGAGTGATGATAATCCTCAAATGTATGTTGAGACACCGTTACATCCACAAAAACTTACTGTTTGCTGTGCTTTATGGGTTTTTGGAATAATTGTTCCGTACTTCTTTGGTGGTTGGATGTTGTAGGAACTGGGGGCCTCGAGCTGTATCTTTTCCTACACATCAAGTGCTTACAATACCTCCAAGTTGGTAGCCGCCGGATACTGGTCATGGCTTTATGCCAGGACTTGCTAAACTTGTAAGTGCGAATGTTGATCAAGGAAAGAATTGCAACCCATGGCCCTACAGATTGGAGGTTAGTGCGTTGGGCTAACGACCCGACCACAGTAAAAAAAACAATTGTTATGAGAGAGACGCGGGAAGCCTCGGATAACGACCCCCCTCAAATGGCAACCAGACCCGGAACGAAAATGGACTATGATCTACGAGTATGCACCTGGAATTTAAGGACACTCTACACACCAGGTGCTACTCAAAAACTTGAATCTGTCCTCTCGCGGTACAAGGCAGACATTACCGCGATCCAGGAGATACGATGGATAGGATCAGGTATAACGAAAAGAAAAGATTGCGACATTTATTACAGCTGTCACCAAAGACTGCACATGCTAGGATGCGGATTCGTCGTGGGAAATCGACTCAGATCGAAAGTCATCGATTTTAAGCTGATAAGCGATCGCCTGGCTGTGATCCGCATCAAAGCTACCTTCCAAAACATCAGCCTAATATGTGCACACGCCCCTACCGATGAAGCTGAGGAGTCTAACAAGGAGGAGTTTTACGACCTCCTGGACGGAGCCTACGGAGCCTGTCCGGAGTACGATGTCAAAGTCTGCTCGGAGAATTCAATGCTAAAGTCGGAAAGGAAAACATCTTTGGCGGATTAGTTGGAAAGCACAGCCTCCACGAAACGACAACAGACAACGGCTTCCGACTAATCGACTTTTCTGCAGCTTGTAATACGGTGATAAGTAGCACTAGGTTCCCCAGGCGAAGGATACACACAGCAACCTGGCGATCTCCAGATGGTCGAACGGCCAACCAAATCGACCACGTGCTAATTGGCGCAAGGTACGCATCGAACATCTTGGACGTGCGAACTTTCCGAGGTGCAAACGTGGACTCTGACCACTTTCTTATTGTGACAAAGTTCAGAGCCCGACTGTCCAACGAAAAGAAAACGAAGACCGCCCAAAGAAAGAAGTTCAGCATCGCATGCCTTAGCACATCTGAGAAAGCCAGAGACTACAGTGAGCAATTGACCGGGAAACTCTCTGCCGTACACCCAGCCACAAGCGTTAACAACCAGTGGAACCAGTATCGCGACATTATTGAAGAGACAGCCGAGACCACCATAGGCTATCAACCACCCAGAAAAAAGAACCCGTGGTATGATGATGAATGCGCGGTATTGAAGCAGGAGACGGAAAATGCACGAATGCAAATGCTGCAACGGAAAACAAGAGCAGCAAGAGAGGAGTACCGTGAAAAGAGAAGGAAAGAGAAAAAAACCCTGCGTAGAAAGAAAAGAGCATCCGCAGCATCTCAGCTCAAGTATCTCGAAGAGTCCAGCACCGCCACCAACACCCGCCGGTTCTACAAAACAGCCAAGCAACTGGCATCTGGTTATAGGACTGGCACGCAAGCTCTTCGAAACAGCGAAGGGAACCTAGTCACCGAAGCACAGGGAATTGTAGACGTGTTTAAGCAGCATTTCCAGCAGCTGCTTAATAGGCATTATGTAGAGGAGGCGACAGGGGAACAAAGAAGCATTAGACCAGTCAATGAAGATCCAGTCCCAGCACCCAGTACTGAAGAGGTTAAGAAAGCCATCCACAAGCTTAAGAACAACAAATCCGCCGGCTCGGATGGCCTACCAGTGGAACTCTTCAAGTATGGAGGAGATGTTCTGGTAGGGTGCATGCACCAGCTCATCAACCAAGTTTGGGAGGAGGAAAGTATGCCCGACGACTGGTCAAATAGCTCCATATGCCCAATCTACAAAAAAGGCGATCCTATGTCCTGCAAGAACTACAGAGGCATATCCCTGCTTAATGTTGCCTACAAGATCCTATCCAACGTACTATGTGAGCGTCTAAAGCCTTTCTGCAACACTATGATCGGCACGTACCAGTGTGGCTTCAGGCCAGGCAGATCAACGATAGACCAAATCTTCACATTGAGGCAAATCCTGGAAAAGACCAACGAATTTCAAGTCGCGACCCACCACCTATTCATCGACTTCAAAGCCGCATATGATAGCATAAGTCGCCAAGAGCTTCTATTGGCGATGTCGGAACTCGGGATCCCGAAAAAACTGATCCATGCTATGCCGCATGACGTTACAAAATACGCGGTGCAACGTGCAAATGGGTAACAGCTCATCCGAGTTATTCCAGACGTGTACAGGGTTCAGACAAGGAGATGCGCTATCATGTGATTTCTTCAACCTAGTCCTGGAGCAGATAGTGCGCAAGAGTGGTGTTAACATGGAAGACACTATCTTTAACAGGTCTTCTCAACTGCTTGGTTATGCGGACGACATCGACATCATCGGCCGTTCCAAGAGAGCTGTACTTGAAGCATTCACAGCTATTGATGAACAGGCGAAACGCGTTGGTCTTGAAGTGAATGAGGACAAAACAAAGTATATGCTATCAACAAACAAAGCCTCATCTGTCCATCGCCTAGGACAAAACGTCACTGTTGGTAGCAGTAATTTCGAGGTAGTCAAGGAGTTCACCTACCTCGGAACAAACATCAATCCCATGAACGACACCTTAGTGGAAATCCGACGAAGAATTACCCTAGCGAACCGCTGCTACTTCGGTTTGGCCAAACAAATGGGTTCAAAACTCCTTTCTCGAAAGATAAAGTGCACGCTATACAAAACTCTAATTTTACCAGTTCTACTCTACGGCGCCGAGTGCTGGACGATAAGTAAAAAAGGGGAATTGATCCTGGGCACTTTCGAGAGAAAAATTCTACGACGGATATTTGGTCCTATATGCGAAGAGGGCGATTGGAGGAGAAGATTCAATCGTGAACTGTACGAGCTGTACCAAGATGTGGATGTAGTCCAAAGAGCCAAAACACGTCGACTACATTGGCTCGGCCACATCGAGCGAATGGACAACAACGCTCCAGCCAAGAAAATCTTCGAATCCCAGCCCCCAGGTTCGAGACGACCAGGAAGACCGAACCTCCGCTATAGGGACCAGGCGGTCTCAGACGCAAGAGCGCTTGGTCTCGACGAATGGAGGGAGCGTGCGAGGGACCGCAGCCGATGGAAGACCGCAATATCTCAGGCAGAGACCCTTCATGGATCGGGAGCCGGATAAGTAAGTAAGTAAGTACTTCTTTAAAAACGATGCTGGCCAGAACGTTACAGTCAATGGTGACCGCTGTAGAGCCATGATTACTGACTTTTTCGTTCATCAATTGAACAACCATGATGTGCAGGAGCTGTGGTTTCAACAAGACATGTCAAACAGCTCGTTCCACAATTAGTCCAGTGCATTTATAATTTGACCCAGCAGTTTGTAACACCCCCAAATTTTATTGTATCATTCGAAGGCTTGTTGATTGAAGATCATAACCCTGATTTTTCGTACTCGAAAAATTTACCGTTTGGCCACCATCTTGGATTTTGTGTCATTTAGGTTTTCAGTAAATATCTCGGTTCGTAGAAGTTCTACACAAAAGCGTGGTAAACACAAAATGTAGAAAATAAAATTTCCTTTCTTTTCTGTTAACAACAATTTTTCAACATTTTTAATATTTAAAAAGTTAGCGTCCCTCTATGCTCAATACTAATTTAAAGCATTTTCTTTTTCGTTTAAGTTTATGTATAGTTTGTACCACCTCATCTTACTTGCGTTGTATGCACTTTAGGGTAATCAAACATGAGCTTACGATGAAAAGGAATACGAAAAAGTGGATGGCATAGTTCTTTCTGTCTGGCTGTACCTCGACCTACAGCCTAAACCACTTGAGCGATTTTCTTCAAATTTTGAACTTACGGTTTTTTGTAATACCCTAGAGGGGAAATTGAGAATTTCCTTATTTCTTATTTATCTCAAGAACGTCGGGTGGAGGAGGTTCTGGAGGTGCGTCTGGATTTGAGATAAAGGAACACCTATTCACAGATTTCATAGAACTGGAACACTTTTTTTCTAATAACTTGTTCATAGATTTCTGTTGGTTGTGGCTGATGGAGGAGGTTGTGAAAGAAACAAAGAAATTAGACCCACCTCCAGAACCTCCTCTGTCAAACTCTATTCCATCAGACCCACCACCAGAAAATGTAAGGAAAAGTTATTAAAAAAAAGTGTTCTTTTGCCCCAGTTCTATGAAATCTATGAAAAAGTTACTTAAAGTAAGGCGTTCCTTTGTGCCAGTTCCAGAACTAACTCCAGCACCTTCTTTGTCAGATCCTTTTTCATCAGAGCCACTACCAAAATTGCTTTAGTATGGTTCTAAATTGTTTAAAGTTTTGGGCCAATGTTTTTTGTTCCCCAAAGTAAAAGTTCTAAAATAATCGCCACGCAACGCACGAAATCATGACTCGTTGCTTTCATTTCAACGAATAATACGAATTTTGTCGGAAGGATTATCAAATCATCAGTCGGAATGGCAACGATGAAAGAAATTTCGTACATTTCATACAAATTGGAGAGAATTTTTGTACGATCGGATTCAATGTTAGACCTAAAATTGGTAGCGGAGTAGAATTGCACCCTCTGCAGCATATCCAAAATCACCCAAAATTCTCACATTGGATTTTTAAGTAGATGCATTTGACAAGGTGGAGAGGAGGGGAAGTTGAAAGAACTGAAATACCTATTTGTTTCGGTACAACCTTATCATATGATACACTTTTTAAAGGAACCTTTTTTTTTAAGTATAACAGATAAATATTACGGAAACCACTATGAAAATAATGGCATGTGGAATACACTTGGAATAATTATTTCATTTGAAAACCTTTTTTAAAAACGTATTTTTATTTTCGATTGAGCTTTATAATTTATTTCATATTTCTTAAAGAACATACTTTATCATAATTTAAGTATGCATTTAAGTTCTTTAATATTGAAGTAATTTATCAATTTTGCACGTGCTTGAAATAAATATATTTATATCTATGTCTAATGCATCTTTGCCCCTCTAAAGCTTGTTGTGACTTTTCATACAAATTTTTTTTGCGGTTTTTGTATTTGGTTTACAGTAACACCTTCTGTAGTTTTTTTAATTTCTCAAAAACTAAGAAGAATTTTTACATTCGGTTTTCAGTATTTGACTTAGAATTATTGAGAGCATTGAATACTAAATAGAAAAGTGATGCTCAACAAGGCAACATTTTGAAAAAAATCAAATTAAAACAAAAAATTTCACAAATATTGACTTTAAAATTTAATTGCTCAAAAAGTTTTCACTAGAACGACTTGATTTAAAAAGTAAATAAGAGAATGGAATATAAGCTTTCGAAAAAGTTTACTACTACATTCGTCCGATGTACGGTTCACGACATATCTGATAAAACGTGAATTCCAAGATGGTGGCTGACGCTTCCACCACCCCGGTCCGCCAACTTGGATTTACGCATGGAGGACACCCCTGAACATATTGCATTAAGAAAACCAGTTCTGAAGAAAATTGAAGACAAAAAATACTCGGCTCCTAGCCTATATTTCCGGTTTTCTATACAAAAAATCAGAGATACACGCACTAAAAATTATGTATCTTCTAAACGAATTGAGATCCCACTCAGAAACTTGGCATGTAGTTTCTATATTGTATAAGCTAAATTTTGAGACCTTAACAAAAAAAAATTAAAACGGTCGAAGTTTCTTAAAATCTGATTTGAAATGTTAACTTCCGGTTTTCTACCTAAACAAAAAATCGATTTCCGGTTAAGATTTCATTAATGAAAAGAACATCTTATTTACCATTTACTCCAGTACTCAAATAATTTTTCTATCCCTTCATTTGATTTATAAACATTTTACTTTCAAACTTTACCCCATGGCTTGCCGAAACCCTACAAGCCCATAAACTCCAGCACCAAGCCTCAAAATTCAAAATCCTTCTGCATTTAACATTTAGTATCAAAAGAGGTACAAGTGACCCAAAATTGAACGAATTTCAAGACCCGACCTTTTTTTCGTTGTCCGCTTCACGTGAAATGCCCCCTATGTTAAACATTGTAGCTTTCCATTAGTTAAAGAATTTTTAGGATCGGTTCCATAGTTCCCCCTGCATAGAAACAAACAAACAAATGAATGTTTCAGCTTTATAATATAGTATAGAAAAGTAAATAATTCTAGGAAGTGGAAATAGTGACAAAAACAGCATGAGTACTGAGCAGAAACTAGCCAACTTGCTTGTTCGCATGGAGCAACTAGAGACCAACTATAATTCAGTTACAGAAGAACTGAAGAGAAGCAAAGGAGAAAACGCACGACTAAAAGATATCCTGAAAGAACAGACAACATTCAACGAAGCACTCATCCAAGAAATTAAACAGGCAACAATTGGTGAAGTTGCACCAAAATTACAAGAAGTGCAAACAGAATATCTCAACGGAAATGAGATACAATTTCACGCCTTTAAAAGCCTATCAATTTTTGATGGAGAAAGATCCACATAAAGAGCATGGAGAGAAGAAGCTTCAAGCTTAATGAAAGCATAGAAATTTTTTACTATAGTGAAATCTAAGTTTCAGAGAGCCGCATCAGCAAACGTATTAACAAATTATGATACGATTTTTAATTTCGAAGCTATTCGAAACAGACTTGATTACAACTACTTTAATAATTTGCGGATGGCAATGGTGCAGTGGATGTAGTGCTTGACTGCTAACTTAGAGGTGTGGGTTCGAGCCCCATTCTAGGCAGCACTCTTCTCTACATTCTCCCAGCTTAACTGGAAGCCACCCGTGACATTAAATGAGAAAATAAACACCTTGATCTCAATCCACTGTGCCAAATCTTTCATCCTCCTACTCTTTCTAACTAGTGCCGTGCAATTCAGGTTGCATTTAAAAGACCTAAGGTCTTACAGGCATATAGTTAAAATTATTATTATTATATTATAATCAAGAGCCCCTATAAGTGCTCTAATTGCGGAAACTTTCCTTCATCGTGGGAAAAAACTTAATGCATTTTTATGGACTTTAGAGCAGCCCTTGACAGCCGGAAAAGCATTCCACATTCGTGTGGTTCGGCTAAAAAACGAATCTCTATACTTAACAGTACGTCCGAAATTGGGCTCAAAGGTAGACTGATGTGCACTTCTGGCACTGCGAGTATTACGGTAGAATTGTTCAAGGGGAGGAATGCAACTGGCTATTTCGCAAGAACACTGGCGAGGCATGAAACAGTTCGTCGATCCTCAAAAGATTCAAATGTTTCCGTTAAAGTACTATCATTTATCATTTTAAAAGCTTTTTTTTTCGTCTCGGCTACCGGTTTTTTAAGAACGTCATTTGGGAGCGTTTGATATTCTCAAACTGTAGATGAAATGTCATATTGGCTGCCATAAATGACAATCCGCGTTGTTTTTTTTTTTTTTCTTTAGTGCAACAAAAGAGACGAAAGACATGATGTCAAATTAAAGTGGCTACTCAGTCGTTCGATTATAGTCGCATACAAACAAACAATCATGAAAAAAGTAATAAGTGAGCATGAAAACCAATGCGAACGATACCTACTTAGTCAACGATAGCGCTGAAACGATTATAGTCCAGTCAAAATAGACATTTGACCTAGCCAAAATTTCGATAAGGCTGAAAATTGGTATAGACCTTCCTTTTGACATAACAAATCAGCTGCGAAATGTAGTATGAGTAAATTTTGTAGGTCAGGCAATTTTCTACAAAAAATATTAGCACACATTTTTTCGTAAGGCAGATAGTTTAGGATATAGAGCTGCTTTAAAAATGGTAAATTGATGAAAATATCGGTTTTTCGGGTATAACTCGTTAACGGTAAATAGTGTTTGAAGTAACGTTTGTAGACCATTTGACTCTTTACGAGAAAATATTTAAAAAAAAAATCCAAAAATGTACAGTTAAAAAGATATAATTATTTTAAGAATTTGGTCAAAAGCCAAAAATAAAGGTTTACTGATTATTACTCGTATATGACGAAGTTGTTCAAAATTAATGTATGCCCAATTTGTAGACGTTAAAATATTCTGCTTAAAAGATTGTTTCTTTTTCCTTAAGAGTGGTCGGTTACAAGATATTGCGATTTCAAAATGGCCAAATGTCGAAAATATAGAATTTTCACGTATAACTCTTAAACGGTAAACGCTATCATAAAGTACTTTATGCAGAGTTTGTACATAATGTCTTGTTCTACAAGAATTTTTTTTTTCTAAAATGTATCAATCAATAGATATAGTTATTTTAAGAATTTGGTCAAAATTCAAAAATAACGGTTTTTAAATTTTACTTTTAAATGGGTAAGTCATTCAAAAAAAAATATAGATTGTGTTGGTAAAGATTGAAATGTACGACCTAATAAAAAGTAAAATTTTGTCTCATACGTGTGATTGGTCAAGAAATATTGCGATTTATAAAGGCCCAAATGTCAAAAATATAGGATTTTCATCTACAACTCCTAAACGTTGAATGTTATCAAAAAGTAATTCAAGCTAAGTTTGTAGATAATGAGATACTCTACAAGAAATTTTTTTTTTCAAAACTTACAATTTAAACGATATAATTATTTTAAGGTTTTATAACAAGTTAATATCACTGATTTATTCCATTTAACTCGAAAAAGACGAATTTGTCTAAAATCAATATATGCTCAGTTTGAAGACTATAAAATTGCCTACAAAATTAATCCTACCCAAGCAATAAAGCACAAGGTATTGAATTTTAAAAAATGAAAAATAATCATTTTCTGCATGATATGGTGTGGAATAGAGTGCATATCTGTAGGCAATTTTATAGTCTTCAAACTGAGCATATATTGATTTCAAACAACTTCGTCATTTTCGAGTAAAAGGAAATAAATAAATGTTATTAACTTTTTATAAAGACTTAAAATAGTTTTATCGTTTAAATTGTAAGTTTTAGAAAAAAAAAATTGTTTTTCTTGTAAAGTATCACATTATCTACAAACTTAGCTTGAATTACTTTTTGATTACATTCACCGTTTAGGACTTGTAGATGAAAATCCTATATTTTCGACATTTGGCCCTTTTTAAATCGCAATATTTTTTGACCAATCACACGTATGAGACAAAATTTTACTTTTTATTAGGTCGTACATTTCAATCTTTACAAACACAATTTATAATTTGTTGAATGACTTAGGCCCATTTGCTGATACGATACATAAATATTTAAGGAAAACATAAGCGCTTATATGACAGTTTACGCAGATGAAAAAGTAGAACTTAAGCTTTTTAAGAAGAACATAAATGCTTAAGTTTCGTATCAGCAAACGGGTCTTAGCCATTTAAAAGTAAAAACCGTTATTTTTGAATTTTGACCAAATTCTTAAAATAACTATATCTATTGATTGATACATTTTAGAAAAAAAAAATCTTGTAGAACACCACATTATGTACAAACTCTGCATAAAGTGCTTTATGATAGCGTTTACCGTTTAAGAGTTATACGTGAAAATTCTATATTTTCGACATTTGGCCATTTTGAAATCGCAATATCTTGTAACCGACCACTCGTAAGGAAAAAGTGTAACAATCTTATAAGCAGAATATTTGAACGTCTTCAAATTGGGCATACATTAATTTTGAACAACTTCGTCATATACGAGTAATAATCAGAAAACCGTTATTTTTGGCTTTTGACCAAGTTCTTAAAATAATTATATCTTTTTAACGGTACATTTTTGGATTTTTTTATTAAATATTTTCTTGTTAGGAGTCAAATGGTCTACAAACGTTACTTCAAACACTTTCCGAAATTATTTACCGTTAACGAGTTATACCCGAAGAACCGATATTTTCATCAATTTACCATTTTTAAAACAGCTCTATTTCCTAAACCATCTGTCTTGCGAAAAAAATTGTGCTAATATTTTTTGTAGAAAATTGCCTGAACTACAAAATTTACTCATACTACTTTTCAAAAGCATTTACCGTTTGAAAGTTATAGGTGAAAAAACATTTTTTTCGACCCTTGACCTTCAATTACTTTTTATGCTCGTGTCGGATTGACAAGGACTTTTCGCAGCTGATTTGTTATGTCAAAAGGAAGGTCTATACCAATTTTCAGCCTTATCAGAATTTTGGCTAGGTTTGCACATTTTAATTTCTATTTTGACTGGACTAAAATAAGAGACAGAATTTATTTAAACGGAGAGAAGAGCTGTATCTTTGTCACGAGTGATCGTATTGAGTTGAAAAGCATTCTACAGCTTTATGTTTTTTGTTTCGAGATTTGTTGGCGAAACAAATTTTTTGAAGTACCGGTAATGCGTTATTGCAAAAAATGAGACGAGACAAATATTTTTTTTTTTTTTTGAAGGTCCTCATTTCTATGGATAAATTTGTATGAGTCAATCAAATGTAATGATCAGATACCTTGTTTATTCAGCTTCAATTTAATTTTTTTTTTGCTGTCGTACAGTTTTTGTTTGCATGTAAATTTTCAAATTGATCGACAGTTTTTTATCACCAAAATTTCAAAGTGTTACAAACCAGGGGGCCAATTCTGGTTCTGTGAAAAAGTGAATCGAAAAACTTTTCACGCTTTCACACTGATTCCGATTCCCGTTCTATGAAAATGTGAAACTAAACATCAAAAACTTTCATATGATTAATTTGCTTTTACACATTTGAAAGTGAATATCCAAAATGAAAGCGTGAATACGAACAAACAATGACAAATTCAATCATATCTCTTCCTCTGTCAAATCCATAAAGACAAAAGTGTTCCTATCTCATGCATTTCTCTGTTCTCTTAAAAAACAGAAGAGAATTGAGAGAATCATGCTGTGTTTAAGAGAAATGGTAAGGTGGTTCGAGCATCGATAATATAGTTTTCATTCGCAGAACCAGAATCGTTATGTTGTCTCAAATGAATCGAAAAAGTGAAAGCAATGCTTGGCAGCGAATGTGAAAACGATTTATTCGATTCACTTTTTCACAGAACCAGAATTGGCCCCAGGTAAAGGAAAAATTGCGTTTCTCCTAAACAATACGTAGTCGTCATCAAAATAACAAGAAAACCACAATTCCAGTAGCTTTTTTCACAGTTTTGCATTAGTTAGATACTTTTTTGACTTGAAATTAAATAAAAATTACATTTAACAAAAAAAAAATTATTTCAAAAAATTTTCAATCAAAAAACTTGAATTTTTTGTAAATTTCTTTGGAGAAATCAACTTCTAGAAGCAGGTTTGCGGACATGCATTGCTTGCAAAAAACCATGCCTGTCAAGAAAATTCGATTATTGTTCGTGACATTGCATCTCCAAAAACCGCTATGATTTTTGCAAAAGGTGTTCTGGAGTGACGAATCCAGGTTTAACAGCTTGGGATCGGATGGCAAACTTGGATTTGTCGCGACCACCTTTTGCCAAGTGCGGTTTTTGTCAGTTTTCTTACCTTCCCAGCTGTACATTCCTAATGCAATTGGTATAAAATGGCTGCATGGATACCTTAATGGCGGCAAAAGGATTAGCCTTACTCTGACGGAAAGTGAGACGAACTTCTTTGATGTTATTTTTTTGGATCTTTTATTTTCGTTCAGGGTTTTCAAAGCTCGCAATCTGTGTGTACACTCTGATAGCACCATGTATCATCTTCAAAGAGCATATTAGCTCCTCTCCAAATGCTACCATTGAGAATTCCTGATTGCAGCTCATCTGTGCAATTATTTTTCGCATTTCGGTTGCATAGATCTTATTTGTTACCATTTTTCTGAGACACTAAATAAAACCAACTACAAATTGAAGAAAAACACTATTCCAAAGACAATTACTTAACGAATATGCATTTTTTAAACAAATTTACGATCGTTTCTAATTATATATCCAATCAAATTCACTTCCGATCTCAATGCACACCTAATTTTTTTGAAATTTTCCGTTTCTATGCATTTAACATTGAGCGATAAACAAGGAATTACTAGAACAATAACGGTGCTCTCCGATTGGGTGTTTCGCAATTGCATTGTTATTGGTTTAATATTATTAAAAGAGCCGAGACAAAAAATTAATTTTTTTTTTTTCATCGTTTCTAATTAGTTTTCCACCACTGTATGTTATTGAAATAAACCTCCATAGAAACTTAGATCCCATGTTGTTTTTGTAATAAGTGCTAAGAGATAACCTCGACCCAGACCCGGAGAAAATTAAATGCAGCTTTTAATAAAATTATGGAAAAGAAAACAAGCCAAATGCTTCTTGCAATATGATTTTCAAAATTATCTCAAAATTATAACTGAATGAATTCTATATAAATACAAAACTTTATGAGCACTTTATATTTTTATTTGTGCGAGAGGTCTAATTAACATTATTTTATCATGCAAACAACATTCCTTTCTGGTTTTGTGTGTTATTTAAATTATCCTTTTGCAATTGTTTTCTTCGTTGTTGTTGTAATACAGCGGACGGGGTCACGTGAGACTGCCATCTTGAATTTCTTCTGACAGTTCTCATTTCTAACAACCTGGCAAGATAATACCTAAGATACCTCTTAATACTTATGACAAAAGCAACATGGGATCTAGGTTTCTACCGAGGTTTATTTCAATAACCTAGATACAAATTTTCACTCTGACCAGCAGGTGGTTATTTATCATCGTGAATCATGTCAGCGATTTGTTAGCAGTGCAAGGAAATGAGACATGCCGTACATGAAAAATAAGTAAAAATAAGTTTTCGCACTATCCCACATCGTTTTATTTTCACGAGGATGATGGTTGATTTTTGTTAGTGTTTTTTGAAGAGCTGTATCTTTGTGACGAGTGGTCGTATTGAGTTGCAACAAAAAGCATTCTACAGCTGTATGTTTTTTGTTTCGAGATTTGTTTGCAAAAAAAACCTAATCCGGATTTACACAATTGGAAAACTGCTAGCATAATGACAAAAGCAACAACAAAAGAATGGACAAATTCATTCTTTTTGTCATTATACTGGCAGCTTTTCATTCGTGTAAATCCGGCATATTTTCCCAATACGATTGGAAAGTGGAAGTGTTTTTTTTTATTCATTTTTCATTGGAAATCGAAGTGTTCATTTTCATTGGAATAATATTTAATTTTTGGGTCGAGTTTTTAATGAAATTATAAATATTTATAACAAAAATATAATTCGTTTAATCCTCGGGAAATTTCGAATCTTGTGATGATGATGTTTTTGCAGTCTATCAATAATTTTAGTATTTGAGAGAACGTCACGAACAATGTTATGTTGAGCAAAAGGATCACACTCATCACAGAAAAAAATAAAATGACTTTGAATTATTAATAAATTTGATTGTGCTTAAAGGCGCGCCGATGCATTGAACGTGAAATGATTTATGGCAATTTCCATGAATCAATCATGAAGTCACAGATTAGAAGGAATTTTCCTATTTCAGACATTTTTAGATTTTTATTTTTATTATATTTATTTTCTTTTTAATAATTAATAAAATTCAATTTAAAATGTTTGTAGGTGTGTTTTTACGACTCTAAGTTTTTGCATTCATAGTTCATGCACAATTTTATTCGAAAGAGCACCGAACACTCATTAATCGAACACTGAAAATGCACTCAAATCAGTGAAAATAAAGAATTCAATGAACATTTTTATTAATAGTTAAAAATAATGTCGGTGATAAGAACTTTCAAGATTAGTAAAGTTTTTTAATTACACTTCGAGAATAATGTTTAAAAATCAAATCAGGATCACCGACATAATTTTTAATAGAAAATCTAACGTCAAAGAAACAAAACTCACACCCAGGAATAGGGTTCGGAAAAAAGCGTACATCAGCGTATTCTTATACAATTTAACTACCTTGGAAGTATTGTTTCAGCAAATGGTGGTACTGATCTGGACGTTCAAAGTAGAATAAATTTCGCGCAGCCTTCGGTTCCCTGTCTCAATTTTAGAAATTTAGTCAAATCTCCTTACGCACTAAGTTGAGATTCTTCGAATCCTATGTCAAATCCGTGCTGTTATATGCTTGCGAAACTTGGAAAGTCACAACTATCATCTCGAGTCATCTCGAGGAAGCTGCAGGCTTTTGTCAATGGCTGCCATATTTAAAAAATTCGCTGGCCAAGAGCGGCTGGACGTTGACATAAGAAATCGTAAATAGTAATGGATTGGTCACACACTGAGGAAACCAAACGATGGAATTGCAAAGTAGCCCTTTGAATGGAAGGACACGTCAAGAGCGGCTGGACGTTGACATAAGAAATCGTAAATAGTAATGGATTGGTCACACACTGAGGAAACCAAACGATGGAAGTGCAAAGTAGTCCATTGAATGGAATCTTCAGGGTGTAAGTCGGGTTGGAAGACCAAGAACAACATGGAAATCAATAGTTCTAGCAAAAGCAGACTCCCAGAGCAAGACGTGACCACAGATAAAATATCTAGCTACAGACCGTGAAGGATGGAAACGATTTGTTGGCGCCCTATGCTCCAATCGAGTTACAGGACTTGATTATGATGATTCTAATTTTTATTTATTTAATCAACTCGAAAGTCATTTTATTTATGTTATCTAATAGAAAACAAATACAAATTAATTATGTAAAAAAAATGTATAAAAATACTTAATATTTATTACTATACAATAATTTAATCTAATTAGTTGCAACTGTGCCAATATATTTTTCCGTGTGTGTATTTACAAAAAAACGAAATAAGGACATTTTACCGCATTCCCCACTATTTACGTCACTCTTTCGTATGGCAAATGGTTTACACAATTTGGCTAAAACTAACCAAGGAATTAGCTGCGGAAAATTAACCAAATCTATTTGGATAAACTTATCCAAACGTCATTGTGACTTTTAGTAGAACTAGGCATGTTCAGATATATGATAAGATATCTCAGAGAACTAAAAAAACTCTGACCATGTTCTGTTCGCGATTGGTTGTCGATAAAATTTGTGAATTAAAACGTAGTTTATACAAACAAAAATAATTATGACGTCTACACGATTAGGAAAACTACTTGTCGGCTCTCACAAACCAACGAGAATCATTCGTTGACGACGAAGAAACTACACCCACAACGTTATTTTCATTAACAGCATTGACAGATCATTAATATACGGAAGCTGTCGTTTGTATTGTCGTGGTTGAAACTGACACTTGGTGAAGTAGAAACAAAAAAAAAGAGAGAGATGATTAATTTTACCTAATTGGAATATATCTCTCTTCTTCTTTTGATTGTTTGGAAAGCCACTTTTCGTTGGTTTTTGAATTTAGCTTCCAACAGCTTGCTACTGTTATAGTTCTATCTTAAAGTTGCAAGTGAACAAAATGTAAATAATTGTTTGTTCAATATTAATTTTCTAATACTTATTCACAGCACAGAGTGATAGGCTTTTCATTATTTACTTTGCTAAACCACAAAAATTCGATGTGAAAATTTAAGATTTTACTTGACTCATACACCAAACAGAAAAAAAGAGTTGAAAACAATGCACCAAGCACAAGATTCTTTTTAGTTTGCTTCCACCATTTTGATTTTGCGTTCGTCCACTTACGAAAGGTGACCGGTCTCACGTCTGATGGCAAAGTTAACGAAAACTAAACGAGGAGAAGCATTTCGCAATTATGTGCGCATCATATGAATTTCTTGTTTTCGCTCGGTTTCGTACGACCACGTACGTAGGCTTCCAACTATTCTAGTTCTACCTTTCGATTTATTTATCCATCCGAGACGCCGATTGGGCGTTGGCTTGGGAGAGGTTCTCCATTTAAAAATAACTTCGAAATCTGAATAAGTCTAATCTGTCACGTTTTTGACATTTAATATTTGACTTTTATTCAATTACACAGCATTTAACCAAATGAAAAAAGGTCGTTCATGCAAACGTTTGCGTAAACTTATTATTTAACACAATTTGTAATCTTACGACGATGCATGAATACCCTTGATATAAATGTATTTACCTTTTTCATTACACAGGTTAACAAAATTTCATTATTTTTATGTTACAGAAACCAAACTATAACTTTCCGTAGGTTTTTGGTGTGCTGAACTCGAATCTGAAATTCTATCGGGCCACGTTTTTAAGATACTCCCGTTATAAAATCGAAAAAAAAGTTTTTTGCTGTTTTCAAAGTTGTATTGTAATGTGCGGTAAATTGTCTCAACAAAATTTTTAATGGTTTCTGAAAGAACTAATTTTCTTCTTTCAAAATCAGTTTAAATCTTCCCGATTTTTTGCATTTAAAATGCTTTTCCGACTGGGCTAACAATGTAAAGGAGAAGGTGCAAAAATGTATGGGAAATGGTCCATTTTTCAATACGAATGTTTCATATATCGTTGAGAAGGTTATTTTGAGTTCATCATTTAATTATATGGCCGTTAAGCTCTAAGCCATGGGGTTCGCAAGAACTCCAAATGAACACTCTGGCGTGCTTGCTACATTTGTATTCATGTACTCTGGGCTTATTTTCTGTCATTCTCTGTGCAACTCTACTTTAAATGCATTTTTGGACGAAGCAGGACTCGTCGGCCCCGCCATCCCACAGGTTTTTTTATGGGATGAAGCAGAGAATATCAAATAAAGAAGCCAATCCTTCGTACGTTTCACCCTCCAAAACCCATTTGTTTACATTGTTGTATTTGTAATTTTATTTCGTGTCGATGAATCGATCTGAATTGCAACAACAACAAGACCTGCGCTGAACGATGTGCTGAATGGACGAGTTGATTCTATGTGTGCGTTTTGTCACTGCTTTTCACTAATACTTTGCAAATCTAATACATCAGCTGTTCGCTTCAGCTTGTAGGCAAATCAAATTGACAGCTGAGGATTGGCTTCTTTATTTGATATTCTCTGGGATGAAGGCAGGAACATTTGAAGGAGTTGCGATTATTTTTGGGCAGTTGTACAGCAGCTATTCGTGGATAGTATCGGCTTAACTGTTTGGGATCATTATGTTGATAAAACTTGAAGACTCGCGAAAGATTTTCACTTATAGGCAGAGAGCCGGTGACATCAAAAGTCCCGTCATCGCGGAATTGGACATAATATGTATATATCATTGGAAAGGTAATTGTATGTACTTTCAGAAAAACTCGGTATGACAGGCCCTAGCCTGCCGAAAGTACCTGTCACACCTGTTTGAACGATGCGACCTCTGTTTCTTATTAAATTCATTGTGCCTTTGTATGTATGCTATTGATTTCCAAACTACTGCATTGATTGAGCTCAAATTTGCAGGGAATATTTTGTATATACCTTTAACTATTTCTGCAAAATTTGGTTAAAATCAGTTCACTGGTTTTTTGAGGCGGGGCAGAAATGCACCCCGGGTACCCAATAAAAATGAAGCGTTTTAGAGATAAAACTTTGTTTTTAATTTTATTATTGTTTATTGAAACGTGATTACTAAAAAAAAATTGTTTATTACAGCCTACGGACTCCCAAAAATAAGATCTGCCAAAAAAACTTGACCTGATAGTACAGTCAAACCCACTTATTTTGAATTTTTTAAATCATATTTTTTTATTTATTTTATAACTATTTATAAAAAAGTTCGATTATATAAATAAAACAAAATTGTGAGTGTGTTGGTATTAATGTACATAAAGTAAGAGGTCCGATTAGGCGAGAAAAATATACCTATAGGTAAGTTGACTGATTTTACTTGCAAACATGATATAATCAAAATTTGTGGGTTAAAACGTTTTTTCTATGACTGAATTATTGTGTATTGAAACGTGAATGAAAATTACTGCTTTAGAAGACAAAATCCCGATGTGATGGTACAGTCAAACCCACTTATTACAATTTTTTTCAAATCAATTTTTTTTTATTTATTTTCTAACTGTACATATTCATAAATAAACTTCGAATACATAAGCATACATGTTTTGCATATATACATAGCTATAAATGTATATTAAAAGGTTTGGAGCTCACTTACGTGAAAACATATAGATATGAGTAGTTGAGAACCAAAACTCGTTATATCCTAAATTTTCGTTTTGTGCAAATGGAGAAAAACTTAATACGGCTAAATGGTAGTTGCTAGAAAAGATTTTATTTTGTATAATAAAAGATTTTTAAATCTATATAGTATAATTAAGAGCAAAAATAAATTGGATGTTCCGTTTAAAAGATATTTAACAATTAAATTTGGATATGAAGGGTTTTGCTGCAAATGATTGTATATGGCCAGTTTCCACACCTTTCCCCCCTCTCTCAATTGCATCCTCTAATATAATAGCACTATACTACTTTCCAATCTTCAATTACCCATTTAAAGACTTTTACAACAAAAACCCATGAACGTTTTAGTTCCTTATTATACGACATAATCAATTGCCTATGATGGATAAGAAGAGTTTTGAAACCAAACCTACTGCATACAATGGATATGGAAAGTTTTGATGCAAATTGCACTGTGGGCACTGTGGATATGGAGAGTTTTGGAGACAATTACGATGTTTGACATCGATATTAAAGGGGATTGGAGGGGTTAGGCTGTCAAATGTTCCTTTGAAACTATTCAATATAGCCATCTTAACAAATCTGCATCAAAATTTCAATTTTTGATAAAAGTGGATATGACGAGTTTTGGTTCTCATCTACTCATATCTACCTAAGTAAATTTATTTTACTTACAAACATAAAAGAATCATAATTTGTTCGTTCATTGAAGGGTAATTAAAAAAAAAAAAATAGTGTTAAATACTCCCAAAAATGTATGATTTACCGATAATACAGTCAAATCAGCTTATTTAGAATCCATTCCGTGTTTTTAAACTCCTTAATTTGTACCAATCTATTTTAGAGAACTGAAGAAAACAATATATTGTCATAATTTTCATGATTATATTCTTATATGTATGTAGATTATTATACTTTTATATACCACCCTATGTAGGGCAGTTAGGGTGGTCCTTATATTGTTTTTTTTTTTGAAATTCCAATTTGGATAGGCATCAAATTACTCTAAAGGGAGACACAAAATTTTCCTAATTTTTTCAGATATTTATTTCACCCCCCTGGTCTCCCTTTTTTCACTTCAAGGTACAAATAATGGAGTTAGAGTGATTCTTATAACACGCAAAAAAAAGTCAGAACTTATAGATCAGATTCAGACAAAAAAAATCGTACTGGAGGGGGGGTCCATTTCCCCCCGTTCAGGCGGGAGGGGTAGCTTTCTAAAAATTTGACCCAAAATAGAAAAAAAATTATTAAAAAACAACGGGACCACTTACAATGGCATGCTATAGCTTTTTTTAAAGCCATGAATCCAGTCCCTAATATGTTTCATAATTAAAGTTTTTATTGTAAATAGTTTCTGAAAAAAATCATTTTCAAACGTAAAAAACTATTATTTTTGTTTTTATTTTTAAGTTTTGAAAATTATTTAAATTATTTTAAAAACTTGATTTAAAAAAATATATTAGACACTGGATTCATGGCTTTAAAAAAATCTATAGCAAGCCATTGTAAGTGGTCCCGTTGTTTTTTAATATTTTTTTTCTATTTTGGGTCAAATTTTAAGAAAATTACCCCTCCCTCCTGAACGGGGGGAAATAGGCCCCCCCTCCAGTACGATTTTTTTTTTCATCTGAATCTAACATATAAGTTCTGAATATTTTTTTGTGTGTTATAAGAATCACCCTAACTCCATTATTTGTACCTTGAAGTGAAAAAAGGGAGACCAGGGGGGTGAAATAAAAATCTGAAAAAATTAGGGAAATTGTTTTTCAATGTTTTGAATCGAATGATGGCTATCCAAGACAATGTCCAATTTAAGGACCACCCTAAGGGCAGTATACAAAAATATAATCTTGAAAATGATGACAATATATTTTCATTTTAGAATTTATTTTTTAGCCTTATTTGTACCTACGTAACACTTAGGCCACACTAGAGAGTACACTCACTAGCTTGTTGGGTTCATATTATTGATTTAGCTATTTGCATATAAAAAAAAAAAAAAACATAATTTAGCTCCAAGCTATACATGGAAATTCATATTCACATAATTTTACTTAAAATTAAATCAAAAAGCATAAAGAGATAATAAGTGTTTTCCATAGAAGGAAATATAATAGAAACAAATGAGGGTAGGTACATTCCTTAGTTAAAAAACTAGTGTCGAAAGTACCGAGTTAGAAAAAATCAAAATCATTTATTTATAATTAAATTATGTTGTTGGGTTAAAGGTAACAATGAAAATATAAGTGAAAAGGAAGAGAAGAAAACATTTAGACAACTAATCTCAAGATGTTGTTGATTTGAGCAAAATCAAAGCCAAAAAGCCATTTTTTAACCTCTCGAACAAAAGCTTGGATATTATTGATAATTCTTAACTGCCTGGGTAGTTTGTTAAATAGCCGAGGTGCTGGTGCTGTAAAAAAGTTTAAGAATCTGTGAATATTGTGGTTTGGTATTAAAGCAAGTCTTCTTTCATAACTTCGCAGGCCATGCTCTATTGAGCCCTGATTAAGTAGATTGCCACTCCTAAAGAAGAAAATTTGTAAGACCTTGTAAAAGTAAAGATGCTTTAAAGGAAGTATATTTGAAGCAATAAAAAGTGGAAAACTATGCTCTTGTCGTCTCTTTTTCCAGATTATTCTAAGAATATGTTTTTGAGATAAAGGTTGAATGTTACAATTATAGGTTCCTCCCCAGCAAGCAAGCCCATACTGAAGCTTGGATTGGACAGGGCCATAATAAAAAGTTTCCATTAGCTTTTTGGAACAATATTTTCTTAAATGGTAGAATATATAAGTGACTTTTAAAAGATTATTTTTAATTAGTAAAGTGTGGGGATTCCAGTTTAATTTGCTATCGATTAAGAGACCAAGATATTTGAATTCCTGAACTAATTGAATATCAAAACATTGAGATGAACAATTAATATCACAATTAAAAGTATCTCTGTAAAAACTTGAGTTAACCGTATTGGATCTAAAAAGCATTTTTTTGCAAGTGTAACTATGAAAGCTAAAAATTCGAAAATTGAAGTCGACCAGGGGTTGGTTAAAAATCATTTATCACTTGGTACCAGTTTATGAATTTTAAACCAGTGCCTCAGTATTCCAAGATCATGGTTAACATCCGCTACCAAATCGAGACAGGATGGGGCCGAATACACGCAAGCGGTGT
Source organism: Dasysyrphus tricinctus (assembly GCA_963921185.1). Taxonomy (NCBI): domain Eukaryota; kingdom Metazoa; phylum Arthropoda; class Insecta; order Diptera; family Syrphidae; genus Dasysyrphus; species Dasysyrphus tricinctus. Next base: position 201,708,520 of record OY992530.1, on the reverse strand, counting down.
CATCTGCAAATCCAATAGGTTTGCTTCTTAACGGTAGAGAAAAGAGAATTTACATAAATTAAAAATAGAATGAGTCCAAGGACTGAACCTTGAGGCACTCCTGTATTAATATCAAGATATTCACTAAAAACACCTTCGATTCTAACTCTTTGAGTTCTTCCTGAAAGATAAGAAGCAAACCATCTAATAGGCCAGGAAAAATAGGTCTCGAGGTTGAAAAAATTAATTCATGAAATTTTAAAATTGGAATCGATACAGAATTGCCACCTCTATAACATATCCAAAGTCCCCCAAAATCCCCTTATTGGCTTTTTGAGTAGATGCATTTTAAGAGGTGCAGACGGGGGGAATTTGGAGGACTATCAAACAAAAAAATTTGTTTTGGTACAACCCAATCGTATGATACATGTTTTAAGGGTAGCTTTTAACGCTGAATCTAATAAAACTAAATTCAAAATGATACCACCACCCAAAAGAAAGTTACAGTCCTTTTTATTTAATGATGACTTCTTTTCAAGTACAACAGGTAGAATATTACCGAAAACCCTTTGAAAATAAAGGTATGTCAATGAAACTTGGAATAAATGTTCCATTTGTCATACGAACAACGAATCAAAAGAGTCCCTAAAAATTTTCATGGTGAAAAGGTGTTTTATTGAGGGGGAGGGGCTAGTGTGGCATAATTACCATAACACCCGCGACAAAAACATTACATTCATGAAATTTCCCAAAAATGTTTAATTTGTCATGGCAACCAAGAATCAAAAGAGTTCATAAAAATATTTAAGGTCAAAGGGTGTTTTTTTAGGGAAGACGTGGGGAGGTGAAGGTTTATCGAAGCAAAACAATATTTTGGTGCAACCTAAGCATATGACACATGGTTTTAGGGTAGTTTTCAACGCTGGATCCAAAGAGACCAAAATCGAAACAATCCGACCACCATAAAAAAGTCTTTTTATCGCAAGCATGAATGTATTTTCAGTATAGCAGGTGTGTTCGTGTTGTGGTATTTTGTGTTTGTGTGGATGGGTCGTCTAGGCGGTGTTGTAGGTATTGGTGCTTAGATTGTAAGATAATACTACTCCAGGATATTTTCATTTACGGGTTAACATTTTTATTCTGAATATCATAATTGCAAATTCTAGTTATACAAATTATACAGTATTTTAATAAAAATGAACTAACATACAAACGGTTCACTATTAGCCTATTGAATAGACCGGAAAATGAGGGGTATAAAGGAACAATTACGTGCAAGGGTTTTTATTATTGAATATGTTTGTTTGGCCCATAAGCATGCTTAAAACCGAAAATGCTACTAAATTTACCCATGCGCTTCTGAGAGAATGGTCACACTGTTCATTTTTAAATATTTTTGTTGTGACTTGAAAACTAAGCCGAATTTGACAATTTTACGTATAATACTTTTTGTTCAAAATTAAATTTTCTATTGGAGTTGATAGTTCAAAAAATTTTACGAAAAAATTTAAGCAGGAAAAGTTAACAAAATCCAACCTGAAAAAAATATTAAAATCAAGAATATCTAATTTTTTTAATAAATTGTGCATAACTCTTTTTGAAGCAAAGATAGGGTCAAGACATGCAGAAACAAAGTAAAGTAGAGACTAAAGGCCTTAATATGGCATGTTCAAAAATTAATAGAGAGATATTCTCATTCAAAGCTTATCATTTCTTATAATTTTTCGCAGTTTTGGCCCGAAAGTCCCTTTTTCGGTACAATAAGGCAATTTTCACTTTCGTAAAAATGTTCGAAACATTAGAACTATAGAGAATTTATAAAAAGGATGTAAGTTCGAAATTTCGTTTTTCGGCTGTTTTTAAATGTTTCAGACCTACAGACCGAACGGCTGGTCCGATTAACATAAGATTTGGCACTTGGTGCTAGGAACGTTAAATTTGTCATAAAGTACCAAAAAAATAGGCTTTCGGACAAAAACTGTGAAAAATGATAAGAAATGGTAAAGTTTGAATGACTATATCTCTGCCAATTTTCGAATAATATGGCTTTTTTGACATGTCATATTAAGGCCGTAAGACTCCAGTTTACTTTGTTCATGCATATCTTGAGCGTATCTTTGCTCCGAAAAAAAGTATGCGCAATTTAGAAAAAAATTTAAAAATGTTTGATTTTTCGATTTTTTGTATGTTGGTTTTTGTTTACTGTTCCTGCTTAAATTTGTTTAAGAAATTTTCCAAACTATCCATTTCGATAGAAAATTTAATTTTGAACAAAAAGTATTATATGTAAAATTGTCAAATTCGGCTTAGTTTTCGAGTTATACCAAAAATACTGAAAAGTTGCCAGTGTGACCTTTCTCTCAGAAACGCATGGGTGAATTTAGTAGCATTTTCGGTTTTAAGCTTGCTTATGGGCCAAACAAACATATTCAATAATAAAAACCCTTGCACGTAATTGTTCCTTTTTAAAAGGTCTATTCAATAGGCTATATTTATGGCATTAAATAACATCTGAAAACAAATAAATATAAAAGGCTGCAAGGTAGTCGAAGTATGCAAAAATCTAAATAAGACACCTTTCAAAGAAAAAATATCATCGCAAGTCACGCAAAGTAAGTAGGGAACTATAAAGTCCACCAAAAAAAAAAATCGCGACTAAAATTTGTTCTCTTTAATTCGTTTCGTTTGTTTCCACTGAATAAAAGGCGTTCAATTTCCTTGTTTTTTGGTCCAAATATTCACTGTTTGTACTGTGGTGAGTTGCTGGAACCGAAATTTGGTACAAAAGCGCCATGCTAACTTAGAGAAGAAATTTGTTCAGTGACGCAGGAGAATGCTGCTTCTCAGATACTTGCTAAGGCTAAAGCAGTTGTTGGTGAAAAAGGAGATAAGGTCATTTTTCGCATAGGCAGTGTTTTGGATGTCAGGTTTATATTCAAGTACCATTTAAAGTGTCACAGGGACTTTGTTTCTCGTCAAAACATGCCTGGCAGACCAGTAAACGAAAATAAGAGGAGTGCATTTCACCAGCTCTGCAAGGAACTCGAAGAATCCTTTGATTGCCAGTTTTCTCTCACTAAGCTTACCAAAAAAATGAATGACATGCGTGATTGTGGCAGTGGATACTCCACTAGGTATTTGAAGAGTCTGCTTCAAGAAAAATATGCTGATAGCATAATTTTTACCGATTTTGGAGGTAAGGCGGACAAATTTGTGTATAATACGTGGTATAAAACGGGTACTGGGAATCCTGAAACGGATAGGCAGAGGGTAGTAAAAGCCAGCAGCCCAAATAATAATAGAGGATTTCAAAAGTAGGCCCTACGACATGGACAATTATTTCCTTGGGGAACTGAACGAAGAATATCTTGTGCCTTTCTCCTTGCGTCTTTTCATGTATTAATTGATACAATCAAAACAGGATTCAGCTCATTCTGGATATGCCGCGAATCTTTGGCGCAAGCAATAATGCATGCCTGTCGGCCAAAATCATACCAGTCACCTATCCTTTTGCACTTGGCCACCGTTTGTATGTTAGTTCATTTTTATTAAAATACTGTATAATTTGTATAACTAGAATTTGCAATTATGATATTCAGAATAAAAATGTTAACCCGTAAATGAAAATATCCTGGAGTAGTATTATCTTATAATCTAAGCACCAATACCCACAACACCGCCTAGACGACCCATCCACACAAACACAAAATACCACAACACGAACACACCTGCTATACTGAAAATACATTCATGCTTGCGATAAAAAGACTTTTTTTATTGTGGTCGGATGGTTTCGATTTTGGTCTCTTTGGATCCAGCGTTGAAAACTACCCTAAAACCATGTGTCATATGCTTAGGTTGCACCAAAATATTGTTTTGCTTCGATAAACCTTCACCTCCCCACGTCTTCCTTCCCTAAAAAAACACCCTTTGACCTTAAATATTTTTATGAACTCTTTTGATTCTTGGTTGCCATGACAAATTAAACATTTTTGGGAAATTTCATGAATGTAATGTTTTTGTCGCGGGTGTTATGGTAATTATGCCACACTAGCCCCTCCCCCTCAATAAAACACCTTTTCACCATGAACATTTTTAAAGACTCTTTTGATTCGTTGTTCGTATGACAAATGGAACATTTATTCCAAGTTTGATTGACATACCTTTATTTTCAAAGGGTTTTCGGTAATATTTTACCTGTTGTACTTGAAAAGAAGTCATCATTAAATAAAAAGGACTATAACTTTCTTTTGGGTGGTGGTATCATTTTGAATTTAGTTTTATTAGATTCAGCGTTAAAAGCTATCCTTAAAACATGTATCATACGATTGGGTTGTACCAAAACAAATTTTTTTGTTTGATAGTCCTCCAAATTCCCCCCGTCTGCACCTCTTAAAATGCATCTACACAAAAAGCCAATAAGGGGATTTTGGGGGACTTTGGATATGTTATAGAGGTGGCAATTCTACATCGACTCCAATTTTAATATTTCATGAATTAATTTTTTCAAGGTTCCCCATACGATTTGAGCTATTTTTCCTGGTCTATAAGTATAAATCCTCTGAACTCAGCTTTTTTTTCAATTTTATTAAAATAATTCTATAGTCCACGGTATCAAAAGCCTTTGTTATGTCAATAAATAACGATGCAGTAATTTTTTTTAATGTTAGGACTATCATGAGCCTCAGAGCAGAAGCTTAAGAGAGCATCTTCTGTTGATTTTTTAGCTCTAAAGCCGTACTGGTTCGGACTTAAAAATAAATGTTTTTCGAGGAACTTAGTAATTCTTATTTTTAACGACTTCTCAAATATTTTAGGAAAGGTGGAAAGCAGAGAAATGGGCCTATAATTGTTGATTGCCTTAGAATCACCTTTTTTGAAAATAGGAATGACTTCAGCCATTTCAAGAGACTGTGGAAAATCTCCATTCAAAAAACTTTTGTTAAAAAGGTGAGCCAAAACGAAAGCAATATTATTTGATATATTTTTTAAAAAGCGATTAGAAAAATTATAATTAGTATACGAGATAGAATTCGAATTATCAAGCGACAAAATTTGTTTCTGGAGCTCGAAAGAGGTTATTGGTTCAAAGAAAAAGCTACTTTCTATCTCTTTTTCATATCCGGTAGAAAAATCATTCAAACTATCGGATTCAAGACCAGCATCTACAATAGTTTTGGCAGCGATATTAGTAAAAAAGTCATTAAAAGCATTTGCAATATTTTCCAAGCCGACTATATTAACAGAATTAAAGTTTATGCCTTGTGGAAGTGTCGAAGATACATTTTTGTTGAGGAGTTCACTTGCTATTGCCCATTCTTTTTTTAAGTCCCCCTTAGCACCATTAAATTTGTTGGAATAATAGTTATCTTTACATAATTTAACTCCTAAATCTACTTCTTTACATAACCTAGATATAAGTGCTGCGAAATTCGATGTTTAGAGGATGTTTTTTGGATTTAATGCGGAGTTTGTTTTTTTGTTCAATTTTTGTAACGAGATTTAGAGTTATCCAAGGCTTAAGCTTTTTTAACTTGGACCTTCTATTTATTATTGGAACTACTACCTCTGCACTTAAATCAACACAGTAATCTAAGATATTTAAAAAATTATCAAAGGCAACAGTAGCGCTATTCTCATTAAAAACATCTATCCAACTTTCAAGACCCAAGATGCCGATTTAATATTTTAAAATTGACATGAGTGGCCATTTTAGACGGAATGTGTTTTCGAGGAGGTTTTACTGTTTTCAAATCAAAAAAAGACATGTCATACAAGGATCAGTGATTTTAAAATCAACTACCTATGGAACTAAATAGATTTATATTCATATCCCGATCCAGTCTTACAAAAATGTGATCGATACATGTCTTTGACAGAGCAGATATTCTTGTCGGCTCATTTATGCAGGATTCTAAATCCATTTGGGACAGCAAAGATTTATATTTTAAGGTATCATTACATTCAGAAAGTAAATCGATATTCATATCCCCAACAATAAACAACCGGAACCAACCAATAAACAGATTACTGCAGTTTTCGGCAAGCAAAAGTGAAGATAACTCCTGAATAAAAGCATCCTTACTTTTAAAATGAAATCTGTAAAAACACCAAAACACTAACTTTTTGAATTTAACATGCATGAAACTTTTAATAAATCAGAGCTCTCAAGAGAAAAACAACAATAATCACAAGTCAAACTTTCATTTACAAAGACAGCAGTACCACCGGCAGCATAAGTATCGTTACAATTAGCATAAAATCTGTAACCAGGGGCCTATTTCTCCGCTACTACACCAGCTACATCAACTACATCTTACAGCACTCTTCTACAACTACATCAATTACTTTTTTCTGTTTCATTACTACAACTGGAGGTGTTGTATGATGTAGCTCGTTGATGTAGTGGATGTGCAGCTCGTTGTAGGATGTAGCTCGTTGATCAAATGGATGTTGTTTTTTTGACATTTATTTAGTTATTTTCAATTTTTGAAGAGACACAAATAAATAATTTAAAATAAATAGGTAAAAATAAATGGATTTTGACATTAATATTTTCGCCAGTAATTTTGAATTCAACATATAATCAAGGGTACTCATGCAAGTCGTAGTTAGTATTATAAAGTTTTAAACTTCGTAATTCTGTCACAATTTGTATGGAAAATTCGACAGATGAATACCCTTATTGAAAGAAAATATATTTATAACGCATCAATTTTAATATGGAAGACCCTGATTTCGTTGAACGATTCCAAAAATGTGTACTCAATTGTTGGTTGAACGCTTGCATTCATTGCACATCCAATCAATTGTAACCAAAATACTTACATTCGTATATTTTCTTTTATATCCAGCTATTTCCCATCCTGCTACAGCAATCACAGCAAATATTTTTACTGTGAGAATGTAACAAGAATTTACAGCAAGTTGTAATACAACAATGTAGTTGCAAAAGCTGTGAAACAGAATCATACATTTTTCCAATACTTCCAATCGATTCTCCAAAGCTACATTGATGTACTACACCTGAAAAACCAATGTATGTTTGAAACAGAAATGATGTAATACAACTGTTATACTACTACATTGTAGCTGATGTAGTAGCGCAGAAATAGGCCCCAGGTATATAGAAAAAATCAACTTCATGATTAAATATCCAAATTTCAGTGAGAAATATCAAATCTGGCTTATTTGAAAATGATTACAAATGCGCGAGCAACAAGTCAAAATTCGAACGTAAGCTTTGAATATTTTGTGAATGATGGAAAAATTATTTTTAATGAATGATGGAAAAAATATTTTTAAGTTTATCATTATGAAAAGCACTTTTACAAAAATCATTATTATAACTACAAAAAGAAGGAATTAATAAGATTTCAAGAGGATCATCTATAGTACTATTATGTAAATTGACCATTAAAGAAGAAATACAAAAGATTAAGATAATTTGTCAAGATCCTCAAAACAAGAAATTTAAATCACTTTATCTCCTTCATTTTTCTTCATTAAGATTTCTCCATTTTGTATCCATAAAAATAAAAATTCTTTTTCCATTTTAGCTTGCTTACATTTTTTGAAAAGTAATCTATTATAATAAGAGAGACTTTCATTGACATAAATTGGGTGCTGTTCGTGTTGATTTCCAAAGATGGCTGTTGTTAGTATAACTGATCGTTTTTTTGTGCAGAACTTTTCGTTTCCATTCTAGTGTTTTGAATTTAATACATAAAATATTCAAAGACTTAGCAGGCAGATTTGTTGATGCTTTAGTTTTTATGGTTTTCACAATGCACGATTTAATGTCATCCTCATTAATTGTTGTATCAATACCCTCCTTCAGACATGTCAAGGTAGAGCTCATAGCGTTCTCTTTGACTACACTCGGAACTCCCACAATGTCGATACATTTGTTTAAGGTTTTCTGTTGCATTTTGTTTACGATTTGTTGCAGTTTGTTCAATCTGGTCGACAGTGAATTATTCTCATCTTTTAACTCTTGAACTAGAGAGAGAGAGTTGGAATTCATTTCTCTGGGTGAAACTAATTCATTGCTCATGTTGGTGTTTAATTGTCTTAGAGCAACAGTTTCGCTATATAAGACATTAAGGGAAATGGTTGGAGTGGAGTTGCGGGCGGAGGTATTACTGCAGTGTGGGCTGTTGAATAACGGGGTATTAACAATCGGTTGCAAATGAAAGACACCAGCTGATACTGGTCTAGGTGTATAGTTATTGGCGGAATGTTGGATCTGCCTATTAAAAGGTAGAGATGCTGGTGTGGTTGACGTTGATTTTAAGTCTTGGTTGTCATTTGACTTAATAGTTTGCAGATGGGAAGCTGGAGCGTGAATCGAACTGCGTCTGTGGTCGCCAGTACACATTTTTTCTCATGCTGGTTACATCACTTTGAGTCAAATTAACACAACATAGGTGAAAAGAAACTTTGCACAAGGTGCAAGCTATTTTTGGATCCGAAAGTTCAACCCTCTTACTGCACAGACACGGCGTTATGCGGAAAATAAAAACTGACACAGCAAAGAGTGTTTTATATAAACAGATATTCTTTAGAAAAGTATGATGCGCAAATCAATAAGTGTGTTAACCCCAAAACACTTGAACTTAAACTTTTTCTCCAGTTCTCAAAAATCGATTGCTATAAATTAAGCAGCGGAAAAACACGGAATGGATTTCAAATAAGCGGGTTTGACTGTATAATCGGTAAATCATGTAATTTTGGGAGGCTGTAACACTATTTTTTTTTAATCACCCTTCAATGGACGAACAAATTATGATTCTTTCATGTTTGTAAGTAAAATAAATTTACTTAGGTAGATGTATGTATGTATTTGTTTTCACCTAAGTGAGTTCCAAACCTTTTAATATATATTTATAGCTATGTATATATGCAAAACATGTATGCTTATGTAATCGAAGTTTATTTATGAATATGTACAGTTAGAAAATAAATAAAAAAAAATCTTATTAGAAAAAAATCGTAATAAGCGGGTTTGACTGTACCATCATATCGGGATTTTGTCTTCTAAAGCAGTAATTTTCATTTACATTTGAATACACAATAATTCAGTCATAGAAAAAACGTTTTAACCCACAAATTTTGATTATATCATGTTTGCAAGTAAAATCAGTCAACTTAGGTACATATACATATAGGTACATACATAGCTATATTTTTCTCGCCTAATCGGAACTCTTACTTTATGTACATTAATACCAACACTCACAAATTTGTTTTGTTTATATAATCGAACTTTTTTAAAAATAGTTATAAAATAAATAAAAAATATGATTTAAAAAATTCAAAATAAGCGGGTTTGACTGTACTATCACGTCAGGTTTTTTTGGCAGATCTTATTTTTTGGAGTCCGTAGGCTTCTTTGGTGGTTGGATGTTGTAGGAACTGGGGGCCTCGAGCTGTATCTTTTCCTACACATCAAGTGCTTACAATACCTCCAAGTTGGTAGCCGCCGGATACTGGTCTTGGCTTTATGCCAGGACTTGCTAAACTTGTAAGTGCGAATGTTGATCAAGGAAAGAATTGCAACATTAAACCCATGGCCCTACAGATTGGAGGTTAGTGCGTTGGGCTAACGACCCGGCCACAGTAAAAAAGCCAATTGTTATGAGAGAGACGCAAGAAGCCTCGGATAACGACCCCCCTCAAATGGCAACCAGACCCGGAACGAAAATGGACTATGATCTACGAGTATGCACCTGGAATGTAAGGACACTCTACACACCAGGTGCTACTCAAAAACTTGAATCTGTCCTCTCGCGGTACAAGGCAGACATTACCGCGATCCAGGAGATACGATGGATAGGATCAGGTATAACGAAAAGAAAAGATTGCGACATTTATTACAGCTGTCACCAAAGACTGCACATGCTAGGATGCGGATTCGTCGTGGGAAATCGACTCAGATCAAAAGTCATCGATTTTAAGCCGATAAGCGATCGCCTGGCTGTGATCCGCATCAAAGCTACCTTCCAAAACATCAGCCTAATATGTGCACACGCCCCTACCGATGAAGCTGAGGAGTCTAACAAGGAGGAGTTTTACGACCTCCTGGACGGAGCCTACGGAGCCTGTCCGGAGTACGATGTCAAAGTCGTGCTCGGAGACTTCAATGCTAAAGTCGGAAAGGAAAACATCTTTGGCGGATTAGTTGGAAAGCACAGCCTCCACGAAACGACAACAGACAACGGCTTCCGACTAATCGACTTTGCTGCAGCTCGTAATACGGTGATAAGTAGCACTAGGTTCCCCAGGCGAAGGATACACACAGCAACCTGGCGATCTCCAGATGGTCGAACGGCCAACCAAATCGACCACGTGCTAATTGGCGCAAGGTACGCATCGAACATCTTGGACGTGCGAACTTTCCGAGGTGCAAACGTGGACTCTGACCACTTTCTTGTTGTGACAAAGTTCAGAGCCCGACTGTCCAACGAAAAGAAAACGAAGACCGCCCAAAGAAAGAAGTTCAACATCGCATGCCTTAGCACATCTGAGAAAGCCAGAGACTACAGTGAGCAATTGACCGGGAAACTCTCTGCCGTACACCCAGCCACAAGCGTCAACAACCAGTGGAACCAGTATCGCGACATTATTAAAGAGACAGCCGAGACCACCATAGGCTATCAACCACCCAGAAAAAAGAACCCGTGGTATGATGATGAATGCGCGCTATTGAAGCAGGAGACGGAAAATGCACGAATGCAAATGCTGCAACGGAAAACAAGAGCAGCAAGAGAGGAGTACCGTGAAAAGAGAAGGAAAGAGAAAAAAACCCTGCGTAGAAAGAAAAGAGCATCCGCAGCCTCTCAGCTCAAGTATCTCGAAGAGTCCAGCACCGCCACCAACACCCGCCGGTTCTACAAAACAGCCAAGCAACTGGCATCTGGTTATAGGACTGGCACGCAAGCTCTTCGAAACAGCGAAGGGAACCTAGTCACCGAAGCACAGGGAATTGTAGACGTGTTTAAGCAGCATTTCCAGCAGCTGCTTAATGGGCATTATGTAGAGGAGGCGACAGGGGAACAAAGAAGCATTAGACCAGTCAATGAAGATCCAGTCCCAGCACCCAGTACTGAAGAGGTTAAGAAAGCCATCCACAAGCTTAAGAACAACAAATCCGCCGGCTCGGATGGCCTACCAGCGGAACTCTTCAAGTATGGAGGAGATGTTCTGGTAGGGTGCATGCACCAGCTCATCAACCAAGTTTGGGAGGAGGAAAGTATGCCCGACGACTGGTCAAATAGCTCCATATGCCCAATCTACAAAAAAGGCGATCCTATGTCCTGCAAGAACTACAGAGGCATATCCCTGCTTAATGTTGCCTACAAGATCCTATCCAACGTACTATGTGAGCGTCTAAAACCTTTCTGCAACACTATGATCGGCACGTACCAGTGTGGCTTCAGGCCAGGCAGATCAACGATAGACCAAATCTTCACATTGAGGCAAATCCTGGAAAAGACCAACGAATTTCAAGTCGAGACCCACCACCTATTCATCGACTTCAAAGCCGCATATGATAGCATAAGTCGCCAAGAGCTTCTATTGGCGATGTCGGAACTCGGGATCCCGAAAAAACTGATCCAGCTATGCCGCATGACGTTACAAAATACGCGGTGCAACGTGCAAATGGGTAACAGCTCATCCGAGTTATTCCAGACGTGTACAGGGTTCAGACAAGGAGATGCGCTATCATGTGATTTCTTCAACCTAGTCCTGGAGCAGATAGTGCGCAAGAGTGGTGTTAACATGGAAGGCACTATCTTTAACAGGTCTTCTCAACTGCTAGGTTATGCGGACGACATCGACATCATCGGCCGTTCCAAGAGAGCTGTACTTGAAGCATTCACAGCTATTGATGAACAGGCGAAACGCGTTGGTCTTGAAGTGAATGAGGACAAAACAAAGTATATGCTATCAACAAACAAAGCCTCATCTGTCCATCGCCTAGGACAAAACGTCACTGTTGGTAGCAGTAATTTCGAGGTAGTCAAGGAGTTCACCTACCTCGGAACAAACATCAATCCCACGAATGACACCTTAGTGGAAATCCGACGAAGAATTACCCTAGCGAACCGCTGCTACTTCGGTTTGGCCAAACAAATGGGTTCAAAACTCCTTTCTCGAAAGACAAAGTGCACGCTATACAAAACTCTAATTTTACCAGTTCTACTCTACGGTGCCGAGTGCTGGACGATAAGTAAAAAAGGGGAATTGATCCTGGGCACTTTCGAGCGAAAAATTCTACGGCGGATATTTGGTCCTATATGCGAAGAGGGCGATTGGAGGAGAAGATTCAATCGTGAACTGTACGAGCTGTACCAAGATGTGGATGTAGTCCAAAGAGCCAAAACACGTCGACTACATTGGCTCGGCCACATCGAGCGAATGGACAACAACGCTCCAGCCAAGAAAATCTTCGAATCCCAGCCCCCAGGTTCGAGACGACCAGGAAGACCGAACCTCCGCTATAGGGACCAGGCGGTCACAGACGCAAGAGCGCTTGGTCTCGACGACTGGAGGGAGCGTGCGAGGGACCGCAACCGATGGAAGACCGCAATATCTCAGGCAGAGACCCTTCATGGATCGGGAGCCGGATAAGTAAGTAAGTAAGTAAGTAAGTAGGCTATAATAAGCAATTATATATTTTAGTTATCACGGTTCAATAAACAATAATAAAATTAAAAACAAAGTTTTATCTCTAAAACGCTTCATTTTTATTGGGTACCCGGGGTGCATTTCTGCCCCTCCTCAAAAACCAGTGAGCTGGTTTTAACCAAACTTTGCAGAAATAGAAGGTATATACCAGACCTGTAAAGTACTTCAGTATTTCAGGACTTCAGTACTTTCAAGTACCAGTATTTGGTACTGGTACTTGTACTTCAGTACCCTGGTACTGGTACTTGAAAACAGGCAAGTACCAGTATTTTTTCAAGTATTTTGGTTCAAATACCAAGTACCAAGTACTTAAGTACCAAAGTACTTGAGAAGTACTTTCAAGTACTTTGAAGTACTTTCATGTACTTTCAAGTACTTTCAAATACTTTCAAGTACTTTGAAGTATTTTCTAGCCTCATGAGTAATATTTATCTCAGCTTCAACTTATAATGAGATTTTACTTCAGAAGAATGTGTTTTTTTAACAAAAGCCAAGAAATCGTAAGTCCAATTTATTATTGTTTACCGAAAAATGATATAATGTTCATATGTACAATGTACAAATATTGTGTCTCCAAAAAAAAATAAAATTGTATAGAGGGTAGATTATATTTCCTCCCCTGATGCAGAAAGGGGCAATTTCTGAAAAATTGACTTTAAATGAAACAAAAATTATTAAAAATCAACAAAAGTACATACAATAATGTGCTTTAGCTTTTTTGATAGCTAATAATATTCCATTCCTTTGTTTGTTTTTTAAATCAAGTTGATTAAGTGAATAGTTTTGGAGAAATTAAATTTAAAAAAAATATTTCAAGTTGATTTTTTTCAAAATTTTGCGCTATTAAGTGCTATTTCTGTATATACAATTCAATTTCATTATCAATTTTTAGTTCAGTATCTCAAACAGATTTAAAAATCTTTCTTAGATTTTGAAAAATTAGAAAAATCTTAAAAAATAATGAGAAAAAGTGCCGTTCGTTTTTTTTTAATTTCTTTTTTGTTAACATTGGAACATTTGGAATGCATTCTTTTATTCCATGTGCAAGGTGGAAAAAGGGGATTAATTTGGGACATGTTGTCAAAACAGGTTGATAGCCATCGATATTTGATCATTTAAACTGTAAACAACCTATGTACACTGCCGCTCATCTGAATAGGTTCAAGTTTTTTTGCACCTTACTGTTAGCCTCTCTTCATTTATATTGCAATCATACATCTTTCTTATATATGTAATGAAAGATCATCATTATACGCTTAGTTTGGGAGAACAAAAAAATTCTTAAAGCTTACCGTTATTCTCACACGCTCGCTAGACCAAATGCATTAATAAAAACAAACATATTTGTTGGCTCATCTGAATAGGTTCAACGAATGAAATGGAATAAAACAAGAAAAGTAACTGTTATTTAATAATTTATTTTGCACTTTTTTATAGGTAAGAATATAATAATCATAATCAAAAATGTGTATTGCCTCCTTTTTTGAGTACAGTCTCGTAAATTCGATTTGGTATTGAACTATAAAATTTTTCGAGGTACTGAAGCGAAATTTCGGCCCAGGATTTTTTAATTGCTTCGATCAACGATTTGTTATCTTCGAATTGTCTCCCTGACTCGTATACTTTACGTGAAAGAAGTCCCCACACATTCTCTATGATATTGAGGTCAGGGGAGTATGGAGGCCACACAAGCATCTCCACATTTTGGTTCTCAATCCACTGTTTCACAATCCTCGCTGTGTGGATAGGGGCATTATCATGTTGGAATGTCCACGATATTGGTCCAAGGAGATCAGAAATCTGTGGGAAGGCCTTTTCTAGAACGCCTTTATAGGAAATTGCATTCATTCTCGATGAAAGAAATTGGAGTTCGAAGGTTCCGTAGGAGGAAATAGCTCCCCACACCATGACACTGCCTTCACAGCTATGCAGCCGGCTTAAATAATGCTCATCTTTTCGAAGGTCATGAAAATAATAATTGTAGTCGTCGGGGCCGTCTAAATTAAATTTTTTTTCATCTGAGAAAATCACATGTTTCCACTCCGACTTCCACGACATGTATTTTTTACAAAATTGGAGACGGATTTCTTTTCTGTATTCGTTAAGCGGTGGTTTTTTCTGAACTTTTTTTCTCTTCAAATGTTTAGCACTTTTAATAACCCGTTTAACCGTCGGCAAACTACATTTTACACCCGTTTTTATTTTGATTTTTGACGCGGAATCATGAGAATTGGAAGCTGCTCTGATGATTGCACGTCTATCGGCTTTTGATGTGGCCCTATAAGTGCCACCTTTCATGTTTTGTCCATATTTTTTGACATTTCGCAAATAATTGCTTACTAAATTTTGACTTCTGCCAATTTTTTTCGCGATTTGTCGTTGGTTTAGTCCTAATTCTCGAAATGCTTTTATTTTGCCCTTTTCCTCCTCACTTAAAGACTTTCCGCGACCCATTTTCTTCGTTAACAGGTAAAACACAATTAAATTAATTTACACAAGAAATTTTGAGCACAATTGACCGACGCGACTCAAATTAAACTAAAGTTTTTGATGTTGAACCTATTCAGATGAACCAACAAATATGTTTGTTTTTATTAATGCATTTGGTCTAGCGAGCGTGTGAGAATAACGGTAAGCTTTAAAAATTTTGTTTTCTCCCAAACTAAGCATATAATGATGATCTTTCATTACATGTATAACAAAGATGTATGATTGCAATATATATGAAGAGAGGCTAACAGTAAGGTGCAACAAAAGTTGAACCTATTCAGATGAGCGGCAGTGTATGTTGTATATTCTATTGTTTTCAATCGATTTTAAAAACTTGTTCTGTTTCCACCAAGCATGACTGTGTTGTCAATGTTGGTCCACATAAACCTACCTGTTAAAGGGAATATAGTGCGTTCGGTGCTATTATTTCATTTTGAAAAAGAGGTTGGGTACGACCCACACTGGTTACTTCCAATTGGTACCCTCGGAAGCTAGAGTTCAATGTTGTTTTTAATTAATTAATTACAAATTCTCGATATTCGACGTTTTCAGGTGTTTAAGAGTGTTCCGGACTGAAATGGTGATTTCACGAAAAGATTGTGAAGCGAGTACTTGTCCGATCAAAACGATTTAGGTGTGTATGGACAGATAAACTTGTTCTTAGGACATCATTGCAAAAGAAATTAAGTTTGTGCTCTAGTTTTTGGTAAAAGCCTCTAAGAAAACGACAAAATGACGAAAATGGCTGTTTTTCAAAGCAAATGTAGCTTACACTATAGCATTTTTTGCAAAACAATGTTTAAAAACATAAAATTCCATATTTTTATTAGGACAATATTGAAGAAAATTTTTCGTTTTGTACCTTATAAAAATTTCAATAATACAAAATAAAAATATTTGTAAATTTTAAAAAAATGCATTTTTGACAGTCAATTTTTTATACCTAACGGTATCTTTTGAGATTTTTTTTTTAGTGGATATAAATTCAATTTATTTTCACAATTTTCATTATGTACGAAAGTACAAGTAGCAAAATTTACAAACTACAAAGAAACAAGGAAGTTAATTCTATATAAAGCGTACCCTTATATTTAAAATTTATTCCACAATTGAGCTACATGTAATAAATGTCATACACACAAATGCCATGAAATCGATGAAACGAATGTACGATTGCATATACATCAAGTCATATGACTTAAATTATTACATTTAACATTTTCATTTAAAACCAAGTGGTTGCATTTTATTTTCGCCTTGTTATAATTTACTCTTTTTTTCTAATTTTTTATAATAAAAATCTAGACGATAACACATTAATTATATAATCATAACTGAATAATTTGATATTGAAATTTTAAATTTTTAAAAGGCACTTTTTGACAGAAAACTCTTCTAAATTTTGAAGTAAAATCAGTTAATTTTACAAAATATTTTTTTTAGTACAATAATATGCCTAAAAGTTGTCAATTAGTCACAAATTCAATTATTAATTACAAAGTTTATAAACCAAAGTATCTGATGAAAGTGAAAAAACGGTCTTATATACATATGCAAAAAAAAAGTTATCGCATTACTGGTTTTGTTCAGTTCGGAACACTCTTAATATGCAATCAATTGAATACCAAAGATTGGCTTGTCTTTATTAGAGACAAAAACACTTGAATAATATGTTTGTAGCCTTTTTCTTAAAAAAATGTTTATTTCTTTTAACACAAATCTTATCAATTTTGAACAAGTGTGTAGAATAAAATGATACCAACGCCCATATCATTTTTTGTTCTTAAAATATCTGAGACGAAGAACGATTCAACAACTTCTGGTAAAGTTTCTTGTAGTTTTTCTCGCTTTAAAAAAAATTGTTTATTTAATATTTTTACAAATTTTACTGTTTCTTAACAATAAACTAGTTTATGGAACAAAATTACACGGAAGCCATTATCATTGTTTGTTCTCAAGTTATTCGAGCCGAAAAACTTTTTTCAAAAATTTTCCGCAATTTTTTTTATTAAAAAATAAAACTCTAAATTGATCTGTTTTTATATATTTACCAATTCCTTAATAGGTACTTCAAAATGCGTAGAATAAAATTAACCCGAAGTTGATAGCATCATTTTGTTCTCGAGGTAGAAGAAGTCTAATGAAATTTAACGAGATTTTTTTAAAATTGCTATGGTCTTTGGTTTTTTTTAAAACTGCTTATTGAATTTTTTTGAAAGTCCTTTCTGCATGTGCCAACACTAGTATCTACAAAATAAAATTCATCCGAAGTCGATATCTTTATTCGTTCTTGAGCTATGTTGAACAAAAAAAATTGAAGGAACGTACGAACGCACAAAAAATATTCCATCTTTACAAAGCACTTAATTTGAATACGCCACTGACTTCTTCAGCGCCTGTGAAAAGGCTGTTCTCTTTCGCTGGTTTGGTCGATTCTCCGAGGCGGCATGCACTCACCTACCAACATTTTCAAAAATTATTTTTGTTAAAAGTTAGCTCAACTTTTCTAAAAAAAATATTCAAAAATAATTAATGAAGACTAAATGAGACAATAAGACTAATATATCTTTTTTTCCCGAATTCGTCGAATAATAATTACATTCCTATCCTTAAAATTATAAAAAAAAGACTTAAATTAGGTAGTTTCAATCAAAAAACTGATCCAGTAAACCAAAGTACTTGAAAGTACTTGAGAGTACTTGAAAGTACTTGAAAGTACTGCTCAGGTACTTGAAAGTACTTCTCAAGTACTTTGGTACTTAAGTACCTGGTACTTGGTACTTGCACCCTAATACTTGAAAAATACTGGTACTTGTCCTTTTCCAAGTACCAGTACCCGAATACTAAAGTACAAGTACAAGTACCGGTACTGGTACTGGTACTGGTACTGGTACTTGAAATTTTACAGCTCTGGTATATACAAAATATTCCCTGCAAATTTGAGCTCTATCAATTCAGGAGTTTCGAAATCAATAGCATACATACAAAGGCACAAAGAATTTTATAAAAAACAGAGGTCGCATCGTTCAAACAGGTATGACAGATACTTTCGGCAGGCTAGGGCCTGTCATACCAAGTTTTTCTGAAAGTACATAAAATTACCTTTCCAATGATATATACTATGTCCATTTCCGCGATGACGGGACTTTTGATGTCACCGGCTCCCGGGCTATTAGTGGTCCTCAAATAATATTCTTTGTTCATTATCCCATCAAAAACACCTGATTGCCAACATTTTTGGTCGATATTCAACCCCACATCATAATATGACCTCCTCCATGCCTAACTGGTGGCTTCAATTTTTTGTCCTAAATGGAAGGCCTACAATTAACTGAAGATTTCTCCCAGAAGAAAAAAAGCATCGGAAAGATTTAAACTGATTTTAAAAGACGAAAATTAATTCTTCCAGAAACAATTAAAAATTTTGTTGGAACAATTTACCTCACGTTACAATACAACTCTGAAAACAGCCAAAAACGTTTTTTTTTTTCGATTTTATAACGAGAATATCTCAAAAACGTAGCCCGATAGAATTTTTGTGACTTCAGATTCGAATTCAGCACACATAAGTCCTACGGAAAAGTATATTTTGGTTTCTGTAACTAAACCTTGTTGACATTAAATTTTAAAGGCAATAAAAGGGGTTTTCAGATTTTTGACATATCCTCTCTGAATCTCTTTTAGTATTGCACCTAGCGAAAGTATTAATAAGACTTTTTTTGTAGGGAATTTTTTTTAATTTAAAAAATCGGAAGAGTGCCCAACTTTCGATGCATAACTGTCGGATCTGTGATTAGACATCGTTCACGAATATATTCACCCCGATTACAGAATCCGACGAATGAGCTGCGGAGGGAGTCAGCCTCAATTTTGACATTTCATTCATAATAAAAATGTCAAAATTGAGTCTGATTCCCTCCGCAACTCATTCGTCGGATTCTGTAATCGGGGTGATTATTTTGTCGTCCCTATGCAGCATTAGGGGAAGGATATAGAAAATGCTTATGTACATACAATATTGATTTTCTCACGGAGATTTTGTTTTATGAAGCTTTCTCGAGGGGTTTTCTCATTAATATTTTTTTTTTTTTTTTTTGAGATTTTAACTTGTGGGATAAGGCAAACGTGACTTATCCATAAATCAAATAAAATATGAAATACGAATAAATATACAATAAATATTTTAGTTAATTTTCAACATACCTTTTTATTACATTTATCGCAATGATAGGCATCTGCACCTTCAAGTATTTCACCTTTAACATATTGTTCGAGTGATTCCGTCAAAGAGCTGTGGTTTCGAATATCAACGCTGAATACACTAAACGGTTCCTCCTTAGAATAACGATGTGGGCATTCTTGACAAATTTTTTGATCGCTAAAAGAACCACCTAATGTATTAACCATGAATTGTGTCTGCCCCAAAGCTTTCAAGCCTTCGTCCAAGCTTTCAAAAAGTGACATAAAGAACTCAACTGCATCTTGCTGTTCTCTTAAGTTAACAGGCTCTCCTTGTAACCTTGGAATATATTTTGTATAGATATAATTTTTTTTTTGGTAGGGAAAACTCTAATTTGAATGATTTTAAAATTTAAAATTAACAAAAAGGAAGACACGATTTTGTACTTTAGTAATAAAAAGGGAATCAATAACACAAATTTTATAATTTTTTCCTTCTTACTTAAAATGGGTCCACAGTCCACGAGGCACGTAATACTGCAAGGCACTGTGACCCAAGTGAGCGAAAATCGCTTGGACATGTTTCAAAATCCCGACATGATAATTTTTTTGCGCATTTCCAAAAAAAACTTCGTCTGTGTACAGTGGTAAATCACCATCTCCGCTAAAATCTTCAGATTCGTTAATTGCAGCACCTTCAGCATTTAAAATACCAAGTCGGATGGAGGGTACCATATAAAGTTGTTGCAATACTGAGTTCATATAGCACGTAGCTCCAGCATTCTTAAGACCACAAAATCCTTTAGGTTGTCTTGCTCCAATTGGTGGAAGATAGTCCCATTCCTTAAGAGGTTCTATTTCTAAACAAAAAAAAAATCGATTAAAAATTTAATAAAAGAGTAAATATATATTTACCATTACAAACATTATTAATAAGTGTTTTCGTGAGCAGCTTCATGTTAGATACACAATTTTGACAAAGAGCAACAAGAAGTTCACAAGCAGCTGCTATTGTGTGTGGACTTTTACATACAGGAGGAGGAGCCTGATAATTTCTTAATTTTCCTGTCTGTCGAAAATGCAGGTATTGTTTTGACGCGGGAAATAGAAAATCATCCGTAAGTTCTTCCAATAAACCACTAAGTTGTGTTTTCGTTTTTATGTCTATAAAAAACATCAGTTCCTTTGTAAGACATAAATGGCCTTCTAAGAGATCTTCATGAACTTCGGTGTTGCCACTTGATATCACATTGCTTTTAATTTTTCTAAGCCAACTAATTTCATGCGTCAGCAAACCTTCAATTACACTATGCGGCCAGTTACAAGTACATCCGTAACTTAATGTTCTACACAATAGTTGAAAAAGATCAGCACATGTACTCGAGTATTGTGGAATTGAAGTGTGTAATAAGGATATTAAATGATTGATCATAAATTCAAATGGACGGCTGTTGCCAGAATAGTAAGTACAGCTAAAGAATAATTGTTCTGCTGCAATTTGACGAACAATCTTTGATGGATTTTTTAAAACAAGCGATGTTATAAATTCAGACCAAATTTCATCCTGTATTAACACATCATTTGCACTAGGGTTTAGTACAAGGCAAGTTATTAGCACTTCAAGTGATTCTTTGCAAAGCGCAAAATCGGGGGCACCAGGAATAGCAATATCGTCACTAAAATTATCTTTACTGCCGTACAATTCAAATTTTCCACATGAAGATGACCAAGCTAATTGAATTATTGCTTTGATTGTAGCGATATCAGGACATGACCATTGTAATGCATCGGAAAAAAGTTTCCTAGTTTTCTGGCCTTCGGCACTGGCTGTTAGCATTTCAGCAGATACATTTTCAGCTAACTTATTTGATATAAATCGCAATGTGTTCTCAGAACTATTAGGAATAGTTGTAAGAACTTGTTTCAATATATCTATTTGTGACCTTGTACGGACGTTAAAGTTTGGTAACACAGGTTCGTCTCCAACTCGACTTAGAACGCAGCTTATAACGTATAAAAACAACTTAACAAGTCTTAGAATACTTTGAAATGCTGCTCGTTTTGTTTGCATATCCGCGTTGGGTAAAAAATTATTCTTAGTTAGTAGTTCTAGTAAATAATGTGCAACTCCTGACCTCAACCAAGCCGATTGAATAATTAAAGACTCTTCGCTAAATGGATCAATCGCTGGTATTAGTATGACATTAAGGACTTCAAGATTATATAACACTTTTGCTGGTGTTGTATATAAAAAAATGTTTGATGGTGTAACTTCTTCTAAATTGTATTTGTATTCTTGGTCATTCGAAACAGGCTTGTCAAAATTGCGAATGTTTTCAGAGCCAAGACATAAATCTATATTTTTAATATGACACATCCTTTTAAGTTCATTCACGGTTTCTCGATCAGCTGGTAGTAAATTAAGCAGCATTGCTGCACTATCCCTCAAATTACTATACTGCATGTCTATGCCCAATTGGTGCAACTTCAAAAAGAAGTTCGTATAATACGGCTTTTCTGAAATGATAACACCAGGTAATGTGTGTTCTGATTCAACTCTTCTTATATCCGCACTAGGACGTGGTGGTGAACCAGTACTTGAATCACTCGAGCTATCTGGACTGCTTGCTAAGACCGTTCCAACAGGTGTCAACTTGGCAGTTAGAACCATTTTATCTCTGATGGTATAGCTTGACAAAGGATTTATTTCATCTAACATTTCAATTAGTTCTCCATTATTATAGAAAAAGTCTATTTTTATATTAGCCGTCAAAGTGCCTTTTAAGCGTTTTAAAATACTCTTTTTAAACGAGGCTACAGTTTCATTGCTATGTGTTATTATTTCAATATCATCGATTGCTCTTCCGGGATTTTGAAATCTTATATACAAACTTGTATGTTTCCCTCTTGTTGCACGACATAATGGCAATTGATGCCGGTCACCAGTAAACGAACGGTCGCATTCTTTAACATATTCTTGTAATACGTTCAAGACTCTGCACATTTTTTCAGCCTCATTACACCAAAACTTTGTTTCTTTGTCGTTTGAATTATATTCCACATTGCTGTTCAAAAATATTATACTGTCGTAAAGAGATCTAAGTTTATCACAACATTCCCCAATGAACGTTTCATGAAATGTCGGAATATTTGCCAGAAGTGTAGGTCCCAATGCTGTGGAAACTTCTTTTAACAAATCAATCCCTTTGTTAGCAATATCTATTTCAGCTGTAGTTATAATAAGCCATAGATACTCTTTTCCAATTAGATCATTATTTTCAAGTATATAACCTCGATGGACCGCTTTAAGTCGATCTTCCTTAGAATTGACTGCTTTGAAAAACCGCTCAAAACATTTAATGCCACTCTCAGTTAGTAAAGACGGATTGAGTTGAAGGATATTGTTTTCGAAAAAATCTTTGTTGACTCCTGGGTCCAAATCGGGTTCTTCTCCCATGAGCTTACTGAACCAACGAAAACATTCCTCACGGTCACTCGGGAAAACCGATTTTACAGCTAAACAATGCCATATCTGCTTTGCTTGATCTGCACATAGCCATAGCTGTCCATCCTTCAGCAAATATTTTAAAAAATCCAATCTTTCTTGAATTTGTAATTCGTGAGAGAACCGCCCGTCAATGCAGTATTTTGTTGCATCTATTTCAGGATTTTCCTCACTAATAGCTCGAATTTTATCCATATAGGATATAAGGCTGTTCGTTACGAGAATAACTAGAGAATACTCATTCTGTAAGCGTTCGATTACTTGCTGTCTGTTTAAAACTTTGTTGGAATTTTGAACATGGTGATGATGATTTGATTCATATAAACAGCAAATTTCTCGAATTAAACGCAAAGCAGGGAGAACCCAGCTGTCACCGGTTTTAAGTTCGTCCACACATTTGTCAAGCCATACCGTTTTTTGAGCATCACGTTCTTGAGAACAACTGTAGTCTAATATTTTAACGTGAGCAATTAATGCTTGATCCAATACTTCAGGTGGTATTTCCACATTATGAGCCAATGTCCAAAAGAGGTTTAACACTTTTTGCGCCATGACACCATTTTTATCATCTTCGGCTAAGCGCCTGATTAACTCAAGAAGGTGTTCCCTTTGTCTCTTGTTTGCAGTAGTCATACTTGTCTAAAATGATTAAGTATATTAAAAATTATTGGTATTTTATTATAAAGCAGAAATAAACATAAATTCATTTTTTTTTTGTTTTTCTTTAAACGAAATAATTTGAATATAAATGATTCTAGGTCTTTTAAAAAGAAAAAAGAAGAGTCAGATTGTAATGAAGCAATACAACCTGTCCATTTTTTTTACCTTCTTGGCTCATATCACAAGCGAAAATCTCATAGGGTGATAAGAATAAAACGGAACACCCGGTTAAAACTGAGCTTTTCGAGGCAGGTGCTTCATTTGGTATGAATACAATTCTTGAGAAGGTG
Organism: Dasysyrphus tricinctus; assembly: GCA_963921185.1. Classification (NCBI taxonomy): domain Eukaryota; kingdom Metazoa; phylum Arthropoda; class Insecta; order Diptera; family Syrphidae; genus Dasysyrphus; species Dasysyrphus tricinctus. The sequence goes on along the minus strand of OY992530.1, from coordinate 201,684,724 downwards.
CTAAAAGATTAAGGTATCTACATGTTTGATAAGAATCTTCTCAGGGCAAGCACCTGCTCCATTGCCAAGGGTTTTACAAATATTTTTAAGTGTTCGTCGTTCGTTGGAGTGGATTAAAAAATATAATACAGGGTGTCCCAGACCTGAGTGGAAGTATTTTAGGGTGTGGTTCTTGGGGTTTTTCTAAGAAAAAAATTTTATGGGGGAAAGTTGTATCTCCCCTCCCTGAGGCAGGGGGAGACAGTTTCTGAAACATTTCTCAAAACCTATTCGCTAAAACAACTTGATTTAAAAACCATATGCAAGAATGGAGTATTAGCATTCAAAAAAACTATAGCACATTATTACATGTGTTTTCGTTGATTTGTAATGTTTTTTTTTTGCATTTAAAGTCAATGTTTCAGAAACTGTCCCCCCCTGCCTCAGGGAGGGGAGATACAACTTTCCCCCTATAATTTTTTTCTTAGAATAACCCCAAGAACCCTAAAATACTTCCACTCAGGTCCGGGACACCTTGTATAACTAGCTGGCCCGCCCCGGCCTCGCTCGGGTAGACAAAAGTTACTTAATGAAAATAACAAAACAAAATTATAAATAAACTGAACAGTATAAATTAGCAGCCTTATTGTGAGTTTCGCCAAAAAAATATTTAACCCGAAACATTTTTGTTCACGCGAAATTTTAGAAGTTATTATGGGTTCCGCCCTAGGTTCTCTTACAGTGAAATAATAAAAACAATTTGCGTGAAAAGCACCAGTACCAAAAGAAACTCCATCACCTACCAAATCCATGAATAGTAGTTCGTATTTTGTTCTTATATCCGCTTAGTTCATGAGCGGCTCTGTTTATCGCCGTTAAATAAACGAAATTCTTGGTGTTTTTGTTCGTGGAAATAATTTCTTAAGCCGCTTCGATGGGCTCACGACACCATTGTGCATTATAAAAAGTATGATGTCTATGACCCTGTTTAGGTTGGTTGTTTTCACTACTGTGTGACGACAGTTTGGCGGTGATATCGGTGAGGTAAAAAGGGGGGTTAGTCAGGAAGAAAATTTAAAAATTTAAAAATTTGAGTGAGCAGTCACGTTTCATAACCAAAATGGTACTTTTAATTCCATTTTGTTAATTTTTGCTTGTGCGTCTAACAGAAACGTTCCTAATCAATTAGGTGAATATAGACGTTAAAATTTAACCAGCTCAGGAGCACGTTAAAATTTTACCCAGTGGGGGTCAAGCGAGCTAGCAAAATGGCTATAACCAGGGCATCCAAATTTTGTCATGTTGGGAAATATAGTCAAAAAATTAAAGAAATTTTGATGGACGATCGTCGAGTCAAGGTTTAGGTGATAGCTAACATTGCAGCCATATCAAATGAGAGCTTCAATCGTTTTTCTGCATCACCATTTGGCCATGAAAAAACGCTGCCGCGTTTGTTAAAATGAAAAGAAAATAATTTCGTGGTTTGATAAATCACTAGTTTTTGGTCTTAAAACTATTAAGGAGAATAAAGAAAAGCTTTAAAGATATTCTGAAGACTCTGCTCCCTCGAATGAGATTAGGCATAAGTTTCTTAGTGGTCGCGCGAACATCGATGAAAGCCAGGGCATCTTAATCCTCACCTGTTGGGAGAAATGGACAAAAATCAAGGAAACTGTGTCGTCGGGTCAAGGTTAAGGTGATAGTTAACATTTCATCCATTTCAAATGAAATCTTTATTCACTTCCTGCATGACCATTTGGACATGAAAAAACGATTCCCCACTTGCTGAAAAAATGAATCAGAAATGGAATCATTTTCAGAGGAGATGGCCAAAAATGCATGGACAAAAAACCCAGAATCGACAAGATAGAAATGTTAGCCAATGAGTAAGTCACCAAAAGGGCAACCCCGAAATTCATCTAGTATAGGAGCTATGAGCCACCAAATACAACTAGGTATATGTTGTTATATTTTGTATAAAAAATAACTAATAAAATGGTATAGAAGAAGTTCTGTGTGAGATATCAATGATTTTTTATTTCAGACAATTTAAACCAAAAAAAATAAAATGGTAGTTTATAAAAAAAAAGATATTGGTGATCAAGATGCAAAAACCAGAGGTCAAGATAAAACAAATTCAAAAACTTACAAAGCCTTTAGATCACAACGAAAAGAAATAAAAACGAAAAATTCAATAAAGACAATAAATAAATAACCTACTTAGCCCAGTCAAATTAGTCAAAAAAAGGGCATAAAATCGCATTTTTCGATAGACAAAATTTTTTGTATGGAATCTGTTTGAGTACTGTTTTTGGAATTTTTGAGGCTAGGGAAGAGCCGCTATCTTGAAAAAGAGATTGGTTTTGTTTTTATGCAATAGCTCGCACGCATTTAATTTAACAGCGAAACGTCCAACTACAGCTTTATAGAGAATAAAATTACCTATAAAATAAGCTATCAATGACTTCTGTAGGTTGTTTAATCTTTGAGTTATAACGGGCCAATGCTCCTCTATGGGTTGTGGTTTGGGGGTGGTATAACTTTTCTTGAGCTATCTCGGTTACCTTTGATTTTTTTGGATGATGATCTTAGAATCATTTTTAGTTCTTATAACGACCTATAAAATGAGCCCTTAATCAATATTATCAGTGTGAATTATCCAATTCATAAGTTCTCACTTTATGAGTCAAGAGACAAAAATAAGTATATTTTTTTTTTGAAAATGTTTATCCGCTGAATCGTACAGAAAAGATGTTACTTAAAATTTTGTGTTTGTAACATATAACATGCGTGGAGTTGCATCCACGACATAGGAGGTCGTAGGGCAGTCGGGAAGGACAGGGCACCGACGTTACTTGTTGTTGAAGACTGAGTTATAATATTTTCACTGCAAGTGTAAACCGAAGGTATTGCATGCCGTTTCTGGTGTAACGAACAAAAATTCAACCAAATTCCAAATTTATTGATTGGTTTGTATTAACAGAATAATTAAAAAAATGATAAAAAGAGGAAAAGTATATTTTGCAATTATTTTTCGTTTTTGTAACGGACTTCGTAAATTTTTTATAACGAAGTTCGTCAATCGAAGTTGTTGTTGTGCTAAAAAGAATTTTTCCCTGCCACAATAATTTCTTCTGGCTCAACGAATTTTCGTTTGAAAATTTACACTTCTAGAGCAAGGTTGCTGGCACTTTTTCCCATAGTGGTACTGAATTTAGTATTACCCACGATAAAGCGTGTAAAAATAAATTGTTGTCTGATACTATTCGGTCACATAAGATAGTTTTAGTTGAGTACCATTTCTCTGGCGCGTGCGATTTTTTCGGCTTCCGAAGATTGATTTGCACACAAAACAGTTATTCATTGTTACTAAAAAACAACACCTTATTACAATAGCGGAGAGAAAATAAACCGTTTATAATTACGTTTGTTTGCAAGGCATATGAAAGCAAGCCTTCTTTAGGCAAAGTGCGTAGTGTCGCTGAAAACAGGAAAACCGCATGCAATACCTTCGGTTTACACTTGGAGTGAAAATATATAACTCAGTTTTCAACAACAAGTAACGTCGGTGCTCTGACCTTCACGGCTGCCCTACGACCTTCTATGTCGTGGATGCAACTCCACGCATGTTATATGTTACAATGGACAACATTTTAAGTAACATCTTTTCTGTACGATTCAGCGGATAAACATTTTCGAAAAAAATATACTTATTTTTGTCGCTTGACTCATAAAGTGAGAACTTATGAATTGGATAATTCACACAATTTGTGGCTGATAATATTGTTTAAGGGCTCATTTTATAGGTCGTTAAAAGAACTAAACATGATTCTAAGATCATCATCCAAAAAATCAAAGTTAACCGAGATAGCTCAAGAAAAGTCATACCACCCCCAAACCACAACCCATAGAGGGGCATTGGCCCGTTATAACTCAAAGATTAAATAAAAACAAAACCAATCTCTTTTTCAAGATAGCGGCTCTTCCCTAACCTCAAAAATACCAAAAACTCGTTTTAATGATAAGAAGGCGTACCCAAACAGATTCCATAAAAAAAATTTTGTCCATCGAAAAATGCGATTTGATTTCCTAATTTTACTGGGCTAACTATCACTAAAACGATTTGTTCCTACTTCACGTAGCTAATAATACAATTATCTGGATAAACATAGCTTGAAATCGTATATTTTTGCTATGTATAATAGTTGTTACTAACTCGATTTCATTTTTTAGTGTTATGTTTTTATTTATCAATAAATACCAATTTTCAATTGATTGGGCATTAATTTAAATTCGAACTTTTAATCTCTAAATATAAATGATCCCTAATGATTTTTGGACCTAAAGATATAATATTTTTGATAAGTACATCAGCCTTCAAAAACTGCATATAATTTTTTTCTGTCGACTCTGGGTTTTTTTTGGCCTTTTTTATCTCCTTTCATAACAGTGTTTAGGTCTCTTTCAACCTCTACTGAAGGAAATTTTTACAGGTTTTCGTAACTTTTTGTTACCCCTGGGTAATTGACTACACGCCAAAAATTAAATTGAATCGAAATACAGGACTTCTTGAAACAAACGTGCTCGAAAAAAAGAATAAAATAGCGTACTTTTCAGAGTTTGAAAAATAAATTTTTTGAAAGGTTTAAAGAAGTTAGATCTATTTGAATTTTTTGCCTATAGCTAAAAAATAAAAATTATTTCGGAAAAAAATGTATTGATGAAATTCAAGCGCTTCCTTTATGTCTGACTGACCATTGTGATTTATTTTGAGATATCTGTACTTTGTACGGATGGTCAAAGGGTAGACACGGTGCATTCAAGAGGACACAAGCGTCCATAAGCTTTTTTTTCAAAGCGAACCTCTGTCTATCAACTCCTACTCTCACCTCCAAGTGGTGAACATCGGGTGCCTAGTACCTTTAACTGAAGATGGGGTTCCAATCCCTGTGGACAGTTTTAGGGGGCAGCAAAGGAGAGAGTGGGGGTAGGAGTGTTCCCACTAAGGCACTTCTCCTTTATCCAGGCGGCAGCGGAAGAATTCTCAAGATGGAATCAACGGTGGCGTCTACAGTTCCAGTTAGGCTGAACTGCTTAGTGAACACCTAATACGGGCTACTACAACATATTCGGAGCTCAGGCCTATAAGGAGCGGTTAATCCGGCTCCCCGCCCTTGAAGTTATATTGTAAGGGTCTGGTCCTCCAGGTTGGGGGTCGTGCCGTCGGGGTGACTTACCGGCCACGTAAAGCTATTTAGTTGCGAACAACAACAAGCGGACGGATTTACTGTTGACGAACCTAGCAAACGAAATAAGAACAACGAACTTCGGATCTGCACGTGGAATGTTTTGTCTCTCTATAGACCACGTGCAGCCGAACATTAAGCGGAGGCCCTAGACTGCTTCAAAGCAGATATCACCGCCATCCAAGAAGTGCGATGGGATGGGCTGGGCAAAAGAAAACTTAAAGACTGCGACATCTACTACGGTGACTGTTACCGACCACAAGGGCAGCGTCTTTTTGGATGTGGATTTGTTGTTAGAGGCAGACTTAGGCAAGAAGTCTTGAGTTTCAACTAAGTGAACGAACGCCTCACGACAATTCGCATCAAGGCTAAGTTCGCCCACAATAGCCTCATATGCGCGCATGCCCCCACAGAGAAGAAAGATGGCGACACCAAGGACGAGTTCGACGAGCTGCTGGACAAGAAATGTGAGCAATGCCCTAGCTATGACATTAAAATTGTCTTTGGTGATTTTAATGCCAAACTAGGAAGAGAAGACGTCTTTCGTGGCACAATCGGAAGATACAGCTTGCACGAAAACGTTGTGGAAGCTAGTACGCAGTTCCCGCATCTCGATATACATAAGGGCACATGGCGAATTCCTTGTGAGCACATTGCGATCGACGCAAGGCACTCTTCCAGTATCAAGTATTTCCGAACGTTCCGAGGAGCCAACGTTGACTCGGACCACTACCTCGTTGTAGCCAAGGTAATGCTACGGATATCCAGACCAAGGCCAAAACAGGGAAATACTGTGAGGAAGTTCGACGTCGGACGGCTACAGTCGCAAGAAATCGCCAGGTCCTTTTCCGATCGAGTCTCTCGCGCCCTCTTAAATAGTCCTTTGCCGCCAACTGCAAATATCGAGTAACAGAGGAAAAACTGCCAGGAGATGCCGCCTCTGACGTGCTGGGCCTCGCACGGCCACCACAGCGAAACCCCTGATTCGACGAAGAATGCCGGCAAGTACATGCAGCCAAACAACAGGCATACAAAGCGGCGCAGCATAGAAGGACCAGAGCTGCTCGCGAGCTCTACGAGCAGAAGAGGAGAGAGGAACACAAGCTTCTAAGAACGAAAAAGAAAGAGCATGAGAAGCGCGCGATGGAGGAATTAGAGAATGCCATTGCAGGAACTTAAGTCCAATAAAGCTGCTGGAGCTGATGGCCTTGCGACTGAGCTATTCAAAGCGGCTGGCAATGAATTGATTAGGAGTATGCACCAGCTCATCTGTAAAATATGGTCGGAGGAAAGCATGCCCGATGAATGGCACCAGAGCATTGTTTGCCCGATCCTCAAGAAAGGCGATCCTCTAGACTGCACCAACTACAGAGGCATCAGTCTTCTTAATATCGCCTATAAGATCTTACTTTGTGAACGCTTGAAGCCATTCGTCAACAACCTGATAGGTCCATATCAGTGTGGCTTTAGGCCAGGGAAATCCACCATCGACCAAATATTCGCACTAGAACAGATCTTGGATAAAACCCAGGAGTTTCAAATCGATACCCACCACCTTTTCATTGATTTCAAGACCGCGTATGACAGCATCTATAGAGACGAGCTATATAGAGCTAAATGTCTAGTTTTGGCATCCCTGCTAAACTCGTCCGTTTGTCCAGGATGACGATGGAGAATGCACGCTGTTCCATCAAGGTCGGCAAAGACCTCACCTACACCCTTGATGTCAAAAAAGGTTTTAGGCAAGGCGACGCGCTGTCATGCGACTTCTTCAACATCGTTCTTGAAAGAATAGTGCAAAACTCTCACGTCATCACTAGAGGCACAATCTTTCAAAAGTCCGTCCAATTACTCGCTTACGCTGACGACATTGACATAATCGGACGAACAAAGCGTGATATCAGTGGTGCTTTTGTGAGTATTGAGAAGGAAGCGAAGAAGATGGGTCTAACGGTGAATGAAAGCAAAACAAAATATATGCTGTCAACAAGGACACCCAACACCGACGTTTCGGACAGAACGTCTTTATACAGCTATAATTTTGACGTGGTCAATGACTTTGTCTACCTAGGATCCGCTATAAACTCAGCGAACGATACCAGTGCTGAGATCAAGAATTAAGACGAAGAATTACTCTTGCCAATCGCTGTTTCTTTGGGCTAAGAAGTTAATTGAGAAGCAAAGCCCTCTCTCGAGCAACTAAACTGCTTATCATCCCGGTCCTGATGTATGGTGAAGAGGCATGGACACTGTTAACGGTGGATGAGAACGCGTTAGGCTGTTTTGAGAGGAAAATTCTCGGGGTGATTTTTGGTCCCGTCTGCATAGATGGGAAATGGAGAAGAAGATACAACAACGAACTGTACGGGCTGTACAGCGACACGGACCTAGCCACAAAAGTGAAAAGCCAACGACTGAGGTGGCTGGGTCACCTAGAGCGAATGGACACCAATGATCCGGCCCGAAGTCTTTGAATCCAACCCCGTGGGACACGGCAGTTGAGGTGGAAGCGTAAAAGGTGGCGCACGCAAGGGGAAGAGGATCTCAACATGCTTGGCGTGCGAAACTGGAGACAGCTAGCTAGAAACCAAGCCGGCTGGAAGAAGCTTGTTTGTTTGAGGCCCTGGTCCACCCTGGACTGTAGCGCCACCTTAAGTAATAGTCAGGTAAATCTACGGAAAATATAGGGCCAACCCCGGAGAAATTGTAACAAAAGAAATTCATTTGCAGTAAGGTTCAATGACACATGCCAAAAGATATATCCAAAATTAACCACAGTCCATCACCGGAAAATGGCTTAAATTTGAATGCATTTGTGCATGTGCTGGGCGTTTTGCATATGATAGAATTAATGATGAGAGAATGTAGGTTGTACCGAAAAAAGAAAAGTCATTTTAATGGGGGGTCTTACTGCCCCCCGTTTGAGCGGGATGCACAATTTACAAAAAAATCACTTAAATTAGAAAAAGAAAACATAAAAAACAATGCATAGTTGCCACTATTTTTCAAAATAAATTTCCCTGACTTTCCCTGACCAATTTTCAAATTTTCCCTGACCAAATGAAAAAAAAAAAAAATTAATGCTCGGATGACAGATTTTTTGCTGACAATACTGAACACGTGGCTAAAAATTCATATATTTTTCGGAATTTTTAAGCGATTCTAGTGTTGCGACTGTTGAATGTAATAAGCTACACAGTATTTCTCAGATATCTAATACATAAAAGAAGATATAGAGCTTCAACCCACATTTTATACAAAAAATCCGTGCCTGAAGTTTTGCAATTATGGAAAATCGCACTTTCTACTTTTGCTTTGAACTTGCTGAGGGTCACCCCTTTCATGAATTCATTTGGCTTTTATTTTGCAGATCCTTTTGGTTAAACGCAAAAATCATTATAAAACGTGCCTACGATTGATAAAGCTCGAATTTAAAGCTTGCGCTTTCAACTATAGTTTACAGTTCTATGCGAAAAAAAAATCAATTTTAAGGATTTGTGTCTAATCTATTTAATTACTTAAAAAAGCAAACTATATACATAGATTGAGTGATTATATTCTTACATTCCAACGGGTAATTTTAATTTTTTTTAAGAAGAAAGAAAAAAAAATGTAAATGTAAAATTCATAAACCGAAGCTGATAATTAAAATATCGTAAGGTCGTTTTATCTGATGAAAAAATGTTTAATTTCACTGGACCAGATATAGTCTAGTCAAATGGTGTTCAAAATGGACTTTAAGTGGAAAGTTCTGGTGTAATTATTTTTAGTGGCTCCCTTTATGTTTTTGGGGTCGCTGAACACGAATCTGAAGTTGTCCAACAAAATTTTTCACGGCAAATATGAGAATTCGTCAAAAAACGTCAATAATGAAATAACGAAGCTCATCGAATGTCTTACACTTTGCTGATGAATGTAAAACCTGAACAAGGTATTCCTCTACTTTGCCAAGTATTTTATCAGATAAAATTATCTTCTGCAAATCGAAGTAGTAACGGTTCTGGCGATGCTTTAATTGCAGATGATTTTGTTCCCATCCTGCTTGTGGTATCACAACCTGGGGGTCAATTCTCGATCTGTGAAACTGTGAAATGAAAACAAAGTTATCATTTCAGTTTCAAAGAGTTTTATCATTTTATCACTTCACAAGCACGCGGCAGGCGACTCCTGAACTCATTATGAGAAACAGCTGTCAAAGTGAGTACTAAAAAGTAATAAAATGAAAAAAATCCACCACTTGCTCATAGAAAAAGATGATTGTGACGTCAGAGAAAGACCAAGGTTTCAGAGGTTTTCGCAGAATGAATTGATTGTGATAAAAGAATCATCATATGAAAACATTTGTTTTCATTTTTTCACACTTCGAGAATCGCATTTGGCGTGAAGGGGTTATCATATTTATCACTTCACACTTTCACGGATCGAGAATTGACCCCCTGTAAGTATGTGGGCCTTAATTAAATTGTTGTAAAGTGCAGATCCCAGTTGCTCCCCAAGTGTGTGTAGCGGCACATAGCGCATTGAACAGTTGGATTATAATTCTGCTATCTGCTTCCTCAACAAAGGTTTGAAGGTTCGAGCACGTTTGAAGTTCTTTGTTGTTGTTATTTATTATAAATGCATCCCTGCCATCATTGTCACCTGTGAGGGTTCCACTTAGAACTGTAGTGAAGTCTAGTCACTTTTGCCTTCTCAATGAAGCTAGAAGCAGCAGCTAGTTGGAGCATCTCTTTGTTTTTACCTGAAGACCTGAATCTATCCATCTGTCTAGGAATAGGCGTCTCCTGTTTGATATTTATCAGTTCGATTGGATCTAGAATTTTTCGTCTTTCTCTTTCACATTCGTTAAGGGACTGGTCAATGTCAAAGTCAACTCGCTTAATTTTCTTGTTTTAATGCTTTTTTGTTTTAAGGGACTGCTTAAGCCTATCACAGAGCTATTTTCCAGATTCAAGCGTACAGTTGACAGATTATGGATTCTCCAAAGATACAAATGGAGTGCTTAGGCCCGATCAGATCAGTGCCTTAACATAATGCCTTCTGAACTATTAATTAAGTGCAATTGTACAACATGTTCTACTTAAAGGTGTAAATGTAAATTTAAGTATTTGACATGCACAGAGTATTGCAAATGTGGTGAGCAATGTACCAGATAAATGTGTATATAATATAATTTTTTAATTTATTTTGTTTTTGCTGTATTTAAGAATAGTTAAATAAATTTATAATAAAACTAGCATATATCAAACATAGGAAATAAATAAATAACATTGATAAATAAATAAATAAGTAGACATAATAAATCAGTTAATGCAAGAGCTTCTTCACGCGAAGGAAGATGTTTTTTCTTTTGTTCAGTCTTAATTGGGTAATAAATGAATCAGATGATATCATGATCACGTAAAAAAAATATCCTCATTCGTCGAAAACTTGGAAAATTTCCAGGAGTGATGGGTCCTATAGTACTGGTAGTTCTTATTTCTGCTTTTTTGGACTTATTCTGAAATTGATCCAAATGACAAGGAAGTACTTTCTATTACTTCTGCTTCGTGTAATATAATTTTGTGAACTGTTGCGGGCATGTGATACCAAGGGTATAACTATATCGCGAGCTAAGCTCTCTTCAGAATAAACCCTAAAATGTTGGATATTGATGCAAATAACTTCCTGCGAGTCTCATTATCAATCAAATGGCTATTTTGGTGATCTCTGCAGCTACATTTGGACTTCCGAAAAATCTTCGTTATGTATTGCCGTCATTCGTTGTTCCAGTGACTTATTTAACCATGTCAACTTTTATTCCAACCTTTGACATGAATTCGGCTTGAATTCGTTTTTATTTCCTCTACCTTATTAGCACGAGAAACCTCATATGTTCTCCATGATTTCATATAAAAAATTAAGCAGCATACCTCAAAATCTTTCCACGACCTTAAAAAAGCAATAAAAATATTACCAATACCTTAAATATTGTTTGATTTTAATTTGGAGAAAAAATGATCTAAAAATTGATGTCTTAGAGCTCCGTCAATGGATTCATTATATTTTATGTTTCAAAGAAAGGTTTATATTTCTTCCAAATATGAAGCTCTGGTTGAATTCTTTGCAACTATTATTAGCCAAGAAATTAAAACTTTTGTAACATTACCAAAGTCAAAACTGTGTTTCTTAACCCTAAATCAGCGAAAAAAAAATTGAACATTACGTTCAAGGTTGGATCAGGGCGGATACAATTCTTTCTAAAATAGTTAGCTGAATACTGTAGCTTTCTAAAAATTGTAACACGTTGCTTAATGGAGCAAAAACTGTAGCTCAAGGGAAAGAAGATTAAAATATAATTTCTAGTGCACTCGGTCCTAAGGTCCTAACCCAGCTAAAAGACGATTTTTTATTATTTTCTTTTCTTTTTATTTTTGAAGCTTTATTAATATATTATTTATTAAAAAAATTAAAACAAACAGTTATAAAAATGCTATTTTTCCTGCCAAAAGTTATTGCAAGAAAATGCATGAATTTAAATACTAAACAAGAAGGTAACTTTATTTATTTTTATTTATTAGCTACAAACATTTATTTCTAAGCCTAGAAACATCTATTAAATCTTAATCTATAAATTGTTTCAATAATGTTTTAAGAATGTTAATATTGAAATTAAAATTTATAAATTCAAAATATTTGTTGTAGTCTGCACATGCAGGAGAGGGGTTCATGTTTACCAAGTGCAGAAAAAAATGTTCAAGTAAATGAGAATGAAATGCATTTTTTTAATCCAAAAAAGGCCCGTTTTGCACGGTTATTATAGGAACATGGAAAGGTATGCCCGAAAACTTTAATAAAAAAATTTCGGAACGTGACTTTTCGGCTTTTATAAGTATGCTTCAATTAAATTTCCTTCAAAAGTGTAATATGTTAATTAATGAGTTTAACCTTTGAACCGACGCACGATATTAAGAACAAATATAACATTGATTATAGTTCTTCTTTTACTTAAAGTACCAAGATCTTTAAGTTTAAGACGGTGTGTATAAGGAGGTAGGTGTTCATCTCTGTCCCAAGGAAGATTACGAGGCGCGAATAGAAGGAATTTGTTCTATACCGAATCAATACGATATACATATATTTGAAATGTAACATGGACATCAAACACAGCCGCAATATACTAGGCCAGTTCTTACTAGAGGGCAATAGAGTTTTACGTACACTAGTCAACGAAAGTAAAGCAACACATTTTTTTTTTCAATTTTTGTTACTGTTTTTTTGAAGAGCTGTATCTTTGTAACGAGTGGTCCTATTGAGTTGAAATAAAAAGCGTTCTACAGCTTTGGTTTTTGTTTCGAGTACCGTTATTGCGTTATATCCCGAAATGACACGAGAATATAAAAAAAAAAATTTGAAGATCCTCATTTCTATGGATATGATATGATCAGATACCTTGTTTATTCAGCTTCAATTCATTTTCTTTTTGTCGAACAATTTTTTTGCATGGTTTATCTGACTTTGAATGAAAAAAGCTACTTTCAGCTTTGATTACCAATATCTCAGCAGATAATGTCATTATAAAAAATTACAGTTTTGGAAATAAAAAGTACAATTTTCCAAAAAAAAAAAAAAAAAGAAAAAAAGAAAAAAAAAGAAGATTGAAGCTTTTTTGTTTAAAATTTTTTTTTAATGTACTTTTTATTTCATTCCAAGTCAAAAAAAAGTATCTAACTAATGCAAAATTGTGAAAAAGTCGACGGGAATTGTGGTTTTCTTTTCATTTTGATGACGACTACGCATTGTTTAGGAATAACACAATTTGTTCCTTTAACTGGTTTGTAAGACTTTGAGAATTTGGTGAGGAAAAACGGTTCGATGAATCGATTTGAAAATGTACAGGAATATTGATGCTTTAAAAGTCTAGCAATCTGTTTACCGACGCAAGCCATGCAAACAATATTTACAAAAAAAAATTACAAAAAGACCACAAAAAGTCGTTTTTTAGTACTTTTTTTAAAACTAACGGTGAAGGGTCCAAAAAAATAATTTCTACAAAACCTTTAAAATATCTTGTTAAAAGCTTTCTCAAATTTCCAAAACTGTCTTTGAATTTTTTATAACATCATTATTTGCTGAGATATTGGTAATCAAGGCTAAAAGTATCTTTTTTCATTCAAAGTCAGATAAACCATGTCAAAAAAAATCGTACGACAACAACAAAAAAACTGAATTGAAGCTGAATAAACAAGGTATCTGATCATGACATTTAATTGACTCAAAAAAATTTATCCATAGAAATGAGGACCTTCAAGAAAAATAAAAAAAAAAATTGTTGTTGTCTCGTCTCAGTTTTTGCCACTACGCAATAACGGTACTTCAAAAAAATTTGTTTGCAAACAAATCTCGAAACAAAAAACATAAAGCTGTAAAATGCTTTTTATTTCAACTCAATACGACCACTCGTCACAAAGATACAGCTCTTCAAAAAACGCTAACAAAAATTGAAAAAATATTTGTTCCTTTAATTTCGTTGACTAGTGTATAATTGTTCTATATTTTCCCGAAATTTGAGAAATTTATATCAAGGAATATGCTAGATACAGCGGTGTAAGGTTACCTTTTCCTTTAGTTTTGAAATTCATGCATTTTCTTGCAATAAATTTTTGGCATGAAAAGTAGTACTTTCATAACTGCTTGTTTAGCCCTAATTTCTTTATTAATTTCTTAATTTCTTTAGTAAATAATATGTTAATTAAGCTTCCAAAATAAAAATAAATAAAAAAAGCTGGGTTAGGACCGAGTGCACTAGAACTAAGATTTTAATCTTCTTTCCCTTGAGCTTCAGTTTTAGTAGAGTATTCAGGTAACTATTTTTGAAAGAATTGTATCCGCCCTTATCCACCCTGGAACGCAGTGTATTAATAGTACGGTCTTAAGGATTGATAAATAGGTATTGTATATAAAAACAAACAACCAAATTCAAAATCAGTTTTAAGAAGCAGTGCAACGTATGTAGCATTAATAATACAAAGTTCAAAATATCTGAATTTGTTTTAAGTTATAGTGATTTGTGTGAAGTTTTAATTGAATTGGAATAATATCTGGTTATTGTTGGAACGTTATAATATCAGGAGTTAAAACGAGATTTTTTTCTCATTTTAAACAAAAGTATAGAAGGGTTGATTATTCCAAATCTAAATTTTACGAAAAACATAGTGATTGGTTAACTGGCGAATTGGTGATTCACCTAACAAGTGGCAGTGATGACCAGATGTTTCTGCTCGTGGTAGACCAAGGAAGGACTTCATATCGTGCACTGAACGGGCCAAAAGATATAAAGTTGAAGAACTAAAGAGTTCGGTCTCACAGGATTTTATAAATGATATATGGCGTACATATTACACCTGGGATATAACTTAACCTTTAAATCGTGGAGAACTAATGAGGCTACTCGGGCTATTAGGGAAGAGGAAAAAAACGAATTCAAGCCGAGTTCCTGTCAAAGGTTGGAAAGTTGACGTGTTAAAACAAGGAACTAGAACAACGAATGACGGCAATACACGAAGATTTTTCAGGAGTCCAAATTTGGCTGCAGAGATCACCAAAATAGACATTGTATTGATTACGATATTCGCAGTCATATTGCAAGTTATTTGCAGCAACTTTTCAATCGATATCCAAAATTGTGAGGCTTGTTCTGAAGAGACAGCTAAACTCGCGATATCGTTATACCCTTGGTAGCACATGCTCGCAACAGTTCAAACAATTGTATTGCACGGAGCAGAAGTAATAGAAAGTGCATCCTAGCCAGTTGGATCACTTTCAGAAGAGGCCCAGGAAAGCAGCAGCAGCAAGGACTACAAGTACTATAGGACTCATCACTCCACGAAATAATACCGGCTATCGAGGAATGAGGATATTTTTGACATGATCATGATATCATCCGATCCATTTATAACCCAATTAAGATTTTAACCGAAGAAAAAACATCTTCCTTTGAGTGAAGAAGCTCTTGAAATAATTGAACAATTTATTATATATACCTATTTATATATTTATTTCCTATGTTTGATATATGCTAGTATTATTACGAATGTATTTTATTATTAAGTTTGAAAACAAAACAAAACAAAATAAGCCCTACAATTCTGAAAAATATCAATAACTTGTCTTCCATTCACTTTTTTTTGTCAAATTTTGTCGAAAACACATTTCGAATAGCCCAATCCAAACATGTGTGTCAAGTTTCATTGTTCTCTGTTTTATAGTTCAGATTTTATTGATTTTTGTTCCGCTCTCCTATACAAAAGGCACCATACTGTGCGACAATATAAGGTCCCTAAAACGAACACATTAGGCATGTTCAGAAAAATGAGATCAAGAAGACCTCAGCAATCTTTCCTTAACAAAATTTTAAAGATTTGCTGTCAAATTACTGAGGGAAAAGAATTAGATTCGCTTGTTCCCATTTGACGGAGCATAATTATTAGTGATATCCCATTTTCCTGAACACAGCAGCTATATTTAAAAACAACTTAAGGCATATTTACATTCGGAATTTGTTGCAAAAAGTGAAAATGCATACACACGCTAGGAGACGACATGTCTTTGATGAGTCATTTTAGGTTGGTTTGACCCAGGCATCTCTAGCGCATGTTTGATGAAGGTTCACATGTTCGTCTTTATATCCTGATTATAGCACTTCTTATAATCTGCATTTATGAAGATCTTCTACATTTTGGTCTTCTAAAAATTAAAAATATTAAATTTTATATCCACTTTTTTGCAAAAATATAATGAAGATACTTCATTTGGGTTCTGCAAAAAAAAACAGATGTAGAATATAAAATTTTCATTTGTTTGATAGAGGACCAAAATGCAGGAGATCCTGAAAATTTATGAAGACGAACATGTTCATTGTCATAAGTGCTTGTATATATGGTTTTTGTTGTGAAAGGAAAGAAACCCACGGATGCACCGCTTTCAAAAATAAATCTTTGGCACGAGCACCGATCATGATGAATTTTGTATTTTGCAAGTGACAGGTATGTACTGCGTGAGATAGGGAAGGATATTATGGAACCCATGTTGTTTTTGTAGTAAGTGTTAAGAGATAACCTCGACCAAGACGCGGAGATAATAAAACGCAGCTATTAATGAAATTATGGAAATGAAAAAAAAACAAATACTTCTTGCAACATGACTTTCAAAACTATCTCAAAATTATAACTGAATGAATTCTATATAAATACAAAACTTTATGAGCACTTTTTATTTTCATTGATGCGAGAGGTCTCGCACGGGTAGGTTAGTGGTATTTAATGCTGCTCATATTTGGAGAACAATTTACCTTTCGAAAAGGTGCCACGCAGACCAAAAGCAAGGTACACTTCTCAACGAGAATATTGGCTTTTTATTCGGCAAAGCAAACTAATTTTCCGAGAGAAATTAGAGCTGCAGTTTTTGGCAAAACAGAGAGTAGACGATATCCAGATTATGTTAAAAAATATTGCATGAGGCTAGCAACTTTGGTCGCATAGTAAGGAAGAAGTCCTTTACTGACTGAGCAACAATAGGAAAAAACGCTTGAAATTCAAACAAAAATAAATGCATTTTTCCTATATTGCTGAGTCAGTAAAGGGCTGATACTCAATAAAGTTAGTCGGGTGTAATTTGAATATTTGATGTAAATTTCAATTATATAAATAACCCAAAATATACTTACTTGAAAGCAATTAAAAAGATGGTCCAATTGTTCTGGAACAAAATCCCAAGCTAATTTAGCCAATAGATCGTGAACATTTTTAACAATAGCTTCATGCTTTCCGGCTTGAGCTTTCCAAACTGCATCCAAATCATCCAGGGTTAAAGTATTTTCTTTTATAAGAAATCTTATAATTTTCTCCAATTTTTCAACGTATTGCGGTTGATGTAAGGAGTCTTTCAGTACAATTTCTAATACATTCGATTTTTTTATCCAGGCCTACGAAAAATAAAACGTATAAATTATAAAATATTTTTTTTTATTATTTACCGCCATGCGCTCAGCAGTCAACCAATTCATTTCATCATCAGACAAGCTTTGAGATAGTTGAGTCCTATGAGAACAATATGAGACTGCCGTTATGACTTTATTAATTTCATTCAATGCATTCATCTTCCCGTTAAAACTGGAAACTTGAAGCAAACGTAATATCATTTTCAAACGAAATATTTCAATATCGCGAACCAAATCTCCTTGATCAGGCAGGCGGCTAGCTAGGCAACGAGCTGATTTAACAATTTTATGAATAAGATCGCTTTTCCCCTCCGATTTAGCTTCAATTTTAAGTTCATTATCTGAAAGGCTATCTAAGAGATCGAGTACAATTACCCATATAGGCATGAAATATGTTTTTATGGTCGATGGAGTTAGCAATTCATAACACTGTCCAAAAGGTCGAATTAAATGGTATATAAAGGAAAACGATATGTTCGCATTTTCTTCCACTGGTACAATCGAGGGACCAATACTTTTAGAAGGTGAAAGAGATTTCAGGTTTTCTATGGAAGACTGCTTATTTTTTAATCTAGCAACACCTATGTTGAAGCGTTCCAATATATTATCAAAGCCTCCCAACTTTCCAAAACGATTTATTAAATCAACAAGCCAACCGCGAGGCCGTTTGGGTTCTGGAGGTGTTGTCGCAAATTGTTTGTTATCCTCCAAAACACCCCAAACAGCATCAGGACCAAAACATTCAGGTTGTCGGGCTACGTTGAATGTATTGAATTTGTTGTTTGGATCCAAGACTATCGAAAGAAGATCCAATAAATATGGATTATCACGATGCATATGAATTGCAATTAAGTGCAAAAGCTTTCCACAAGTCATAAGGATGCAATGATGTATGTTATACTTCCACGAATTTACGGCTTCGTCGGTGAGAATTTTTATAAATGATGTTGTCAAAGCATTTTTGTAAAAATCTAAACATGGCTCGCAATTATGATCACAATCTGTTGAAGAAAAATTGATTATTATAAAAGATAAATAAATTTAAATTTTGTTTCCCTGTGTATCAAAGTAAAAATCGAATTAACACTGCACGCTACTTGAATATAAACAAGCATCATTTTTAGTATCAAAGTGTTTAGAATTTAAATTTTTTGATCTACATAATTATGTAGAATTTGTACTATCGCTGTCCAAGCCCTATCCTCTTGTTTCCCCGTCTTGTTCTAGATTGTTCAACATGCAGGATTTTTACTGACTTATTACTACGTATTTGATTTAAACTTCGCACATAACATTCATAAAATTGAATGATGTCAGATGTGTAGTTCCTCAATTATAACAGCGAATATAAAAACTAAGCAATGTATTTCCGATTTGATGCTTGTTTAATAGAAAATAATAAATAAAGGTAGATAAATAACCGATTCCCAGCCGTGCCACCTAAAAACACAAATGTTTTATTCGAGGTACTGCCTCTTGCGAGGAACTGACAAATCCTCCAAGAGTATGCTTGTCATGAAAAAGTGCTTCTCATTTAGCCATTCGGACTCGGCATAAAACTGTAGGTCCCCTCCATTCCTGCCAACAAAAACGCACACAGGAATGGTTGTGAGTTGTAAGTCACTAGGCCCTGGTTCTCCACGAGCTGTTGCGCCACCCAATTTATTTATTTATAGATAAATAACCTTTATTAAAGAAGCTAATTAAGCTATAGGGTCGAAGTCTCGTTTCTGCATCAACCACGCTTCGTGGAGTGATTGGACACACAAATTAATCAACTTTTGTAAAATTTGTAGGTACGAAAGCGGTCCCAGAAGTACCCAAACCCAACAAGGAAAACACTAATGTTTTAACAAAATGAAACTTTATTTCTCAACACAGTACTCTTTTAGCCCAATACATTTTTTCCACCGATGTGCAATCGCTTCGAAACCCTCTTTATAGTAAGGAGCGTTGAACTCCTCAAAATTGCGATCAAAATGTTGTCCTGCAACACTCTTATCCGTAAGTATCAGCGGAATTTGTATGGAGCTTTGCAAATGCCTTTTTTCAAAACTCCGTTATAAATGCAGGCACTGCACCAGTTGTCTGCCATAATTTTTTTCCAATAAAAGAGAGTACACAAATAAAGATATCACAGAGGCAGACATATTGCTTTGGTTAAAACCTTTTTTTGTTTGCTTTTGAAATACAACGGAATTTTGATGGAGTTTTTCAAAACTATTTTTTTAATTCCGTTACAAATTTGGGTACTTCAACATGTATATGAACATAACTTCTTTTAATAAATAAAACTATAAAAATAATTTTATCAAAGAGACAAACATATTCCACAAGTAAGAACTGTTTTTTTTAAAGCTTTTATATACAGCAGAATTAATATGGAGATTAAAATTAACTTCACCATGTGTCTGCAAATATTTTTTTTATTTAAAAAAAAAACTATACCACTACTTATAAGGCCAAATAGGCAGACATATTGCTCAGCAGGAAACATGTTTTTTTTTTATTTGAAAAGAAGCAGTGAAATGTGTATGAAGATTTTTCCCCAATATTTGTATTTCAAAATTCCGTTACAAATCCAGGTACTACAGCAGGTGTCTGAAAACTATTTTTTTTTTAGTTTAATTGACTGTTAGTACTAAAATATAAAAGATTTGAATGTATTCCTTCAAGAAAAAGTGCTTTTTTGTACTTAGGAAAAAATACTTGTTTTTTGGGAATTTTTGTAGCCATTTTTAAAAATTCTGTTACTAAAGGTACTACGCCCTATGTCTGCTTTTACTATATAGCAAAAACTATGTAGTCTAACATATCGAAGAGGCAGACGTACTGCTATCACGTTTTTGAGGTCGATTTTTTCGACTTTTGTGACCCAAGTGCTCCCAGAGGTACTATGACTTTGGATTAGGAGTGCCCATTCCATGCTCAGGAGATCTAGTACAATGCCTCCACTTAATATAAATCCTACTGAAATACCGTAAGTCTTCCGACCACTGGCTCTTAGACTATTACATGTCAAAAATAAAATGAAATAAAACGGGGAGGTAATTTGGTGAGGAAAAACGGTTCTATTACAACCGTTTAAAAATTTACAAGAATACTGATGCTTTAAAAGTCTACAAATCTCAACGCAAGCCATGCAATCAATATTTGCAATATTTTCGAAAAAAAACACAAATAGTCGTTTTTTAGTACTTTAAGCCAAACGGTGAAGTATCAAAAAAAAAATAATTTCTACTAAACCTTAAAAAATTCTTGTAAAACGCTTTCTCGAATTTCCAAAACTGTCTTTGAATTTTTGTATGACGTCATAATTTGCTGAGATATTGGTAATCAATGCTAAAAGTATCTTTTTTCTTTCAAAGTCAGATAAACCATACAAAAAAAATTAACGACAACAAAAAAAAAAAATTGAAGCCGAATAAACAAGATATCTGACCATTACATTGAATTAACTCAAAAAAAAATTATCCATAGAAATGAGGACCTTCAAAAAAAGTAATTTTTTGTCGTGTCATTTCTTGCAATAACGTTATAACGATACTTCAAAAAAAAATTGTTTGCAAGCAAATTTCGAAAAAAAAACAAAAACATAAAGCTGCAGAATGCTTTTCGTTTCAATACGACAACTCATCAAAAAGATTCAGCTCTTCAAAAAACACAAATAAAAATTGAAAAAAATGTTGTTCCTTTAATTTTTTTGACTAGTGTACATTGCCTATTTTTTTTTACATAAAGGTAGGTAAGCCATAATGACTGGGACTAAAACATTCATCTAACTTAGCAATGTACTCAAGGATAGTTGTCTCGGAAATTGTGAAATCAATTGAGCTAAGGTATATAAAATCGTCAATGGTAAAAATACTATTTGTATCACGAGTAGAAGTATGTATTTTCAAAAGAACACTGCAAGTATTCAGCAAACATTTGATATTTGATATTTCCTCTGGGTAATGACTTATTGAATAAAGATGGCTGGCTCATGTTAGTTGGATCACAACAAAAACATAAATGTTAAAAAAGGAGCCAAGTTCTTATGTGTACAAGAAACCTGTGCGTAAAAAGTCTGCCAAAAAAAGTAATGAGATCTAAAATATATGCCAAGTTTTAGGTTCATGAAGTTTAATACAAATATCTTAAGTAGAGTAATATCGAAACAATTCCAAATCATGACAGAAATTTGGTAATTAATGATTACTGATTAAAATTTGGTGGGTTCACTGGTCAAGTTTTCATACATTTTAAATTTGTGATGAAGTAAGTATTTAAGAGAAAACTTGCCAAGTAAGTCCACCAAACTTTAATCAGTAATCATTAATTACCAAATTTCTGTCATGATTTGGAATTGTTTCGATATTACTCTACTTAAGATATTTGTATTAAACTTCATGAACCTAAAACTTGGCATATATTTTAGATCTCATTACTTTTTTTGGCAGACTTTTTACGCACAGGTTTCTTGTACACATAAGAACTTGGCTCCTTTTTTAACATTTATGTTTTTGTTGTGATTTCACTCCTTTTTGCAAAGATTTATTTTGCCAGGTGAAAGTCAAGCCCTACCGCTCTACAAAGTTTCATAATTCTACGACAACCGAAAGTGCTCCATACAAATAATAGCAATTCTGAAAAAATGAGTGGATGGAACCCCCCCCCCCCCCCCTGAATGGACAATTCCAAATTTTCGATTTTTTTCCTTTCTAAGTACTTCAAGTCCTACCGACCTACCAATTTTCATCGTTCTACAACAATCAGAAGTGCTCCATATAATTGTAAGAATTTTTAAGAATGTGGGTGGATGCCACGCCCCCTGAATGCAAAATTCCAATTTTTCAATTTTTTCTTTCTAAGTACTTTAAGTCCTACCGACCTACCAATTTTCATCGTTCTACAACAATCGGAAGTGCTTGATATAGTTTATAAGAATATTTAAGAATGTAGGTCGATGCCACGCCCCCTGAACTGAAACTCACAATTTTTCGATTTTTTCTTCTAAGTACTTCAAGGCATACCGACATACCAATTTTCATCGTTCTACAACCATCGGAAGTGCTTCATATAATTGATAAGAATTTTTGAGAATGTGGGTGGATGCCACGCCCCCTGATCTGAAACTTCCAATTTTTCGATTTTTTTCTTCTAAGTATTTCAAGGCCTCCCGACCTACCAATTTTCATCATTCTACAACAATCGGAAGTGCTCCATATAATTTATAAGAATTTTTAAGAATGTGGGTGGATTCCACGCCCCCTGAATGAAAAATTCCAATTTTTCAATTTTTTTCTTTCTAAGTACCCTTAGCCCTACCGACCTACCAATTTTCATCGTTCTACAACAATCGGAAGTGCTCCATATAATTTTTAAGAATTTTTAAGTATGTGGGGTAGATGCCACGCCCCCTGTATGGAAAATTCCAATTTTTTTCTTTCTAAGTACCTCAAACCTTACCAATTTTCATTGTTCTACAACAATCGGAAAGCCTACATATAATTTATAGAATATTTAAGAAAGTGGGTGGATGCCACGCCCCCTGAATAGAAAATTGCAGATTTTCGATTTTTTCCTTTGTATGTACCACAAGACATACCATTGTGCGAAATTTCAAGTTTCTACGATGTCGGGAAGTGCTCCATAATTTTGATGATCTGTCAGTGAGTCAGTCAGTCAGTGAGTCAGTGAGTCAGTGAGTCAGTGAGTCAGTGAGTCAGTCAGTCAGTGAGTCAGTGAGTCAGTGAGTCAGTCAGTTACGGTTTTTGCGATTTTTGAAGTCCTATATCTTGGGAACTACTAATGCTAAAGAGTTGAAATTTGGTGAGCCACCTGTGTTTGATCAGTTCAGCAAATACTCCGAATTTGAAGTTTCTGACTTTATTGGTACTGAAGTTAGAGGGGGGTTGAAAATCGCCTGAGTTTGTTCCTGTAAAAAGGGTGTAGTGCCGCGAACTTGGCTGGGCACTACCGTGCCCTTTGATACCCGTCCAATTTTCTTTAACAGTGAACGTATTTCCAAAAGTTTCGCGGATTAGATGTGAGTTAATTTTCTGTTTTAAATATATAATTCAAATAAAGAAGATATGAGTAATTAATAAATTCATTTTTTAGTTCAATATAATTATTATGAGCAAAAAAAAGTATTTTTTATATAAAATCTTCTTTACGATTTAAAACAAAAAAATGTCGTATACCAGTTTTGAGTATTTATTGATTTACATTTAAATTTAAGATTTATTAATTTACATTTAAAACTGAAATTTAAAAATAAATAATTCATCGTCTCGCTTTTGAAATATTGAATAAAATAGAATATATTTTTTTTTTATTCAAAATAAATGTTTTTCAACATTTTGATATGCCATACCAATAAGATATTAAAAAAGCTTTTGTATTAAAATTTTTATTGAAATCAGTTGCGCCGTTGATGAGAAAATCTAAAGTAAACAAAAAATTATAAAAAAGTATAAATTTTTTACATAAATTCACTGATTTTTTCATCAAAATCGTTGGAGCCGTTCTGAAAGAAATAAACTTTTCTCTAAAGAATCAGAATTACAAACAAATTTTTATTCGGAAATTTGAAGAAAATCGCTTCAGTGGTTATTATTTTATTATATTATTATTATTAACGTTACATGGCAGGTACCTTTAATAACAGTTTCTTGTAAAAAAAAGATTATAAAAAAGTACAACTTTTTTAGAGAAATTCACTTGATTTGATATTGGAGATTTTCATGTTTTGTGTTTTTTCATGAAATAAATAAAAGATATTATTTTGATTTTTTGATATGCCATACTAAAAACATTTTAAAAAAGCTTTTGTATTAAAATTTTTATTGAAATCAGTTGCGCCGTTGATGAGAAAATCCAAAGTAAAAAAAACGTTACATGGCAGGTACCTTTAATAACAGTTTCTTGTAAAAAAAGATTACATATAAAAAAGTACAACATTTTTACAGAAATTCACTGATTTTTTCATCAAAATCGTTGGAGCCGTTTTTGAGATAAATAAACTTTTCTCTAAAGAATCAATTTCTCCTCTAGAGAATTACCAACAAATTTTAATTCGAAAATTTGAAGAAAATCCCTTCAGTGTTTTAGGCTGTAGAAGTAGATCAAGGTACATTATATTTTCCGAGACAACTCATTTCCAGTCTCAACAGTTTTATAGCATTATTTCATTTTAATGAGATTTGGCTTTTTGCTTTTATACGGAAATATCTCAAATGAGAACGATTTCTAAATTGAGAGAGATGTCTTTTCTGAAAGATTTATCTCAAGTTCATTTGGCATATGAAAGCTAGCAATAGCTCTTAAGAAAATGAGATATGAGACTGATATAAAGAGTTTCCCAATGGGTGGCATGCAAAAAGAACTAGCTCAGTCTTATGAGACTGAGTTCTAGGAATGAGCTATAGATAATGAGGTTGAGCATTTACAACGAGACAAATCTCAATTTCGTAGGCAAGAAACGTGTCTCATATCATAATTATACCTTGAGTTCGTAAATGTAAACATACCGCATCTCAGCCAAAAACAATATTGTTAAAAATGGTACTATTAATGTACTTTTTTGGTGAAATTTGCTCTCGTTTAAGGGAGCAATCACTCACGCTTCATTTAAAGTGGAAAAATTGTAGATCGGACAGTATTTGCCAGCAGAAATGTAATATGAATTTTGTCATGTTGCCGAATATTTACATTTACGAACTCGACCAGTCTCAAATAAAAAAAATAACATTCTGTGGAAAAATGACTTCATCAAGTGAAAGTAGTGAAATTGATAGCTCCTCCGAAAAAAAACTAAGGGTAGACATAGTTTTTTTGTAAACTTTAAAAAGAAAAAGTTTGTTCTTAATTCTAAATCGAAATATGAAAAAAAGTTTGAAAAAACTATAGAAATACCTCAAATTTCAAAGAAAATAACTTATATTAGAATCAAGCTAATTTTTAGCATGTGACATAAATCAAACCGACAGCAACAAAATTAAGCTTAAACCATGGGAAATTCCATGGGAAATTAATTATAGAAAAAAATCATTAAAATCGTTATAGAGCTTAAAAAGAAGAATGACATATGTTTACTTGAGGAAAAATGTATATATGCAAAAAAAAAAGTAATTTTCTATATAAAATCTTCTTAACGTTTAAAACGAAAGTCGTATGAGTATTTTTGTATTAAATCCATTCAATTCAAAATGTTGATATGCCATACTAATAACAATTTGAAAAGGCATTTGTATTAAAATTTCTATTTAAATAAGTTAGGCCGTTGATGAAAAAATCGAAAGTAAAAAATCGATACATGACAGGTACCGTTAATAACAGTTTCTTGTAAAAAACAAAAGATTCTCAAAGAGTACAACTTTTTTTACAGTAATTCACTTATTTTTTTTTATTTTTATATAATGAAAAATCGTTGGAACCGTTTTTGAGATAAATAAACTTTTTTCTAACGGCAAGTGCCGTTATTTTTGTAGCTAAAAAGAATCATTTTCTCCTCTAGAGAATTACCAACAAACTTTAATTCGAAAATTTGAAGAAAATTGCTTCAGTAGTTTAGTCTGTAGAAGTGGATCAAGGTGCATTGTACTTCCCGAGAAAACTAATTTCCAGTATCAACATTTTGGTAGCCTTATATCATTTAAATGAGATTTGGCTTCTTTTTTTCATACAAAAATATCTAAAATGAGAAAGATTTCTAAATTGAGAGAGATTTCTTTTCTCAAAGATTTATCTGAAGTTCATTTTGCATATGAATATCTAGCAATAGCTCTAAAAATGGGATATGAAACTCAGATAAAGCGTTTTGCATTCCACCGATTGTTTTACAAAATCAATGTTTTTTATCACTACCCAGAAATGGTACAGTGGAGATAAATAGCACTAATATCAAAGTTACGTTTCTTTAAAGTATAAAAATCAGAATCACTCGGATTTGAACGTAATTTTTTTTTTATATATATATTTCAATTTTGAATCTAAATACATAATTCAGTATAAATTATCAACATTTCTTCAAAAATAAAAACAAGAAAAAAAAATAGTATTCAAATTTTCAAAAACGGTTGGAAATGTAAATAGCACCATCAGTACAAAATAGGAACAAAAAACATCAATTATAAGAAATCTGACTTATTTTTAACTCAGTATTTATTTTCCAAAACTGCCGCTAGTCTCCGTGGTAAAATTTCTACAAGTTTCTGGCAACGAATTATTGGAATTGAATACCATGCTTCTTCAATTGATGTCCATAAGTTATCCAAATTATTCCACAGATTTTCTATTGGATTTAAATCCAGACTCTGCGATGGCCAACTTAAAACATGAATTTGATTCTCTTGAAGCCAAGCTTGGACTGATTTTGCTGTATGTTTAGGGTCATTGTCGTGGACAAATATCCAAGTCAAGGGCAAATTTTCGAACGCAAAAGGCTCCATATTGTTTTCTAATATATCCTTGTACTGATACTGATCCATTCTGCCAGATACTCTTAGAATCGGACCAACACCGTGCCAAGAAAATGCTGCCCACACCATAACGTTGCCGCCACCATGTTTAATGGTTTTCATAGTTTATTTTGGATTGAACTCTTGACCTTTTGGACGACGAACGTTTTTTTCCATCAGATCCGAATCTGTTGAACTTCGATTGGTCGCTCCAGAGTACATTTTTCCAGAAAAGTAGCGGCTTTCGCAGGTGTTCCTTCGCAAACTGTAAACGCTTCTTTAAGTTTCTTGCGGAAACAAGCGGCTTTCTTCTTGAAATGTAGCCATGCAGCCCTGCTTCGGTTAGACGATAGCGCAAAAGCCTGGATGTCACATTAACGCCATAATCTTCTTCAATTTGGTGTCTTATGTCTGTAGAGCTCATAAATGGATCCCTTGCTCGACTTGCTGTTACCATTGCTCTAGCCATGACTTTTGTTGTTTTTCGTGTCCGTTTCTTTCTTGTGGTGTTCTCAAATGTCTTATGTTGTTTCGCATGTTTAATCGCGTTGTAAATTATCTTTTTGGAACAGTCCTTCGAAATATCTAGAATACGCCTTCAATTTTCAACCATGTTGAAAATAGCAATTCTTTTTTCAGTAGAGCAATGAATACCTCTTCCCATAATTAATTCTAGTACACAATCGATTAGATTACGTTAAGTTTACTTAATAGAATAAAACTTGCTAATACAAAATGTTCCAAATTAATTTTTTTATTAAAAAACATAAGTGGTGCTTTATTGTTCCATGTGATTTTAAACTTTACACAATCAAAATGATGACAGATTGCTTTGCGCTCCATTTGAAAGATTAACAATATACCGTTATGCACACAGGGATGTCACAAGTGCGTGCTGATGCAAAAAATTATATAAGTTTCTGGTTGGTGGCAAATGTATCAAAGCCCACTCCAACCCCCCATGCTTGGGCACATCATAGGATTAGGGATAGGTGCAAGGTTGTGCGTATGCAAAGTTTCTTGTGCATTTGAATATACAATATATATACAATAGGGTGTGTCATTTATTTCAACTCTGGAATTTCCACATCTAATACCTTCCAAAAGTTGCTTTTATTAAAATTAAATTCTTCATTTGAAATTTTCGTTTTAGTTATTGGCTTTGGCTGCGAAAAATTTGAAACTTGACATTTATTTTTGACTTAACTGGTCATGACTCACTTATACACCCAGTTTGAGCGGATAAGTAAAAATTGAATATTGCCTTAAATTTTTCTCTTTTTAATTGTTTGTATACTTTATGCAAAATTATTTATATTAGTTAAATCAGCTCAGCTTAACTATAACCATACCCAAGCAATAGACAGAAAAAGTACTAAAAACACAGTTTTCGAAAATAAACCTTGTGGTTTAGCGAGCCAAAACACCATATAATTTCAAAAAATTTTCATATTTTCTTATTCCTACGATTCTAATGCAACTTTTGGCAGGTATAAGATTTTAAACCTGAACAGTATTTTTTTCGCCATACCAAAGAGACACACCCTAACATACAATGTCAACAGCTGTTTTCTATATATAGACACATACATATATGTACGTCAAAGTTGCACATTTGAAATTTTCAGACATGAAAATGTAATGCATTATAAAAATTTCACATAACCTAGGTACTACATAATTTCTTAATATGTATGTTTTTGTCTTACTTACCGATACAATGCAATTGTTGCAATGTTACCTATTTATAGCCTATTGAATAAACCGAAAAATGAGGGGTGTAAAGGAACAATTACGTGCAAGGGTTTTTAGTACGGAATATGTTTTTTGGCCTACAAGCATGCTTACAATCGAAAATGCTACCAAATCCACTCATCTGTCTCTGAGAGAATGGTCACACTGGCCACTTTTCAATATTTTTGGTACAACTCGAAAACTAAGCCGAATTTCACAATTTTACACTTAAAACTTTTTGTTCAAAATTAAATTTTCTATTGAAATGGATAGTTCAAAAAATTTTATAAAAACAATTTAAGCAGGAAATTAAAAAATCAAGGATTTCTAATTGTTTTAATAAATTTTGCATAATTATTTTTGAAGCAAAGATAGGGTCAAGACGGTCAAGACAAGCATAGACAAAATAAAGTAGAGACTAAAGGCTTCAATACGGCATGTTTAAAAAGTAAGTGAAGCCCGAAAGCCAAAAACCAAAAACTAGACTTTCGGGCAAAAAACTGCCCGAAACACGGTAAAGTTTGAATGGCTTTATCAAAGGGTAGACATGGTGCATTCAAGAGGACACAAGCGTCCACAAGCTTTTTTTAAAAGCAAACCTCTGTCTATCAACTCCTACTCTCACCTCCCCGCGGTGAACATCGGGTGCCTAGTACCTTTAACTGAAGATGGGGTTCCAATCCCTGTGGACGGTTTTAGGGGACAGCAAACGAGAGAGGGGGGGAGGAGTGTTCCCACTAAGGCACTTCTCCTTCATCCAGGCGGCAGCGGAAGAATTCTCCAGATAGAATCAACGGTGGCGTCTACAGTTCCAGTTAGGTTGAACTACTTAGTGAACACCTTATACGGGCTACTACGACATATTCGGAGCTCAGGCCTATAAGGAGCGGTTAATCCGGCTCCCCGCCCTTGGAGTTATATTGTAAGGGTCTGGTCCTCCAGGTTGGGGGTCGTGCCGTCGGGGTGACTTCCCGGCCACGTAAAGCTTTTTTAGTTGCGAAGCAACAACAAGCCTCGGATACGGACGGATTTACTGTTGACGAACCTAGCAAACGAAATAAGGACAACGAACTTCGGATCTGCACGTGGAATGTTCTGTCTCTCTATAGACCACGTGCAGCCGAACATTTAGCGGAGGCCCTAGACTGCTACAAAGCAGACATCACCGCCATCCAAGAAGTGCGATGGGATGGGCCGGGCAAGAGAAAAATGAAAGACTGCGATATCTACTACGGTGACTGTTACCGACCACAAGGGCAGCGTCTCTTTGGATGTGGATTCGTCGTTAGAGGCAGACTTAGGCAAGAAGTCTTGAGTTTCAACTATGTAAACGAGCGCCTCACGACAATTCGCATCAAGGCTAAATTCGCCAACATTAGCCTCATATGCGCGCATGCCCCCACAGAGGAGAAAGATGACGACACCAAGGATGAGTTCTACGAGCTCCTGGACAAGACATATGAGCAATGCCCTAGCTATGACATTAAAATTGTCTTGGGTGATTTTAATGCCAAGCAAGGAAAAGAAGACGTCTTTGGTGGCACAATCGGAAAATATAGCCTGCACGACACCACCTCCGATAACGGACTCAGGCTAATCGACTTTGCTGCGGGGCGAAATGTTGTGGTAGCCAGTACGCAGTTCCCGCATCTCGATATACACAAGGGGACATGGCGAATTCCTGGTCAATCAACCGCTAACCAGATTGACCACATTGCGATCGACGCAAGGCACTCCTCCAGTATCAAGGATGTCCGAACGTTCCGAGGAGCCAACGTTGACTCGGACCACTACCTCGTTGTAGCCAAGGTAATGCTACGGATATCCAGACCAAAGCCAAAGCAGGGAAATACTGTAAGAAAGTTTAACGTCGGACGGCTACAGTCGCAAGAAATCGCCAGGTCCTTTTCCGATCGAGTCTCTCGCAGCCTCTTAAATAGTCCCATGCCACCAACTGCAAGCATCGAGAACCAGTGGAAGAATTGCCAGGAAGCCATCAGAGATGCTGCCTCTGACGTGCTGGGCTTTGCTCGACCACCACAGCGAAACCCCTGGTTCGACGAAGAATGCCGACAAGTACATGCTGCCAAACAACAGGCATACAAAGCGGCGCTGCATAGAAGGACCAGAGCTGCTCGCGAGCTCTACGAGCAGAAGAGGAGAGAGGAACACAAGCTTTTAAGAAGGAAAAAGAAAGAGCATGAGAAGCGTGCGATCGAGGAAATAGAGGGATGCCATTGCAGGAATGAAGTCCGGAAGTTTTACCAAAAGGTAAAGAGAACTTCCCAGGGTTACAAGGCCCGGACCGAAGCCTGCAAGGACGATCAGGGGAACATCGTAGTAGAATCGCAGTCGGTGCTGAGGATATGGAAAAATCATTTCTGCAAATTGTATAACGGCGATGACGAACCGAATTCCGCTACCATGCAGATTGCACCATTCAACCTGGACGACGTAGGCCAACAATTCCGTCCACCCGATCTTGACGAAGTGAGGATAGCCATATCTAAACTTAAGTCCAATAAAGCTGCTGGAGCTGATGGCCTTGCGGCTGAGCTATTCAAAGCGGCTGGCGATGAATTGGTTAGGAGTATGCACCAGCTCATCTGTAAAATATGGTCGGAGGAAAGCATGCCCGATGAATGGAACCTCAGCATTGTTTGCCCGATCCTCAAGAAAGGCGATCCTCTGGACTGCACCAACTACAGAGGCATCAGTCTTCTTAATATCGCCTACAAGATCTTCTCTGCCGTACTTTGTGAACGCCTGAAGCCATTCGTCAATAACCTGATAGGTCCATATCAGTGTGGCTTTAGGCCAGGGAAGTCCACCATCGACCAAATATTCGCACTACGGCAGATCTTGGAGAAAACCCACGAGTTTCAAATCGATACCCACCACCTTTTCATCGATTTTAAGGCCGCGTATGACAGCATTTATAGAGACGAGCTATATAGAGCAATGTCTAGTTTTGGCATCCCTGCCAAACTCGTCCGTTTGTGCAGGATGACGATGGAGAATGCACGCTGCTCCATCAAGGTCGGCAAAGACCTCACCGACACCTTTGATGTCAAAAAAGGTTTTAGGCAAGGCGACGCGCTGTCATGCGACTTCTTCAACATCGTTCTTGAAAGAATAGTGCAAAACTCTCACGTCAACACTAGAGGCACAATCTTTCAAAAGTCCGTCCAATTACTCGCATACGCTGACGACATTGACATAGTCGGACGAACAAAGCGTGATGTCAGTGGTGCTTTTGTGAGTATTGAGAAGGAAGCCAGGAAGATGGGTTTAACGGTGAATGAAAGCAAAACAAAATATATGCTGTCAACGAGAAAGGACACCCAACACCGACGTCTAGGACAGAACGTCACTATAGACAGCTATAATTTTGAGGTGGTCAGAGACTTTGTCTACCTAGGATCCGCTATAAACTCAGCGAACGACACCAGTGCTGAGATCAAACGAAGAATAACTCTTGCCAATCGCTGTTTCTTCGGGCTAAGAAGGCAATTGAGAAGCAAAGCCCTCTCTCGAGCAACTAAACTGTCCCTGTATAAGACGCTTATCATCCCAGTCCTGATGTATGGTGCAGAGGCATGGACACTGCTAACGGTGGATGAGTACGCGTTAGGCTGTTTTGAGAGGAAAATTCTCCGGGTGATCTTTGGTCCCGTCTGCATAGATGGGGAATGGAGAAGAAGATACAATCACGAACTGTATGGGCTGTACAGCGACACCGACCTAGCCACAAAAGTGAAAAGCCAACGACTAAGATGGCTGGGTCACCTAGAGCGAATGGACACCAATGCTCCAGCCCGGAAAGTCTTTGAATCCAACCCCGTGGGACAACGCAGTAGAGGTGGACAGCGTAAAAGGTGGCGCACACAAGTGGAAGAGGACCTCAACCAACTTGGCGTGCGTAACTGGAGACAGCTAGCTAGAAACCGAGCCGGCTGGAAGAAGCTTGTTGGTTGAGGCCCTGGTCCACCCCGGACTGTAGCGCCACCTTAAGTAAGTAAGTAAGTAAGAATGGCTTTATCTATGTCAGCTTTAAAGTAATAAGATTTTTTAACATTAATTAAACTCAAAGTGATCTGTGTATATCCCACCAGACTAACAATTCTCTAGCAAAGATCTTGATTGTGTTTTAAGCAATATCAATCATAGCAATCATACTTTAACTCATGGAGCCCCTCCTAGTCTAAGAGCCAACGACATAAACAGTCAAGTCATTTGCGTCAAGTTGTAGGTCATATCAATAATGGATTCTGAGGTGCTAAATCTTTAGCCGTTTGTCTGCCTACCTTAACACGTGTCGAACAGGTGTAAAATTTGACGTAATTTTTGTACATCGATTTATTTCAATGTCTATTTGTCGGAGGGAAAAGTGTGCATACAAAGATATTAAGCTTGCTATTTTGAACAATTGTTGTCATAGGTCCATCTCTCTGTAGAGAATCCCTAGGAAGATAGAGAGTCACGAAGTTTCCAGACATCACTTGTTTACCTGTGTTTACCTGAGTGTTTTTTTGGAAATTTGTCCGCTTCCTATCTTTTAAGGGACTAACAACAAAAAGTTTGATGTATGACAACAATTGTTCAAAATTGCAAAATAAAATTTCATCTTATCTTTCATCGATCTTAAATGATGGTCACCCGACACATTTTTCGACCCACAAAATATTCACACATGTTGACTTAACCCTCGTTTCACCATCTCTGGCTCCAATTTCCTCAAGAATATAACACTTATAAAACTACAAAAGTGATTTCTATTGGATAGGGCGAATTGGGAACTTTTTCAATCAAATCTCTCAAAAGTCTCGCAGAGGAAAACCACATGCAACATTAAGCAAGAAGCTGCACTTAAACCAAAATGTATAAGATCCGCAGCAAACACGGCTATCCCTCAATCAACAAATAAAACATATAAGCAAGTTGTTCCCCGATGGAACAAAGAATAACCTGTCTTCCGTCAGATAAAACAGAAAGAATGGAGAGTTTTTAAGAATCATCTTACAGACAGTAATCTTATATTCTCCTGGAAAAGTAACGCCAATTTTCGTAAAGCTGTCATAGATGAAAACATTTTATATTGGGAAATTCACCTCGAACATCAATCCAAACGCAACATCTATTCAATCAAAGTTATAAAAGCTGAAACAGAAACTATTACCTGTTCCACATGCATGGAAAGTGGCCAGTGATGTGCCTGACTTGTTAGCCCATGTAGGCATTAATTACCGCGGAGGATCCCACCACCTGGGAAGATTTGAACTTTTTCACGTTCCTTTTCACAGAATAAACTATCAGCCCTATTCTGCTATTCACGTGAATCGAAGATTCGATTCACCCAAGCGATTCCTTTTCGAACTACCTTTACATTCTGCTATCCGTCGGGCGAACTGCACTATCACAGCCCGATTTGACATTTATGGGAGCAGCAGCTGTTTATTAAAAGTGAACATCTTGTGCTGTATTCAGTTCATTTATAGTTTTGGTGAATTGTTTTAAAAAATTTATTGGAAAAATAGCAAATGGATGGTGCTACGACTTTTTTTTCAGTTTCACAAAGAAAATTTGATGACTGGGTTTAACTTTAATGCCAAAATAAAAGTAATGAATCGTTCTCAAATTTATTGTTTTAAATCAAAAATCGTAAAAACACGATGGTTGTAACAAATACTTACGAAAAATTAGGTTTTCACCTATATTTTAAGACTCATTGATTTTATTTGCAACCAAAAAGTACAAATCCGCAACTTTTTATACGCGGATCGGAATTGTATAGAAACTATTTGTTCACGTGAATTGTAGAATACCGCACATACTACCAACTTTACCGACAAGTGAATCAGATTCACTTAGAATAGCAGAATGGCGTTAAGTGAATATTCAAAGAAAATTCCCCCCGATGGATAGCAGAATAGGGCTGTATGGCACAAACACGAGCCTCTCAATCGCATGTGCAAACTTTTTAACTTGAACGCCTCATCTGTTGATTTTAACATGAGTAAAATAGGATTAAAATAGGATTGAAGACATTATTTCGAACCAGTGCTAAACTCTCGTTAGTGTTTTAATTGTTTTAACTTTGTATGTTTAGTTTAAATGTTTTATAATATATCTAATTTTGTATTTTTTCTAATTTGTTAGTTATACATGTGCTTGTGTTAGTTTGCTTAATTCTACTAACCACTAACACTCATGATGAGCATCTGATTGTAGAATGCAGCTTGTTCTAAGCTCACTACAACAAAGAATCTGAAGTGTAAAAAAAAGTATTGTCCCAATACCCAAGCCGAATAAAGAACCTTCCATTATTTCCGGATACCGTCGTATATCGCTCCTTCCTTGTACAGGTAGTGTTAGAAAAAATAATATCCAATCGATTGCCAATCGATTGTTCTAAATAAATAAAAAAAATAACCTACTTGACTACCGATAGGTGTCCAAAAAAGGACGCGGAACCATCAACGCACTTCTTCATCTGGATGAAATCGTCACTTCATCCCTGTCAGCAAAAAACACGTTTCAGTCCTTTTGATTGATTTCGAAAGACCGTTTGATTGTATTGGCATACAAGTAGTTATGAAATGTGTTATTAACTGGAAAGTTGATCCGAATATGTTGAAGTATATATTAAGTCTTTCCTTAGCAACAGGTCTTTTCGCATCAAGACAAGCAGTATTCTCTATTCATGCTTTGAAAACCAGGGTTCTCATCGCGTAAGACGATGATCGTCTGACGACGTCGTTTAGACGATCGTATTGCTTCATTTAATTCAAAAATACATAAATCGTTTGAACGACGTCACTTAGACGATTGAATTTATGCTTCGTATAGCTTGTGAAACTGTCAAATAGGATCGTTTAAACGATTGCGATTGGAGTTCGATATAGGTTGGCGTTGACAAAGGTTGTGCTCCAGCACAACCTCCCTCTTCCATTATTTTACAATTACTAGTATATTATAAATTATTATAATAATGTCCGGAGAACTTATCCAGCAACTGAGTATAATTATTTTAATAATTATATTACGTCAACCCTAGTGGGAATCTCTTTTGAGGAGATTTAATCAGGAGATTTAATCTCCAGCTACTGTGCACGTTATGCTACATTTCCACCTAGCGCTAATCTGAGATTTAATGAGATTAACCTTAAATCTCCTTTAAATCTCGTAGATTTACCATACAAATTTATTTCGTAAATCTTGAAGATTAGAAATTAATCTTGTTAAATCTTCCTAGGACAAATAGTTTTACAAATCGAACTAACCTATTTTTACATGGTGCTGAACGATTCATTCGAGACTCGCGTTCAATTCTTCATTGTTTCACACGAATCAAACATTCTGTCTCATTCGCACTTCATAAGAAAAATTGGAACGCCATTTGTATTTTTGAAGGTGCTGTCAAATTTAATCTTTTTTAAATCTTTTTGTGCGGTGGAAACACCAAAAAGATTTATTAAATCTAATCTGAGATAAACCTTTGGTGGAAACATAGCATTAGCCGTTAACCGTTAAAACGGATCTCCAAGCAGACTACAGCTTCTGCTTAGCAACTGTTTCAGCCTTTGAACTGGTTGACTTCAACATCTTGTCTCCGACAGGATATACCAGCCTGCACCTTACATCGTAGATGTTGAATGGTGACCAGGCAACAAGTGACAAAGGATTCCTACCTGCAACCATCATCAAACGACAGCACCCCAGACGATGGATGCTCAACCGAAGCAGCAAAGTGAAGTGCAATACTTAGTGTATTCTTTTTAACAATTAAACTATTTGTGTCTAAATTAATTCTTGCCTCTTTTTACATACCCTAACACGTGATAGCTTTATTTTCATTTATTTGCCAGTTATTGTAATATTTCATGCAATGCAAAAAAGAAAATTTAGTGTGTAAAAATTAATAAAAAAAAAAAAAAAAATGAATGTTTTTGTTCCCCAGAAAAGAAAAAGATGAAACTATGTATATAAAAGAAAATGTTACTTAATTATACAGAGCGCTCGCTCTAAAAATGTGCTATCTATTTCATGTAATAGTTCAATCAAACCTGCAACAGTTATTTTTCAACTAATAGAGCATGCTCGCTCTAATAAACGTGTGATATCATGTATACTGTCAGGCGTATTTTTATTTCTAGTTTTAAGGTATTGTATATATTTATGAGAAAACCGTCTCAAGTAACTTTATATATAACGCTTATGAGCAAAAGCAGTCAACTATATAACATGTTATAACTATATAACAAATGTCCGCCACGAGGCTAATCATAAAAAAAAATAATCGAAAAGAAGGCCATACATTACAGCCACTTTTGTACAACGTTAGTTATCGCTAGAATTAAGAAAAACTGTAACCGATTTTTAAAGTCTCAATAAAATTCAATTCAATTCAATTCAATTCAATTCAAAAACGATTGCGATTGAACGATTGATATTTTACAATCGTTTCATACTCTTTCCTTGGATTTTCATAGTGTAAATTCAAAAAAATCAATTATTTGTGCATCATTGCTTTTTTGCGATGCTGATACCTAATTCCTATGCAACGCAGTACAAGTACATCGGTAACACCAAGAATTTGCTTGGCTCTGGTTTGTTTGAAGTTTGTGCATCATATGATGCAAGTTTGAAATAGTTACTCGTTGCACTAATAGTGGTACATTGACAAATGTTTGCCTGAATAAATGGTATATCATTTTGCAACGATGCGATCTATACAATAGAGCCCTTCTAATAAAAAAGCCTCTGAATCGAGTAAGTAATACTAGGTATCTCTAGTATCTCCTTTGTTTACACTGTGTTTTCTTGAAAAAAGCAATAAATAAAAGGACGAGAAAGCTAATATTTGGTCAAAATATATGAACATATTTGAATCATCGAAATTTATTAATACATCAATGTACATGAATTTTTTTAGTCCTATACAAACAGTTGTTCACCTGCAAACAATCGAGACACTATTCTCAGCCAAAAAGTTGCAGTTTGAAGGATGTGCTGGGAACGAGACTGCTCTTGTGGGATATCGTCTTCATCTTTCTGTAGTATTAGACCTCATGTGATAAGGCGTCTTCTTCTTGTTCAATTTGGGCTAAAATTGAGGGTGAGCAACGTTGACTGCTGCTCTATGCGATCGCTTAATATTTTCAATATTTTTAAGTCAATTTGCCACAAATGAGAGCTGCAACGTTCATATTGAATTTAAATTTCAAAAAAACTGACACTTTAAATTAAAACGATAGCAAATAATTAGTTTTCAACATGTTTTTTGATGTTTATATTTATTCGCAAACTGTAAACAGAACGACTCGATTATGATATTATGCAAAGTAAAATTTCGACGACGTCGTTTACTATAATCGTTTGAACAACGATCGTTCTCAAAATTACGCGATGAGAGCCCAGGATTCCCCAAGGATCCTTTTATAATTGCATTTCATGAAATCAGCTCAATATTCACAACAGTGTAGGCCATACATTGCATGCCGACGACTTATTAGTCTACTCCAAATGCACCGACTTAACGTCTCTTGCCACCACTTTCACGAATATTTTCCAAAGCCTTACAGAATATGGATAATATGTACTTAGGTTCAAACATTTCAATATCAATAATGTGAACTTCTCCACATATGTACAAAATATAGTTGTTATGAAAATATTTTAGTACAATTAAATAATATTAATATAATCAATCCAAACTTAAATAAAATACTTGGTATTATAATAGATTCTACATATGTGCATTTAAAAACCATTGTGTAGATTAAAAAAAAGCCTTACTACTAGGGTTAACGTAATAAAATACCTTTCGTCTTAGAACAGCTACTGTAATGTTAATATTAAATTATTAATGTAGTAAAATCTTCAATATTATCAAAGATTCAGTATAGTTTAGTCGTATATGGTAAATGTTCAAAATCATCAATTCAACTCATCACAACACCATACGATGTAGCCATCAGGAGCGGTATGAGGGCTTTTCGTACAACACCAATTCGGAACCTCTTGACAGACTCTGGATTACCACATCTTAACGAAAGAATCGAACACCTTACTACGGGTATAATGCAATAAATAAACTGGTCTAGAAGGTCACCCATTCACAACGATGCACACTGGGACCTCTTATATGGAGAGCGTGCTCAAAATGCAAAATTGAAACTAACGGTTTCGAATAAAATTGTAATGTGGATTCAAAGTTGACATGATTGCTTATCAATATGTCAAGTTTTGAAGTTTTTGGGAGACAGAAATGTAATAGAAAATAAGCGATAAAAGCAGCAATTCATGTAAATTCTAAAATCTATTACGCAATTGTTGGTCATTTGAAAATTCGAAAAAAATAAATTTGTGGTGAATACAAAAATATAAAAAATATATTGGCATCAAATGAAGGTCAGTAAAAATAAAAAAAATGTTTTTATCAAATTAGATCAACATATTTCACTTGCATTTTAAGAAAATTGAAAAGTTACGTAGAAAATGTTCAAAATTTGCGCACGATGCTTTTAAAACTGAATATGTTGTCTAGTAGTATCAATATTCCTCTATATGAAACAGAAGTCAAAAGTGAGAGCATGGTGCGCAAAAGCGAAATAAGATTTTTTGAATATTTTCTACGTAACTTTTCAATTTTTTTAAAATGTAAAATGTAAATATGTTGTTCTAATTTGATAAAAATATTTTTTCATTTTCCACTGACCTTCATTTGATGCCAATATATTTTTTATTTTTTTGTATTCACCACGAATTTATTTTTTTCAAATTTTCAAATAACCTACAACTGGAATTTAGAATTTACACGAATTGCTACTTTTATCGCTTATTTTCTATTACATTTCTGTCTCCCAGAAACTTCAAAACTTGACATATTGATAAGCAATCATGTCAACTTTGAATCCACGTTAAAATTTCATACGAAACCGTTAGTTTCAATTTTGCATTTTGAGCACGCTCTCCATACATGAGGTCCCATTGTGCGATGTAAAAAAGATTTTAAAACGAAAAAAATCCAAGACTTCAATCATCATTAGTCATTACATATTGCTCAAACATCTGCAAAAGGATTTGACATACCCATTGGCGTTCAAATTCTAAAGTCAACCCTCTTCATATTTACTGATGCTTCAAAAACCCAAGACGGAACATCATTTGCTGTTGTCGCAGTAAATTTAACAATCATCTATCTGTAAGGAGCTTCTTCCAACTTTCACCTCCATATTTACCGCAGAAGATTTTGCTATCCTTACTGCTATTGAAAAATCTAGAAAAAAATGAGACTATAATATTCAGACGTTTTTTCCTCCGTTACAGCTAATGGGAAAATCAACAATAGCAGTGAAATTATCGAGTCTATCCACGATAAACTCATCTCAAAAAGTGGGAAACTAAAATTTGTCTGGATTCCAAGACACAGCAGGAAAGAGATATACAAAAACATCTACTCAAAACATGGAAATACAAGAGGAAAAGTAACTGGTTTAACTATCACTACATTTACACCAAATTTAATCCAAATGCCGAAAAAAACCAATTACCCTAAAGTTATTTCACAAAAAAGATAAAAATATATATAAGACTACGGATGGGTCACACTAACAAAGCCAACAAACACATTTTCAACAACGAAATGCCCCCTTCTTTGCCACCTCTGCAACGAAATCCAAACGCTTACCATAAGTCATCTTATTTCATGCAAAGATATCATCTTAATAAGCAAAAGTACTGTAAACACAAATTTATCCTATCTTTTAACCCAATTCACATACGAAAATGTTAATAATTTATATAAGCTGATGTCAGCACTAAATTTGGAAAAACTTATAAAAATTTTAATTAATGTTCAACTAGCTGAAAACCCAAGTAGCTCCAGATATTAAACTTTTTGCCGACAGCAAATTTTGGGAGTGGATGTATAACCAAAATCGTAGTATGAGGGATTATAGTTACATGTGTCGTGATATCGAATTATTGTCAGCCTTTGGGAGGGGTAGGGGGTTGAAAAGTGCTAGGTCCTCTTTTAATATTCAGGGTTATAACCTCTTTAATTTTGTCTATGCATAACCACCACAATCTTGACGGTCCGATAAATAGAACTCAAGTTATAACCATTTTACATCATCCCTTTTTTTGGAGATTTTCAGCAAAACAAAATACCTATCAACAAATAAAGTCTCCACAAAAACACCCGATTTGTAAGGTTTGCTTACAAAGTTTAAATCATGGTTTCTATTTATCGGATCACCAAGATAAAAGACTTTAGACTTAGGGGAAATGGCAGAGCATCATTTCCTATTTTTAAAAGTGAATTGAAGTGTTAATGACCCTACCATATAAATAGGAAACCAAGCTGGTTTTAACCCTCTACGCCCAGCAAAGGATGAAAAAAAGACCTGCCGGACTTTTATATTCGATAAAACGATACATGTACCTATAATCCCTCATACTCCGATTTTGGTTATAGATCCACTCCCAAAATCTGCTGTCGGCTCTTGGTCTATATAAAAGTATTGAAAATGTGATTTATGTTATTGTTTATGAACTTATAATAATAATAATTTTCGTAAAAAAAAAATGGCAAATCTAGATTTATTTTTATATTGATACACTAGATTTTATGTCTGTACCTTGGTTCTAAAAGATCCAATTTGAATTTTTTACAATATTGACTTAAGTATACCATTCGAGTCGTAAGTTGTTCTACGACTGTAATAAGAGCCAATAGGCTCCAATTGTTCTCTTACAAGATACCGATTGTTATAAAAGAATAATATTCAAAAATAATAAGCATTCTTAGAAATTACAACACGAAATTTTCCATTTTCCAAAAATTATGAAATTGGACATTGGCCGTTTTAGAACCAAGGTACAGATGTATTATTAGTCATAATTACCAGCCAATGTAAGATTTATAGCCGCATTAAGTAAATGTTCTAACTCTTGTTCTGGCAAGACGGGGACTACCCATCTCGGATTAGAAATTTTTTGATTAAGAGATCGTAGCTTCATAACAGGAAAAGAGGATATCAATTTTTCTGGTGTCCTGTTTAAAAAAAAAATAAAAAAACAAAGGATTAAGAAATTAACCCAATAGAGAATAAAAATGTATATTACATTTCCTCGCTGTTGTCGGCCAAAGAAGCCGATTCGGATTGCGAATCTGTTGTTTGACGACCGTGAGAATCGAAAGTCATGACCAATTATTTTTATTTCTTTTGCTGTAAATACAAATTTGAAATTTATAAAATATCTGATAATCAAAGGTACATAGTATGGATTGTTGAATTTATATTTTTCCAGGACACTCAAACTTAAACGCGTAGTCTATTAGTTTACCCCCCCCCCCCCATTTTTTTCTTTGCAAATACATTGCCGATCAATCCACCCGCCGTACAAGGAATTTGGAATGCATAGCTATCTAGATTTGTGTTTATTTTGAATTTCCTTACAACTTTTTGTTTACATATTGGCCAGTTTATGTTTCTGGACACCTACAAATTGAGTAAGCGAACAAAAAAAAAATATTTCTTAATATAATATTGACAACAAAATTGAAATATGACTTATAAATAGTTTATACTCCTGATAATGCTCAAGTGTCTGTATATAACTGGGCTAATATAAATAATGGCAACTTATTCCGACAATCCAAATATCAATAGTATCTATTGTAAAATTTAGGAAAATACATAAATCCATTGGGTGAACTGACTTATTGTTGGGCCGTGCAAAAAATATTTTTTCTACTGGCAGTCAAGAATATTTTCGTTAGACAATTTGTCACATACCCCAAATCCAAATTCTAGACAAATCAATATTATACTGTAGAGAGCAATTTTTTCTTAAATGTTATTATCTATTTTTGTTTCTTCGTTTTTTAAGTTTTTTTTTTAACAAATTGCTTGTCGTCAGTTGGTTGTGTGAAGATCAGCCGGTCACAAAATGGCGTTCACTTTAATTAGAAATAGATACTATGTAAATATTATTATTAATAACGGATCATTACAGTATGTTTTAAAATCCCAAATTTAATATTATCACAGCAAAATTATTAAATAATTTATTTAAATAAGTTCCAAGAACTAACACTGGGTTCAATGCACATTAATTTCAATTTACAATTTTTTAACACCACCGACCCATTTAGGAATAGTATCAGTTTTTTTAATTTTCTTTTGTTTCACACTTACAGTGGACTGTTTTTTGTTTCATTTTTATAAACAAAAATACCTGTTTGGTAACCTGAAATTTTCACCAAGTTTCCCAAACTTGGGTTTTTTCTTCTATGGTTTCTGACAGCAAATTGTAAAAATTAGTGAAAATTTGCAAGGAATTTCAAGCTAGCAAACACACCTAAAATAAGAAGGCCAGATTTAGGTAAGGCACACATCGATCTTTGAGGAAGAACTATAATTCGAAGGTTCCGCCAGGTGGCCCAGCTAATGCTGAGAACATATTGAAATGAAAAACATACACAAAACACGTCGTTTTCAATCGTTCACTCCATTTACTTAAAAAAATTTCCAGTTGTTTGGAGTGATGACTTTGTTTGAATATCTGTTAATGGGCCTCCACCATTGATCTCTATAATACACTGGATAGTGTATTCCTTATAAAGTATAACAGCTTCTTTGCTTCCATTTGAAGATGATAATTAGGTGGTCGGCTTCATAATTTGACGTCTGATAGCCAATTTCATAAACAAACACTAAAATTGCTTTTATCTAAACTCCTTCTTAATTTTATCAGATATTTAAAATTTTTCGGTTTCACCAATGTAGAAAAGGGATATTTTAGGGATATTTTAATTTGACTGAGTTTGCCTCACATCCCTGGATACAAACAAAGAGGTTGTTTCTCTCGCACATGCGAAGTGTATGAGAAAAAGCGAAAAAGCATTATGGATGAGGGATAATTATTCTGACAGCAAAATATCAGCTGTTGTTGACTGGAATGGCTTAACAAAAAAGACTTTTAAAATTTTATGAGAAAAAAACGAGCTTTTTGTTTACAGGGGCATTTAAAATCTTCTTAAATATAAAAGCATTTGGTGAAACTAAAAAACATCATTTTAGGGCTAAATGGCTTTTTAAATAATTAAAAGTCCTTCGTTAAATTGGCCATGAATTACACAAAAAAAAAGTATTTTCCAGATAGGGATGAGCGATATTGAAAAAACATCGATAAAGGCATCGATGACAACATCAAAGACCCAATATCGATGTCAACCAATATCGAACCGAAAACATAGAGGCTATTAACATCGATGAGTTTTCCAGGTATTTTATGTTTGGCCAAAGTACAAAATGGATCATGCTATGCTCTAAAGCTGGCCATAAACGATGGAGCCATCCGATCCATTTGGCTCGGTTGGATTTCAGATTGGCTGAAAATCCAAATGGATCGGCGGCCGATCCACCCCACACACGACCGATTTTGGATCGGCGCGGGGCCATTTGGCTCTTTGGCTATGTCGTGTATGGCCAGCTTAATGTATTTTTGCTTACAAAATTTCTGGTGCGAGCCATTTTTTCTTAACCCAGCGGCTCCAATGGCAATATTTGAGGCAATAAATTGCCTCACTCATTGCTATTGCCTTTAATATTGCAAATGGAGACGCTTTGTCAATGACAATGGCAATATTGCCTAGAAGATGAGAGGCAGTTATTGATTTCCATCGTCAAGGCAATAAATTGAGTAAAAATGGGGTTCCCCGTAATTGTCAATGGCTTCTTTATTGATTTTTTCAATTAAATCGTAGAATATGAGAACGCACATGACAAAATATAGTGAATTAAAATTAAATTTAATTAAAACAGGGAATTTGAACAGCATTTGACTGCATTTGCAGTCACACACATTTTATAATTGAAATTGCCTGGCAATGAAAATGCCCACCCAAGCAATAAATT
Source organism: Dasysyrphus tricinctus (assembly GCA_963921185.1). Taxonomy (NCBI): domain Eukaryota; kingdom Metazoa; phylum Arthropoda; class Insecta; order Diptera; family Syrphidae; genus Dasysyrphus; species Dasysyrphus tricinctus. The sequence continues at coordinate 201,640,413 of OY992530.1, read as the reverse complement.
GCCATTTCTATTCCAATTGCCATCGCCTCAAATATTGCCAATGCAGCCACAGCGTAAGTTTTTCAAATCGATTTAGGTTTTTAAACAAATTAAAAATAAGAAGTCAAAAGCAAGGTATTTCAACTTTAAACATCAATTTTGCAAAATAATGATGCACAGAAGCTCGTGGGGTTAAACCGCGTGTAAGTGGTGTCTTTCTAGGCATCAATGATTTTAATGGCAGAAAATCGTTGCTAAAATATGTATTTTGCACAAATGAATATCAACAAGTTAATAATAGCTGCGTTTTTTTGCATGTCCATGTGGAGTTTGGCGAAAAAAAACGACATCGGGACATTTCAACATTTGCTTTGGTCTGCCATTTTGTTCTGAACTATCTTACCAACAAACATTTGACATTTCTATACAAATTATCGATAACACAACGACAATGGTAGTCTGGCAATACCGTTTTATCGGGACAAAAGTTACCTCCAGTTAATTATCTGGACTTAGCTAACTCTGTATGGACATAGTTGTTGTTGAATTTAACATGTAAATTGTTTTGCTTTGTTGTCGTTTTTTTCACACAATTTTATTTGGACATGCAAAAAAACACAGCTAATACCAATATTGTAAGGCAATTCATGTGTTATACTACATTCCCACCAGAGTGAAATCTCAGATTTCAAAGATTTCAGTCCAAATCTTCACATTTCCCCATACAGTTTAGAGATTTCGAAATGCGAGATTTCCTTGAAATCTCAATGAAATCTTGTATCGATGCGAACATATCTTTATGAACAGACCCATTTTCAGCTCTCACCATACAAAGGTGTTGCTGGCAAATGGAGAGGAGTAGATAGGAAATATGGATGAGAGGAAGGGTTGGCAAGGCAGTGGAATATTAGGAGGATAGGGTAGGAATGAACCGGAATAGGGTAAGGGAACAGAGCGAAAAAGGAAGGAATGTCTAGATCCGGGGACGCGGCCTGCTTGCGATGCACAGCTGAGCTCGCCGGATGGGGGGGATCTTGCCCCCGAAACTAAACCTCACCAGCAATAAAAACACATATCAGGCCTGGTCTCAAAAGGAAGAAATCGGACGGACACTCACCACACACAAGGGCACTGCTGATGTAGTTGCAGTGTTGGCCATTACCCACCCAACCTAGGAATCTGTGGCCATGTTTTGATTCCCCCAAAGATGGTGGATGATCGGTTTCAAATCATACCATCTTCACCAAAGTCCTTCAGCTACCATCGGCACCCCTGAAATTTAGGTCTTCAAAACATAATCACCCGCTTACGTGATCAAGAAAAGAACTATTTTTTTTCGTGAAAGGAGGCGTTCTGAAGTTTTATTGACTACATTTAACAATTGGAAAAAAAAAATCCATTAAACAACTATAATAATAAACAATATTTTTTTTTTCAAGATTACACAAAACCAAAAAAAAAACGCTAACAACAAAAGCAATGTGAAGCAGGTCAGTTTCCCCAACAATACCCCACAGAAATTAACCTGGCACCCTTTTTGGCACCTCAGCAATCTTTCGAATTCGCGACTGAAATTTCCCTACCTGCAGAGAGCTCTATGGAGGTGGTCTTAAAAAGGTAATTTGCTTAGACGAAACGCGGCTAAACCCCAGGAAAACCTAACAGTTCACTTACAAATAAGATTAAGAAATTATCAAAAATAAGAAATAAATGAAATGTAAATTAAATAATAATAATTATGTAAATATGTATGTATTGTATATACTAAAAAAAAACTTCAACGCCGTTTTCAAAACATGTAGATGTATATGATGATTAAAGTCTTAATCGACGAATTATGTTGATTAAACAATAAAAAAAAACTATTGAAAGTAGTATGACCAATTAACCTTTAAATTTTGTTTATGAATCTTTGATTTGATCGCACAATTTCACCTGGATCTGGTTATTTACTTTTCTGCTTTTCTTTCTATTTTTGTAATTCTAGGACTCACTTTGATGTTGATGGATTTCTAACTTAGCGATACCTTGGAGCGGGGGTTATCGTCGATGGGATTCTTATATTCTGGTGATACAGCCAATACGAATCAGCAATGATTGTCCAGTTATCTTCACTTGAATCGGGGCTTCTTTGGACATGTGCAGCCTTTCAATTGCGAAGAAGAACTGCCTTCCGACCAAGCGAGCGATGAAAAAGTACTATTCGAGACTTGTATCCAGCAATTGAAACACATCCACATCGAAGAATAAATCCAAAAAAAATGCAAAATATCCAGTACGACCGGTAAATAAAAGCTGTGGCGGCCCAGCGCTCCGCTGGTCAGCTGAGACCGCCAGAAGTCCAAATTTGGTACTTGAATTATCTGAATAAATTTCACTGTCTTAGCACTTTTCAATAAAAAGATTCATTTTTTGTTTGAACTCACCAAAATATTCAGATTAATTTTCTTCGGTTAAATGGTCACCCTAAGCACTTCATCAAAAGTTGAATTGGGCTATATCAATTTAATTATGTGAATCACTTTGAATAAAAATAAATCCTTCTAAGGAAACTCACCTACTTGTGTTTTTGTTTTGCTTTTATTTTTTTTTTCTAATTTAATTTTATTTCCTTTAGCCGATTGTGCCGAACCGATTCAAAATTGAGGATAATCTCTAAGTATGACAAAAAAGTTTAATTGAACCAAAATACAACACTGGTAATATAAAAAAAAAATCGCACCACAAAAAGAAGTCATCCACCATGCACAACTGATCTTTCGGATTAAAAAGGGAACTCGGTTCATAGCCTAACTGGCCACGGCAAACAATCGATTACAAATGACGTTTCTAGATGCTGTATTTTTCTATGGCACAATCACAAGTATCGACACCTGAACATGCCACTTTTGGTTTGTTGTTGTTTTCTAATAAATTCTCACTCTAAAAGCATCATCCGATCCAACATCCAACGTACCCGTTAATTCTATTTTCTCTTTTGATATATTTCTTAGTATTGGTTATGGCTATTCCCCTTCCGATTCTTTGACAGCTTAAAAACAAATCCAATAAGTAGCTCAAATGAGTTACATCAAGTATCCGGTAGAGTAACCTGTTTTTGTAAGGCTTGCTCTTTGAGAAAAGTGAAATGGCCATCTTGGTATTTCTGTGACGTCATGATCGGTTATTCATTTATTTTAGTATTTTTTTGAAGCCAAAAATTTTAGATTAAGAATTTAAATTACTGTTTAAGTTTCAAGAATTGCAGATAAAATAGAGAAACTATTTAAAGCAATCAAATATTATGCAATTATTTTTGATGACAGCTGTGAGTGACGTCATCGTTTTGTCACTGAGCTACTGAGCATATCCCATATCTCAATATATTTTAGGCCTGGGCTACACTCGGCACGATCGACCAAAGTGGTGAATCTGCCATTTGGTGAAAACAAAAATTCTTGACTCGCATTCACCTCAACTGTCAAATGCGAACTGTCAAAGGCGAACTGTCACTTTTAAGAGTTTGGTTCTATAAGAGCGTCCGGGCGTCGGCAACAAAATTCGTGCTTTCTTTGGATATACTCCAACAAAAAGAACGAAAAAGAGGTAGCCCGGATGCTATTTAACATTTCCAAATCTAATCAATAGTTGAAACTCAACACATTCGTGGTGAATAAAAAAAATCAACCTCTCCTAATTAATGGTGTCACCTTGATCAAAATTCATCTTTAGATTAGTATTATTCCACTTAAGAAAATATTCCCTTTTAATATGCGCTCAAATGTGCTCAAATCTCCACAACTACTAAAATCAAACCTTAAACTCAACTGACATTTGGCCGATTTGCCCTATTTTTGAGTCGTACTTGACTATCTCTTTTGTAAATGTTTCTTTGATCTGTGGTCTCGTCATCTTGTATTGGTAATGGAAACACAAATCATTATAGCCAAACCACAATCAAGCGTTCGGTCGCGCCGACTTTGACATATTGAATAGAAACAATGGACTCTTATGGGGCAATCTTAAATGTTACCTCAGGCGTCGGGCTTGCCTCAGATCGTAAATATCGTAAGCCTGAGCCAAACGCCCGAATAGATCTATTTTCTATTCCAGTCGCGCTTTGACAACTGAAATAGAGTTTTTCTTTTGTTGTGCTCTTTTTTTGTGCGCATGAGAAGTGTTTTAACAAATATTTAATTTAATTTACCTTTTTTGATTAAAAAAAAAGAGATTAGTAATTCTTTAAGACAGAAGAAACTAAAAATTGTGGTTTTGTGATTTTCTTTATTAATTTGCAACGAAAACAGCAGTAATAAAACTCATTGTATCAACGTGTGTTTGAAGTTGATTTTGTTGCAGTTCAACATGAAGATTGGATATAATAGAACTATTAAAATTTATTAACGTGTTTCTTTTATCCTTTTATTAACATAACAATTTAATAAAACTACACAGTGATAACCAAAAATATTAAAATAAATAAACCAAATATTCCTGTGAAATTAATTGTTTTTGTTTTATTTATTTCATTCCCAAATACCTACGATTTTTTTTTTGTATGCATTTGACAGCTGTTTTCACTGTTCTCTTTCTTGGGCATGTTCGATTGCCTGAATCAATTTAAGTTCCGGAGAAAGTGTTTATATACACTGTGCCAGGTTCTGTAATGATGAAATCTGAAACAAAAACATGAGTTTCGTTCCATTTTTAAAAGCTTCTCGACGAATTTTGTCGATGCAAGGGTAATAGAACAAGAGCATTGGTTTGCGTGCTTTGAAAGCAAAAGAATTTTGAATTTTCAATAAAAGTTTTTCAATGGAAATGTATTGTGACTTCACACATTTGGTCTGTTTTGTAAAGGGATTTGACAGCAAAATCACTGACCGAACTTTGTCGGTACTGCTTGGATCCTTAAAAAAATGAGCTCGGGTGGATGAGGATTTTATTATTTTGGTACTTATTTTGTTTAGTTTATTTTGGTAAGTCGTGCGGTGGAAATCATTTCTTGTTTTAATTCGTTTTATTGTGAAAACTCAAATACATTTTCAGTCAACAATACAATCTAAATGCAATTGTAATTTGTTTAATCTTTGCTAGTGCAAATAAGTGTGTTTTTGTAAATATTTGTATAAATTCCAAGTAAATGTGCCTTGGAAGGAAAAACATTCCCCTTGCTCTTTGCTTGTCCTTTGTCTGTGGTTGTTGCTTTTAGGAAATTTAGAACTCGATAAGGGAATTATCTCTTCATACCTCTTGGTTTTGGTACTTGCTAAGTATGGTGAATTTTGTACCTCACAACGATGTCAAACGGGCAGAATAATTCAGATTTGTGTGTGATGAGTGGTGAATATGTGATGCGGAGTGCTGTGTTGTATTGAAATTCCTTCTGTTTCGATGTTTATCTTTGTCGTATCGTACAAACTCCATTATGACACTTTGACATTCACAAATGTTAAAAAAGGTGTGTTTGGTTAGTTTTTACAAGAACTGTCACTGTTTTAGTCGTTTTAACCGGATTTTCTTAGGGCCAATTGTACATCCGTGGTTTAGCAATTTTAACTCGCAGATTTCGGAGGATTATTTGTGGTTCCAATATGTGATAGTAGCGATGTATGCTTCTACCATCGTTGAACTTCGCAGTTATTCCGCCGAAATCAGTGGGTTAAAATGAAAACAAAATTGAAATTAAGGTACAGTTATGCTACATTTCCACCTAAATCTTCTTTAAATCTCGAAGATTTACCATACAAATTTATTTCGTTAATCTTGAAGATTAGAAATTAATCTTGTTAAATCTTCCTGCGACAAATACTTTTACAAATCGAACTAACCCATTCTTATATGGCGCTGAAGAATTCATTCATGGCTGAATTCAGTTCCTCACAAATGAAACATTCTTTCTTACTTCCTCTTCATAAGAAAAAATAAAACACCATTTTGTATTTTTAAATGTGCTGTCAAAGTAAATCTTTTTTCCTTTTTTTTTGTGCGGTGGAAACACCAAATAGATTTATTTAATCAGAACTGAGATAAGCCTTTGGTGGAAACATAGCATTAGTTACCTGTTATAAAGTTTACAAATTGTGAAGTGGTTTCATACTAACATTAATCATCTAGTTATTTAAAATAAAATGTTAGGGATCTTTATTTTTCATTGCTTCATAATTAAGAGCAAAGAAAACCTGCTCAAATTAAGCTCCCGAACCCACCGCTGCTTTTGTTTATAAATAAAAGAGAGTTTATGTCCCCCTTGTTGGTGAAGAATTTTTATGGTAGCCGTGTTTTTTATTATCGGGATCTAGATTAACTTTTACACTTAATATAAAAACAAAATAATGGGAAATTTTCTAAAATTGTTTTTGCAACACGTGTTAAAAGTAAATCCAGATCCAGATCCCGATGATAATAAAACACGCCTAGTGTTAGTTTAAGGAAACAGAACTTTTATTCTGTCATATTTGTAATTTGTCAACGCCCGAAGCCTGAAGCTACATTCCGTTTTGCAAATTGAAGGGTCGCGCTTTATGACACAGGTTATCGTAAAGTCGGTAAAAAGCCCGTCAAAGCGCGACCGACCCAACGCGAGATTGTGATTTGGCCATTATACTTTCAGACGGCGGCATGGCGGATCCAATACGACGAAATTAAAGCGAAATAATTTTCAACAGGGTTCTAACAGGAAGCTAAAATTAAAACGTGAGTATCTTTTATAATATTAATATTGGAATCGCGTTTATTTTGGTGTTCATTAATTTCAGATATTTTTAGAGTGAACGTCGACATTTGCCAGAAGAAGCCCCAAACGCCAGCAGTGGGGAGCAACCCAAGCCCTAAAGCCGGGCCCATTCACAAGCAACAGGATTATCTACCGTTCATTCGCGAGTATACATGTACAAGTGTTAAGAAGCACCAGGTGAGTCCAACAAAAAATTTGGTTTGCATTTTAAGTGTAGACATAAATGATTTCTTTTATTTTTCAGACAAATTTAAGCAACAACCGAAGCCACTCGCACCCGTACCCACCGCTATCCTGTTTGCTCCCACACATGCTGGATGCTGCTCAACATCCACGGAAGTATTCCTAGTAGCAGTATCAGGAATTTTGAATTTACGAAAAAGTAAATAGCATCTATACAGTTCGCGATGTCAGGTTGGATTTTTATGTTTTACGAAATAAATAAAAGGACAAAACAAAATAAATTAACACGTACTACTTATAACTAAATCAAAATATCACAGTTGGTTACTAATCATATTAGTTATCACAGTTTGTAAATATTAACTAAGCTGGTAAATATCACAGAGGCTAGTTTTTAATCCTTGCGGATACTAAATAGTTTAAGATGAAAATATCACAGGTGTTATAGTTTTAGTTTTAACAAATAGAGTTAACAAATAATTTATTAATAAATAAGATTAAAGACAATAAATAAATAACATTCAGTACGTTCACTTGGTACAGTGGCATGCAAAAAAAAATAAATACTAAAAATAAATAGTTACACAGGTAGATGGATTTTTTTCTAACTAGATCAATGGATTATATTCTAAACTATCAGGTACTAAGTGAAGTGTGTTGCCAAAAGGATGAATAAAGTGTTTAAGATTAATACACATAAAAGTGATCTAGCTCAGGTACTAGGTGAAAAGTGTTTTTCGACAACAGCTATATGTCGTGGTATATAATTCCGTCAGGTACTACGTGAAAACAATGACACAACATTCAAGTGGTTACGGAACAACTAGTAGCGAATATATGCCTTATTTCTATTTCTCCTCAACGGTGGCTCGGTTTTAAGTTAACTTGCTTATCTGTATTTACGTTTTTCGGTGAACCTTTCTCGGAGTGAAATAATTATTGCTTCAGGTCTTTCGCATGAAATATGCCGATCTTTTTTCCACTGAGATTCTCGAGCTCATACATGTTATTTCCTACTTGTTTAACAACTCGACATTTAACATATTTTGGCGATAATTTTGAGGATAAGCATTTCGTGGAGTCACTCAAAATAAAATTCTTCCGATAGACTTCCTGTCCGGGCAGATACCGAATCTTTTTAGTGCGTGTATTATACATTCTTGCAGACTTATCAGTCGCTCTTAAAATGTTTTCACGAACCTCATTTCTTATGCACTGCAATCGACTATGACGGATATAGTTAACAACTCGTTGTCGTCTACCGCGTTCAATTTGCGTGCCAGTTCATAGCTACTACCGTGCGTCATCATATTAGTCCCAAACAAGGCATAATATGGTGACACCCCAGTAGAGCTATGAACGGAACTCCTCAACGCACATGCTATATCACTGAGGTGAACATCCCACTCGCGATGATCGTTTTTTAGGTAGGAACGGATAGCTGCTAACAACGTGCGGTTAACTCTCTCCGACGCATTCGATTGCGGTGCATAATTGGCGGTTTTAAAGTGCCTTATTCCGTATTTGGACAAAAGGTTTTGGAACTCTTTCGCCAAGAACTGTTTCCCATTGTCGGAATGGATGACATTTGGGACACCAAACACATTGAACACATCTTGACGTAAAAATTTAATGATGCTTGAAGCATTAGCATGTCTTAAGGCTTTTAAAAACACAAATTTGGACAAATGGTCCAGAACAACAAAAACATAAGCATTACCCGATTTCGACCTCGGATAAGGCCCTAAAAAGTCCACATAAAGTTTTTCAAAAGGTCGATTACTACGGTAAGATGTAACGATAGGTGGACGAGACACTTGGTTAGACGCCTTACTTTGTTTACATACACTACAATTAGACACGTATTGCCGAATTTGAACGGTCATATTAGGCCAGTGAAAGTATTGGCGTATTCTATTTAAAGTTTTTTCGATACCACCGTGAGCGGCTAGTGGAGGATCATGCGCCCTGCTAATAATTTCTTCTGTGAGACCCGATGGTATCCACAGAAGCCACATATGTTCTGCATTGATCTCATCACCTACACACATAAATGCGCGTTTGTACACGAACCCTTCATCTACCTTCAAATCTGGGAGCTGTTTTGCATTGGCTTTTATTGTGTCGATTAAGCTAGTGTATTCTTCAGATTTGAATTCATCAGAGCTCAAATCTATAAGGGGTGCCACTTCATCAAGAGACAGAGAATCAACATGAACCCGAGAAAGAGTGTCTGGAACTACATTTAGCGTACCCTTTCGGTGCTGTATGTCGAAGGCATACGATTGTAGCAACAGACTCCACCTGGCGAGTTTACCGCTCAGGTCTTTCATACTCATCAGCCATTGTAGGCTGGAGTGATCAGTAATAACCGTAAAATCCATGCCTCGACATACGGCCTGAATTTTTGCACAGCCATCACCGCTGCCATGCACTCTTTCTCGGTCACACTGAAATTTCTCTGGCTCTGGTTGAATTTCTGCGAGAAGTACGCAATTGGAACTTCTTGGTCTTCCTCGTTCCTTTGGAACAGTACAGCACCGATTCCTGCATCCGACGCATCACATTGGATATAAAATCTTTTTGTGAAGTCTGGATGCGAAAGAACCGGTGCCGTGGTTAACGCTTTCTTTAGATCATCGAACGCTCTCAGCGCTGCGTCAGACATTTTGAACTTTTCGCTCCTCTTTTTCAGCAGGTCAGTTAGAGGAGCAGTCAGACTAGAGAAATCCTTTATGAATTTCCGATACCACCCTGCTAAGCCAAGTAACCGCCGCACCTGCCGTGGGGTTTTGGGAATAGGGAAGTCCACTATTGCCTCCACCTTAGCAGGATCGGTTTTAAGCTGACCGCCACCAACTATGAAGCCCAAATACTTCAGCTCTTTGAAGCAAAACTTGGATTTCTTCATGTTGATGGTTAGGTTAGCCCTGCGTAAGCAGTCAGCTACTTCACTTAACAGGGTAATATGCGTCTCGAAATCCGGCGCCATGATAAGCAGATCGTCGAGATACACAAAGACACGATCCCTAAGTCGTGCAGGAATTACCTTGTCCATTAACTGGCATAACCTTTGAGCTGCATTACACAACCCAAAGGGCATAACAGTGAATTGGTACAAGGGTCTTCCCGGTACCGCAAAGGCAGTCTTTTCCCTACTCTGTTTCTCCAGCGGTATTTGCCAGAATGCTTCCTTTAGATCAATACTACTAATGTAGTACGTATCCGGTAGTCGGCTGATGAGCCCCTCGATATGGGGGAGAGGATTCGCGTTTTTCTTCGTCAGTGAGTTCACCTTACGAGAATCCAGGCAAAGTCGATTTTTGCCTGGTTTTCGCAAGAGAACCACTGGCGAACACCACGGACTCTCGCTCTCCTCGATAACGCCGAGGCCCAACATCCGATCTAACTCTTCATACAAAATGGCTTGTATCGCTGGAGAGACAGGATAGTGACGCTGTTTCACAGGGAGTGCGTCTCCTGTATCAATAACGTGCTCCATCAGCGCCGTCTTTCCAAGACCATCCCGGTCAAAACATAAAAATCTCTGCCTGACTGCGTTCAGCCTGGCCTGCTGATCAGAGTTCAACTGATGAGCGTTCGAAGAATCTAATTCTTCGTCAACCGAGATGCTACTAATAATACTTGGGGCTAACTGGAAAGCTCTCCAGAAGTCTACCCCAAGGTAGATCTCCTGATCCAAATTTGGAACGAGATAGAAAGTTAGTCCCTCAGTTTTGTCGTTGTATTGCACTTTTATTTTTACCTTACCCACAATAGATTGGCTTTTCCCATCAGCAGTCTTTACTCCAGATAGGTAAGGAATTATTTGGCATTGGAGTTCCTTAACTAACGGCATACAATTTTTTCCGAGAATGCTTACGCTCGCTCCACTGTCGAGCAAACCAAAAACTTCTTTTTCACCTAATCGGATTTTTGCGTAAGGTCTGGGATCAGATTTTAAGTTAATCACCGTGGAGGAAATTCGCTTTCGAGTATCTTTTCTCGCTTTATACCGTGTTCTTGCTTTAAGTACATTCTTTGAAGGTAAACGAATTTCACTATTGAAAATTTTATTTCGCGCTTCGTTGTATTCTTGAATACGGACATGTAACGGCTTAATTCTAAATTGACTTGGCTTTGTTTTTATATCTTTATCTACTTCTTTATTTATTTCACGTTTTAAAATTTTAATTTTTTGATTGTCCTCTTCCGCAAAAGGACTTTTAACCATCTCCCTTTCAGCTTCTAAATTATATTTTAAAATTATGCGGGGTTCTAATTCGGGTGGGCACGCGATTCCCCCGGAGCTTTCGCGTCCCGCCACTGGTTTCCCGGATTGCACCGACTACAACGTGGTGTTATAACCCCCTCCTGGCCACATTTGTAGCAGAAAATATTCCGCACCTCAGACTCGCAGTCGAAGTACGTATGGCCCTGCACCTTGCAGTTCCAGCACACTAGGCTCGTAGCGTCTGCATACTTCCGAGGAGGAATTTTTGGACGGGCCCCGCCGAACTGATACGCAGCAAGCTGTTCATCAGCCGGCTGATACATTTCATCATAATCCAGTTCGTTGGCCGTATATTTGACTTGGGGCTTTACAAAGGTTTTCGGTGCGTCTCTTTCTCTCCTCGGAAAGGCTGCTTCCGCGTCCTTGCAGGCGGTCCTCAGCTGATCCAAGGAGAAAATAGGTTGCGGGTATACTAATTTACCAATTCTCTCATTTAGATTCCTTTTTAGGATTCGCACCATCTCTACCTCCGGAATCGGAATCCTCAACTGGAATTTCATTTTGTTAATCGCGGAGAAGAAATCTTCACTACTCTCCCAGGAATTCTGCCTACGATCCATGATATCTCGAATTATCTCAAAGTCAGATCGAGTGTTTTTAAACTGACGCATCAGAGCGTCCTTTAATGTTGGCCAGTCTGGACGGTAATTATTCCTCTGAAACTGCCAGAAAAAATCGTAGGCAGATCCTGAGAGCAGCAGTTGGAAATCCCTTAAGATTTCCGTCCATGGGCAGGCGTATTGACTCTGCAGGGTCTCAAGTCGGAAGACGAAGTCTTCGACCGTCATCGTTGTTGTTTGGCCATCAAACTTCAGGCCCCACTTGTCTACCTTGATCGGAGCTTTGTATCCCGGAGGTAGGTATGGGCTGAAATACGTAGGCTGGTAGTTGTGTGGAATTGGAGTATTGGTAGGAGCATTCATATTTTGATGTACTTCTTGGAACCTGTCAGGTTGGTACACTCTCTCTTGACTTCTTCGCATTGGTTCTATCGGCCTCCTACGCTGCTGTCCTACAGGCACAAACGCACTTCTACTTGGATCAGCTGGAGGATTTTGCTGCATTGGTGGCTGTACTGCCGGCGCTGGGTCATACGAACTTCCCGCCGGTCTAGGAGCGGAAGGAGGATTTGTCGGCCCTAAATTCAAATCCTTAAGGAATCCTCCCAGTTGTTTCTGGATCTCTTCCTTCAAGGCATTAGTGACCTCTTTTTGAATGGCTTGCTTGGTAGCCGAAAAACCTTCAACCATGGCCAAGTTGATATAGGCCTTTAAATCTTCAGAAATAACCCTTTTCTCTTTTGTTTTACTTATAGGCCTTTGTACCAAGCTTTCGAGGATGTTTCTAGAACTACCATAATTAATTGGGTTAGCTGAAGCTGCTCTTGTATCAGGTACCCTACCGATCGTTTGCCTGACTGTTTCATTTAACGAATCAATACTGTCCCTAGGAGGTACTACGCCTGGTCCCGTCCCACTGAGGTTACTAAAGGACGGAGTTGAAACTGAAGAATTGTGGGCTCCAGCATCAACATCTTCGAGTCGAACACCGGAACTCCCAGGCAGGTTGGATGCGGATCGGATACGCCTCCTATCAGATGCGAGAGGAGAATGCATCACTCGCTGTCTAGTGGTAGGATCTAAATTTTGACTAACCGACCTAGTTATTCTAGCTTCTTCATCTATTTCAGCGTTTCTGATCATCATGTTGATGCGATCTTCTTCTTCTTTGTTAGAAAACGACATCTTTAAATTTTGAAATATGAAAAAACTGTTCTCAAAAACAACGAAACTATTATAATTATAACAAAAAAGGTGAGTTTCAAAGATCCTTTTATATTCTTAACCAAGAGAATTCTAACTAGTGAACCAAATAACTTGAAAATTCAAAGTAAATGGTAATTGTTTATAAGCAAATTCGTAGAAAAACTAGAATTAAAACTTTTTGAAAATTTTAAGTAATTTCAAAAAACTTTGCCTTTAGTAAAACACCAAAAAAAATATGAAACAAATAGAAAACTAACAAAAACTTTTCGAAGAAACAATAAAGAAAACAATGGATGCTTCTTACGAAAACTTGTAACGTAAAAACAAGAAAAAGATAAATTTAGAACAAAAACTTTTCTAAAAAGATGGTTTTAGAAAAACTTTGTATTAGCACTTATCTTAAAGTTTGTTTTCTTAAAAATTGAAGTATTTTTTTCTTGTTAAGAAAATAACCTAATTTTAAGAAGAAAACTTAGAACAAAAAATAACAAAATGAGTTAATTCAAACAAAAACTATTGAAATAGAGCAATTTAGTATTAAGTAAACGTTAAGTTTCTTTCCACAAAAATAATAAACACAAAAAAAACTGAATAGTAAATACCAAAACGTAGAATTTAAGTAGATATAAGTATTAACGCAAGAATAGATAAATAAATTTAACTTTGTTTTCAAAGAAAAAAGTAGTTTTCCTTAAAAAAAAACTAAAGTAAATTTCAAGTAACCAAACAACTTTAACAAATTAATAATAAAGTAGGAAAGTTCGCTTAGAACCAAATGAAGTTTTTACTTTAAAGAAAAACGGCGTGGTTTTTCTTCACTTGAACAAAATAATTAACTTTATTAATTTGATCTGCTTTTCATAAGCATCCGGGGTGCTTCAGGTAGCTTCTTTGGCGGTTTCTTCGTCGTATGGTATGATTCTACTAACGATATCTCTATTTATCAAGACTGCGGACGGACGAACTAGATCCCTCGGTGTGGTGAGGCTAACAGGAGCAAAAGAAGAAACACTAATCAAATACGTTACTTAGTTTTCCTCACCGTTCCCGCAATTCTAGACTGTCTCTAGGACTTTGCAAGAAGACTTGAAACGGTGAGGGAAACTTAACAAAAACATGAGTTGAAAAACTCAAAAGAAAAAAGTTGGCTCGGTGCATCGATGTTCGACGACTCGTCAAACATGGCCACCGAAACCAAAAACCCTAACATGACAGGACAAAAGGATAAGAATTTGAAAAAAAAATAGAAAAGCAAAAAAAAGTAAGGATAGGAATATGGGAAAACGATACTTAAATACGCTATCTGACATTACTCAAGCTTTCGCAAAAGAACGTCGCGATACAACTAGGTTCGCCTGTGGCCTTCCTGCTGCAGACATACGACCTTTGCGAAAACTCCAGTAATCCCGATAGACGCATTACACTTACTAACCGCAGTCACTGTGAATTTTCAAACACTCGTCGCGATTTATCTAGGTACGTCAAAAACCTTCCTGATAAAGACTTACGAGGTTTGAAAATTCACAGTAAGTTTGGTTGAGGACTATATACAACACAAACGAACTGCAACTAAGACAACATAAACTAAATTGCCGAAAAAACGTTCCAACTAGGTTGGAAAAACGCCTTAACGACGTTGGGCGCCATGTTGTTGCTGGCAAATGGAGAGGAGTAGATAGGAAATATGGATGAGAGGAAGGGTTGGCAAGGCAGTGGAATATTAGGAGGATAGGGTAGGAATGAACCGGAATAGGGTAAGGGAACAGAGCGAAAAAGGAAGGAATGTCTAGATCCGGGGACGCGGCCTGCTTGCGATGCACAGCTGAGCTCGCCGGATGGGGGGGATCTTGCCCCCGAAACTAAACCTCACCAGCAATAAAAACACATATCAGGCCTGGTCTCAAAAGGAAGAAATCGGACGGACACTCACCACACACAAGGGCACTGCTGATGTAGTTGCAGTGTTGGCCATTACCCACCCAACCTAGGAATCTGTGGCCATGTTTTGATTCCCCCAAAGATGGTGGATGATCGGTTTCAAATCATACCATCTTCACCAAAGTCCTTCAGCTACCATCGGCACCCCTGAAATTTAGGTCTTCAAAACATAATCACCCGCTTACGTGATCAAGAAAAGAACTATTTTTTTTCGTGAAAGGAGGCGTTCTGAAGTTTTATTGACTACATTTAACAATTGGAAAAAAAAAATCCATTAAACAACTATAATAATAAACAATATTTTTTTTTTCAAGATTACACAAAACCAAAAAAAAAACGCTAACAACAAAAGCAATGTGAAGCAGGTCAGTTTCCCCAACAATACCCCACAGAAATTAACCTGGCACCCTTTTTGGCACCTCAGCAATCTTTCGAATTCGCGACTGAAATTTCCCTACCTGCAGAGAGCTCTATGGAGGTGGTCTTAAAAAGGTAATTTGCTTAGACGAAACGCGGCTAAACCCCAGGAAAACCCAACAGTTCACTTACAAATAAGATTAAGAAATTATCAAAAATAAGAAATAAATGAAATGTAAATTAAATAATAATAATTATGTAAATATGTATGTATTGTATATACTAAAAAAAACTTCAACGCCGTTTTCAAAACATGTAGATGTATATGATGATTAAAGTCTTAATCGACGAATTATGTTGATTAAACAATAAAAAAAAACTATTGAAAGTAGTATGACCAATTAACCTTTAAATTTTGTTTATGAACAAAAAAATCTTTGATTTGATCGCACAATTTCACCTGGATCTGGTTATTTACTTTTCTGCTTTTCTTTCTATTTTTGTAATTCTAGGACTCACTTTGATGTTGATGGATTTCTAACTTAGCGATACCTTGGAGCGGGGGTTATCGTCGATGGGATTCTTATATTCTGGTGATACAGCCAATACGAATCAGCAATGATTGTCCAGTTATCTTCACTTGAATCGGGGCTTCTTTGGACATGTGCAGCCTTTCAATTGCGAAGAAGAACTGCCTTCCGACCAAGCGAGCGATGAAAAAGTACTATTCGAGACTTGTATCCAGCAATTGAAACACATCCACATCGAAGAATAAATCCAAAAAAAATGCAAAATATCCAGTACGACCGGTAAATAAAAGCTGTGGCGGCCCAGCGCTCCGCTGGTCAGCTGAGACCGCCAGAAGTCCAAATTTGGTACTTGAATTATCTGAATAAATTTCACTGTCTTAGCACTTTTCAATAAAAAGATTCATTTTTTGTTTGAACTCACCAAAATATTCAGATTAATTTTCTTCGGTTAAATGGTCACCCTAAGCACTTCATCAAAAGTTGAATTGGGCTATATCAATTTAATTATGTGAATCACTTTGAATAAAAATAAATCCTTCTAAGGAAACTCACCTACTTGTGTTTTTGTTTTGCTTTTATTTTTTTTTCTAATTTAATTTTATTTCCTTTAGCCGATTGTGCCGAACCGATTCAAAATTGAGGATAATCTCTAAGTATGACAAAAAAGTTTAATTGAACCAAAATACAACACTGGTAATATAAAAAAAAAATCGCACCACAAAAAGAAGTCATCCACCATGCACAACTGATCTTTCGGATTAAAAAGGGAACTCGGTTCATAGCCTAACTGGCCACGGCAAACAATCGATTACAAATGACGTTTCTAGATGCTGTATTTTTCTATGGCACAATCACAAGTATCGACACCTGAACATGCCACTTTTGGTTTGTTGTTGTTTTCTAATAAATTCTCACTCTAAAAGCATCATCCGATCCAACATCCAACGTACCCGTTAATTCTATTTTCTCTTTTGATATATTTCTTAGTATTGGTTATGGCTATTCCCCTTCCGATTCTTTGACAGCTTAAAAACAAATCCAATAAGTAGCTCAAATGAGTTACATCAAGTATCCGGTAGAGTAACCTGTTTTTGTAAGGCTTGCTCTTTGAGAAAAGTGAAATGGCCATCTTGGTATTTCTGTGACGTCATGATCGGTTATTCATTTATTTTAGTATTTTTTTGAAGCCAAAAATTTTAGATTAAGAATTTAAATTACTGTTTAAGTTTCAAGAATTGCAGATAAAATAGAGAAACTATTTAAAGCAATCAAATATTATGCAATTATTTTTGATGACAGCTGTGAGTGACGTCATCGTTTTGTCACTGAGCTACTGAGCATATCCCATATCTCAATATATTTTAGGCCTGGGCTACACTCGGCACGATCGACCAAAGTGGTGAATCTGCCATTTGGTGAAAACAAAAATTCTTGACTCGCATTCACCTCAACTGTCAAATGCGAACTGTCAAAGGCGAACTGTCACTTTTAAGAGTTTGGTTCTATAAGAGCGTCCGGGCGTCGGCAACAAAATTCGTGCTTTCTTTGGATATACTCCAACAAAAAGAACGAAAAAGAGGTAGCCCGGATGCTATTTAACATTTCCAAATCTAATCAATAGTTGAAACTCAACACATTCGTGGTGAATAAAAAAAATCAACCTCTCCTAATTAATGGTGTCACCTTGATCAAAATTCATCTTTAGATTAGTATTATTCCACTTAAGAAAATATTCCCTTTTAATATGCGCTCAAATGTGCTCAAATCTCCACAACTACTAAAATCAAACCTTAAACTCAACTGACATTTGGCCGATTTGCCCTATTTTTGAGTCGTACTTGACTATCTCTTTTGTAAATGTTTCTTTGATCTGTGGTCTCGTCATCTTGTATTGGTAATGGAAACACAAATCATTATAGCCAAACCACAATCAAGCGTTCGGTCGCGCCGACTTTGACATATTGAATAGAAACAATGGACTCTTATGGGGCAATCTTAAATGTTACCTCAGGCGTCGGGCTTGCCTCAGATCGTAAATATCGTAAGCCTGAGCCAAACGCCCGAATAGATCTATTTTCTATTCCAGTCGCGCTTTGACAACTGAAATAGAGTTTTTCTTTTGTTGTGCTCTTTTTTTGTGCGCATGAGAAGTGTTTTAACAAATATTTAATTTAATTTACCTTTTTTGATTAAAAAAAAAGAGATTAGTAATTCTTTAAGACAGAAGAAACTAAAAATTGTGGTTTTGTGATTTTCTTTATTAATTTGCAACGAAAACAGCAGTAATAAAACTCATTGTATCAACGTGTGTTTGAAGTTGATTTTGTTGCAGTTCAACATGAAGATTGGATATAATAGAACTATTAAAATTTATTAACGTGTTTCTTTTATCCTTTTATTAACATAACAATTTAATAAAACTACACAGTGATAACCAAAAATATTAAAATAAATAAACCAAATATTCCTGTGAAATTAATTGTTTTTGTTTTATTTATTTCATTCCCAAATACCTACGATTTTTTTTTTGTATGCATTTGACAGCTGTTTTCACTGTTCTCTTTCTTGGGCATGTTCGATTGCCTGAATCAATTTAAGTTCCGGAGAAAGTGTTTATATACACTGTGCCAGGTTCTGTAATGATGAAATCTGAAACAAAAACATGAGTTTCGTTCCATTTTTAAAAGCTTCTCGACGAATTTTGTCGATGCAAGGGTAATAGAACAAGAGCATTGGTTTGCGTGCTTTGAAAGCAAAAGAATTTTGAATTTTCAATAAAAGTTTTTCAATGGAAATGTATTGTGACTTCACACATTTGGTCTGTTTTGTAAAGGGATTTGACAGCAAAATCACTGACCGAACTTTGTCGGTACTGCTTGGATCCTTAAAAAAATGAGCTCGGGTGGATGAGGATTTTATTATTTTGGTACTTATTTTGTTTAGTTTATTTTGGTAAGTCGTGCGGTGGAAATCATTTCTTGTTTTAATTCGTTTTATTGTGAAAACTCAAATACATTTTCAGTCAACAATACAATCTAAATGCAATTGTAATTTGTTTAATCTTTGCTAGTGCAAATAAGTGTGTTTTTGTAAATATTTGTATAAATTCCAAGTAAATGTGCCTTGGAAGGAAAAACATTCCCCTTGCTCTTTGCTTGTCCTTTGTCTGTGGTTGTTGCTTTTAGGAAATTTAGAACTCGATAAGGGAATTATCTCTTCATACCTCTTGGTTTTGGTACTTGCTAAGTATGGTGAATTTTGTACCTCACAACGATGTCAAACGGGCAGAATAATTCAGATTTGTGTGTGATGAGTGGTGAATATGTGATGCGGAGTGCTGTGTTGTATTGAAATTCCTTCTGTTTCGATGTTTATCTTTGTCGTATCGTACAAACTCCATTATGACACTTTGACATTCACAAATGTTAAAAAAGGTGTGTTTGGTTAGTTTTTACAAGAACTGTCACTGTTTTAGTCGTTTTAACCGGATTTTCTTAGGGCCAATTGTACATCCGTGGTTTAGCAATTTTAACTCGCAGATTTCGGAGGATTATTTGTGGTTCCAATATGTGATAGTAGCGATGTATGCTTCTACCATCGTTGAACTTCGCAGTTATTCCGCCGAAATCAGTGGGTTAAAATGAAAACAAAATTGAAATTAAGGTACAGTTATGCTACATTTCCACCTAAATCTTCTTTAAATCTCGAAGATTTACCATACAAATTTATTTCGTTAATCTTGAAGATTAGAAATTAATCTTGTTAAATCTTCCTGCGACAAATACTTTTACAAATCGAACTAACCCATTCTTATATGGCGCTGAAGAATTCATTCATGGCTGAATTCAGTTCCTCACAAATGAAACATTCTTTCTTACTTCCTCTTCATAAGAAAAAATAAAACACCATTTTGTATTTTTAAATGTGCTGTCAAAGTAAATCTTTTTTCCTTTTTTTTTGTGCGGTGGAAACACCAAATAGATTTATTTAATCAGAACTGAGATAAGCCTTTGGTGGAAACATAGCATTAGTTACCTGTTATAAAGTTTACAAATTGTGAAGTGGTTTCATACTAACATTAATCATCTAGTTATTTAAAATAAAATGTTAGGGATCTTTATTTTTCATTGCTTCATAATTAAGAGCAAAGAAAACCTGCTCAAATTAAGCTCCCGAACCCACCGCTGCTTTTGTTTATAAATAAAAGAGAGTTTATGTCCCCCTTGTTGGTGAAGAATTTTTATGGTAGCCGTGTTTTTTATTATCGGGATCTAGATTAACTTTTACACTTAATATAAAAACAAAATAATGGGAAATTTTCTAAAATTGTTTTTGCAACACGTGTTAAAAGTAAATCCAGATCCAGATCCCGATGATAATAAAACACGCCTAGTGTTAGTTTAAGGAAACAGAACTTTTATTCTGTCATATTTGTAATTTGTCAACGCCCGAAGCCTGAAGCTACATTCCGTTTTGCAAATTGAAGGGTCGCGCTTTATGACACAGGTTATCGTAAAGTCGGTAAAAAGCCCGTCAAAGCGCGACCGACCCAACGCGAGATTGTGATTTGGCCATTATACTTTCAGACGGCGGCATGGCGGATCCAATACGACGAAATTAAAGCGAAATAATTTTCAACAGGGTTCTAACAGGAAGCTAAAATTAAAACGTGAGTATCTTTTATAATATTAATATTGGAATCGCGTTTATTTTGGTGTTCATTAATTTCAGATATTTTTAGAGTGAACGTCGACATTTGCCAGAAGAAGCCCCAAACGCCAGCAGTGGGGAGCAACCCAAGCCCTAAAGCCGGGCCCATTCACAAGCAACAGGATTATCTACCGTTCATTCGCGAGTATACATGTACAAGTGTTAAGAAGCACCAGGTGAGTCCAACAAAAAATTTGGTTTGCATTTTAAGTGTAGACATAAATGATTTCTTTTATTTTTCAGACAAATTTAAGCAACAACCGAAGCCACTCGCACCCGTACCCACCGCTATCCTGTTTGCTCCCACACATGCTGGATGCTGCTCAACATCCACGGAAGTATTCCTAGTAGCAGTATCAGGAATTTTGAATTTACGAAAAAGTAAATAGCATCTATACAGTTCGCGATGTCAGGTTGGATTTTTATGTTTTACGAAATAAATAAAAGGACAAAACAAAATAAATTAACACGTACTACTTATAACTAAATCAAAATATCACAGTTGGTTACTAATCATATTAGTTATCACAGTTTGTAAATATTAACTAAGCTGGTAAATATCACAGAGGCTAGTTTTTAATCCTTGCGGATACTAAATAGTTTAAGATGAAAATATCACAGGTGTTATAGTTTTAGTTTTAACAAATAGAGTTAACAAATAATTTATTAATAAATAAGATTAAAGACAATAAATAAATAACATTCAGTACGTTCACTTGGTACAGTGGCATGCAAAAAAAAATAAATACTAAAAATAAATAGTTACACAGGTAGATGGATTTTTTTCTAACTAGATCAATGGATTATATTCTAAACTATCAGGTACTAAGTGAAGTGTGTTGCCAAAAGGATGAATAAAGTGTTTAAGATTAATACACATAAAAGTGATCTAGCTCAGGTACTAGGTGAAAAGTGTTTTTCGACAACAGCTATATGTCGTGGTATATAATTCCGTCAGGTACTACGTGAAAACAATGACACAACATTCAAGTGGTTACGGAACAACTAGTAGCGAATATATGCCTTATTTCTATTTCTCCTCAACGGTGGCTCGGTTTTAAGTTAACTTGCTTATCTGTATTTACGTTTTTCGGTGAACCTTTCTCGGAGTGAAATAATTATTGCTTCAGGTCTTTCGCATGAAATATGCCGATCTTTTTTCCACTGAGATTCTCGAGCTCATACATGTTATTTCCTACTTGTTTAACAACTCGACATTTAACATATTTTGGCGATAATTTTGAGGATAAGCATTTCGTGGAGTCACTCAAAATAAAATTCTTCCGATAGACTTCCTGTCCGGGCAGATACCGAATCTTTTTAGTGCGTGTATTATACATTCTTGCAGACTTATCAGTCGCTCTTAAAATGTTTTCACGAACCTCATTTCTTATGCACTGCAATCGACTATGACGGATATAGTTAACAACTCGTTGTCGTCTACCGCGTTCAATTTGCGTGCCAGTTCATAGCTACTACCGTGCGTCATCATATTAGTCCCAAACAAGGCATAATATGGTGACACCCCAGTAGAGCTATGAACGGAACTCCTCAACGCACATGCTATATCACTGAGGTGAACATCCCACTCGCGATGATCGTTTTTTAGGTAGGAACGGATAGCTGCTAACAACGTGCGGTTAACTCTCTCCGACGCATTCGATTGCGGTGCATAATTGGCGGTTTTAAAGTGCCTTATTCCGTATTTGGACAAAAGGTTTTGGAACTCTTTCGCCAAGAACTGTTTCCCATTGTCGGAATGGATGACATTTGGGACACCAAACACATTGAACACATCTTGACGTAAAAATTTAATGATGCTTGAAGCATTAGCATGTCTTAAGGCTTTTAAAAACACAAATTTGGACAAATGGTCCAGAACAACAAAAACATAAGCATTACCCGATTTCGACCTCGGATAAGGCCCTAAAAAGTCCACATAAAGTTTTTCAAAAGGTCGATTACTACGGTAAGATGTAACGATAGGTGGACGAGACACTTGGTTAGACGCCTTACTTTGTTTACATACACTACAATTAGACACGTATTGCCGAATTTGAACGGTCATATTAGGCCAGTGAAAGTATTGGCGTATTCTATTTAAAGTTTTTTCGATACCACCGTGAGCGGCTAGTGGAGGATCATGCGCCCTGCTAATAATTTCTTCTGTGAGACCCGATGGTATCCACAGAAGCCACATATGTTCTGCATTGATCTCATCACCTACACACATAAATGCGCGTTTGTACACGAACCCTTCATCTACCTTCAAATCTGGGAGCTGTTTTGCATTGGCTTTTATTGTGTCGATTAAGCTAGTGTATTCTTCAGATTTGAATTCATCAGAGCTCAAATCTATAAGGGGTGCCACTTCATCAAGAGACAGAGAATCAACATGAACCCGAGAAAGAGTGTCTGGAACTACATTTAGCGTACCCTTTCGGTGCTGTATGTCGAAGGCATACGATTGTAGCAACAGACTCCACCTGGCGAGTTTACCGCTCAGGTCTTTCATACTCATCAGCCATTGTAGGCTGGAGTGATCAGTAATAACCGTAAAATCCATGCCTTCGACATACGGCCTGAATTTTTGCACAGCCATCACCGCTGCCATGCACTCTTTCTCGGTCACACTGAAATTTCTCTGGCTCTGGTTGAATTTCTGCGAGAAGTACGCAATTGGAACTTCTTGGTCTTCCTCGTTCCTTTGGAACAGTACAGCACCGATTCCTGCATCCGACGCATCACATTGGATATAAAATCTTTTTGTGAAGTCTGGATGCGAAAGAACCGGTGCCGTGGTTAACGCTTTCTTTAGATCATCGAACGCTCTCAGCGCTGCGTCAGACATTTTGAACTTTTCGCTCCTCTTTTTCAGCAGGTCAGTTAGAGGAGCAGTCAGACTAGAGAAATCCTTTATGAATTTCCGATACCACCCTGCTAAGCCAAGTAACCGCCGCACCTGCCGTGGGGTTTTGGGAATAGGGAAGTCCACTATTGCCTCCACCTTAGCAGGATCGGTTTTAAGCTGACCGCCACCAACTATGAAGCCCAAATACTTCAGCTCTTTGAAGCAAAACTTGGATTTCTTCATGTTGATGGTTAGGTTAGCCCTGCGTAAGCAGTCAGCTACTTCACTTAACAGGGTAATATGCGTCTCGAAATCCGGCGCCATGATAAGCAGATCGTCGAGATACACAAAGACACGATCCCTAAGTCGTGCAGGAATTACCTTGTCCATTAACTGGCATAACCTTTGAGCTGCATTACACAACCCAAAGGGCATAACAGTGAATTGGTACAAGGGTCTTCCCGGTACCGCAAAGGCAGTCTTTTCCCTACTCTGTTTCTCCAGCGGTATTTGCCAGAATGCTTCCTTTAGATCAATACTACTAATGTAGTACGTATCCGGTAGTCGGCTGATGAGCCCCTCGATATGGGGGAGAGGATTCGCGTTTTTCTTCGTCAGTGAGTTCACCTTACGAGAATCCAGGCAAAGTCGATTTTTGCCTGGTTTTCGCAAGAGAACCACTGGCGAACACCACGGACTCTCGCTCTCCTCGATAACGCCGAGGCCCAACATCCGATCTAACTCTTCATACAAAATGGCTTGTATCGCTGGAGAGACAGGATAGTGACGCTGTTTCACAGGGAGTGCGTCTCCTGTATCAATAACGTGCTCCATCAGCGCCGTCTTTCCAAGACCATCCCGGTCAAAACATAAAAATCTCTGCCTGACTGCGTTCAGCCTGGCCTGCTGATCAGAGTTCAACTGATGAGCGTTCGAAGAATCTAATTCTTCGTCAACCGAGATGCTACTAATAATACTTGGGGCTAACTGGAAAGCTCTCCAGAAGTCTACCCCAAGGTAGATCTCCTGATCCAAATTTGGAACGAGATAGAAAGTTAGTCCCTCAGTTTTGTCGTTGTATTGCACTTTTATTTTTACCTTACCCACAATAGATTGGCTTTTCCCATCAGCAGTCTTTACTCCAGATAGGTAAGGAATTATTTGGCATTGGAGTTCCTTAACTAACGGCATACAATTTTTTCCGAGAATGCTTACGCTCGCTCCACTGTCGAGCAAACCAAAAACTTCTTTTTCACCTAATCGGATTTTTGCGTAAGGTCTGGGATCAGATTTTAAGTTAATCACCGTGGAGGAAATTCGCTTTCGAGTATCTTTTCTCGCTTTATACCGTGTTCTTGCTTTAAGTACATTCTTTGAAGGTAAACGAATTTCACTATTGAAAATTTTATTTCGCGCTTCGTTGTATTCTTGAATACGGACATGTAACGGCTTAATTCTAAATTGACTTGGCTTTGTTTTTATATCTTTATCTACTTCTTTATTTATTTCACGTTTTAAAATTTTAATTTTTTGATTGTCCTCTTCCGCAAAAGGACTTTTAACCATCTCCCTTTCAGCTTCTAAATTATATTTTAAAATTATGCGGGGTTCTAATTCGGGTGGGCACGCGATTCCCCCGGAGCTTTCGCGTCCCGCCACTGGTTTCCCGGATTGCACCGACTACAACGTGGTGTTATAACCCCCTCCTGGCCACATTTGTAGCAGAAAATATTCCGCACCTCAGACTCGCAGTCGAAGTACGTATGGCCCTGCACCTTGCAGTTCCAGCACACTAGGCTCGTAGCGTCTGCATACTTCCGAGGAGGAATTTTTGGACGGGCCCCGCCGAACTGATACGCAGCAAGCTGTTCATCAGCCGGCTGATACATTTCATCATAATCCAGTTCGTTGGCCGTATATTTGACTTGGGGCTTTACAAAGGTTTTCGGTGCGTCTCTTTCTCTCCTCGGAAAGGCTGCTTCCGCGTCCTTGCAGGCGGTCCTCAGCTGATCCAAGGAGAAAATAGGTTGCGGGTATACTAATTTACCAATTCTCTCATTTAGATTCCTTTTTAGGATTCGCACCATCTCTACCTCCGGAATCGGAATCCTCAACTGGAATTTCATTTTGTTAATCGCGGAGAAGAAATCTTCACTACTCTCCCAGGAATTCTGCCTACGATCCATGATATCTCGAATTATCTCAAAGTCAGATCGAGTGTTTTTAAACTGACGCATCAGAGCGTCCTTTAATGTTGGCCAGTCTGGACGGTAATTATTCCTCTGAAACTGCCAGAAAAAATCGTAGGCAGATCCTGAGAGCAGCAGTTGGAAATCCCTTAAGATTTCCGTCCATGGGCAGGCGTATTGACTCTGCAGGGTCTCAAGTCGGAAGACGAAGTCTTCGACCGTCATCGTTGTTGTTTGGCCATCAAACTTCAGGCCCCACTTGTCTACCTTGATCGGAGCTTTGTATCCCGGAGGTAGGTATGGGCTGAAATACGTAGGCTGGTAGTTGTGTGGAATTGGAGTATTGGTAGGAGCATTCATATTTTGATGTACTTCTTGGAACCTGTCAGGTTGGTACACTCTCTCTTGACTTCTTCGCATTGGTTCTATCGGCCTCCTACGCTGCTGTCCTACAGGCACAAACGCACTTCTACTTGGATCAGCTGGAGGATTTTGCTGCATTGGTGGCTGTACTGCCGGCGCTGGGTCATACGAACTTCCCGCCGGTCTAGGAGCGGAAGGAGGATTTGTCGGCCCTAAATTCAAATCCTTAAGGAATCCTCCCAGTTGTTTCTGGATCTCTTCCTTCAAGGCATTAGTGACCTCTTTTTGAATGGCTTGCTTGGTAGCCGAAAAACCTTCAACCATGGCCAAGTTGATATAGGCCTTTAAATCTTCAGAAATAACCCTTTTCTCTTTTGTTTTACTTATAGGCCTTTGTACCAAGCTTTCGAGGATGTTTCTAGAACTACCATAATTAATTGGGTTAGCTGAAGCTGCTCTTGTATCAGGTACCCTACCGATCGTTTGCCTGACTGTTTCATTTAACGAATCAATACTGTCCCTAGGAGGTACTACGCCTGGTCCCGTCCCACTGAGGTTACTAAAGGACGGAGTTGAAACTGAAGAATTGTGGGCTCCAGCATCAACATCTTCGAGTCGAACACCGGAACTCCCAGGCAGGTTGGATGCGGATCGGATACGCCTCCTATCAGATGCGAGAGGAGAATGCATCACTCGCTGTCTAGTGGTAGGATC
The DNA here is from genome assembly GCA_963921185.1 of Dasysyrphus tricinctus. Classification (NCBI taxonomy): domain Eukaryota; kingdom Metazoa; phylum Arthropoda; class Insecta; order Diptera; family Syrphidae; genus Dasysyrphus; species Dasysyrphus tricinctus. The sequence continues at coordinate 201,613,824 of OY992530.1, read as the reverse complement.
TAAATTTTGACTAACCGACCTAGTTATTCTAGCTTCTTCATCTATTTCAGCGTTTCTGATCATCATGTTGATGCGATCTTCTTCTTCTTTGTTAGAAAACGACATCTTTAAATTTTGAAATATGAAAAAACTGTTCTCAAAAACAACGAAACTATTATAATTATAACAAAAAAGGTGAGTTTCAAAGATCCTTTTATATTCTTAACCAAGAGAATTCTAACTAGTGAACCAAATAACTTGAAAATTCAAAGTAAATGGTAATTGTTTATAAGCAAATTCGTAGAAAAACTAGAATTAAAACTTTTTGAAAATTTTAAGTAATTTCAAAAAACTTTGCCTTTAGTAAAACACCAAAAAAAATATGAAACAAATAGAAAACTAACAAAAACTTTTCGAAGAAACAATAAAGAAAACAATGGATGCTTCTTACGAAAACTTGTAACGTAAAAACAAGAAAAAGATAAATTTAGAACAAAAACTTTTCTAAAAAGATGGTTTTAGAAAAACTTTGTATTAGCACTTATCTTAAAGTTTGTTTTCTTAAAAATTGAAGTATTTTTTTCTTGTTAAGAAAATAACCTAATTTTAAGAAGAAAACTTAGAACAAAAAATAACAAAATGAGTTAATTCAAACAAAAACTATTGAAATAGAGCAATTTAGTATTAAGTAAACGTTAAGTTTCTTTCCACAAAAATAATAAACACAAAAAAAAACTGAATAGTAAATACCAAAACGTAGAATTTAAGTAGATATAAGTATTAACGCAAGAATAGATAAATAAATTTAACTTTGTTTTCAAAGAAAAAAGTAGTTTTCCTTAAAAAAAAACTAAAGTAAATTTCAAGTAACCAAACAACTTTAACAAATTAATAATAAAGTAGGAAAGTTCGCTTAGAACCAAATGAAGTTTTTACTTTAAAGAAAAACGGCGTGGTTTTTCTTCACTTGAACAAAATAATTAACTTTATTAATTTGATCTGCTTTTCATAAGCATATCCGGGGTGCTTCAGGTAGCTTCTTTGGCGGTTTCTTCGTCGTATGGTATGATTCTACTAACGATATCTCTATTTATCAAGACTGCGGACGGACGAACTAGATCCCTCGGTGTGGTGAGGCTAACAGGAGCAAAAGAAGAAACACTAATCAAATACGTTACTTAGTTTTCCTCACCGTTCCCGCAATTCTAGACTGTCTCTAGGACTTTGCAAGAAGACTTGAAACGGTGAGGGAAACTTAACAAAAACATGAGTTGAAAAACTCAAAAGAAAAAAGTTGGCTCGGTGCATCGATGTTCGACGACTCGTCAAACATGGCCACCGAAACCAAAAACCCTAACATGACAGGACAAAAGGATAAGAATTTGAAAAAAAAATAGAAAAGCAAAAAAAAGTAAGGATAGGAATATGGGAAAACGATACTTAAATACGCTATCTGACATTACTCAAGCTTTCGCAAAAGAACGTCGCGATACAACTAGGTTCGCCTGTGGCCTTCCTGCTGCAGACATACGACCTTTGCGAAAACTCCAGTAATCCCGATAGACGCATTACACTTACTAATCGCAGTCACTGTGAATTTTCAAACACTCGTCGCGATTTATCTAGGTACGTCAAAAACCTTCCTGATAAAGACTTACGAGGTTTGAAAATTCACAGTAAGTTTGGTTGAGGACTATATACAACACAAACGAACTGCAACTAAGACAACATAAACTAAATTGCCGAAAAAACGTTCCAACTAGGTTGGAAAAACGCCTTAACGACGTTGGGCGCCATGTTGTTGCTGGCAAATGGAGAGGAGTAGATAGGAAATATGGATGAGAGGAAGGGTTGGCAAGGCAGTGGAATATTAGGAGGATAGGGTAGGAATGAACCGGAATAGGGTAAGGGAACAGAGCGAAAAAGGAAGGAATGTCTAGATCCGGGGACGCGGCCTGCTTGCGATGCACAGCTGAGCTCGCCGGATGGGGGGGATCTTGCCCCCGAAACTAAACCTCACCAGCAATAAAAACACATATCAGGCCTGGTCTCAAAAGGAAGAAATCGGACGGACACTCACCACACACAAGGGCACTGCTGATGTAGTTGCAGTGTTGGCCATTACCCACCCAACCTAGGAATCTGTGGCCATGTTTTGATTCCCCCAAAGATGGTGGATGATCGGTTTCAAATCATACCATCTTCACCAAAGTCCTTCAGCTACCATCGGCACCCCTGAAATTTAGGTCTTCAAAACATAATCACCCGCTTACGTGATCAAGAAAAGAACTATTTTTTTTCGTGAAAGGAGGCGTTCTGAAGTTTTATTGACTACATTTAACAATTGGAAAAAAAAATCCATTAAACAACTATAATAATAAACAATATTTTTTTTTTCAAGATTACACAAAACCAAAAAAAAAACGCTAACAACAAAAGCAATGTGAAGCAGGTCAGTTTCCCCAACAATACCCCACAGAAATTAACCTGGCACCCTTTTTGGCACCTCAGCAATCTTTCGAATTCGCGACTGAAATTTCCCTACCTGCAGAGAGCTCTATGGAGGTGGTCTTAAAAAGGTAATTTGCTTAGACGAAACGCGGCTAAACCCCAGGAAAACCCAACAGTTCACTTACAAATAAGATTAAGAAATTATCAAAAATAAGAAATAAATAAAATGTAAATTAAATAATAATAATTATGTAAATATGTATGTATTGTATATACTAAAAAAAAACTTCAACGCCGTTTTCAAAACATGTAGATGTATATGATGATTAAAGTCTTAATCGACGAATTATGTTGATTAAACAATAAAAAAAAACTATTGAAAGTAGTATGACCAATTAACCTTTAAATTTTGTTTATGAACAAAAAAATCTTTGATTTGATCGCACAATTTCACCTGGATCTGGTTATTTACTTTTCTGCTTTTCTTTCTATTTTTGTAATTCTAGGACTCACTTTGATGTTGATGGATTTCTAACTTAGCGATACCTTGGAGCGGGGGTTATCGTCGATGGGATTCTTATATTCTGGTGATACAGCCAATACGAATCAGCAATGATTGTCCAGTTATCTTCACTTGAATCGGGGCTTCTTTGGACATGTGCAGCCTTTCAATTGCGAAGAAGAACTGCCTTCCGACCAAGCGAGCGATGAAAAAGTACTATTCGAGACTTGTATCCAGCAATTGAAACACATCCACATCGAAGAATAAATCCAAAAAAAATGCAAAATATCCAGTACGACCGGTAAATAAAAGCTGTGGCGGCCCAGCGCTCCGCTGGTCAGCTGAGACCGCCAGAAGTCCAAATTTGGTACTTGAATTATCTGAATAAATTTCACTGTCTTAGCACTTTTCAATAAAAAGATTCATTTTTTGTTTGAACTCACCAAAATATTCAGATTAATTTTCTTCGGTTAAATGGTCACCCTAAGCACTTCATCAAAAGTTGAATTGGGCTATATCAATTTAATTATGTGAATCACTTTGAATAAAAATAAATCCTTCTAAGGAAACTCACCTACTTGTGTTTTTGTTTTGCTTTTATTTTTTTTTCTAATTTAATTTTATTTCCTTTAGCCGATTGTGCCGAACCGATTCAAAATTGAGGATAATCTCTAAGTATGACAAAAAAGTTTAATTGAACCAAAATACAACACTGGTAATATAAAAAAAAAATCGCACCACAAAAAGAAGTCATCCACCATGCACAACTGATCTTTCGGATTAAAAAGGGAACTCGGTTCATAGCCTAACTGGCCACGGCAAACAATCGATTACAAATGACGTTTCTAGATGCTGTATTTTTCTATGGCACAATCACAAGTATCGACACCTGAACATGCCACTTTTGGTTTGTTGTTGTTTTCTAATAAATTCTCACTCTAAAAGCATCATCCGATCCAACATCCAACGTACCCGTTAATTCTATTTTCTCTTTTGATATATTTCTTAGTATTGGTTATGGCTATTCCCCTTCCGATTCTTTGACAGCTTAAAAACAAATCCAATAAGTAGCTCAAATGAGTTACATCAAGTATCCGGTAGAGTAACCTGTTTTTGTAAGGCTTGCTCTTTGAGAAAAGTGAAATGGCCATCTTGGTATTTCTGTGACGTCATGATCGGTTATTCATTTATTTTAGTATTTTTTTGAAGCCAAAAATTTTAGATTAAGAATTTAAATTACTGTTTAAGTTTCAAGAATTGCAGATAAAATAGAGAAACTATTTAAAGCAATCAAATATTATGCAATTATTTTTGATGACAGCTGTGAGTGACGTCATCGTTTTGTCACTGAGCTACTGAGCATATCCCATATCTCAATATATTTTAGGCCTGGGCTACACTCGGCACGATCGACCAAAGTGGTGAATCTGCCATTTGGTGAAAACAAAAATTCTTGACTCGCATTCACCTCAACTGTCAAATGCGAACTGTCAAAGGCGAACTGTCACTTTTAAGAGTTTGGTTCTATAAGAGCGTCCGGGCGTCGGCAACAAAGGTGAAAAGCTTTTTGATACAAAATGTGATCTTTCACTCCAACGACAAGCAGGCAAAAAGAGAGAGTATGATATTGTATTTGACATTTAGGTGGAGAGAAATACAAACACATAAGAACACAAAGGTAGAAGTTTGTGTTTATATGACGGTGTTCATACCAGCTTCACGTGAGGCGACTCATTTTGACGTCTCTCTTTTGTATCTCATTCTTATTTATTGAAAAGAAAGAGATGGAGAGTTGAGGAAGAAATTTTCAAAAAATTTAAAAACTTCTGCCTCACCTCGCCATCTCTTTCCTTCCAATAGATAGTAATGAGATAAAAAAGAGAGACGTCAAAATGAGTCGCCTCACGTGAAGCTGGTATGAACACCGTCTATGATACGAAATCTTGGTTTTGGCAGTGTGAACACTAATTTGAAATCTCGAAAGTTTTCAGCTGAAATCTCGGATTTCGCTTTGGTGGGAACATAGTATTAATTTGTTATGTGTGCCCTTTTTAAAAACCGATATTTCAAAATCTTGTTTCACAGGAAGGTGTGCGAAAGAACTTGCATGGTGTAAACTGTGTGTTTCTTACCATCGATAATTTAAATTCGTGAAAATCGATATGTAATAGGTCTGTTCGCGTATTACCCAAAACTGCCTATTTCTACCCATTTTAGTCCAAAGCTCTGTCAGAGTTCATATAAAAAAATGATATTGACAGAACTTTGGACTAAAATTGGCTGTTTTGGGTAGTACACGAGCAGAGGTAATATGTATTTTGCATTAATATTTCAAGGACTTTATGTTTAAACTATTTTCTGTGGCTTTTTGGAATATATCGATATTGCAAAACACGAAGGTGTGTGCAAAAACTTGCATTGGTGTAAACTGGGTCTTTCTGAGCATCTATTATTTCAATGCGTGGAAATCAATGCTTAAATTTGTATTTTGCAAAATTTATCGTCCACAGATTTGATAAAAGCAATATTGCAAGTATTTCATGTGTAAACTGTTATCTATAGGTATTGCAAGATATTTTTGCTTAGAAAAGTGTGTACAAAAACTTGTATGGTATGCCACAGGGCATACAGATGCCCAACATCGCAACCACAACACAATCCAATCAACAATCAGCAGATTTTTTCCCGCTGGGCAAATTATGTCATGTCGTTTCATTTCCCTCTCACCACTACTTCTATCTTTTGCAATAATACACGCCCTTAATCCAGATAACAGTAAAAAGACCTTTTTTAATATCCAGCTACCTCTAGATACAAGGAAAACCAGAAAAAACTCACACGCACGAGAAACGTTACGCTGAAGCTCCATTGGCAATTTTTGAGGCAATTTCAATTGGAATAGGAATGGCAATTTATTGCTTGGGTGGGCATTTTTATTGCCAGGCAATTTCAATTATAAAATGTGTGTATAGAAATATTTGACTGCAATTGTAGTCAAATGTTGTTCAAATCCCCTGTTTTTAATAAAATTTAATTTTAGTTCACTATATTTTGTCATGTGCGTTCTCATATTCTACGATTTAATTGAAAAAATCAATAAAGAAGCCATTCACAACTACGGAGAACCCCATTTTTCCTCAATTTATTGCCAACGATGGAAATCAATAACTGCCTCTCATCTTCTAGGCAATATTGCTATTACCATTCGGAATATCCACCAGACGTCAGTGTAAAACAAGAAAAAAAAATAAATAGAAAACAGCTCGTCGAAACTCAATAAAAAGTAAACAAACTCAGTCAAAAGCGCGAACAGTGAATTGCGTGGATCTTAGAATAAGAAATACTAACTTACTTCTTGTGCATGCTTTCGTATTTATTTGGAGAAAACTTTAATTCTAAACAAGTTTTTGTTAAAACTATTGCTACCGAATAAAAATAAAACATTTTAAATATCGTCGTAGAAAGTTTTTTTGTGGAAATGTCTCATTACTGTTTTACTTTCGATCTTGCCAAATATTTTAACAATACAATGCTTGTTTGTTTTCCTATAAAAACGTATAAAACTGTGGTTATAATAAATCAATTTCAATAGCTTGTTACGCTTATTTTTATAAAACATCACAGAAAATATTAAAAATCCACCTTATTGCACCGAAAAGAGCATTTGTTTACTTTTTATCAAGTTTGGTTTCACACGTTTTGCTTTTGTTGTTTTGAACTGTCAAAATTAGAAAGAGAAAAGACAAAGATAGTTTTTGGAAAAGCCCAATTGACAAAGCGTCTCCATTTGCATTACAATAGCAATGAGTGAGGCAATTTATTGCCTCAAATATTGCCAATGGAGCCGCTGGGTTAAATCTAATGGCAAGCTTTGAACATTTTTCATGCCTTGTTCAAAAGATTGTTTTCTTCGACATGTCGTCGACAAGACATGGACTTTTCTGGATAAGAAATTGTAATTTCCGCTTTAATTTCATTTTCAGTTCATTAAAAATGAGAGAAAAATGTAGTGTCATACGGGCTTTATAAATTTAAGATATTTATATAAAAATTCATTTATTATTTATATAAAAAGATCCTCGAATCAGTAAACTTTTACAGCCAAATTAAAAACGCGGAATAGCAAAAGGTTAGCCTTATTCCATGGATTAAGTGCAAAATGTTACTAATAAAACAAAATTTCTGCACTGTGACGATTACTATGCTAAACCACCGAAGCAGATGGTTTAGCGAAGGAATAAGCAGCAAACTCTTTTTTTTTTTACTAGCGTTAGTATCAAAAGATTCACATTTCAATAATATTTTATTTCTATGCACAATGATTTCATAAGGTTCTGAAGAATATAAAGCAAAAGGTTATTTATAAATGGTTTGGTTAATTTTAATGAACTTACTTTGTCGTTGGTGCTCCAACTCTCGCTTTTTTCTTTTTTTTAATTAAATATTCCCTAATACCTAATAATAATTCAGATAGACATAAACAAGAAATTTCGTATGTATGTTTGGTAACTTGAAATTTTAAAATGTCAAAACCCATACGTAAAAAAACCCAAGCTTCCGAAACTTGGTACAAATTTCAAGATACTTAACAGGCCTTGTACGGTAAACGTCACTTTACTATTCTACGGACATACATTTTTTTTAATGAGAAATTTTAACCTGTGGCTTAACTCTTATTCCATGGTTTAGTAAAATTGTGGAATAAGCGTTTTTATTAATAGCGCTGTTACTGCTTAATGGATTGAGAACAGGATAGAGTCCATATCAAAAATAAAAAAACAAAAAAATACAAGACTATAATGTATTTAGAAAATATACGGACAAAAAAACTTTGTAAGGAGGTCCGTTCGCTTTGAATTTTTATTTCATTTATGTATTTTGAATTTATTCTTTTTGAAGACAGCATGTTATTTCATTTTGCGCATGCCAAAATGGCTTTGTCTCATTCTTTCAGGAAGCCATTTTGGTATGTTATCTATGCATACAATTTATGAATTCTCCACGATTTATACTGGCTGCAGCTTCCATAAAAAGATGTATGACATCTGACAGATGGCCAATCACAGGATGACCCTGAGGCCACACGAGCCAGTACTGGCTAGCCAGTCGCAATACACTCAATTTTTTTTACAAACACATACAAACCTGAGCAACTGGCTCGTCAACTGGCTTGCCTTTTTCGTAGCCAGTTACCCGGAGGCCACACGAGCGAGTACTCGCTAGCGAGTTGGCTACATACATTAATTGTCAAATCACTCGCCGCTCTACTCGCTTCACAACTGGCTTCGAAAAAGGCAAGCCAGTTAGCTAGCGAGTAGGAAAAGTTTCGATTTTTTAGTAACTCGCTAGCGATTACTCGCTCGTGTGGCCTCAGGGTTAAGCCTAGTACGCAGCTGAAGTGAAACGAAAATTTTCTGTTGTCTCCAACTCGAGAACAAAATCAGAAACGAAGTGATTGCGAAAAAAATATGGAGAGTTTTATCAGAAAGATGTCAAAATAAATACACAGTTTAAAATCTTAAGTCAATTTTTTTTCGTCTGATGTGAATTCTTGTTTTTTTTTTTGTTTTCGTGTCGTCCGTTGCGGTGCTAAGGGTTCCAAATAATTGTGTTCTGCAGTTCGTTTCGACGGTACTTTCTTCCATTTTCATTTTTAAATAAAATTCAACAGTAAAATATAACATACTGTCAAATTTTCGTCTGAAATAATGTTCCGAACAATTAATTGTATACGAAAAATAAGTGGAGACTTGGTTCAAGTATCTGCTAGGATTTTATATTTTGTTGACATTTCACTGTCGAACTGCGTACTACATAACAAAAATTAATACGAAATTTTTCGTTTACGATTTCGTTGTGTCAATTTCTGTATGAGAATTTTCGTTTCACTTCAGCGGCGTACTATGCTTAACCCTGAAGCCACACGAGCGAGTAATCGCTAGCCAGTTACTAATACATCGAAACTTTTCCTACTCGCTAGTCAACTACTGGCTTGCCTTTTTCAAAGCCAGTTGAGAAGCGAGTAGAGCGGCGAGTGATTTGACAATTAATGTATGTACCCAACTCGCTACCGAGTACTCGCTCGTGTGGCCTCCGGGTAAGGCGCCAGTTATAGCGATCAGAAAAACCCATCCGAAAAACTTGAAACAGTATGAAATTGATTTTTTTTTCTGATGGTTGTTTATAGCAATCAGAAAAAATGTGTCAGAAAAACTAGATTCTTTGCAAAACAAACAAACAGGCACCAAGATTTTTTCTGATTGAAATATCAGAAAAACTTTTTCGGATGGAGTTCTTTCAGTGGAACAGAAAAAAATTGGAACACAAATCAGCGGAATGATTTGTTCCTTTTTCTGTCAAAAAGTAATCAGCTGATACGAAAAATGAAATTTCATCCGAAAAATAAATAAATCCATTTAAAACATAAAAAACAATTGTTTTGGCAATTTTTTTTCGCGAAAAAAATTCTACGCTGAAATACGCGTCGATTGATCATTTGGCTATCAAATCGAAGTGAAAAGTAATAAAAATTTCAATAATTTTTTTTTCGGATGGTTTTTTCTGATCGCTATAACTGGCGCCAGGAAGGAGCAGCCAGTAATAGGGTTCGGCAGTACTATTTCGTAGCATATTTGGAAAAATAGGACTAAAACTTAAGTTTACCCACATTTTCTTCCAAAAAATATTAATAGGTATCATACAAATCGGGAGTCCATGCCCATTCCCTAAGAACTCAAAGTTTTATAAATTTGATAAGCGATCTAAAAAATGTTTGAAGATGAATAAAGTCGGAACCACACTTGTCTCTTCTGTTGTGTTTTGTAGGGTCATATTTCCGTTCGACAAGGAAGCCAACAAAATGGCGAGTAAATTGATTAAAAGCTCTCCCAAACCGACGCGAAACGTTCGCCGACGACAGTTTTTTGTTGTTGTTTACCATTGTGTAAAATAAATTAAGAATTTTTACGATAAATATTATTTTGTGATAAAAATAAGTCCAAAACCAACGCGAAACATTAGTAATGACAGCGAAACTTTACCTTTTGTTGTTTTATGCTAGTGATGTTGCATATGGCGTCAGTGCGTGTGTTTTTAGTGCATTTTTATCTCCTCATAAAAAGAAGTACCATGTTAAATACAACAACAATCTGGTATACTCCCGTATTGTCGTTGTATTTGTGTATTTGACATGCTTCTTTTGTTGTAAACAAAGATAAAAATGTACTAAAAGACAAAAGGCTAGTACAGAACTATACCAAATTGTTGTTGCATTTAACATGTTACTTTTTTAAGTGAAGATAAAAATGCACTTAGTACTACGTCTAATGACAGTTTGCAACATGGCAGGCTTGTTAAGTGAGCACAGAGTATTTGAAATGCCACACCACACCACACAGAAGATAGGAATTCGATAGTTAGTCTGTGTAGCCAACTGGCTAGCCAGTACTGGCCCGTGTGGCCTCAGGGTTAGAAAATTCAGAGATCTGAAAATCAATATAAGAGATTTAATCTTTGAACACGGCTATTTTTGACAGATAAAGTTGCCGGCAGCAAAGTTGTTCAGTGGGGGGGGGGGGGGGCAAGCAACTTAAAATTGCCAGCAAAAAGTTCCCCGAGCAACTACGAGCAACTTAAAGCTGCCGGCAACTTAGTTGCCTAGTGGGCGCTCTCCCATATAACCTTTTTAGCTTTTAGCTTTTTAGCAAATACCAATGTTTCTAAATGTCAAACTCAAGACCGCAGCACAAATGACATTAAGGTAACACCCATTTTCTTTTTTATTTCGGAGGCAAATAGACTCCAATTCAACAGAATGAGCACATAGATTTTCATAGTTGGTTTGTCAATTATTTTTCAAACATTGTGCATTGTCCGAGAATAAATATAAACATTTCAAAATAATTTGTTTCATACTGCGTTTTCATTAGGCTAAATTATTAAGTACCTCATTTCCCATACAAAATCACATTTCGAAATGAGATAATTTCAACCAAATTTGCACGAAATTAGGTTGCAAATTGGAAGAAAACAAATCAAACAACTCTAAATTAATTGCTATTGTGAATCAGTCTGATTCAAACGTCAAATTTGAAGCGAGAAAAATATCAAACATCAAGAAGAATTTTAAATTTTAATTTTATAGATACATTTTTTAATGGTAAATGTTCTTATACCCCCATATTAATAAACGGAAGATAACAACGTGCTAGCATTTATACATCTGTTAACTTGTAATTCTTATTAACAAATGTGTAATAGTCTGTGACGTGTGTTTACGTACGGATAACTTTAACTCGCCAAATTCCGCGTATAGTGAATGGATAACTTCTTTACATATACACACACACGTTGATAACACCGTTTACTACTACCAGTATACACTTCGTAAGGCAGTACATGCATGTGACACATATATTAGAAAATCACCATAATTTGACGAGGTGGTGAATTTGGTGAAGTGATAAATACTGCAAAGATATCATATCTTTTTTAATAAGAAAAGTTATCAAACGGACAAGTTGTCTATCCGTGTGCCAGTTAACACGTGTGTTAGGGAGCGGATAGCAGGTTTTTATTAATACTGCTGATAATAAATAAAATATTTATATTTTCATTTCCTGAAATGCGATAACTATATACTATATTCCATTTATAACTATAGCTTAATCAAGTAAATCCTATTCCTTGTTGGATAAAACGCTTCAACCATCGATTCATCAAGAAACAATCGACTCTAATTAAAGAACAGTGAGATGTATACGCTTAAATGGTAAGTTATGAAAACCCTAAGGACATGGCATATCACACTTTTTCACATTATAATTATGTTCCTCAGTTGATGGTGCTTTTGCCCTATTTTGTGGCTCACTTAAATTCTGGAATCTAACAGCAGTATTAATAAAAAACTGGTATCCGCTACCTAACACACGTGTTAACTGGCACACGGATATACAACTTGTCCGCTTGATAACTTTTTTTTATTAAAAAAGATATGATATCTTTCCAGTATTTATCACTTCACCAAGTTCACCACTTCATGAAATTATTGTGATTTTCTAATACATGTGTCACATGCATGCACTGCCTCACGATGTGTATACTGGTAGTAGTAAACGGTGCTATCATACGCGTGCGTGTATGTGTTAAGAAGTTATCCGTTCATTATACGTGGAATCTGGCTAGTTAAAGTTATCCGTACGTTAACACACGTCACAGACTATTACGCATTTGTTAATAAGAATTACTAGTTAACAGATGTATAAACGCTATCACGTTGTTATCCACCGTTTATTAATATGGGGGTAAGACTTTTACTAAAAACCTATGGTGGATATGCCAATGAAATAATAGATGTACCTGGCAGCTGTGATAGTTGTCACATAGGTGCTGCTTGTCCTGAAAAAAAGTGTCATCTACTGGGATATTTTTATCGGTCAACAATTGCGTCTCCCTCGACTCAATGAAGATTCTTCAATCTTCGGCTTCAAGAGACAACACCGTCATGTTTTCGGACATTTGCACCCGCAAGCTCAAACCCGTCCAAACAATGAAAGAGGCCAAGGATGGCATTACTCCGATTATCATAGATGACACTAAATTATAGCTTCTTCGATTGATGGCTAAATTCGTTTACATCGACATACGAGCTAGTATTAATAAAAACCTGCTATCCGCTCCGTAACACATGTGTTAACTGCCACACGGATAGACAACTTGTCCGTTTGATAACTTTTCTTATTTAAAAAGATATGATATCTTTCTAGTATTTATCACTTCTCCAAATTCACCACTTCATCAAATTATGGTGATTTTCTAATACATGTTTCACATGCATGCACTGCCTTATGAAGTGTATACTGGTATTAGTAAACGGTCTTATCACACTTGTGCGTGTATGTGTAAAGAAGTTATCCCTTCACTATACGCGGAATTTGGCGAGTTAAAGTTATCCGTACGTTAACACACGTCACAGACTATTACACATTTGTTAATAAGAATTACAAGTTAACAGATGTATAAATGCTAGCACGTTGCTATCCGCTGTTTATTAATATGGGGGTAGGTGTTTCAGTAACATACAGAATGGAACTATTCTTTCAGAATACGAAGGCCAAAACCCGGAACAGTATCAAGTCGAGACTCGAGAGTGTGGTATAATGACTAACAACTTGCACATTGATTGTGGATCGAGGTGACATGCTCTAGATTGAGATTTACTGGAGGGGACGATTCTGCAGAAAGTACAAATAAGTTGGGTCTATTTTGGAGCTCTTGGTAGGAGGAGAAACACGTACATAAGTGTTCTCTACGAAAGAATACCAGGATGAAGAAGAAATACTTCAGATTTTTGTTTTTATTTTGTTTTGAAATTAAAATTAAAAATTATTTTAACAATCAGGTTTTGCATTAGAAAAACTTAAGCATTTATTTTAAAAAAGTGGAAATCAATACAAAAATTTCGATCCAATAGCCACTGGGATCTATTTCGAAAGCCTTTTATATGCGACCGTCATCGGGTCTTTTTTTGAACGCTTCTCCTTGTACTTGTTATTCGAACCTGAAATTATAGGGAAGTTGTTTATTATTCATAAGGGATATATATTTATTGAAGTACATACTTTTACAAGCTGCATAATAATCTGGAATCATCACACCGAAGTGGCTGAAGTCAATAGACTCTGAGTTGCTTCTGATATTACGGCAATTGACGTGCATACGCCTTGGATCTAACTCCCAACCTGCCCGTTTCTGGGTCAACATCAATGATAGTCGACAGAAATTTGGGGTGGATGATTATGTAAGGGCAAATTTTCGTGGGCAGCACAAATAAACATTATCCGGTGTCATATTTGATTTTCATTTTTTTTTATATTTGAGTAGATGAGAACCAAAACTCGTCATATCCACTTTTACCAAAAATTGAGATTTTGATGCAGATTTGTTAAGATGGGCATATTGAATAGTTTCAAAGGAAAATTTGACAGCCTTACCCCTCCAATCCCCATTAATATCGATGTCAAACATCGTAATTGTCTCCAAAACTCTCCATATCCCCAGTGCAATTTGCATCAAAACTTTCCATATCCATTGTATGCAGTAGGTTTGGTTTCAAAACTCTTCTTATCCATCATTGGCAATTGATTACGTCATATAATAGGGAACTAAAACGTCCATGGGTTTTTGTTGTAAAGTCTTTAAATGTGTCATTGAAGATTGGAAAGTAGTGTAAGGCGATTATATTAGAAGTCGCAATTGAGAGAGAGGGGGAAGGTGTGGAAACTGGCCATATACAATCATTTGCAGCAAAACTCTTCTTATCCAAATATATTTGTTAAATATCTTTTAAACGGAACATCCAATATATTTTTGCTCTTAATCATACCATATAGATTTAAAAATCTTTTATTATACAAAATAAAATCTTTTCTAGCAACTATCATTTAGCCGTATTAAGTTTTTCTCAATTTGCACAAAACGAAAATTTTGGATATAACGAGTTTTGGTTCTCAACTACTCATTTATTCTTGTGACAGTTATTGACGATGAAGTCAAAAACAAAAACGACAGAGTTGTCAAACGAAATGAGGTAATTAGATGAAAACACTTTTTCCGTAATTTGCGAAATTACCTCATTTTGGCTCTAATAGAAACGTAATATTACTCCCATCCATTAACTTTTATTACCAGTTTCAATATTTGAGCTTATTCAGTTGACACAAAAAGACTGCATTTTCCCTTATGGAAAGACTTTGAAGAGAGCTGGAGGAAAAATAGCAGTGCTTTTTGAATTAATCTTTCTGTTTTCTTTTCCCAACATCATAAACAAAAAAAATGGAAAAAGAACCTTTGAAAATTTGTGTCCCTATTCATTTGAATTGGAGTGTAAATGTTTGGATTTTGTTTTTTTGGTAATAGCGCCTGTCAAACGTGCCGAATTGTCACTTTGACTTTGACAATTTGGTAGAGATCTCTATTGGATCGGTGGCAACAACAAGTTGCTGGGGTGAGCAACTAAAAGTTGCCTTGTGGGCGCCAGGCCTTAAAAACTATGAACTCCATCTACATTTTACTAGCGGAGTCAATCACTTTCGTACTAACTTTTTGTATGTTTTTTAGGCCGATGTTTTGGATGTAAATATTAGCTGCATTTTGTTATACCCCAAATCTGATCCGGATTAGAGTATCATAATAAAACAAACAGGATCCCAGTGCGACGAGAGTGTTCTTAACCTATCTGTTTATCCTTTTGCTTCTGTATTTTTTCTCTACTCTATTTTCTATTTTTTCCCAATTTTCAACACAAAAAGGCTATCTTCACGTCAGAGAAAAACTAATTTTTGCAAGAAAATGCTAAGGGTGTGTGTTCAGAATGGATTTGTAAATCGAAATCCAAAATCAAATTTGGATTTTGTGTTGTTTTTGTAATATATGTATTTTCGTATGCAAATCCAATCCAGATCAGATCTGGGGGAGAATAAAATACAGCTATTGATGATGAAAAACATCGAAATATTTAATATCGATATTTGCTTTTATCGATAAAAATCGCTCATCGTTATTTCCAGATGTCAATATTCTGAAGAAAGGGAAACAGACCATGATATGAAAATAAAAACTTTTGTGGAAGTTTGTTTTATTTTTTATCTTTAAGTTATTCACTGTGTGCATGTGGTGTATTTTTTTGTTTTTTGTAATATATAATAACTAGTGGAATGAGATAAATTATTGCAGTTTGCAAACAAGTTGAGCAAAACAGTACCTAATGAAAAATTATGATGAGGAGGATGCGATTGCATACCAGAAAAAAACTCACACGCACGAGAAACGTTAAATCTCATGGCAAGCTTTGAACATCGTTCATGTCTTGTTGAAAAGATTGTTTTCTTCGACATGTCATCAACAAGACATGGATTTTTCTGGCTCCATCGGATTTTTATTATACATGTTCATAGTCTTGGCATCGTTCATGGCAGGTGGAGCCAGCATGTTAATGCTTGAATATCGATGTTAAAATATTTCTTTTGCAAAATTGAACACAAAACAAATTTGATGGAAGCATAATTGGTAGGCACATCTTGTGTAAACTTATATCTGCGCCTTTTTGCACATCGAAAGTTTCGTTGTGGTTCTGAATTTTTAGTTTGGTTTGGGAGAACCTTTGATATTTTCCTTTTTCAAAAAATTCCAAATGTTACAGAAGCCTTAAAAACTATGAAAGTCACTCCATCTACATTTTACTAGCGGAGTTAATCACTTTTGTACTAATACTGCGTTTTCATTAGAGCAAATGAGGTAATTTCGTTGAAAATTTCCAAATTAGATCCCAAATTACCTCATTTCCCATACAAATTTACATTTCGAAATGAAATTTACATGAACGAAATTAGGTTGCAAATTAGAAAAAAAAGAAATCGAACAACTGGAAATTTACTGCTATTAGGCGTGTTCAGGAAAATGAGATCTCAGAAGGCTCAGGGTCAAAAACTGAGCAAGCGAATCCAATATTTTGTTTCTTCAGTAATTTGACAGCAAAATTTCTGAGGAATCCTGTTCACGAGACTGAGATTACTGAGGGCTCTGAGATCTCATTTTCCTGAACTCGCCTATTATGAATCGGTCTGATTAAACTGTCAAATTTTGAAATTCAAATTATCAGAACGTCAAGAAAAATTTAATTTTACAAACGAAACAAATATTTCAATCAGGTAAATATATTAATATATTAATAATAACCGTATATACATATTTTCTTTTATTATTTGCATTTTTGAAGCTGAAGGCATCCGCGCAGTACCAAATGCATCGTTGGAGTTCCAACGTCATTTTATTTATAAAGGAAGGAAGACTAGTTGGTGTGACTATACACAAGGAACCGTACAGGGGGTCCAAATTCTAGCCCTGGGGCCCAACTATGTGACTCGATTCTACAATAAAAATGAATGAATTCGCAAAATCACAGCTCGCTAAATCTTTCCAAGTGCATATAAACGTAAATAGAACAGCACTAATTGAAGATTCCGGAAGTTGGAAATACTAAAATTTGTTCCCACTTTCATGTAAAACCTGGCCACCATTCTCCTGGTTGCTTCACAATTGAACAGTGATCCACATTCGTAGGTAAACATATGAGAGCTGGAGGGTTGCATAAGAGTCGAATTCTTAACTGTCGAGGTGCTTTTAAAAAACCAATACATATCATGTAACAACTACTGGGCCCCTATTCCGGTTCTATGATAAAATGAAATGATAAGTTTTTTATCACGAGAGTTTTCATAGCACTTTTTCATTTTATCATATTATTTTTCCCAAAATGTTGATTCTCGTTATACCAGTGACAAAATCAGCTGATTTTGTGCTGAATGTGTGCTAAATGAAAACAAAAATTATTTTACAGAAGTTTTTTCGATATTTACAAATGATTTGGTGGTCCGTTAAGATTATTTTCAGTGAAATTGAATAATTTAAGTCAATTTATTAAATAATCATTTTGAAATCGGTACATTTAATAAGGTTTGAAGTGTCGTACCTATGTTTTGTCCGTGTTTCCTTACTACCTACTATGAAACAAAGAAGAGCCAGATACTGGTTTGTGAAAGTATCTATTAAGAAATATTATATTTTTGCAATAATTCTTTTTTTTTTATTTAAGAAAACCTACAAATATTGCGAAGAAATTAAGATGCGGGAACTTACACCAATATGAAGTTATTTCTTGATAAAAATTCCTACACTCATCCTCCCAATGAACATTCCATCTGCCAAATAAGACAAAAAGATCTTGGTTTTTATTTGCTCGCTTGGAATGAATGAGTCAATCAATAAAAACTTTTATATGTGTGTTCATCCACAATAATTCAAAAATACTTACGTGTTGTGATCTAAATTCAAATTATTTACAACAAAGAAAATCAATAAAGAAGTGCATTGCTTAAATTTTATTCATGTTTCTGGTTTTGTTTATCTTTTCAATTTATCATTAGGCTTTATCAGGCAAAATTTATCGATGATAAATATCTTTTCTATATGATAAAAGTTTGATAGGCGTTTTCACGTTTTCACTGAACCAGAATCGGAAATTGAGATTTATCACTGAAAAAACTTTTCATTGCGTTTATCATAGAACCGGAATAGCCCCCCATAGTAAACGTCACAGTGCAGGGGGCTATTCCGGTTCTATGATAAACGCGATGAAAAGTTTTTTCAGTGATAAATCTCAATTTTCGATTCTGGTTCATTGAAAACGTGAAAACGTCTGTCAAACTTTTATCATATGAAAAGATATTTATCATCGAGAAATTTTGCCTGATAAAGCCTAATGATAAATTGAGAAGAAACAGAAACATGAATAAATTTTAAATAATGCACTTCTTTATTGATTTTCTTTGTTGTAAATAATTTGGATTTAGATCACTACACGTAAGTATTTTTGAATTATTGTGGACACACATATAAAAGTTTTTATTGATTGACTCATTCATTCCAAGCGAGCAAATAAAAACCAAGATCTTTTTGTCTTATTTGGCAGATGGAATGTTCATTGGGAGGACAAGTGTAGGAATTTTTATCAAGATCATATTGGTGTAAGCTCCCACAGATTAATTTCTTCGCAATATTTGTAGGTTTTCTTAAATAAAAAAAAAGAAGTATTGCAAAAATATAGTGTTTTTTAATAGATACTTTTACAAACCATTATCTGGCTCTTCTTTTTTTTTATAGTAGGTAGTAAGGAAACACGGACAAAACATAGGTACCACACTTCAAACTTTATTAAATGTACCGATTTCAAAATGATTATTTAATAAATTGACTTAATTTATTCAATTTCACTGGAAATAATCTTAACAAACCACCAAATCATTCGTAAATATCGAAAAAAACTTCTGTGAAATAATTTTTGTTTTCATTCAGCACACATTCAGCACAAAATCAGCTGATTTTTTCACTGGTATAACCAGAATCAACATTTTGGGAAAAATGATATGATAAAATGAAAAAGGTCTATGAAAACTCTCGTGATAAAAAACTTATCATTTCATTTTATCATAGAACCCGAATAGGGGCCGATGCCAATTAAAATAAAAGTAAGTCAAAAGTATAAAATAAGAAATCATGTTTTTATTTTTGAGACAATGATGTAACATTCAATGCATGTGCATCTCTTAGCTCTTATTTATAATGGCCTTTTCGATTGGGGACAGAATGACAGTTCTTGTTCTGAAAAGAACAGAAAATTGTTCTGAATTTGATTTTAGAATCGAAATGAACAGCGTTCACACGTATCGAATTGCCAATCGAAAAGGCCATAAGACTTTGTCCAAATGGTTGTAGATACAACCATTAGACTTGTTCAGCATAAATGGCGTATTCCTCTTTGGATCCAAAAACAATACTTTCCTATGTCAACATACGATGTTTTATTGCAGGAAAGCGTGGATGGTTATGTTACTGCTGCAAATCATTTTCATGGGCAGTTCAAAACATATTCATTAGCGTCATTTTCTATTTCGATTGATAGTCAATACTATAAGGAAAATGGAATCCACAGACTCTATCAAACGGGATGTGTCTGATATCAAGGCAAAATGCGGTACGCCTTGAATCAAACACCAAACTTGCCAGTTTCTGTCAATAGCCATAGCGACGGTGTTCAATTGCGCGGAAGCATGGATCTATGGTGTAGACGATTCTGTTTCTGCTAGAGGTCATTTCCGAGGGCTGTACAAAACAAAAGAATCTACTATGTACATCGTTATTATCAATTGTCATTGTTTTCTTTTTTTTATTTCCAGTGACAATCGACGATGAAGTAAAAAAATAATCATACAGGGTTGTCAAACGAAATGAGGTAATTTAGATGAAAACACTTTTTCTGTATTTTGCGAAATTGCGAAATTTTGCGAAGTTTGTTTTATTATTTTTTATCTTTAAGTTATTCACTGTATGCATTTGGTGTATTTTTTTGTTTTTTTTTTTTAATATATAATAACCAGTGGAATGAGATAAATTATTGCAGTTTGCAAACAAGTTGAGCAAAACAGCTAATGAAAAACTATGATGAGGAGGATGCGATTGCATACTCTGCGTTTTTTTAATGATTTTACCTCCTTGTCACACTCTTTACGTTTGTTATTCCGTTTCATTTAATAATTTGTGAATGAAATGAAATTACGAACACAATGTTTTCAAACAGATCTCGGGGGATGAAACGAACGGAGATTTGACGTCTTCTTGTAATGTTTTTGTATTAGATGTTATACTGGTATACAAAAAAGTGGTCAGCTTCATAATATAACAATTTTTCAAATGGAAGCAATATTTTTTTATCGATACACTATCCAGTGTATTATAGAGATAAGTGGGGGTAAGGACCAAAGCGTCCGTTCCTGGCAAGCTCACACGATTTTTCCAGAGATCAGTGGGTAGGTGACATATTAAGACCAGCGTTGCCTCTAACATGTAACAATAAATAACTTGGCAGTACTTTGCCCTGAAAACAATTTGTGATAGAAAGAGGCGACTATACATGCCAACTATATTAGGACGATTACTAAAGGGTTTTTGGGTAGTCTAATACTGGTGCCTGAAATATTAAGACGTGTTTCGTTCATCACTAATTAAATCCTCTAATACTTATTGTGAAGTGTAATTCGTTTTTAAAATGATGTTTAAAGATCAGAAGCGGGATTGGACCTGGCTAAATCTAAAATATAAGTCAAATCTGTATTTTGTGACTTATTGAAGTTTGTACTCATGTATGTAGGTACTATTGCAAGTATTCGGAGCGTATTGTAGATTTAATTTCACGTTGCATATTTTGAAAAAATTGTGTTTTAGCACTGATCTCCGATATGATTGATTTCTGTAGTTTTGTTTTGGTTTAAGATTTCGTTATTCAATTGAGAAACCAAGTCGAAGTGAAATTAGTTTAAGTTTGGTCGAATGCACGACATTAACCGTTATTTTGGGCGAACAATAGATGGTTGCATTTTCAGCTCATGAAAAAGTAATGCTATCTCTGTTGACCATAAATATACTTACAGAAAGAATAAAATGTGTGTTCCGTTGAAAATCGAATGATACAAATATGTGTGTAGGTATAAAGGAGAAAAGAGATCGTCAAAATAATTGTTGTCACTTTCACGTTGATATAAATACGCAAAGTTCTCTATTAGGGGGGTTTACATTGCATGACAGCATCGCTTGATGGAAATGGAACAAGTATTCAAAATCTTTTAAAAACCATACAACATTGCTTGTCAAGCGGTTGTTTCTTGCGTTCAAATGATCAAATCAAGCCATGCTGTCAAGCAATGTTGGTCCATGTGAACCCCCCTAATTGGTTTTGAACATAGAAAACTAATTGTATGCATGTATGTATGTGGTTGTGGATATTATGATGTCATGATATGTGTTTTCGGTTTGCGAAAAAGCATATTATGGTCATCTCTATCTGAAATTTGAAAATTGGTGAAGAGTGCAAGGGAGAATATTATAGTTGGAAGTAAATATGAAGGTATGAATAGTTTGTGTTTTTCGGTATACGAAAATACAAATAATTGTGTGCGCCGGTGCCGTTGCGGCTATTGAAAGACTGTAAATTTGTAAATAGTCTGAGACAAGAAGTTTACATCCTGAAATGGACAGATTAAAATGAGTGGATGGTATATTGTGTTTTCGTTATGTGAAATCACAAAGTTTATCAGCTTGTGTGCGAATTTGGTAGATCGTAAGCAGTATGAGACATAATGTTTACTTTGTGAAAAAAATAGTACAATATTTGTAAATGGAAACTAGAAATGATGTGCTTTCGGTGTACGAAAATACGAAGTTTATAGTTCAGTGAACCGAGAGAAGATTGTGCTTTCGGTATACGGAAATGCAAAGTTTAAAATTGTTTGACTGTGGATGATCTTTGATAGAATGAGTACTTTTGAAATAAAAGTTTGAAACAATCTTTAAATGATATTAAAGTATGCTCCGGATACTTCGCAATGTCCACAATATTAAAGGTTTGGCTTGGTAGGATTATTCTGATATGTTAATATAATTGGATAAAGGGTATAAAATAAACACTTCTCTGAGGCTATAGTTGTAGTTGACATTGGAGGGCAATAATGAATCGATATCAGTATCAAGAGAAATCGATTTATGACCGACCATAATACGAAGCAAGGTGAAGAAGGAACTCTTACTCACTCCATCCAGATTTCGAACAATCGCCTGGAGCAACGGACACCAATGTTGAAGAAGATCAAAATACAACAGCTATTTTCATGATTATTATTGAGTTTTTTGTTAAAACTTGTAAAAGCTTATTTTCAACTTTGTCTGGCTTCAAAGTGAGTATTGATTTCCCAAATATTTCAAATGATTTTATATGATTCAAAGTGTGAAGTTTTTATCCCGAATGCCCACATCTTCATTGTTCAGATGTTTCTGTTCATCATATGGTGACAAACTTAAAGAGTATAGATGGCCATTTTGAATTGTTATAGTTTTGATAAAGAAGAATTGCATCACGAAGACGTAATTAAAGAAACACATAGTTAAATAGTTTTGGAGTTTCGATTGGGGCTTTAAGAGGTTAAGGTAAGCCTGTATTAAGTCGTATGATTTTTAAGGATTCACGGAAATATTTGTGTGTGAACCTTGTTAAAAAACTTCCTCAATGAAAATTTAATGTGTTGCTTCTTAAAAAACACCAACATACATATTGCGTTATTGGGATATGAAAATCTATTCAAATTGGAACAGTCCTTTTGAAAATTAACATTTGGTCCATTTTTCCAATCTTACTCAACAGCAATCAGAACATCGTGGAATACCAAATGCGGTGCAACTATTTTTTCAATTTGACAAGATATCCTGTTTGAATTTATGGATCACATCACCCAATCTTTAGAGAGCGCATTTTTCGGGTTCAAAAGCCATGTAAGAACGGGTTTGAAACCGGGTAATGTAAAGTTGTCAAGATCAAATGGATTTTCGGAAAATGGAAATATGTTAAATACAGAATTCCCAAGAATAGTCCAACTCGACGAGGGCGTCGAAGATGTCAGGAAGGCCGAATCTGTAACAATAAATAACTTGGCAGTACTTTGCCCTGAAAACAATTTGCGATAGAAAGAGGCGACTATACATGCCAACTAGATTAGGACGATTACTAAAGGGTTTTTGGGTAGTCTGATACTGGTGCCTGAAATATTAAGACGTGTTTCGTTCATCACTAATTAAATCCTCTAATACTTATTGTGAAGTGCAATTCGTTTTTAAAATGATGTTTAAAAACATTTTTTTTTTTCGTAAAACAAATCAACTGGCAATCATAGTCCAGTAACTATATACATTAGACCTTGCGTCAGGTCCGGTAGTTCTGATTTTTTGCTGAGTCATTTATGATGTTGGCCTAGTATTAAATCTGATTTTTCGACCTCGAGCGCCGAACGCAACATTGGTAAAAATCCAAAAAACCCCGAATTTTTCGCGGTTTTTTCACTTATTGGCTATTTTAACCATTACGCCTTAACTTCCGAATAAAACATTGCTCTACGATTTCAACCTTATTAAATTTGCTTCAATTTGAGTCCAAAGCCGGTTCTGTAGACATAACGGTTTCCAAGGGACGGCATTTCAAAATATAGCAATAAAAAATTTAAAACAACAAGTATTATATAAAACAGTATAATAACGAAAACATGATCTTTGACATTATGCTGCATCAAAGCAATAGAGCGTGTAGATTGGGCCAAAAGAAGAAAACAATAGTACTGGATGCTGGGTATACATCCCCCCGTTTAGGCGGGAGGGGCAATTTTAAGAAAAGTTGACTTCAAATAGAAAAATAACCATAAAAATACAATGGTAATATCTGGACGAAAATCCATTCCTCATCTCAAAGCCAGAAATCCATTCTTTAATTTTTTTTTAAATAAAGTTTTTTTAGCTGATAGTTTTTGAAAAATTTACTTTCAAACTCAAAATTTTGAGAAAAAGACGATTTTTTTTTGTTAATATATTTTTTTTTTTATTTTATGGTATTAAGTACTATTTTTGATTTTGATTTTCAGTGCCGTTATTAATTCTTAGTTAAAAGCTGAAAACCAAACGCTAAAATGACTTCTAGTTTTTGAGAAAACTGAAATTAACATGATCAACTTCACTGTTTTCAGTCTAGTATCCTTTTTCTTCGGGGTGGGAGGGCTCTGCCTCAGATACGGTAGTTCTGATTTTTAGATGAGTTGTTTATGATGTTGCCTTAAGCAATAATCCAAGTTTTTGACCTCGAGCGCCGAACGCAACTTAGTGAAATACGCAAAAAACCGAGAAATTTTTGCGGTTTTTTCAGTTATTGGCTATTTTAACCTTTAAGGCCTGGTTTTCGATTATAATTTTGCTCTACCATTTCAAAATAATTAAATGGGCTTCAATTTGACTAAAAATCAATTCAAATAGTAAATTTTTTCATCAACTTTTGAATTAAGAATGCTGCAAATTGAATTAAAGGGGGCTTATTCACCATCATGAACATCGGATGAGTAGAAACGGAGTTATGATTTCTTAAAGTCAACCATATAAAACTCGAACTAAAACAGTACTCAGTTCCGTACCCACCAGTGAGTTATCTGAAGCGAATGTTTTAGTTCGAGTTTTATATGGTTAACTTTAAAAAATCATAACTCCGTTTCTACTCATCCGATGTTCATGATTAAGATCTTAAAATAAAGCCAACATGACACGCTACACAGTATACAAAAATCATTGAAAAGGGGCAAACGATTTCACACAAGGGGTTAATAAGCCCCCTTCAATTGGATTTGCAGCATTCTTAATTCAAAAGTTGATGAAAAAATTCACTATTTGAATTGATTTTTAGCTCAAATTGAAGCCCATTTAATTATTTTGAAATGGTAGAGCAAAGTTATAATCGAAAACCAGGCCTTAAAGGTTAAAATAGCCAATAACTGAAAAAACCGCAAAAATTTCTCGGTTTTTTGCGTATTTCACAAAGTTGGGTTCGGCGCTCGAGGTCGAAAACTTGGATTATTGCTAAAGCCAACATCATAAACAACTCATCTAAAAATCAGAACTACCGTATCTGAGGCAGAGCCCTCCCACCCCGAAGAAAAAGGATACTAGACTGAAAACAGTGCAGTTGATCATGTTAATTTCAGTTTTCTCAAAAACTAGAAGTCATTTTAGCATTTGGTTTTCAGCTTTTAACTAAGAATTAATAACGGCATTGAAAATCAAAATCAAAAATAGTACTTAATACCATAAAATAAAAAAAAATATATTAACAAAAAAAAATCGTCTTTTTCTCAAAATTTTGCGTTTGAAAGTAAATTTTTCAAAAATTATCAGCTAAAAAAACTTTATTAAAAAAAAAAATTAAAGAATGGATTTCTGGCTTTGAGATGAGGAATGGATTTTCGTCCAGATATTACCATTGTATTTTTATGGTTATTTTTCTATTTGAAGTCAACTGTTCTTAAAATTGCCCCTCCCACCGAAACGGGGGATATATACCCCCCATCCAGTACTATTGTTTTCTTCTTTTGGCCCAATCTACATGCTCTATTGCTTTGATGCAGCATATGTCAAAGATCATGTTTTTGTTATTATACTGATGTTTTATATACTACTTGTTGTTTTAAATTTTTTATTGCTATATTTTGAAATGCCGTCCCTTGGAAACCGTTATGTCTACAGAACCGGCTTTGGACTCAAATTGAAGCAAATTTAATAAGGTTGAAATCGTAGAGCAATGTTTTATTCGGAAGTTAAGGCGTAATGGTTTAAATGGCCAATAAGTGAAAAAGCCGCAAAAAATTCGCGGTTTTTTGGATTTTTACCAATGTTGCGTTCGGCGCTCGAGGTTGAAAAATCAGATTTAATACTAGGCCAACATCATAAATGACTCAGCAAAAAATCAGAACTAACGGACCTGACGCAAGGTCTCAGTACTATGAAACTACAAGGTTACTGGACTATCAATACTTTTTGGTTTAACGAAAAAAAAAATTAAAACCACAAATAATTTCGTCATGTTTGTTATTTGTTTCTCCTGAAACTAACTCTTTTAGTGCCTTGCATATGAGCTGTGTAGCAAACTGAAAATTGCAAATGGTCATAAATTCTGACATTAGCCGCATTTTACTATCCACATGATCTGATCCGGATCAATTTCTAATACGTGATTACAAAAACAACATGGGATCATGCTTTTTATCTGGATCTATTTCATTGATCCAAAAATGACTATCGTGAATGTGTCTCAATAGTGCCAAGAAAAGAGGCAACAGACACGTGAAAAAAAAACAAACATAAAGCGAATAGAGACGGGTATATAACTGTATGTCTGTCTATTTTATTTATCATGATCTGATCCGGACCAGATCATGAGGAGAATAAAATGCGGCTATTATTCTTTCAAATGAGTAATTTGCATAGTCATCGAATGACGTGAATTTTCATAAAAATAAACCAGTAAATGGGTGCTTTAAATAGTTAAATTTTAGCGAATTTTGTCATTATCTGCTTTGTGAAATTCGTCCTGATGCTGGGGACTGCGAATAATGAGCGTTTGACGGTTCTCAGAAAATAGCTTATTTTCCAATTTTAACAAATTTAAGGCCATGTTTTCTTTTTAAAATTGTTGAAAGCATTGTTTAATAATTTTGTCGAAAAATTTGAGCCAGAATTAGTTGATATTTGCGTTTCGGCTTGATTGGGCATTACATTGCAGTATGTCGAAGGGTAACTGACTATTGGGAGATACATGACGACCGCTGCCTGGAGATCGAAAGAATTATTAATTCTCAAAAATATGCAATTAAAGCAACCCTTGTATTCAGTGCCGTAGCCAGGATTTTGTTTTGGAGGGGGCTTGCTTCCAAATTTTACCAGAAATTCTTTAAACAAAAAACTAAAATTATATCAATTTATTGATTTTTATTAGTTTTTAAATAGAACATACTTAAATATTTTTTCTGTACACATTTTCTTAAAGCAGAAGACGTCTTGATTTTTTCCACATGACATCAATCACCTTATCTGGATCCACATTAATATGCGAATGAACAGATATCATAGCAAGAGAGCTTAATTTTTCATTCCCCATAACGCTTCGCTTTAATTCTTTTCATAGTTGAAAAGGTTCTTTCAACACCAGCTGTGGTCACTGGAAGTGTGGCCAAAACCGTAAGCAAGAAGTTTATACCTCTATAGTAAGGCTATACCTATATCAAGCAATTTCAAAACTTCGGTAGAAAGATCCCTCGCCAATATTTTTCCGCACCAAAGAAGTACTCAGCTTTCACAGCTGACAAAGAAATTGTATTATCAAAATCATATGTTAGTTTTTCCATTTCGTTCACTCGCTCAACTGCGGCAAAACCTGGCAGAAGAGCTTGAAACGATGCGATAGTAGAACGTCTTCGTCGTCCATGAATCTGTCCGTAAGATTTTGTATTAACGAATTTTTGCAATGAATCAGTTTAGACACTCTTAAATAGGCTTCAGTAGAAGAGGTTTCTGGATTGGATCGCAGTGTTTGTTTCAATGAAGTTCTTGGAGCTCTTAATTGAACTTCAAATAAGTCTTCGGCAACTTGGGATATGCGGATTGAAAAGCCTCTCTGAAAAAATTTTCGGCATTTTCTCTTATGTTCTTAAGAGAACTCCAAACTTCTTTTGTGCGGTCGATTGCAGAAATAGCTCTGTAGAAAAAACTGATAAGAGCAGCGTTGAACAGAATAGTTTTTCGCACACAATGAGGCTTACTAGGAAATCACTTCTTTGGATCGCTGCCAAGTGTTGATGCTTTCGACGACATATCTCCCACGTTCTGCTCGTTATTTCTTCAAAACTTATTGAGATGCATTTAAAAAGCTCTATTAAGGAAATAAAACTGTCATACATTTCAATGACTCTTGTTTCACATAGGCGTAGAAGTCGAGTTTTTCGGCTCTCTGGTGCGTGCTTTTTAATGACAGTTTAGAAAGTTATATTTGCATTTGAATGGTTGTGGAAGAAATAAGCTATTTCACTTACTACACCAAGGCAATTTGAATTGCAGGACTTGACATGGCATTAGACAGAGCCATGTTCAAGCGATGGCTTGCACAGTGTACATACCAAGCGTTTGGATACTGTTGCATGCCTAATCCTGCACTGTACTCCACTTAAGTGACCTGCCATATTTGCGGCTCCATCATAGCCTTGGCCCACACAATTCTTCATATCAAGATACAGCTCTTCACATCGCTGCAGTATGGTTTTTGTCAAGTTTTCACAAGTTTAGTCATCAACAGGAACAAAACCTAGAAAATCTTCCCGAAGCATACAACTTTTGGGATCTGTTAAACAGTCGATATATCAAAGGCATATCGAAAGTTGTTCACAGTCGATATATCAAAGGCATATCGAAAGTTGTTCACACCCAGTAACATCCATTGTTTCGTCAGCGAGGATACTGATACAAGTTGAACTTATAGCCCGTTTAGTTATTTCAGTTGTTACAATATCAGAACATATCTCCAGGATTTCATTCTGGATATCTGGACTCAAATAATTTAAATTTTAAAAACCTAAGCTTAACAAAACCAAAAGGGTTTTAATAATGATAAAAATGTAATAGCCTTATCGTACGCTCCGTCATAATAGATTTATACTACGAATCCAAAAAAAGTATTAAAACTCCCATGCCGTAACAAAAATATCAGGTAAAATTCAAAGTTCGTGAAAATTCACCCGAACTATCCCCGGGTTCATAAAATACATTTTACTATGAGAGCTTATACTTTTTTGTGGGATTCTTCGGTATGTATTGCGTAGGGATCTGTGGTTGACCATCTATTCAAAAATAACAACTTACCACATTCACGGGTTTTTATTGTAAACAACTTTAAATGGATCATTAAAGATTGGAAAGTATTGGAGTGCTTTTATATTAAAGGGTGCAATTGAGAGAGGGTGGAATGGTGGGGAAATAGACCATATCCAATCATTTGCAGCAAAACTCTTCATATCCAAATTTTATTGTTAAATATCTCTTAAACGGAACTTCCAATATTTTTTTGCTCTTAATCATAACATATAAATATAAAATTTCCGCAAGCTGAAAGTTATTTTAAATCATATGTTTTGGTAACGCGCATATAATTTTTTTTATTTATTTTGGTTTGTTTTACTCTGAAATCTTATAGAATTTGTGGTTATTTTTAATTTGCAATTTTTTGGCAATAACTGAAGTCGTTTACTGATTCCAATTCCAAATCAAATAAAATGTAGGTATACATATGTAGAATATTCTCCTCATTTTAATAGCTTTTAGAGTTAAATAAAATACCTAAAGAGTCTTCAAAATTCAATACAAAATTTTAAACATATCAAAATAGTGTCTTGCTTTTTAACGAAGTATTTTCAAGTAGTTGAGAACTTTAGCTAAATTCAAATAAACTATTCCTACCTGGATAGTCTCCTTATTTTTTTAGATTTGAATTTAATATATTAGAAAGGTTTAAAGTTTTGTTTAGATTTTCGGGTGGGGCTTCAGCCCCTCAAGCCCCCCCTCTGGCTACGTGCCTGCTTGTATTGTATTCAGAAATTTATAATTACCGAAAGTGAAAAATAAAATGTTATATGCATGTATTAATCTTTGAAAAAATGGTTGTATGTATTTCAATATTTTCTTAAATCTTTCACAAAGTCGGCTTTCTCTTTCCAAAAAAAAAACAAAGCTTAAGCTATTTTGAATATCTCTCAAAATTCGAAAAAAAAAACTTTTTGATAAGTTAAAGTAATTTTGAAGTGTGGTCATTTTAGATAATTGTGTTTTTCACAATGGTCATCTTTCAAAATTCGAAAAAAAATACTTTTTGATAAGTGAGTAATTTTGAAGGGTGGTCATTTTAGACAATTGAGTTTTTCACAATGGTCATCTTTCATAATTCGAAAATTTCAAAAAATGAAAAGGGAATATACAGAAAAAAAATCGAAAATAAAAATTCAAAAATAAAAAAAAAATATTTCTAAGGGCGGTCAAAAAAAGTTAAGGGGTGGTCATTGATGTTCAAAAAATTATCTATCGAAAACATTATAGCCCAGGAAAATTAGGCAAAAAAATGGCCAAACTTCGAAAAAATTGCGACAAAGCTGATTTTTGGTGGAGTGGCTTATTATGACGTCTTAAGCATTTCCTGAAAAGTACCCTAAATTTGGCCCGGGGCTAAATTTTTTAGGGGGGGTTAAAGGGGTTGAAGTTCAGTTTTTTGGGAATTGCTCCTAAACTATCGGTTTTATTGAAAAAATGTGAAGGTAAAAATTAAAGCTGATGTTATTTTACATAAAAAATGTTAACATACTTTTTTTCGTAGAACCAATAGTTTCAGAGAAAAACGTTAGAGAACTTCATGGAGCAGTGAGTTAAGTCCAAAAAATTTATAAAATTTTTGCTTATCGCTGGGAAAATTTTGTTTTGTGATTTATGTTTAAGGGGAGACGGACACAACCCCGAAATTCTGAATCCAGAAAACCCAAAATCCCGAAAATCCAAAATCCCGAAAACCCAGAATCCCGAAAACCCAAAATCCCGAAAACCCAGAATCCCGAAAACCCAGAATACTGAAAACCCAGAATCCCGAAAACCCAGAATCCCGAAAACCCAAAATCCCGAAAACCTAAAATCCCGAAAACCCAAAATCCAGAAAGGCCAAAATCCCGAAAAAAAATACTTGAAAAAAAAGGTTACAGCCATTACTTGGAATTTATTCACAAAGTTTTAGGCCAAATTCAAACTAAAAATCTGATGTCCATAGCGATTAAGGGTAAAGTATTTTAAAACATGACACAATGAGTACCTACACATTCACATCATCGATACCTGATACGATTTCGCTCCTTTCAGTTTTCCTTAAAATAGTGTGGATCTGGCCTTATTGAATCTTAATCAAATAGTTTTAACAAATTAAAAACAGTTATGTCTCACAAATCTGAATTTTAACTGAATTCCGATATTTAAATCGTTTTTAAACCCTCTTCCGAGCTTCAGCATAGTTGCTTTGTATTTAATATTCTGAATTTAAAGAAATGCTTTTTAACTTTTATCGTGTCTTGCTTGTTTTCTGACCTAGGCACATTCTTAAAACTTTCGTACACTAAGTTTTTTTTATAAAAGATTGGTTTTAATTGATCATATCATTAAAATGGTTTTATTAAACACACAAAGTAAAGAAGTACTAAATTTCGAAGTAAGTGCATGCCATCTTCATTTAAAATAAAACGTATAAAAGAATATTCACGTAGTGTACATACAAACATTTATAGGTACCTATGTGGAAAATCTAGGAACATATTTAGGAAAGGTCTTTAAAGTTCTGATTTATTTTCGTTTTCTTCTTTATCTCGTTATGTTTTACTTAGTTCTTCAAAGCTAATTATTTTTCAGATGAAAATTTTAACACAGTTTTTGCTTTTCCCATACAGGTAAGATACATATAACAGAAATTATCTACACCAAAAATCTAGAAATACTTTTCCTGAAATTGAAATCCCGAAAAATTATATAAAATGAAAAATTTGCGCAAATTTTTCATTTTATATAATTTTTCGGGATTTCAATTTCAGGAAAAGTATTTCTAGATTTTTGATGTAGATAATTTCTGTTATATGTATCTTACCTGTATGGGAAAAGCAAAAACTGTGTTAAAATTTTCATCTGAAAAATAATTAGCTTTGAAGAACTAAGTAAAACATAACGAGATAAAGAAGAAAACGAAAATAAATCAGAACTTTAAAGACCTTTCCTAAATATGTTCATAGATTTTCCACATAGGTACCTATAAATGTTTGTATGTACACTACGTGAATATTCTTTTATACGTTTTATTTTAAATGAAGATGGCATGCACTTACTTCGAAATTTAGTACTTCTTTACTTTGTGTGTTTAATAAAACCATTTTAATGATATGATCAATTAAAACCAATCTTTTATAAAAAAAACTTAGTGTACGAAAGTTTTAAGAATGTGCCTAGGTCAGAAAACAAGCAAGACACGATAAAAGTTAAAAAGCATTTCTTTAAATTCAGAATATTAAATACAAAGCAACTATGCTGAAGCTCGGAAGAGGGTTTAAAAACGATTTAAATATCGGAATTCAGTTAAAATTCAGATTTGTGAGACATAACTGTTTTTAATTTGTTAAAACTATTTGATTAAGATTCAATAAGGCCAGATCCACACTATTTTAAGAAAAACTGAAAGGAGCGAAATCGTATCAGGTATCGATGATGTGAATGTGTAGGTACTCATTGTGTCATGTTTTAAAATACTTTACCATTAATCGCTATGGACATCAGATTTTTAGTTTGAATTTGGCCTAAAACTTTGTGAATAAATTCCAAGTAATGGCTGTAACCTTTTTTTTCAAGTATTTTTTTTCGGGATTTTGGCCTTTCTGGATTTTGGGTTTTCGGGATTTTAGGTTTTCGGGATTTTGGGTTTTCGGGATTCTGGGTTTTCGGGATTCTGGGTTTTCAGTATTCTGGGTTTTCGGGATTCTGGGTTTTCGGGATTTTGGGTTTTCGGGATTCTGGGTTTTCGGGATTTTGGGTTTTCTGGATTCAGAATTTCGGGGTTGTGTCCGTCTCCCCTTAAACATAAATCACAAAACAAAATTTTCCCAGCGATAAGCAAAAATTTTATAAATTTTTTGGACTTAACTCACTGCTCCATGAAGTTCTCTAACGTTTTTCTCTGAAACTATTGGTTCTACGAAAAAAAGTATGTTAACATTTCTTATGTAAAATAACATCAGCTTTAATTTTTACCTTCACATTTTTTCAATAAAACCGATAGTTTAGGAGCAATTCCCAAAAAACTGAACTTCAACCCCTTTAACCCCCCCTAAAAAATTTAGCCCCGGGCCAAATTTAGGGTACTTTTCAGGAAATGCTTAAGACGTCATAATAAGCCACTCCACCAAAAATCAGCTTTGTCGCAATTTTTTCGAAGTTTGGCCATTTTTTTGCCTAATTTTCCTGGGCTATAATGTTTTCGATAGATAATTTTTTGAACATCAATGACCACCCCTTAACTTTTTTTGACCGCCCTTAGAAATATTTTTTTTTTATTTTTGAATTTTTATTTTCGATTTTTTTTCTGTATATTCCCTTTTCATTTTTTGAAATTTTCGAATTATGAAAGATGACCATTGTGAAAAACTCAATTGTCTAAAATGACCACCCTTCAAAATTACTCACTTATCAAAAAGTATTTTTTTTCGAATTTTGAAAGATGACCATTGTGAAAAACACAATTATCTAAAATGACCACACTTCAAAATTACTTTAACTTATCAAAAAGTTTTTTTTTCGAATTTTGAGAGATATTCAAAATAGCTTAAGCTTTGTTTTTTTTTTGGAAAGAGAAAGCCGACTTTGTGAAAGATTTAAGAAAATATTGAAATTCATACAACCATTTTTTCAAAGATTAATACATGCATATAACATTTTATTTTTCACTTTCGGTAATTATAAATTTCTGAATACAATACAAGCAGGCACGTAGCCAGAGGGGGGGCTTGAGGGGCTGAAGCCCCACCCGAAAATCTAAACAAAACTTTAAACCTTTCTAATATATTAAATTCAAATCTAAAAAAATAAGGAGACTATCCAGGTAGGAATAGTTTATTTGAATTTAGCTAAAGTTCTCAACTACTTGAAAATACTTCGTTAAAAAGCAAGACACTATTTTGATATGTTTAAAATTTTGTATTGAATTTTGAAGACTCTTTAGGTATTTTATTTAACTCTAAAAGCTATTAAAATGAGGAGAATATTCTACATATGTATACCTACATTTTATTTGATTTGGAATTGGAATCAGTAAACGACTTCAGTTATTGCCAAAAAATTGCAAATTAAAAATAACCACAAATTCTATAAGATTTCAGAGTAAAACAAACCAAAATAAATAAAAAAAATTATATGCGCGTTACCAAAACATATGATTTAAAATAACTTTCAGCTTGCGGAAATTTTATATTTATATGTTATGATTAAGAGCAAAAAAATATTGGAAGTTCCGTTTAAGAGATATTTAACAATAAAATTTGGATATGAAGAGTTTTGCTGCAAATGATTGGATATGGTCAATTTCCCCACCATTCCACCCTCTCACAATTGCACCCTTTAATATAAAAGCACTCCAATACTTTCCAATCTTTAATGATCCATTTAAAGTTGTTTACAATAAAAACCCGTGAATGTGGTAAGTTGTTATTTTTGAATAGATGGTCAACCACAGATCCCTACGCAATACATACCGAAGAATCCCACAAAAAAGTATAAGCTCTCATAGTAAAATGTATTTTATGAACCCGGGGATAGTTCGGGTGAATTTTCACGAACTTTGAATTTTACCTGATATTTTTGTTACGGCATGGGAGTTTTAATACTTTTTTTGGATTCGTAGTATAAATCTATTATGACGGAGCGTACGATAAGGCTATTACATTTTTATCATTATTAAAACCCTTTTGGTTTTGTTAAGCTTAGGTTTTTAAAATTTAAATTATTTGAGTCCAGATATCCAGAATGAAATCCTGGAGATATGTTCTGATATTGTAACAACTGAAATAACTAAACTTTCGTACACTAAGTTTTTTTTATAAAAGATTGGTTTTAATTGATCATATCATTAAAATGGTTTTATTAAACACACAAAGTAAAGAAGTACTAAATTTCGAAGTAAGTGCATGCCATCTTCATTTAAAATAAAACGTATAAAAGAATATTCACGTAGTGTACATACAAACATTTATAGGTACCTATGTGGAAAATCTATGAACATATTTAGGAAAGGTCTTTAAAGTTCTGATTTATTTTCGTTTTCTTCTTTATCTCGTTATGTTTTACTTAGTTCTTCAAAGCTAATTATTTTTCAGATGAAAATTTTAACACAGTTTTTGCTTTTCCCATACAGGTAAGATACATATAACAGAAATTATCTACATCAAAAATCTAGAAATACTTTTCCTGAAATTGAAATCCCGAAAAATTATATAAAATGAAAAATTTGCGCAAATTTTTCATTTTATATAATTTTTCGGGATTTCAATTTCGGGATTTCGGGATTCTGGGTTTTCGGGATTTTGGGTTTTCGGGATTTTGGGTTTTCGGGATTCTGGGTTTTCGGGATTCTGGGTTTTCGGGATTTTGGGTTTTCGGGATTCTGGGTTTTCGGGATTGTGGATTTTCGGGATTTTGGGTTTTCGGGATTTTGGATTTTCGGGATTTTGGGTTTTCGGGATTTAGGTTTTCGGGATTCTGACCCCAACCCATGTTTAAGTACAACTCCTTATTGTAAAATCAAGTTTTTGGGGTGGTAGGAGAAAGGGAATGGCCGCCATCTTGAAAACAAGGTTGATTTTGTTTTTGTTTAATAACTCGTTGAAATTGCGTTTTTCAAAAAAATGACCAAAAGACAGATCTTAGACGATTAAATTATCTAAAAAATGAGCCATTAAACAGCTCTGTATGCTTATTAATCTCAAAGTTACAGCGGATCAAAGGTCACCTATGCCTCATATATGGTGGGGATGAAATGACGTTTTTTTAAGTTTTTTAGCTTATTTGTGAATTTTTTGGTCAGAATAGAAGACTCATTTTATAGACAATCAAGAGCAGTGCAAAATATATTCTAGACATCATCAAAAAAATTCACAAATAAGCGAAAACCCTTTAAAAACGTCATTTAATCCCCACCATATATGAGACATAGGTGACCTTTGATCCACTGTAACTTTGAGATTAATAAACATACAGAGCTGTTTAATGGCTCATTTTTTAGATAATTTAATCGTCTAAAATCTGTCTCTTGGTAATTTTTTTAAAAAACTCAATTTCAATGAGTTATTTAACAAAAACAAAATCAACCTTGTTTTCAAGATGGCGGCCATTCCATTTCCCCTACCACCCCAAAAACTTGATTTTACAATAAGGAGTTGTACTTAAACATAAATCACAAAACAAAATTTGCCCAGCGATAAGCAAAAATTTTATAAATTTTTTGAACTTAGCTCACTGCTCCATGAAGTTCTTTAACGTTTTTCTCTGAAACTATTGGTTCTACGAAAAAAAGTATGTTAACATTTTTTGTGTAAAATAACATCAGCTTTAATTTTTACATTCACATTTTTTCAATAAAACCGATAGTTTAGGAGCAATTCCCAAAAAACTGAACTTCAACCCCTTTCACCCCCCCTAAAAAATTTAGCCCCGGGCCAAATTTAGGGTACTTTTCAGGAAATGCTTAAGACGTCATTATAAGCCACTCCACCAAAAATCAGCTTTGTCGCAATTTTTTCGAAGTGAAAGTCTAATTTTCCGGGGCTATTAATCAAATTTGAAAAAATCGATTTTTGAGGCGCAGCGTTCTTTTGGCCCACTATTTTTCAAAATCGATTTTACCGAAAACTGTGGGTGGTCAAAAAAAGTTAAAGGGTGGTCAAAAGTGGTCATTTAAATGGTCATCTTTTAGTAAAAAAAAAAAAAAAATTGGAGACTTTTGCGGGCCAAGAGAACACAGCATCAAGGTAGGTAAAAACAAAAAGAAAGAAAATGAAGTTGAAATCTTACTATAAATAAATCTTTACTTTCAGAGAAGATAAAAAAAAACTTCCCATAGCCCAGGGGTGCATGCTTAATATTATGGCGAAGTTCAACAACAAACAAATTAGCGTTGTAAGTAGGTAGGTAGATAGATTCATATTATGGTTTTTATTATTACAATTTTTACTCATTATTATCAATTATGTAATTACGTAATTATATTTAAGTACTTAAACCTGTCCATTTGTATTTGTAGTAACAGGAGCCCGCAGATGATAGGTGTTTTCCTTTGAAGGGTGAAGTACTTGCAAGTACTTTGCTAGCTTTTTTCGATGGAAACATCAAACTGCTTTCCCATGTAAAATGTATCTACTCGCACATGAGAGCATGTTCTAGATTAGGGTTTTCATCAACTCATAAAAGCCATTCCACACTATCCCACTGAGTATTAACTCATGTCAAAAAAGTGGGAAGAAATCATGTATAATAGTGTGGAAACAAAATATGAAATTTCATCACACACAAATTGACAGCGCATCCGACACGATTTGACATGTGTTTATACCTGAAAATATTTAGGATTGGTTCTAAAACCATCACACATCCTATCCCACTTGGAAACCATCACACATTCTATCCCACTTGGGCGTTTGAGGTTATGGTGAAACTGATTTGCATTTATGCAAGTGTGGAAGCAAAATATGAAAATCATTTTCATCACACAAATTTGGCAGTCGTATGAAATTCTTTCCCACTTTATTCTGGCATGTGTTAATACTTTGTGGGATAGTGTAGAGGCAGGTACTTTGCCACTTCCAAAGGAAAACGGCTAATATACCACACGCCAAAGCTGAGCATCGGGGTACATGCAAAAAATGAATGTGGAACTCTTGTAGGAAGTATTCGTCGTATATAAAAATCAAAACAACTTTTCTTTTTTTAACACGCTTTTATTAGTTTCGGCTGTATGTATGTATATGTAGCGGAATCTTTGGGCGTGATTTTGACCTACTTCAAACGGTCCGATTTGATTCAAACTTTGCACACTTATCAAAGCCCAATGACAATACAATTATTCGATCAAAATATCCCATTATCCCGATTAGGTTCGCCAGGATTCATAAATTCCTTTCGGGATCCTTTACATGAGAGTAAGAGAGATTAAGCATGCATGCAGCTTAAAGTGCCTCTACACTATCCCACAAAGTATTAACACATGTCAAAATAAAGTGGGAAGAAATTTCATACGACTGCCAAATTTGTGTGATATATCTGACTTTCATATTTTTCTTCCACACTTGCATCAAAAAATCAGTTTCACCATAACCTCAAACGCCCAAGTGGGATAGAAAGTGTGATGGTTTTAGAACCGATCCTAAATATTTCCATTGTATTAACACATGTCAAATCGTGTCGGATGCGTTGTCAAGTTGTGTATGATGAAATTTCCCGATGACAGTACCTTAATTTCAAATTTTCTTAAAAAGTAAAAATAATCTATCTTAATTTTGTATGTTGTAGGTTTAGTAAAATAAATTTTAAATTGTTATTAAAGTATGTAAAATTTAGTTTTAGTTTCTGAATAAATGCTTATCAAATGCTTTGCTCCTGATGTATATTGTTTCTTTATATTCTTCCCTTTGTGGAATTTTCTTAACGGGCCCCCTTTTTAACACGCTTTTATTAGTTTCGGCTGTATGTATGTAAGTAAGTAAGTAAGTAAGTAAGTAATTGTTTATTCAAAAATTCGAAAAAGAGTATGTATGTACATATATAGGTTTTTTTTTTAAATATAGATTCATATAAATTCATGAAATAATTTGATATACATAGATTTGGTTCAATATAACATTAAACATTGCATTTTGCATCAATGGCTCGGTTGAGCCGTCTGTTGCGATGAAATATCCTTATTTAAGTAGTTCCATATGTTAATCAAAGGTTGTTGTTGTTGGTGTTAATGGTGTTGTTGGTGTTGCTGGTGTTGTTGGTGTTGTTGGTGTTTTTGGTGTTGTTGGTGTTGTTGGTGTTGTTGGTGTTGTTGGTGTTGTTGGTGTTGGTGGTGTTGTTGGTGTTGTTGGTGTTTTTGTTGTTGTTGGTGTTGTTGGTGTTGTTGGTGTTGTTGGTGTTGTTGGTATTGGTGGTGTTGTTGGTGTTGTTGGTGTTAATGGTGTTTTTGGTGTTGCTGGTGTTGTTGGTGTTGTTGGTGTTGTTGGTGTTGTTGGTGTTTTTGGTGTTGTTGGTATTGTTGGTGTTGTTGGTGTTGTTGGTGTTGTTGGTGTTGTTGGTGTTGTTAGTGTTGTTGGCGTTGTTGATGTTGGTGGTGTTGTTGGTGTTGTTGGTGTTGTTGGTGTTGTTGGTGTTGTTGGTGTTGTTGTTGTTGTTGGTGTTGTTGGTGTTGTTGGTGTTGTTTGTGTTGTTGGTGTTGGTGGTGTTGTTGGTATTGTTGGTGTTTTTGTTGTTGTTGGTGTTGTTGGTATTGGTGATGTTGTTGGTGTTGTTGGTGTTGTTGGTGTTAATTGTGTTGTTGGTGTTGCTGGTGTTGTTGGTGTTGTTGGTGTTTTTGGTGTTGTTGGTGTTGTTGGTGTTGTTGGTGTTGTTGGTGTTGTTGGTGTTGATGGTGTTGTTGGTGTTGTTGGTATTGGTGGTGTTGTTGGTGTTGTTGGTGTTAATGGTGTTGTTGGTGTTTTTGGTGTTGTTGGTATTGTTGGTGTTGTTGGTGTTGTTGGTGTTGTTGGTGTTGTTGGTGTTGGTGGTGTTGTTGGTGTTGTTGGTGTTTTTGTTGTTGTTGGTGTTGTTGGTGTTGTTGGTATTGGTGGTGTTGTTGGTGTTGTTGGTGTTAATGGTGTTGTTGGTGTTGCTGGTGTTGTTGGTGTTGTTGGTGTTTTTGGTGTTGTTGGTGTTGTTGGTGTTGTTGGTGTTGCTGGTGTTGGTGGTGTTGTTGGTGTTGTTGGTGTTGTTGGTATTGGTGGTGTTGTTGGTGTTGTTGGTGTTAATGGTGTTGCTGATGTTGCTGGTGCTGTTGGTGTTGTTGGTGTTGTTGGTGTTTTTGTTGTTGTTGGTGTTGTTGGTGTTGTTGGTATTGGTGGTGCTGTTGGTGTTGTTGGTGTTAATGGTGTTGTTGGTGTTGCTGGTGTTGTTGGTGTTGTTGGTGTTTTTGGTGTTGTTGGTGTTGTTGGTGTTGTTGGTGTTGTTGGTGTTGTTGGTGTTGTTGGTGTTTTTGGTGTTGTTGGTGTTGGTGGTATTGTTAGTGTTGTTGCTGTTGTTGGTGTTGTTGGTGTTGTTGGTGTTGTTGGTGTTGTTGGTGTTGTTGGTGTTGTTGGTGTTGTTGGAGTTGTTGGTGTTGTTTGTGTTGTTGGTGTTGGTGGTGTTGTTGGTGTTGTTGGTGTTTTTGTTGTTGTTGGTGTTGTTGGTGTTGTTGGTGTTGTTGGTGTTGTTGGTGTTGTTGGTGTTGTTTGTGTTGTTGGTGTTGGTGGTGTTGTTGGTGTTGTTGGTGTTGTTGGTGTTGTTGGTGTTGTTGGTATTGGTGGTGTTGTTGGTGTTGTTGGTGTTAATGGTGTTGTTGGTGTTGCTGGTGTTGTTGGTGTTGTTGGTGTTTTTGGTGTTGTTGGTATTGTTGGTGTTGTTGGTGTTGTTGGTGTTGTTGGTGTTGTTGGTGTTGTTGGTGTTGTTGGCGTTGTTGGTGTTGGTGGTGTTGTTGGTGTTGTTGGTGTTGTTGGTGTTGTTGTTGTTGTTGGTGTTGTTGGTGTTGTTGGTGTTGTTTGTGTTGTTGGTGTTGGTGGTGTTGTTGGTGTTGTTGGTGTTTTTTTTGTTGTTGGTGTTGTTGGTATTGGTGGTGTTGTTGGTGTTGTTGGTGTTAATTGTGTTGTTGGTGTTGCCGGTGTTGTTGGTGTTGTTGGTGTTGTTGGTGTTTTTGGTGTTGTTGGTGTTGTTGGTGTTGTTGGTGTTGTTGGTGTTGTTGGTGTTTTTGGTATTGGTGGTGTTGTTAGTGTTGTTGGTGTTAATGGTGTTGTTGGTGTTGTTGGTGTTTTTGGTGTTGTTGGTATTGTTGGTGTTGTTGGTG
The DNA here is from genome assembly GCA_963921185.1 of Dasysyrphus tricinctus. Taxonomy (NCBI): domain Eukaryota; kingdom Metazoa; phylum Arthropoda; class Insecta; order Diptera; family Syrphidae; genus Dasysyrphus; species Dasysyrphus tricinctus. The sequence continues at coordinate 201,573,217 of OY992530.1, read as the reverse complement.
TTGTTGGTGTTGTTGGTGTTGTTGGTGTTGTTGGTGTTGTTGGTGTTGTTGGTGTTGTTGGTGTTGGTGGTGTTGTTGGTTTTGTTGGTGTTTTTGTTGTTGTTGGTGTTGTTGGTGTTGTTGGTATTGGTGGTGTTGTTGGTGTTGTTGGTGTTAATGGTGTTGTTGGTGTTGCTGGTGTTGTTGGTGTTGTTGGTGTTGTTGGTGTTTTTGGTGTTGTTGGTGTTGGTGGTATTGTTAGTGTTGTTGCTGTTGTTGGTGTTGTTGGTGTTGTTGGTGTTGTTGGTGTTGTTGGTGTTGTTGGTGTTGTTGGAGTTGTTGGTGTTGTTTGTGTTGTTGGTGTTGGTGGTGTTGTTGGTGTTGTTGGTGTTTTTGTTGTTGTTGGTGTTGTTGGTGTTGTTGGTGTTGTTTGTGTTGTTGGTGTTGGTGGTGTTGTTGGTGTTGTTGGTGTTTTTGTTGTTGTTGGTGGTGTTGGTGTTGTTGGTATTGGTGGTGTTGTTGGTGTTGTTGGTGTTAATTGTGTTGTTGGTGTTGCTGGTGTTGTTGGTGTAGTTGATGTTGTTGGTGTTGTTAGTGTTGTTGGTGTTGGTGGTATTGTTAGTGTTGTTGCTGTTTTTGGTGTTGTTGGTGTTGTTTGTGTTGTTGGTGTTGGTGGTGTTGTTGGTGTTGTTGGTGTTTTTGTTGTTGTTGGTGTTGTTGGTGTTGTTGGTATTGGTGGTGTTGTTGGTGTTAATTGTGTTGTTGGTGTTGCTGGTATTGTTGGTGTTGTTGGTGTTGTTGGTGTTTTTGGTGTTGTTGATGTTGTTGGTGTTGTTGGTGTTGTTTGTGTTGTTGGTGTTGTTGGTGTTGTCGGTGTTGTTGGTGTTGTTGGTGTTGTTGGTGTTGTTGGTGTTGTTGATGTTGTTGGTGTTGTTAGTGTTGTTGGTGTTGGTGGTATTGTTAGTGTTGTTGCTGTTGTTGGTGCTGTTGGTGTTGTTTGTGTTGTTGGTGTTGTTGGTGTTGTTGGTGTTGTTGATGTTGTTGGTGTTGGTGGTATTGTTGGTGTTGTTGGTATTGGTGGTGTTGTTGGTGTTGTTGGTGTTAATGGTGTTGTTGGTGTTTTTGGTGTTGTTGGTATTGTTGGTGTTGTTGGTGTTGTTGGTGTTGTTGGTGTTGTTGGTGTTGGTGGTGTTGTTGGTGTTGTTGGTGTTTTTGTTGTTGTTGGTGTTGTTGGTGTTGTTGGTATTGGTGGTGTTGTTGGTGTTGTTGGTGTTAATGGTGTTGTTGGTGTTGCTGGTGTTGTTGGTGTTGTTGGTGTTTTTGGTGTTGTTGGTGTTGTTGGTGTTGTTGGTGTTGCTGGTGTTGGTGGTGTTGTTGGTGTTGTTGGTGTTGTTGGTATTGGTGGTGTTGTTGGTGTTGTTGGTGTTAATGGTGTTGCTGATGTTGCTGGTGCTGTTGGTGTTGTTGGTGTTGTTGGTGTTTTTGTTGTTGTTGGTGTTGTTGGTGTTGTTGGTGTTGTTGGTATTGGTGGTGCTGTTGGTGTTGTTGGTGTTAATGGTGTTGTTGGTGTTGCTGGTGTTGTTGGTGTTGTTGGTGTTTTTGGTGTTGTTGGTGTTGTTGGTGTTGTTGGTGTTGTTGGTGTTGTTGGTGTTGTTGGTGTTTTTGGTGTTGTTGGTGTTGGTGGTATTGTTAGTGTTGTTGCTGTTGTTGGTGTTGTTGGTGTTGTTGGTGTTGTTGGTGTTGTTGGTGTTGTTGGTGTTGTTGGTGTTGTTGGTGTTGTTGGAGTTGTTGGTGTTGTTTGTGTTGTTGGTGTTGGTGGTGTTGTTGGTGTTGTTGGTGTTTTTGTTGTTGTTGGTGTTGTTGGTGTTGTTGGTGTTGTTGGTGTTGTTGGTGTTGTTGGTGTTGTTTGTGTTGTTGGTGTTGGTGGTGTTGTTGGTGTTGTTGGTGTTGTTGGTGTTGTTGGTGTTGTTGGTATTGGTGGTGTTGTTGGTGTTGTTGGTGTTAATGGTGTTGTTGGTGTTGCTGGTGTTGTTGGTGTTGTTGGTGTTTTTGGTGTTGTTGGTATTGTTGGTGTTGTTGGTGTTGTTGGTGTTGTTGGTGTTGTTGGTGTTGTTGGTGTTGTTGGCGTTGTTGGTGTTGGTGGTGTTGTTGGTGTTGTTGGTGTTGTTGGTGTTGTTGTTGTTGTTGGTGTTGTTGGTGTTGTTGGTGTTGTTTGTGTTGTTGGTGTTGGTGGTGTTGTTGGTGTTGTTGGTGTTTTTTTTGTTGTTGGTGTTGTTGGTATTGGTGGTGTTGTTGGTGTTGTTGGTGTTAATTGTGTTGTTGGTGTTGCCGGTGTTGTTGGTGTTGTTGGTGTTGTTGGTGTTTTTGGTGTTGTTGGTGTTGTTGGTGTTGTTGGTGTTGTTGGTGTTGTTGGTGTTTTTGGTATTGGTGGTGTTGTTAGTGTTGTTGGTGTTAATGGTGTTGTTGGTGTTGTTGGTGTTTTTGGTGTTGTTGGTATTGTTGGTGTTGTTGGTGTTGTTGGTGTTGTTGGTGTTGTTGGTGTTGTTGGTGTTGTTGGTGTTGTTGGTGTTGTTGGTGTTGGTGGTGTTGTTGGTTTTGTTGGTGTTTTTGTTGTTGTTGGTGTTGTTGGTGTTGTTGGTATTGGTGGTGTTGTTGGTGTTGTTGGTGTTAATGGTGTTGTTGGTGTTGCTGGTGTTGTTGGTGTTGTTGGTGTTGTTGGTGTTTTTGGTGTTGTTGGTGTTGGTGGTATTGTTAGTGTTGTTGCTGTTGTTGGTGTTGTTGGTGTTGTTGGTGTTGTTGGTGTTGTTGGTGTTGTTGGTGTTGTTGGTGTTGTTGGAGTTGTTGGTGTTGTTTGTGTTGTTGGTGTTGGTGGTGTTGTTGGTGTTGTTGGTGTTTTTGTTGTTGTTGGTGTTGTTGGTGTTGTTGGTGTTGTTTGTGTTGTTGGTGTTGGTGGTGTTGTTGGTGTTGTTGGTGTTTTTGTTGTTGTTGGTGGTGTTGGTGTTGTTGGTATTGGTGGTGTTGTTGGTGTTGTTGGTGTTAATTGTGTTGTTGGTGTTGCTGGTGTTGTTGGTGTAGTTGATGTTGTTGGTGTTGTTAGTGTTGTTGGTGTTGGTGGTATTGTTAGTGTTGTTGCTGTTTTTGGTGTTGTTGGTGTTGTTTGTGTTGTTGGTGTTGGTGGTGTTGTTGGTGTTGTTGGTGTTTTTGTTGTTGTTGGTGTTGTTGGTGTTGTTGGTATTGGTGGTGTTGTTGGTGTTGTTGGTGTTAATTGTGTTGTTGGTGTTGCTGGTATTGTTGGTGTTGTTGGTGTTGTTGGTGTTTTTGGTGTTGTTGATGTTGTTGGTGTTGTTGGTGTTGTTTGTGTTGTTGGTGTTGTTGGTGTTGTCGGTGTTGTTGGTGTTGTTGGTGTTGTTGGTGTTGTTGGTGTTGTTGATGTTGTTGGTGTTGTTAGTGTTGTTGGTGTTGGTGGTATTGTTAGTGTTGTTGCTGTTGTTGGTGCTGTTGGTGTTGTTTGTGTTGTTGGTGTTGTTGGTGTTGTTGGTGTTGTTGATGTTGTTGGTGTTGGTGGTATTGTTGGTGTTGCTGGTGTTGTTGGTGTTGTTGGTGTTGTTGGTGTTGTTGGTGTTGTTGGTGTTGTTGGTGTTGTTGGTGTTGTTGGTGTTGTTGGTGTTGTTTGTGTTGTTGGTGTTGTTGGTGTTGTTGGTGTTGTTGATGTTGTTGGTGTTGTTGGTGTTGTTAGTGTTGTTGGTATTGGTGGTATTGTTGGTGTTGTTGCTGTTGTTGGTGTTGTTGGTGTTGTTGGTGTTGTTGGTGTTGTTGTTGTTGGTGTTAGTGGTGTTGGTGGTGTTGTTGGTGTTGTTGGTGTTGTTGGTGTTGTTGTCGTTGTTGGTGTTGTTGGTTTTGTTGGTGTTGTTGGTGTTGGTGGTGTTGTTGGTGTTGTTGGTGTTGTTGGTGCTGTTGGTTTTAATGGTGTTGTTGGTGTTGGTGTTGGTGTTGTTGGTGCTGTTGGTGTTTTTGGGGTTGTGGGTATTGTTGGTGTTGTTGGTGTTGGTGGTGTTGTTGGTGTTGGGGTTGTTGGTGTTGTTGGTGTTGTTGGTGTTGTTGGTGTTGGTGGTGTTGTTGGTGTTGTTGGTGTTGTTGGAGTTGGTGGTGTTGTTGGTGTTGTTGTCGTTGTTGGTGTTGGTGGTGTTGGTGGTGTTGTTGCTGTTGTTGGTGTTGTTGGTGTTGGTGTTGTTGGTATTGTTGGTGCTGTTGGTGTTGTTGGTGTTGTTGGTGTTGTTGGTGTTGTTGGTGTTGTTGGTGTTGTTGGTGCTGTTGGTGTTGTTAGTGTTATTGGTGTTGTTGGTGTTGGTGGTGTTGTTGGTGTTGTTGGTGTTGTTGGTGTTGTTGGGGATGTTGTTGTTGTTGTTGTTGTTGTTGGTGTTGTTGGTGGTGTCGTTGTTGTTGTTGTTGTTACTGTTGTTGTTGTTGTTGTTGTTGTTGTTGTTGTTGTTGTTGTGGTGTTGGTGTTTGTGGTGTTGTTGTTCTATCCATTATATTCTCTTATAAGTTCATTTCGATATTTAATAGCTGCGGAGAGGTATTTTGTTAACGGGATCCAGTTCCCGTCTCCATTAAGAATATTCACCATGTTTTCCGTGCTGAGTGCTCTTGTCCCTAAATATAACAAACGTAGTTCTTTGAAAACAGGGCATATTCCGAGGAAGTGGACAAATGTTTCGTCTTCTCTCAGGTTACACAAGGTGCATTGAGTACTTCTGTTGCTCGTTGGAAATGGACCGTTCAAATACAGAAGCCCTCCTCTTGCTTTAAAAATCCAACCTATTTCGGATGAGATCCTTTCTTCCTGAAAGTATCTACATCCGTCGATGTAGTTTAGGGCATTGTAAAGTCCATGTGATGTTGACGCTTGTGCTCTTTGAAATGCCACATCCCATTCTCTTTCCATTATTTGCGTGTCGGCCGCATCAATTGCATTCTGGAATAACCTGTTGTTTCCAACAACCTCATGGATATGCCTACCTTCTAATACATCCATCCATTGTGCAATCCAGTATATATTTTTGGATACTACTATATTCGCCAAAATATGTGGGAGACGGTTCTCGTCATACACACATAGTATTTTCCTAATGTAGGTCATGTGACATTTCATTGTGCAATTAAAAAGTGGTTTCAGTTTAAGTTCCAAGGTAAGCATGTAGTTAGGAGATGAGGTTGGAACTTTCATAGTTTTTTTTAGAAAATATCGTTGGACCTTTTCCATTTCATCGTATTGCTGATGTCCCCAAGCTTGTGCACCATACCCCAAAATTGATCTTGCTACTGCGTTAAACAGTTCCAGTTGTGATGAATTACTGATTTCCTTTTTCGAAACAAAAGTATGCCAAGTCAAGTTTAAGCTCGTTTTTGCCTGCTGCGCTCTTTCTTTGAAGTGCTCGGCCATACTCAGCCCTGGTGTCACCCATAAGCCCAGGTACTTATACTTGTTGACCACCTCAATTTCATCCGTTCCGAGAGTCCATCTTTCTACATTACTTCTTCTGCCTCCATTTTTTCTAAATATAATGATTTTTGACTTCTTAAGATTAATAATGAGGTTCCACATTTTGCAATATTCTTCAAGCTTGTTTATCATAAGTTGTAAGTCCATTGGCGTGTTTGCAAAAATTACAATGTCGTCTGCGTACAGTAACATTCTGATAACTTGTTCATTTAAATGTATTCCTCCACCTATGAAGTCATGCATGTCATTAATAAATAGTGCAAATAACATAGGACTTAGGAGACACCCCTGTTTCACGCCCATTTCTGTATCGAACCACTCTGATAGATTTTTTCCATTCCATACTGCACTTGCTGTCCCTGCACAGAGATCTTTTATGATATTTAGGAATTTTGTTGACATACCCATTCTTTTAAGCTTGACAAAAAGAGCACTCCAACAAATGCTATCAAACGCTGCCTTGAAGTCTACAAAGAAGCAGTATGTTTTTTTGCCTTCATTCATCCTGATTTTGACAATGTTTAGTAGATTGAATATATTGTCTGATGTGCTATATCCCTCTCTAAACCCCGCTTGGAACTCGTTCAGAATACTGTTTCTTTTTTCACACTACTGTAGCCTTTTGAGTAGTATACCCGTGTAAATTTTCGCAATGACATCCATAAAGGAAATTCCTCTGTAGTTTTGTGCGAGGTTTATATCTCCCTTTTTGTATATTGGAAAAATCAACGACTTCTTAAAAGATGGCTCAACGCTTTCTGTGACTTGGATCCTATTGTAAATTCCAGCCAGACGATCTAAAAATATGTCGCATACCTCCCAAAACTATGAATATCTACGAATTTAGCCCAAAGTTCTGTCAAAGCTCATATAAAAAAAATAAAATTCGTAGTTTGCGGAAGTACACGAACAGACATAGTATCTGCGGTGCATGAATAAAGAACTCATATGGGACGCGATCATATCCGGGAGCTTTGTTTGTCTTAGCTTTGTTCAGTACTTCTAGGATTTCGAAGTTCGTAATCTCGCCATCAAGCTGCTCATCCCAGGAATCTTCTATCGTGTCTTCCAGTATGTATGTATGTATGTATGTAACGGAATCTTTGGGCGTGATTTTGACCTACTTCAAACGGTCCGATTTGATTCAAACTTTGCACACTTATCAAAGCCCGATGACAATACAATAGTTCGATCAAAATATCCCATTATCCCGATTAGGGTCGCCAGGATTCATAAATTCCTTTCGGGATCCTTTGCATGAGAGTAAGAGAGATTAAGCATGTATGCAGCTTAGGGTGTTTCATTTTTCCAAAGATATGATTTTTTATTGTTAGTTTGTGACCGTAATAGTGAATACTTCCATTGCACAAGAGTTTCCCTACTGATTTATTAGATATACTCTGATATTTACCCATATCGTTGCATTTACTTATGTTTTCTGTGCGAAAGAGAACAAATATAGGTATCTGATTATTATTTTCTGAGCAAAAGCATAGGACACAATCGGCATGGGTTAAAATTGCACCGTACACTTTATAGCTGTTGCTGACTTTTGCATTAGGCATTGAAAATAAAGTTGTTACAATAGAATTTGTATTAAAGGACCGTATTATTTAAATTTATGTTGCATAAATACACAATCTGGCTATTATAAATTAAGAGAATTTGAAGTCGCAATGAATTGCGTATCCACAACTACTATAAGATGTACAGCACAATTTTAACTTATGTCGAGCGCTAAATGTTCACTCCATTCTGTACACCCAATCCAATATAAGGTGAGAAACGTGCCGATGCACATAGGAGTATTTGCCTACAAAACTCGGCCAAAAGTCGATTTTTCAAGTGTCAAAATTGAAAGGGGAACATTCTCCAGACAATAGCTTAGATCCTATGGAACAATAGGTTAAAATATTTTTTTTATTGATCAACATATTTTGGCTGTGATATTAGTTCAAAGTCTTCGATTAAGAATTTGTCACTTCTTTTTGTAATCAACCTTCAAAAAGTTTGAAACATTTTATTAAATTATTTCTTAAAAATTTTGTGTAGTCTGATGAAATTTTTTGTATATAAAAATTAACTACAGATGTTCACTATTATATTGAGCCATTTTTACGACAAATATTTTAATATTTATATTTTTTTCGAATTTTTGTTCTATAAATGCAAAAAAAAAACACTATTTTTGTTGGTTCTTTTTCATTGGGAAGTAATTTTTTTATAGATGTAGGTGGAATTGGGTTCTCATTTCTATATGGGTGGATAAAATAAACCATCAAGCTTCATTTTCAAAAAGAATCGGCTGCGGATTTTTGCGGATGTAGTTGTTTTTTGTCATATCGTATTCCCACTTTTATGCCCATTCAAACTGACGATTTGTGCTGTTATTTTTCTTTGGGATTTAATTTTTTTTTATTTTTTGGAGTTATTTGGTAATTATTTGTATAAAATATGGTTCAGCAAAGCTCCCAGTATTGATTAAAAAAAAAAATATTGGCTGCAGCTTTGATCCTTTTTATCTTTTTTGGTCATATCGTATATCCGATTGTATGCATTTTTTCTTGTTTCGAGTTGAAAAATTAAAAAAAAACTTGAAATTTTTTTTTGTTTTAAAAGAGGGTAAATTTATTAAAAACGGTATTTATTACATGATTTAAGATGAAAATATTGCAATAAAGACAAAAAATAATTTTGTCCAGTTTTTGCATACAAATACTCCTATGTGCGATGGATGAATGGCAGAGGGTGTTTAAAAATGTCATGTCGCTAGCGTCAACTCAGGGCACCAGGCGCACCCTGTTGAATAATAGCCTTACCCTTCTATCGGACCTCTGGGAGGGTTGACCGTTTAATTCTCCATTACTCGTGGGAACAAAAATGACAAATAAAAATACAACACAAAGAAAGAGGAAAGTGGCAAAAAGGAGACAAAAACTAAAAGAGAAACTATTTGGATATCGAATGATGAAATGATAGAGAGAAAAAATAAAAGGCGATTATATATAAAACAATATAGAGCCCTACATCAAAAAGTAGAAACAGCAATTCGATTACAGCACATGCGGGAACATAGTGCTGAGTATCGAGCTCCACAGTCAGAAGAAAACAGAGCAGCTCGGTTACAGCACATGCGGCAACATAATGCTGAGTATCGAGCCTCACAGCCAGAAGAAGACAGAGCAGCTCGATTACAGCACATGCGGCAACATAATGCTGAGTATCGAGCTTCACAGTCAGAAGAAGACAGAGTAGTTCACTTGCAGCAAATGCGGCAACAAAATGCAGAGTCCAGGAGATTAAGTAAAGCCAGTATAACAGACTTAATTCAGTCAATTAACACGTTTTGTGATAAGATATGTGAAGTTTGCACTAAAAGATGCTATCAAAATCAGATTTGTAAATGGATTGTCGACACTAAATCAGCGAATTAAAACAACAAAATTGCTTGATCGTTTGTAAACGTTGCCAGGCTCACTTGAGTTCAAAGAAAAATATTGCACCATCCAAATCTTATTGGAACAATCTGGATCCAGACTCTATTCCAGAGGTGATTGCGGAATTATCACTAGCCGAACAAAGGCTTAATTCGCCCATTATACCATTTTTTAAAATTATCAAATTAAGTGGCATATTTGGGCAATATAGTTTTCGAGGTCAAGCGGTATTGTTCGCTCAAGATGTTTTCGAAGTTACTGAAAATTTTCCAAACATGTTACCAAGAACCACAAATAATGCTGGAATAGTTGTCATTACTGAACGTCTCGAAAATATTAATGTAACACGACAGTTTTCAGTATCTAGGCAAAGAGTATATAATGCACTGTATTGGTTAGTTGCTAACAATCCACTTTACAAAGACGTCACTATCGATCAGAACGTTGTAATTAATGAAGAGGATATTATAAGAGTAGAAGGAGCACCTGTAGAAATTGCTGTAGAGACCAATGAAGAACCGACTGAGAATGCTAGTGCTTACTTGGAAATCACTGATTCCTCGAGAATTATACGTGCTTCATGGCATCAAGGCAACGATGTCATATTCACATCAGGATTTGCAGGGGTGCAATGTTGTGCGATGGCATTAGCAAACATTCTAAGGGCCTGTATTCTTTCACCACAATATTGGTCTACAAACATCCTCAATTTAAATATGATAACAGGTGAAAATGTACAGCAATATAAGATTTCAAACGGCGAGAAATTTAGCGGCTTATCCTATAGAAAATAATCAATACCTAATGGTACGAAATTTCAAAGTCATCAAAGATGACTTGGTCACATTCGGCAAAAAATTTCGGATCACTTTTGACGAAGAACCAAGTATATATGGAAGCTTGAATGACAAATTAAACGAAGCAAACCTTGGAAGCACTCTTCGTCAAGGTTTGGAAGATCTATTCATGGTACATAACGCTGGAGTACTAATAACAGATGGGCAATCATTCGGAGTCATGCATTATGATAACAAATATTACTTGAGTAACTCTCATTCTTGTGGTCGAAAGGGATCCAGAGCAAACGACAACAATGGGAAAGCTTGCGTTATTGAATGCGATAATTTCGACGAGTTCGTGAGGATATGTAAACGTACAACAGGCAGCAAAAACATACAGTTTACTGAGGTCTTTGATATACATGATGATTCTAAGGAGACAGAAACACATCAGAGCACGGAGAGGGTAGCAGCAGAGTCCCAAATGATCAATTCCCAACAGGAATTAAATGATCAAATAATTCCACTGCAGACATCAGTGATGGCAACGATTGATGTAATGCAACCCAATGTGGAAGATGAAATACAGGACCCATGTAACTATCGCATCGATAAAATTCGTCGAGAAAAGGTGAAAAATTAAACAAAACTCATAGAATTTGTTTCAGTTTCCATCGTTTCTCGACAAATTTTATCGATTCGAAAGTTACAGAACATGGGTCCAGGTTTCACGAAACCTTAATGAAATTACCCGGAAAACAAAAGACAATATCGTAAATGTGGGTTATGAGCTGAAAGCAGAAGAATTTGCCTGGGCCCCTATTATGTAAAACGAAACGAACGGCAAAAAAACGATAGTTACGAAAACGAAATTCACGACATATCCCGATTATGTAAAACGATAATGGACCCATGAAAATGTTGCCAGCTTAAACGAAACAAAATATTTTTCTTCAACCACATCTATCTTCACGCAAGTGCTTGGTACGTATTTATGTAAAAAATCCCATCAATAAATCAGAAAATTCCCTTTTAAAGCTTTTCACCAAATTATAATCCTTTTCTAATTTGTTCCAAATAGTTAAAATCTTCACTTGTGTGAACATAAGTATTTCAAATTGTTGGAGGATAAGTATCATATTTTTGTTCACAAAAAGAAGCTTTAAAGATTAATTGAGTATAAATCTCTATTAAGGAAAAAAACGACATTTATTTTCACTTTGCAATTTTGCATTATTTGTCAGACTCAAAAGGTAATGGCTCTCATAGTTATCCCGGAGGCCACACGAGCGAGTACTCGCTAGCGAGTAGGGTACATACATTAATTGTCAAATCACTCGCCACTCTACTCGCTTCACAACTGGCTTCGGAAAAGGCAAGCCAGTTGACTAGCGAGTAGGAAAAGTTTCGATGTATTAGTAACTCGCTAGCGATTACTAGCTCGTGTGGCCTCAGGGTATAACAGGAAACGAAAACTCCTTGTTAGATGTTTTAAGATTTGTTTGCTAAATGTCATTAATATTGGACTTTCAGTAATACCTTTTGAGCTTTATACTATGTTCCCACCAAAATGAAATCCGAGATTTCGGTAGAAAACTTTTGATATTTCAAGGTGATGGAACAAGATTTAATGAAAATTTCAACGAAATCTCAATGAAAACCCTAGATTTCAACGAAATCTTAATGAAATCCCACTCCACCAACTCAAGATCTCCAAATTTTTCGGCTGAAATCTCAGATTTCGTTTTGAACGGAACAAGGTATTAGCTTGAGGTATCAAATAAAAATGTATGTGAAAGTGATCAGCATTCAGCTTTTAGCTATTTTTTTTTGTGATTCAACAATGAAGTCCGTTTGTTTTTATTATTATTTTTTAGTTTAATTATACAAAAGTAAAACTTTAAAAACTTAACATTTCGTCGGTAATATTATCGTATTAAATCTTAAAGATAAAATATTTTTTAACAAAAAACTCCCACAGAAAGGGAATTTTCTTTTTACACCCCAGCACTGTCTTCAATATTAAGAAATGTCAAAAAGTGAATAAATTTTGAGTGTAAAATTCAATAGTTTCAGTGATTTGTTATTTAACATGTAATAAATAGTGAAAATAAATACAACAGAAGAAGAAAATCGTATTACAAGAAGTTAAAAATGCATCAGCTTCAATTTCAAAATTAACTTGTACCAGTTCGGTTTCGCTTGCATTGCTGAATGTTTATTAATTTAGTTTTGTGTTAGTGGCATGCATACATATTAATAAAATTTTATTTTTGTTCATTGTTTTACTAAAAGTATAATTGTTTTATTTTGATAAAATATACAGTGGAAGTCACAGAAAGACAAATATATTTATAGCATTGAAATCAAAACGAAAGCTATACGAGAGCCAATAGCCAGTCGTAGAAGAATACGAGTATCGTTCTTACATTAACGATTATCGTTTAACGTAATCGCATTTTAACGATAACGCGGTATTTTGAACGATAATCGTATTACGTAATAAGGGCCCTGGTACTTTTTGTTTCCCTATGGAAAGAACGGATTTAAAGAGGAAAGACCTGTAAAAATTACAGCATTGGACTACTTTCAGTTCAGAATTTTGGGAAGCGACACAAGATTTCAACGTAACGACTATCTCTTTTATGCCTTATCGTTCTTTGACTATTATAGAATTAAAAGCACTATATCAGCATGCGGCAAGAAAATTGTTAATCAGGAAGGAGCAGTTGAAGACGTCCATCTTTACGTGAAGAATTTGAGAGGTTCTGCAGCCTATTGGAGATCAGCCTTGAACGAGCTATTAGCTCAAATCAGATGTTAAGGAGCTCCAACCTACTTTGTAACATTTAGTTCAAATGATCTCCATTGGTTGGACCAACGAAAAGCTTTGTTAATTGCTGATGGTAGGCCTGATGTTGATCCAAGTACACTTGACATTTGTGAGACTCAACAACTTATCGAAAAGTACCCAGTAATTTTGAGTCGACATTTCATGGTAAGAGTAAATGCTCTAATGAAATTTATTAAGAACAATGATGAAGTATTTGGTGGAAAAGTGAAAGACCATTGGTGGGGTATTGAATTTCAGAATCGTGGCAGTCCTCATCTTCATATGGTAGTTTGGATTGAAAATCATCCAGAGTTTGACACAGAGGAGGGGAAACTTCTCCTTGACCGTAACTGTAGCTGTAAAATGCCTACAGAAGAAGAAGATCCAGAGCTCTATGAACTTGTACAAAAAATAATACCTCTGTAAGATATCGATTCAACTTTCCACGTCAAGAATGTGAAGAGACACGAATAGTGTCACATTCTCCAGATGATTTTCTCCGTAATGGAGGCAGAATTTGTTTACTTAAGCGTCGAAAAGAAGATGCTTGGGTAAATAATTTCCAACCACAGTTATTGAGACTGTGGACAGGTAACATGGATATCCAGCCGGGCAGATCAAACGAAGAGATAGCCTACTATATCGCAAAGTACTTATCGAAAGCAGAACCTGGAGGTGTAGATTCTGGAATTGCGCAAGCAATACAACAAATTCAACGCGAAGAGTCTGATATTTCACGCAAGCTGTTCCGGATATGTATGAAGATTCTTCATGAACGACAAGTATCAGCTGCAGAATGTGCGTATCGACTTTGTCATATCCCATTACGGGACAGTTCGCAAAGTTGTATTTTCCTGAACACAAGGAAGCCAGATCAGCGTTACAGAGTTTTGCAATTCGACAAAAGCGGACACGTAAATGGATATTATAGTATTATCTTTGAAAGATATGAAAAACGTCCGTTACAACATCCCGACTACGATTTTGCGGACATGAGCCTTACAGAGTTTGCAATGCTGTTTGAACCTTCCTATCCGAAAAAGGTAAGTGAAACCGAGGAAAGTATTGATCATGATGCCTATGAAGAACAACCAAACATACGTCATCCACTCATCATGCTGTCAGATGGGAGCAAAATGGTTGTGAGAAATGTTCCTTCAGTTGTCAGGGTTCCTTACTTTATAGCAACATCGGATCCAGAAAACTTTTTTTACAGCTTACTTGTTCAATATATGCCTTATCGTTTGGAAACTGAATTACTTGCAGGTTTTGATAATGCAGAAGAGGCTTTCTTAGCTCGAGAGAATCATTTGAAGGAAACGAGTAGACATATGCGCCAACATAGAGAACGGGACCAACAGCTTGAAAATGCATTTATCCAGGTACATGCCTTTGAAATTTTAGAACGGCCAGAGATTATAAATCCTGAAACTGAAGAAGAAGAATTACCAATCACAGAAATGAGCAATGATCAATTTCAGAGGGCACAACAGGCTATGAATATTGATCAAAGACAATTGTTCATTCTTATTACAGAGAGTATTAAGAATCAACTTAATGGTGGCAGTGAACGAGAGCAAATTTTCGTAACTGGTGGAGCAGGCACCGGGAAAACTTTCCTCTTTAATCTATTGAAAAACCAAGTTAATCGATGTTATAGAAAATCGGTGGTGAAAGTTGGTGTTCTCACTGGAGTTGCAGCACGGTTGATTGGTGGGTCTACACTACACCGTCTGCTAAAACTACCAGTACAAAAAGATGGAGTTATTGTTAGTATGTCACTTCTTACTGGTAATAACTTAAGAGTAATGCGTCAATTATGGCAAAACGTTGAGTTTCTGTTCATAGACGAAATTTCTATGGTACCTTATGTGATGCTTTGCATGATCGACTCCCGTCTGCGACATCTGAAAAGCCCCAACGCTTGTTTTGGAGGCATAAATGTTTTACTTTTTGGTGATCTAATGCAGTTACCACCTGTTCGAGGACATCAAGTTTTCCACCAACCAGGACGCATGAAGCCCGCTACACATTTTTGGCGGCAGTTCCATCTGGTTGAACTCAAACAAAACATGCGCCAACAAGGAGACACGACATTTATTGATGTGCTTAACGCCCTAAGAGTTGGAGAATCTTGAAATTCTTCTCGGAAAAGTGTGAACGGATACATCTAATGAGTTCTCTATTGAGAAAGCATTAAGGATCTATCCAACGAATGATAAAGTTGCTAAACATAACGAAAAGGTTCTCAAGAGTTTTGAAGATAAAGGGAGAGTTATTTATACAATAAAAGCACAAGACTCAAACAAAACTCATTGATGCTACACGAAATTTAGGTAATAAGGACTTAGATTCTGTGATACAAAATGATATAAATAAAACAGGAGGTCTTCCTAAAGTATTGAAAATATTCTTAGGAGCTAAAGTGTGTTAGAAGTTATAAATGATCCCTAAGAAATAAATGGATTACAACCTTTCTCGATTACTTCAATTTATTAAAAGGATAGAAATTAAGTATGTTATTTCAGGTTTGATATGACATAACAATATGACAATGATAACAAAAGATTAGTTCAAAGTGGTTTACATTATTTTGAACAGGGATGTTGTGTTTCATTCAACACTCCTCCTCAACTTTAATGTTCAAAATTCAGCCCAAATGTATTGAAACAAAAACGATGTTTTTCTCTGGAGACTGCCTTTGTTCGACCATCTGCTGCCATCTTGTCAGTCTGAAGATATTCTACTGCTATGATAGCTTTCTCAATAGCCTCTCTTATAAAGTGATATTTGTAGTCGATATGTTTTGAACGAGAGTGTCTACCACCATCCCTTGCGATAAACATCGCACTTTGGCTGTCGCAGAAGAGGGTTGTTGGGGATATGAGATTTGGTACTAGCTCCTGCAATAGAAAACGGAGTGATTGCCCCTCTTTTGCTGCTTCACTAAGGGCTATGTACTCTGCTTTTGCGCTCGATGTAGAAACAGTTCGTTGTTTTCTGGACTCCCAACTAATAGCTGCTCCTGCAAGTAAAAAACAAAAACCACTTTGAGACTTTCTATCGTTAATATCTTCTGCCCAGCTGGCATCTACATAGCCTATCAAAGGTAATCCGGTTTTACGATACACTAGTTTGGCATTTTTTGTGCAATTCAGATAACGCAACAATTGAATAGAAGCATTATAGTGTTGTTTTTTCGGATTTTGTGCAAACTGAGCCAAGCTGCTAACGCTGAAAGCAATATCTGGTCGACTAAAAACAGCTAAGTGCATCAAGGACCCGATCATCTTTTGATAGTTTTTATTTGAACAGGTACCCTTTCACCAGCTACGCTTGGTTCCTTTTCCAGTTTTAATTTTACATCCATATGAATGTATTTGTTTCTGGAATTTTGTAAATTGTATTTAATTAAAAAATTATTTATAAAACGGGTTTGACTGAGAGAAATCGTATCTTTTGTCCTTTCAATTTCAAGACCTACACAAAGTGAAGGTTGTCCAAGGTCTCGACTCTCAAAATCTTCACTAAGCTTTTGTTTTATCGAATAAACTCTTGCTCGATTATTTGAAGCAATTATGATGTCGTCAACGTATATTCCCAAAATTGTTTCCTTAACTTCGTTCATTTTGAAATAAACACATTTATCGTATTTAGACTGTTCTATATCTAATTCTTTAAGCTTTTCACCTTATGTTGTATGCCACTGCCTACTTGCTATGTTAAGCCCATAGAGAGCCTTAAGTAATCGACAAACTTTGTTCGGGTGTTTAGTGTCAACAAATCCTTCCGGTTAAACCATGTATATTTCTTCATACAGTACCCCATTTAAAAAAGCTGTTGATACATCCAAGTGAAGAAGATTCAAATTGTGTTCTACCGATAATGCATATATTATACGAAGCGAACTTTGCCGCACCACGGGCGAGTAAGTATCAACATAATCTATACCAAATTTTTGAGTGTAGCCTTTAGCCACAAGTCTCGCTTTCCGCCTTTCGATGCTCCCATCAGCTTTGTACTTAGATTTAAATACCCATCGACACCCGATCGCCTCTCGCCCTTTTGGTAAGTCCTGCAACTCCTAAGCTTTGTTTCGAATAAGATAGTCGTACTCCTCCTTCATAGCTTCAAACTATTCTGGCGCATGCAAAGAGTTATTGGCTTCCTTAAAATTGTTTGGATCTTCCAACTGTCCTATAGTAAAATCTTTTTTAACATTTTCATCTTCAGATGATTTGATATCTTCCTGTGCAACATCGACGGCCTCTTGATATTCCTCGTCCTCACCATCATCTTCATCTCTATGTTCGGTATCCTCACCATTGCCTTCTTTATCATCATCATTTTTGTCTGTTCCCTCTATTTTCTTCGTGATATCAGATTCATGATCTTTTTTATCTCCCTTCATATATTCGAATTCATAAAAGCTTTCATTGTTATTTTCTCCCTCTGTTTTATGACTATTTAAAGTTTCAATAAATCGAACATCTCTACTTTTTATAATGGTTCTACTACCTCGTTTCCATAAGCGATAGGCTTTCGATTCCACAGAATAGCCAATCAATACATATTCGTCACTTTTTGGATCCAGTTTCGATCTCTTTGACGTTTTATTTAAAACGAATGCTCGACATCCAATTTGCCGAAAATGACTCACAGCAGGTATTCGACCAGTCCACATTTGCTCTGGTGTCTTCTGGTTATTTAGTGAAGTCGGACAATGATTTCTTATATATGTTGCAGTGTGAATCAATTCAGCCCATAACATCTTTGGTAAGCTCGCTTCAATAAGTAAACAACGGGTCATCTCAACGAGCGTGCGATTCATACGCTCAGCAATGCCGTTTTGCTGTGGTATGAATTCAACAGTTAATTGCCGCCTTATCCCCTCGTCTGCCAAAAACTTTGAAAACTCGTGACTTAAAAGTTCCCGTGCATTGTCACTTCGAAGCATTTTAATTTGTTTACCTGTTTTGTTTTCCACCATATTTCTTAAATTGTTTAAAAATATCAAAATATTCGCTCTTCCTACGTAGAAAATATACAAAAACCTTGCGAGAGTAATCATCTATAAATGTAGCAAAATAAAGACTTCTGCTAATGGATTCGACGTTCATTGGACCGCATAAATCTATCAAGAATATTTTGAGAAGATTTTTTCGTGTTTGACTGGAAACGGGAGTCTGGATTGTTTAGCACGTATGCATGAAACACAGTTAATGGGAACATTAGCCCTGTTTTTCAGTGCATTTTTATCTTCGCTTAGAAAAAAGTAGCATGTTAAATACAACAACAAAACGGAATTATCCCAGTTTGTTGTTGTGATTAACATGCAACTTTTTTCTAAGCGAATATAAAAATGCACTAAAAAACAGGGCTATTGTTATTAAAATTTGGTAATCCCTTTACCATACAATTTTTCTTCAAGAATTTTAATGAAGAAGTGTTTAAATGGCCATACCTTTTGTGCCATATGTGCAATGAGTTATTCTCAGAATTATCTTTCTCAGCTTCATGAAAATATTCTGTTTCATTAAATTGGGTTTTGTTGGCTTGTGCTTTCACTTTGTTGACTTCCAATGCTTTTGTTTTAACTAAATATAACCCTCTCTGTTTCACAGCCTCAAGGAGAGGCATGCCTTTCCTCATGATACATGCACTAGTTCCTTCTATAAGAACCTTACATCCACTATCTGTTGCTTTGCTAGCAGAGATGAGGTTACTTTTCAGACTAGGAACAAAAAGAGTTCGATAGAGTGATAAATTTTTACTTTTTCCATTGACATCTACAACTAACCGCAACGTTTCTTCTCCCTCTATACTTGCGGACTGATTAGCTACCTGTACTGAACCTTTGTAACTTTCATCCAAATTAATAAAATATTCTTTTGTGCAACACATATGGGAGGTAGCTCCACTATCTATATACCAATTTTTACTTTCAGATTTCCTATCGAAGCTATCTACATTTCTAGATATTTCCTGTGCAGGTAAGGAACCGTCCTGAAGTTCTGTGGCAATAAATCCTTCTTCGCTTTCGGAGGTACAATCTTCAACAAATCTATTTTTCTCTTTAAATATTTTGACACGGCAGTCTTTTTTCATGTGGCCTTTGTGACCACAACGATGACAGTTAAAGGGAAAATTATTGTTTGACGTACCTGGTTGGTGAAAAGATCTAGGTTTCTTATAGTGCATTCTAACCTTCAATGCATCATCGTTGCGTTCAAAGGAGCTCCTCCTTTTGTCACTAACTTCCAGTAGTCTTGCTCGTAAGACATCCATCTTTGGAAAATCTGTTGATGCATCAAAAGCTGCTTGTATATCCTTGTAGCTATCTGGTAAACCGTCCAACAGCAATGTCGCCAATAACTCCTCGTCCAGTTTTGCATCCATCTCTCGCAGCCGATTTGTAATTGAATTAAATTGAATTAGATATGTTTCCATGCTTTGATTTTCATGCATTTTAAAATTTATTAACTTACGAAACTCTTCAACTTTTTGACGAGTACCCTTCCGATCGAAAGTATTTTTCAGAAATTTCCATAGATCTTCCGAAGTTTTCTGAGATTTCACAAGCGCAACTTGAGCAGGTTCCACAGCAATAATTATCTCACATTTAGCATCCATGTCCTTCACGTTCCACTCTTCTAATTTTCCAGGATCCGTTGGTCTCTGCTCCAGTACTTGTACCATTTTTAAGAGCCTATTCTTATGCAGGACAGCTTCCATTTGAGTCTTCCATGTTGAGTAATTTTCCCCATTGAAAAGAGGAATTTTTCCAGTAAATGTTGTCATAATAATTGTACTTCTTTATGTGCCTTTTAATTCTGATCTTACTGGGCCCATAACCTGTTAGAAGTTATAAATGATCCCTAAGAAATAAATGGATTACAACCTTTCTCGATGACATCAATTTATTAAAAGGATAGAAATTAAGTATGTTACATTTCAGGTTAGATATGACATAACAATATGACAATGATAACAAAAGATTAGTTCAAAGTGGTTTACATTATTTTGAACAGGGATGTTGTGTTTCATTCAACAAAGTGATGTTAAGGTCGAATATTGACGTGTCAAAAGGTTTAGCAGATGGTATTAGTATTTTTTAGTATTAGTATTTATTAGGCATATGAATCGCTGTACATTGAGAATAAATTCTTATAGATAGTACAGGTAAATAATAATAAATTTGAATAGAACTTACAAATTGATTTATCTAGTTATTTTAATTAAATATAAAAAAGAAGCAACAAACGCATACATAATTAAAAAATTAATGATTTTATAACATTATGAGTTTTTAAAAATTATTAACGAGAGAATTCCAGTGACATGAACGAGAAAGTTAATGATAAAAACTGTTTTTGTTCAATTTTGTTCCTTAGTGACAAAGGGAGATGATTCCATATTTCCACAGCGTGAATGAAAAATTGGCGACGCGATGTAACGCAGCTATATGAATTAGGTCGCAGCGTAAAACTTCGAGCCGACTGCGAAAAGTTTAACATTTCAAATAGGTATAATGGCGTTTTGATTTTAATAATTTTGACAAGTAAATGGTAACATGGGTTTTATTACAGAAATTATTTGGCCAAATTTTCGCAGGGGGGGGGCAAGTATATGCTGAAGACATTCCGTTAGTCCGTATCGATTTCGGTTCAGATGGTGAACACGTTATTAAACCAATATCGATACAGTTACCAGCAAAATACAGCTATGGAACTGCTGAGAGACGAATGTTGCCATTAATCCTGAGTTGGGCATCGACCGTCCACAAGATGCAAGGTTGTACAGTTGATCATGCAGTCATTTACTTAGGTTCTCGACTGTTTGCTGCTGGACAAGCTTATGTAGCACTTAGTCGTGGAAGATCCTTGGACGGTATTCGAATTGAAGAACTTGACTGTTCAAAGTTAACAAGAAGAACCCCATGTAACAGTGAAGCATTAGATGAAATGGTTCGATTACGAAATGATCCATAAGACTTGTTCGCAAATAAAGTTAAACCACTATATCTCGCTGTTTAATATGTCTTTTAAATCGAGATGCAACAGTTAACACATCTGTACATATTACAGTTTAATAGCAAATCGAACAAAAAAGTGAAAAATAAATTATAGTTTAAAAAACTAAAAACACGCTTTTAGAGTTGATCAAACTAAAAAGTAAAAAATAATTTTTAGAATAAGAATAAAATTACTGACGAGAAAATTAATGTCACTGTTCTAAAAGCGTGGGGTGCTTTGTATATGACATTTTTAAACTAACTCTGCATTTCGGAATGAAACTAGTGAAAAACTATAACGATTAATATCGAGCTCTATCTCTATCTATTTCGATATCGCCATTTTGAGTTTATTATAGGAAAATGGGAAAAGAAAGGATAAAGGAAAGGGGGACACACTCAGTAGGTAATTTTCGGTAGCCGAAAAAACAGTTCGAACAACCCGAACTGGGAATCGAACCCACATGTATTGGTAACGCGTCAAGAGCTCTACCATATGCAGAAATAAGGTAAAACCGCACTCGACGGAACTCCAGGCCACAACATAATTGGTCAGATTATCAACTTTGCCGCATGGTGCTGCGCCTTGAAGTTCTAAAGTCGCTTAGTGCGACATAGCTCACACAATTTCATACAAAAAATATTTTGAAGTTCAGTTCCGCTGAAGTGCAGTTCCGTCGAGTGCGGTCTTCCCTTTAGTTTATAAAAATGTCATACAAAGCACCCCACGCTTTAAGAACAGTGACATTAATTTTCTCGTCAGTAATTTTATTCTTATTCTATTCTAAAAATTATTTTTTACTTTTTAGTTTGATTAACTCTTAGTCCAGTAACCTTGTAGTTTCATAGGACTGAGACCTTGCGTCAGGTCCGGTAGTTCTGATTTTTCGCTGAGTTGTTTTTGATGTTGGCCTAGTAATAAATCTGATTTTTCGACCTCGAGCGCCAAACGCAACATTGGTAAAAATCGCAAAAACCGCGAATTTTTCGCGTTTTTTTCACTTATTGGCTATTTAAACCATTACGCCTTAGCTTCCGAATAAAACATTGCTCTACGATTTCAACCTTATTAAATTTGCTTAAATTTGAGCCCAAAGCCGGTTCTGTAGTTATAACAGTTTCCAAGGAACGGGTTTTCAAAATATAGCAATACAAAATTTAAAACAACAAGTAGTATATAAAACAGTGTAATAACAAAAACATGGTCTTTGACATATGCTGCATCAAAGCAATAGAGCGTGTCGATTGGGCCAAAAGAAGAGAACAGTAGTACTGGATGGGGGTATATATCCCCCCGTTTCGGCGGGAGGGGCCATTTTAAGAAAAGTTGACTTCAAATAGAAAAATAACTTTAAAAAAACAATGGTAATATCTGGACGAAAATCCTTCTGCTCATGTTAAAGCCAGAAATCTATTCTTTAATATTCTTTTTAAGTAAAGTGTTTTTAGCTGATAGTTTTTGAAAAATTTACTTTCAAACTCAAAATTTCTCAAAAACTAGAAGTCATTTTAGCATTTGGTTTTCAGTTTTTAACTAAAAATTAATAAGGACATTGAAAATCAAAAACAAAAATAGTACTTAATACCATGAAATAAAAAAAAATAGATTAACAAAAAAAAATCGTCTTTTTCTCAAAATTTTGAGTTTGAAAGTAAATTTTTCAAAAACTATCAGCTTAAAACACTTTATTTAAAAAGAATATTAAAGAATGGATTTCTGGCTTTAAGATGGGCAAAAGGATTTTCTTCTAGATATTACCATTGTTTTTTTAAAGCTATTTTTCTATTTGAAGTCAACTTTTCTTAAAATGGCCCCTCCCGCCAAAACGGGGGGATATATACCCCCTATCCAGTACTATTGTTTTCTTCTTTTGGCCCAATCTAAACGCTCTATTGCTTTGATGCAGCATAATGTCAAAGACCATGTTTTTGTTATTATACTGTTTTGTATACTACTTGTTGTTTTAAATTTTGTATTGCTATATTTTGAAAACCCGTTCCTTGGAAACTGTTATATTTACAGAACCGGCTTTGGACTCAAATTGAAGAAAATTTAGTAAGGTTGAAATCGTAGAGCAATGTTTTTTCGGAAATTAAGGCGTAATGGTAAAAATTGCCAATAGGTGAAAAAACCGCGAAAAAATCGTGGTTTTTTGGATTTTTACCAATGTTGCGTTCGGCGCTCGAGGTCGAAAAATCAGATTTATTACTAGGCCAACATCATAAACAACTCAACAAAATATCAGAACTATCGGACCTGACGCAAGATCTAATGTATATAGTTACTGGACTTAAAAGCGTGTTTTTAGTTTTTTAAACTATAATTTATTCTAATCTTCCTACAGGTGCCCACAACAACCAAGTGCCAAATCCTTTTTAGTTTGCTTCCACAATTTTGATTTTTGCATCCGTCCACTTACGAAAGAGTGGTCGGTGAGCGCTCTCACATCCGGTGGAAAAAGTTATCGAAAACCAAGCGAAAAGTGCCAAATTGCATTAGGTATTTTTGTTGTCTTGAAATGTCTTGCAAATTTTCACAAATTTTCACAAATTCTCACAAATTGTCACAAATTCCTGTTTGTTAACTCAAAAAAATTGCATCGAGAGAGCGCAATGAGAGAGCAAAGAATTTCCCCTCCATTGGAAAACTTTCGAATTTCTGCTGCACAAATTTTTGTGAACATGAAGTGTTACAACTACTGTCGAAAATCGTGGCGGTCAGTATCTGTCACAGCGTTGCCACTAATCGGAAAATTTTCCGAAGAAGGTTTTCAAAAAAAAAAAGACTGCAGTATATTCAGTTTTTTTACAGAATATCTGCATATTCCAATTTTTACTATCATTTAAAAAAAAGAAGAACAAAAGAAACTACAAATAACATATAATTAAATATGCTGTCGCGATTGTTAGCAAAGCAAGCCAATAGCCGGAAGCCGTAAGAATAGAATTGAAAATTAGGAGACTGAATTTTGATGGATGATAATTTACTTTTCAGAAAAAAAAATTGCAGTAGGCCCGATTTAAAAGCAGTAGATTTGTTTTACGAAAAAAGTGCATTAAATCTATTGAAAGCATGGCAAAGTGGCAACGCTTTTTATACAAAAAAATGACGCTTCTAACAAAAAGTGGCGCAGTTCATGGTTCAATGTGTTTGTCAACTTTTTTCAAATTTCCCCAACTCTGATAGGATTGTCCCTTCTTTTCAAAATTTGACAGATCTTACACATTTTTTTGTAAAAAGACACCAAACAAACCTATTATGTGCACGCCACATGAATTTCTTGTTTTTGCGCGGCTTCGTACGACCACTTACATCGGCTTCCGTTTTAACTATTCTAGTTCTACCTTGAAAATTAGGCAATAATTGTTCAAGATTTTAAAGAATTGTCGAGTTTGTATGTATTTCTGAGAACTCAGAGAATTTCCCCAGCTTTTCTGTCAAATACTAAGGATTTTTTTTTTATTCTTCTGCTCACGTGAGTGCTCATGTGAGTCCAATATAAACTGAACAAACATCAACGAAAATTTTATAAAAGTGATGGTTCGATTGCAACTGATGTGTTGAAGACCATAAATGCTGTTTTAAATGCAAGCACGGGACTTTAAACTGTTAAACAAATAAATGCTGTAATGAATGGCGTCTTCAGTTCCAAAATTTCTAAAAATTTTGAAGTGAATGGATATATAGAGTAAAGGTCCTATAGCTCCTTCAAAGCGCTTTTAAGAGATATTCGTAGAAAGTTTTTACATGAGAAAAGCTATTTGTGCTTTGCTGCTACTATAGTTGAACTTTATTGCCAAGTTACACCAAAATTCACTAAAAGAGGTTTAGCTAAAAGGCAATTTAAATTTATCAGTCAGATAAATTTATCTGGGTTGCACCAATGTCCTTCATACATTTTTAAATAAAATGCGGTTTGTGAACCATCCCTGGATTTTATCATCTGTTTTTTTAAGCTGAAATAATTTAAAATGAAATAATTTAACTAGTGCAAGTGAGACAGCAATAAGGAACATTTTAATCATAGAAGAAGAAGTAAGGGAAGTGGTGTATATCACAATCATATACAGTGTACATGAGTGAAGCAGCAAGAGTTAAAAAAAAGAATACAAATTGAGATTCATCTGTCATTTTGCCGAACTGAAGGAAAGTGTATTGTGATTTCAAATCGTTAAACAAGTGAAAAAAGTTTATTAAACTCATTAAAAAAGTGAAATGAAAGTTAGAATAGGGAATTCTGTCAATAGCTTATTAAACAAAATATAAAACAGCATGCTGTGATACGTTTAATCCTGTAAAAACTTCTATATTAAATAGTGCACAAATATTTTATTTCACAAACAAGTTTTTTCTGATATTTCCACATATAGTAACGTCAAGTGATGGTATTTAGGTAAATAAATTATCGAAGAATACTTAAAAATTTATATTTTATGGCAATTTTCTACAGAAAAGGCAAATTTGTTGAAAATTAAAATATACTTTAATCTAGTGATTTCGTTGAGACTCATCTGTCAAATGATAAATTCTCGCACAGGGTCGATCTAGTTTTTAGTGATGTTGGCAAGGCGCTCAAATCCATTTAGCGCCCGTAGTGCAGAGTTATTTTCTAACGCTTCAAATAAAATATTTTAAAAGGCCTTTCCGGTATTGCTCCTATACACACACGGAAAAAAGTATTGGCACAGTTGCAACTAATTAGATTAAATTATTGTATAGTAATAAATATAAAGTATTTTAATAATTTTTGTTTTACATAATTTATTTTTATTTGTTTTATATTAGATAACATAAATAAAATTACTTTTGCGTTGATTAAACAAACATAAATTAGAAAACACTTGTTAAAATGCAATTTAAGAAGGAAAAAAGTATTGGCACAGTTCAGGATTAACCCAAAATATGCACTAAAATGCAAGAAGAAATAATTCTTCAGTAATGGTTTGGCATCACTTTGTTGTAAATGACTTCCTTAAGCTTGTTTTGCATCGAAAAAAACTGTTTTTTAGTAACCTGTTGGCCAATCTTACTCCATTCATGCTTAATCACCGTTTTTAACTGATTTTTTTGGTAAAAGCGTATTTTCTAGTTCGTTTTTCCAGTACGTCCCACAGATATTCAATAGGATTCATGCCTGGAGATTGTGGTGGTGTTTCTAATATATGTGGAGTGTTTTATAAGAGCCATTCCTAATCTTTATGGGCAGTTTGTTTGGGGTCATTATTTTGTTGGAACTAAAAATTGCCAGCAAACCCCAATTTGTTTGCACTTTTCCCAACATTTTCATTGAGGATATTCAAAAAGATTATCTTATCCATAATTCCACCCAGACCTGTGTACTTAAAGCATAAGTACAAGTACCAGTACAATTACCTTGTACTTGAAATTTTTTAAGTACCAGTACAATTCCTTGGTACTTGTACTTAAAAATTTCAAGTACCAGTACCGGTACTTGTACTGGTACTTTAATTCCACAAAAGTACTTGAAATTTTTGTATTGATTACATTTGTACTTTTGAGATGTACTTAAATACTTTTCAATTCCTTTTTAATTCCAAAAGTACTTTAATTCCTTTTAATTCCTTTTCGAAAAAAAATACTAGAACTAATATATGTCTTAATAGTACAGGTAAAATAGGATAAATTAAACAAAAAAATTAGTACCATCATGAAACTTGGTGAAAACGTTTCATGTACTATGAGAATGAAAAATCAAAAGAGTCTATAAAATATTTCACATGGAAGGGTGTTTTTTTAGGGGGAGAGGGGGGAAGTTGTGGTGTATCAAACAGAAAAATTAACTTTGCAACATATTCATATGACACATGTTTTTAAGGTAGTTTTAAATGCTGAATCAAATGAAACCAAAATCAAGTCGATACGGCTTCCATGAAAAAAGTTATTGTCATTTTTATGTAAGGATGACTATTATATTCAGTATAAAAGGCTTGTTCTCGCCAGCTCATCAGCTCTCTCGTTTCCCTGTACATCACTGACCGGGAACCCAGAAGAGTCTAATGTTATGCTGCATGCCAAGCTTCGAATATCAGTTGCAGAAATTTCTTTTATTGCTGCTTGGCTATCAATAAAAAGGGTGATATCAGCTCGTGGTATCGCCATCATTGATAAATATTTGCGTAGCTTCTTTTATTACTGCCAAAACCTCGGCTTGGAAGACACTGCAAAAGTCCGGAAGTCTGAAGGAGCTAGCTAGTCCCAGATTTTCCGAGAAAATTCCTGCACCAACTCCAGTGCCCATCTTCGAACCATCAGTAAAGATAGTTATCGTAGATTCATTACTGAAAGGTTGGTTGTTTTCCCACTCCTCTCTATTAGGAAAAGAGGTAGGGAAGGGTCTGTTGAAGTTTAAATGGGGTGCTGTGTAGTCTGTGCAAACATTATTTCCCACATATCTCTGCAGAATCTTAGTATTACCCAATGTGCTTTGCTTCCAGCATTTAGTCTGACTTAGCCGCAGGGCACTGTATGCTGCAGATTATTGCACGAATAGATCTAGGGGTCTCAAGTTGAGTATCGCTTCCAGTCCCGCTGTGGGAGTGGTTTTCAACGCCCCCGTAATACCTACGCATGCTAATCTTTGAACTTTCGTCAAGGTTTTCAGGTTTGTTGCTTTCTCAGTTGCGTTCCACCAAACTTAATTACCGTAGGTAAGTATCGGTCTAACTACTGCCGTGTACATCCACCTGATAATTTTGGGATTGAGTCCCCAGGATTTTCCAAAGATCTTGTTGCACGAATATAACGCAACGATAGCTTTCTTTGCTCTTTCTTTAGTGTTGAGACTCCAGTTCAGTTTCTTATCAAGGATCATACCCAAGTATTTGGCCTGATCCGAGATGAGGGTACCATTTTAGCCACAGGTTTTATGGTACTAATCGCAGCATAACCCCAACCCTCAAAAAAACACCGTTTAACCACAGATATTTTTATAGACTCTTCTTATTATTGATGTTCATGACAAATGAACCATTGTTGACAAATTTCATCGACGGACCATTATTTTCAACTGGTTTTCGGTAATATTTGACTTTTATACTGAATATATAGTCATCCTTATATAAAAATGACAATAACTTTTTTCACGGAGGCCGTATCGACTTGATTTTGTTTTCATTTGATTCAGCATTTAAAATTACCTTAAAAACATGTGTCATATGAATATGTTGCATCAAAGTTAATTTTTCTGTTTGATACACCACAACTTCCCCCCTCTCCCCCTAAAAAAACACACTTCCATGTGAAATATTTTATAGACTCTTTTGATTTTTCATTCTCATAGTACATGAAACGTTTTCACCAAGTTTCATGATGGTACTAATTTTTTTTGTTTAATTTATCCTATTTTACCTGTACTATTAAGACATATATTAGTTCTAGTATTTTTTTTCGAAAAGGAATTAAAAGGAATTAAAGTACTTTTGGAATTAAAAAGGAATTGAAAAGTATTTAAGTACATCTCAAAAGTACAAATGTAATCAATACAAAAATTTCAAGTACTTTTGTGGAATTAAAGTACCAGTACAAGTACCGGTACTGGTACTTGAAATTTTTAAGTACAAGTACCAAGGAATTGTACTGGTACTTAAAAATTTTAAGTACAAGGTATTTGTACTTAAATTGTACTTAAGTACCAATATACTTAATTACTTTACAGCTCTGATTCCACCTATGAATACCAACTCCTTTACTCCAGTTGAAGCCATACATATAGACCAGGACTACCCAACCTCAATATGTGTATTTCTCTGGGAAGCATGATTTCTTTCTGCAACGCAGTGTTTGGTTTTTGCCAATATTATTCCCAGCCATATTTCGAAAAATATTAAATTTGCTTTCGCCTGACAAAATAATCTTGTTCCAAAAGTCTAAGCCATGCTAGCATAAGCTTTTTAGAAATCCAAACGTTTGAACTTATTTCTTTAAGTAATGTCTTGGGATCCGGGAGTGGTATATTGAGGTTGGGGAGTCCTGGTTTGGGGATATATGGCTACATCTGCAGTAGGGGAGTTGGTATTCATAGATGGCATTATGGATAAGATGACGTTTTTGAATATATAATTTTGGTTTAATGGCAATTTTAAGTTTCAGCAAAATAATGAACCCAAACAAACTGCTCATAAAGTATAGGTATGGCTCTTATAAAACACTCCACATACTTTAGAGACACCACCACAACCAACAGGCATGAATCCTATTGAATATCTGTGGGACGTACTGGAAAAACGAACTAGAAAATACGCTTTTACCAAAAAAATCAGTTAAAAACGGTGATTAAGCATGAATGGAGTAAGATTGGCCAACAGGTTACTAAAAAACAGTTTTTTCGATGCAAAACAAGCTTAAGGAAGTCATTTACAACAAAGTGATGCCAAACCATTACTGAAGAATTATTTCTTCTTGCATTTTAGTGCATATTTTGGGTTAATCCTGAACTGTGCCAATACTTTTTTCCTTCTTAAATTGCATTTTTACGAGTGTTTTCTAATTTATGTTTGTTTAATCAACGCGAAAGTAATTTTATTTATGTTATCTAATATAAAACAAATGAAAATAAATTATGTAAAACAAAAATTATTAAAATACTTTATATTTATTACTATACAATAATTTAATCTTATTAGTTTCAACTGTGCCAATACTTTTTTTCGTGTGTGTATATCATGTTGGTCTTGTATCTTCGTCAAGAAGTGTTTTGTCAGTTTAAAAGTACGTTTCTGCTACACAAATTTCTGTGTGCAGGAAGTAAACAACTATCAAATCCACGTCTGTGTGTATTTTTGTTTGTGTGTGTCTTAAGATTTGTCTGTAGTGTTTGATAGTGTGGGTCACGTTTGACGTTCTGTACAAAAAAGTGATACAAAATTTGTTTAACGCGTTTGTTAATTTTGCAGCAAGTTTTCCCCTCTATGAAAGAATTTTCCCCTTCTTTCAATAATTTGACATTTTTTGAACTTCGTGCTACAGAAGTAACCAAACAAACCTTTAATATTGCTACTTTTGGGTGCCCCAGCCTTCAGCCGTGTATAGCTGCACGTCCTGTGCCAATGTATTTGTGTTTGTGCAACTCAAACTATTTTGAAAAACGCTTCACTTTTTCCACGATATACCAGTTTTTTACTTCTTCTTTGATTTTAATAAACAATAGGGGGGTTCACCATGAGTGTCAAGTTAGCAAAGCAACTTTGACTAATCGAAAAATGGTTAATTGGATAATTTGCCGTTAACTAGTCGTTAATTAGTTGTGACACTTCCGAATTTGTCGTTCAATGTTTTCTATGTTTTTTTGGGTGCTTTGCTAACTTGATATCAAGTTAGCAAAGCACCCTGTCGAAAATCAGTAAAAAACTTCTTACACCTGATGGTTTGAGGGTTAATAATTTGCCGTTAATTAGTCGTTAATTAGTTGTGACAAATTCAATTTGATCGTGCAATGTTTTCTATGTTTTTTTGGGTGCTTTGCTAACTTGATATCAAGTTAGCAAAGCAACTCTCACGGATCGAAAAATGGATAAGTGCATAATTTGTCATTAATTAGTCGTTAATTAGTTGTGACAGTTTCGAATTTGTCGTTCTATGTTTTCTATGTTTTTTGTTTTGAAAAGTGGTAAAAACTTCTAAAATTCAATATTTTAGTGCTTAATAATTTGCCGTTAATTAGTCGTTAATTAGTTGTGAAAAAATAAATTTTGTCGTGCGATGTTTTCTATGTGTTTTTGGGTTATTTGTTTTCTATGAGTGTCAAGTTAGCAAAGCAACTATGACGAATCGAAAAATGGGTAGGTGGATAATTTGCAGTTAATTAGTCCTTAATTAGTTGTGACAATTTTGAATTTGTCGTTCAATGTTTTCTATGTTTTTTTGGGTGCTTTGCTAACTTGACACTACTCGAAAAGTGTGCAAAAACTCCTTATACTTAATGTTTTATGGTTTAATAATTTGCCGTTAATTAGTCATCAATTAGTTGTGAAAAATTTAATTCAATCGTGCAATGTTTTCTATGTTTTTTTTTTATTCTTCGTTAGCTTCCTACCAAGTTAGCAAAGCACCACCTAAAAAAGGGATTAAAACCGGTAATACCGAGCTGTTTATGGCTTAATAGTTTACCACTAACTAGTCTTCTATTATTTGTGACAATTTTGAATTTGACGTGCAATGTTTTCTGTGTTTTTTGGGTTCTTTGGTAGCTTGACATCAAGTTGGCAAAGTACTATCTGAAAATGGGGTTAAATCTGTTTATACTAGATGGTTTATTCCTTGATAATTTGCCATTTATTAGTCGTCAATTAGTTGCGAAAAATTAAATTTTGTCATGCGATGTTTTCTATGTAATTTCGGGTTATTTGTTTAATATTAGCATTAACGGGAAATCATCCACCCACCCATTTTTTGATTAGTGAAAACTGATTTGGTAACCTGACGCTCATAGAAAACAAATACCCTAAATTACATAGAAAACATAGCATGACAATTAAATATTCAATATAATTAACGCCTTAATGACTTCACCTTTATCGTAATGCACTTTATCTTATGAAATAAAACACATTAATTTAATTTGTATGCATTTCGGCAATTTCGAATGCCATCTTCAGCAATTTTTCTTTTTATTGACTTTAAACTAATTTACTTGCACTTGTGATTACATCAAGGAATAACACATTAATTTTTGCAAGTTTTTATCACTCTTCGAAAAAAAATATAGAAATCATAGAACGAAAAATTCAAAATTATCACAAATAATTAACGGCTAGTTAATGGTAAATTATCAAGCCATAAACCATCCAGTATAAACAGATTTTACCCCATTTTCAGATAGTACTTTGCCAACTTGATGTCAAGCTACCAAAGAACCTAAAAAACATAGAAAACATTGCACGTCAAATTCAAAATTGTCACAACTAATAGAAGACTAGTTAGTGGTAAACTATTAAGCCATAAACAGCTCGGTATTACCGGTTTTAATCCCTTTTTTAGGTGGCGCTTTGCTAACTTGGTAGGAAGCTAACGAAGAATAAAAAAAAAACATAGAAAACATTGCACGATTGAATTAAATTTTTCACAACTAATTGATGACTAATTAACGGCAAATTATTAAACCATAAAACATTAAGTATAAGGAGTTTTTGCACACTTTTCGAGTAGTGTCAAGTTAGCAAAGCACCCAAAAAAACATAGAAAACATAGAACGACAAATTCGAAATTGTCACAACTAATTAACGACTAATTAATGACAAATTATGCACTTATCCATTTTTCGATCCGTGAGAGTTGCTTTGCTAACTTGATATCAAGTTAGCAAAGCACCCAAAAAAACATAGAAAACATTCCACGATCGAATTGAATTTGTCACAATTAATTAACGGCAAATTATCAAGCCATAAACCATCTGGTATAAGAAGTTTTTACTGATTTTCGACAGGATGCTTTGCTAACTTGATATCAAGTTAGCAAAGCACCAAAAAAAACATAGAAAACATTGAACGACAAATTCGGAATAGTCACAACTAATTAACGGCAAATTATCCAATTAACCATTTTTCGATTCGTCAAAGTTGCTTTGCTAACTTGACACTCATGGGGTTCACCTTATAAACAGAAACAAGGTATTCTAATTAGGTGTGTTTGTTAACATGAAGTTTCTTGGAAATTTTCACAATTTGCTTTCAGAAACCATAAAAGCAAAAAAAACCAAACCGGCAGTAGCGTACGCAGGATTTTTTTGGGGGGGGGGGGGGGGGGGGGGGCTCAGTCTCAATCACTAAAATTTTAGAACAAAAATGAGTTTATTTGATTTATTAACCACCTAAGAGTTATAAAAACAAAGAAGTAATATTTCATTAAGAGAACTTCAAAATAAACAACGTTAGTAGGGGTATATTTAAGGCTGTGAGAGAAAAAGTGGTTAAACCCACTTTTTTTAATCATATTTTTAATTTTTAATCGATCTCAAATAATATTTAGTTTGAGATTCAAGGAATAAAAGTCTCATTTTTGGAAAGCTTAGAATGATATTTAAGAATTTAGAATTTTGATGCATAAATGTATAAATAGTTGACAAAAGTACCAATTTTTCCAAGTAATGGGTTACACCACTTTTGCACTCACGGCCTCACTTACACATATTTGAATTTATTTTTGAAATTTCCTTTTTAATAAAGTTAGACTTTTCAAAGGAAATTCTGTTTTATATGAATTGTTTTTGGGCGGTTTCGTAGTAATTCGCTTTCAACTAATGTATTACTGAACTACAAGGTAACTTAGAGCAGCTGATTAAAGTTTTTCAATTCGATTCCTGTATTTATTAAAATAGAAGTTTGTTCAATTAAATGACTTCTAAAGTTGTACACTAGCTAAAATTAAAATAAATGTTAGATGGTTTAAGTAACAGTTTAAAATTATTATGAATATTTGCTTTATAAAAAAAGTATGAAAATTTTGTCTTCCTTTGATCCAAATAGAAAGCTTTTTTGAAATATCAGGATGCTGATGTGACTTCACAGCTTTTTTAATGTTTTCTGTCGTACCATTTGTAGATGTTCAAAGGGTAGACATGGTGCATTCAAGAGGACACAAGCGTCCACAAGCTTTTTTTAAAAGCGAACCTCTGTCTATCAACTCCTACTCTCACCTCTCCGCGGTGAACATCGAGAGCCTAGTACCTTTAATTGAAGATGGGGTTCCAATCCCTGTGGACGGTTTTAGGGGGCAGCAAACGAGAGAGGGGGGGACGAGTGTTCCCACTAAGGCACTTCTCCTTCATCCAGGTGGCAGCGGAAGAATTCTTCAGATAGAATCAACGGTGGCGTCTACAGTTCCAGTTAGGTTGAACTACTTAGTGAACACCTTATACGGGCTACTACGACATATTCGGAGCTCAGGCCTATAAGGAGCGGTTTATCTGGCTCCTCGCCCTTGGAGTTATATTGTAAGGGTCTGGTCCTACAGGTTGGGGGTCATGCCGTCGGGGTGACTTCCCGGCCACGTAAAGCTTTTTTAGTTGCAAAGCAACAACAAGCCTCGGATACGGACGGATTTACTGTTGACGAACCTAGCAAACGAAATAAGGACAACGAACTTCGGATCTGCACGTGGAATGTTCTGTCTCTCTATAGACCACGTGCAGCCGAACATTTAGCGGAGGCCCTAGACTGCTACAAAGCAGACATCACCGCCATCCAAGAAGTGCGATGGGATGGGCCGGGCAAGAGAAAACTGAAAGACTGCGATATTTACTACGGTGACTGTTACCGACCACAAGGGCAGCGTCTCTTTGGATGTGGATTCGTCGTTCGAGGCAGACTTAGGCAAGAAGTCTTGAGTTTCAACTATGTGAACGAGCGCCTCACGACGATTCGCATCAAGGCTAAATTCGCCAACATTAGCCTCATATGCGCGCATGCCCCCACAGAGGAGAAAGATGACGACACCAAGGATGAGTTCTACGAGCTCCTGGACAAGACATATGAGCAATGCCCTAGCTATGACATTAAAATTGTCTTGGGTGATTTTAATGCCAAGTAAGGAAAAGAAGACGTCTTTGGTGGCACAATCGGAAGATATAGCCTGCACGACACCACCTCCGCTAACGGACTCAGGTAAATCGACTTTGCTGCGGGGCGAAATGTTGTGGTAGCCAGTACGCAGTTCCCGCATCTCGATATACACAAGGGGACTTGGTCAATTCCTGGTCAATCAACCGCTAACCAGATTGACCACATTGCGATCGACGCAAGGCACTCCTCCAGTATCAAGGATGTCCGAACGTTCCGAGGAGCCAACGTTGACTCGGACCACTACCTCGTTGTAGCCAAGGTAATGCTACGGATATCCAGACCAAAGCCAAAGCAGGGAAATACTGTAAGGAAGTTTAACGTCAGACGGCTACAGTCGCAAGAAATCGCCAGGTCCTTTTCCGATCAAGTCTCTCGCACCCTCTTAAATAGTCCTATGCCACCAACTGAAAGCATCGAGAACCAGTGGAAGAATTGCCAGGAAGCCATCAGAGATGCCGCCTCTGACGTGGTGGGCTTTGCTCGACCACCACAGCGAAACCCCTGGTTCGACGAAGAATGCCGACAAGTACATGGAGCCAAACAACAGGCATACAAAGCGGCGCTGCATAGAAGGACGAGAGTTGCTCGCGAGCTCTACGAGCAGAAGAGGAGAGAGGAACACAAGCTTCTAAGAAGGATAAAGAAAGAGCATGAGGAGCGTGTGATCGAGGAAATAGAGGGATGCCATTGCAGGAATGAAGTCCGGAAGTTTTACCAAAAGGTAAAGAGAACCTCCCAGGGTTACAAGGCCCGGACCGAAGCCTGCAAGGACGATCAGGGGAACATCGTAGTAGAATCGCAGTCGGTACTGAGGATATGGAAAAATCATTTCTGCAAATTGTATAACGGCGATGACGAACCAAATTCCGTTCACATGCAGATTGCACCATTCAACCTGGACGACGTAGGCCAACAATTCCGTCCACCCGATCTCGACGAAGTAAGGATAGCTATATCTAAACTTAAGTCCAATAAAGCTGCTGGAGCTGATGGCCTTGCGGCTGAGCTATTCAAAGCGGCTGGCGATGAATTGGTTAGGAGTATGCACCAGCTCATCTGTAAAATATGGTCGAAGGAAAGCATGCCCGATGAATGGAACCTCAGCATTGTTTGCCCGATTCTCAAGAAAGGCGATCCTCTGGACTGCACCATTTACAGAGGCATCAGTCTTCTTAATATCGCCTACAAGATCTTCTCTGCCGTACTTTGTGATCGCCTGAAGCCATTCTTCAACAACCTGATAGGTTCATATCAGTGTGGCTTTAGGCCAGGGAAGTCCACCATCGACCAAATATTCGCACTACGGTAGATCTTGGAGAAAACCCACGAGTTTCAAATCGATACCCACCACCTTTTCATCGATTTCAAGGCCGCGTATGACAGCATTTAAGAGACGAGCTATATAGAGCAATGTCTAGTTTTGGCATCCTTGCCAAACTCGTCCATTTATGCAGGATGACAATGGAGAATGCACGCTGCTCCATCAAGGTCGGCAAAGACCTCACCGACACCTTTGGTGTCAAAAAAGGTTTTAGGCAAGGCGACGCACAGTGCGTCGGTTGTATGGAGATGGTGGACAAAAATCAATTTTCCAAAACTAAGTTGACTTTGCAAACAAAATTTGTTGTAAATGTAATAAAAAGAAATTTTCTAAAATCTAACGAAGTTTTCACGCCCCTTGCCACGCCCACTTTTGAATATGGTTTATATCTTAAGAATGGTTAGCACGATTCGAATAAAATTTAGAGAATTTGACTTTCTAGGTGAGTTCAAAAACAAAAAATAGTGTGGACCCCATCCGCCCACTGCCACGCCCACTTTTTTATATTGTTTACTTCTAATAAACCGCTTGTAAGATTTGAATAATATTTTGGAAATTTGAATTAGTTAGTGAGTTGAAAAAGACAAAATATTGTTAACGCTATTCGCCCCCTGCCACGCCTCCTTTAAATAGTGAAAAATACTTCACAAATACATGATTTTAAAATAATAATTTTTAGATACATTCTGACAACACAAATAAACAAGATCAAAAAATACACAAAATGAACAATTCTTCGTTAAAAATCAAAACTCGGAGTTCTATTTTCAAAATCTTCAATGGTAGAAATTAGCTCTTCAGTATAGAGTTAGATTCTAAAAGCTCACAATTTCTACGTTTTTTGGTTTTCTGAGATAAATCAGAAAATGCTTTTAGCGGTCTTCCACGGCTAGTTCTTAGTTTTTCACAAAATATTGCATTTTCTAGAAAATTGAGAATGCTTTTTGGAAGAATAAAAGGAGTTTTTAACCAGACTCCATGGCGTCTCGCAAAAAGAGCTCGGTTTCGTGTACACGCTTTCCACCTACGTTCCAAATTTTTGTCAAAAAGTCTCACTTTTTCCGCCAAATCACTCTTAGTTGTACCAGAACAATTTTTTATTTTCAATTCATTTAATACAAATTGAATAACACCATCAATTTTAGAGTTTTTATCGAAAGAAATCCATTTTTCGAAATTTTTTCATTTTTAATGGTTTGACCTTGTCCTACAAAAAGTCAAATATTTTGAAGGTTAGCAAGAAGTAGCAAGAAAAGTTAACATTTTCTTTGAGCACAATAACAACAGAACATAATGGCATATAAGATATTGCTGCCATTTGCTAACATTTTTTTTAAAGCTTAAGTTTATACAATTTATAAGCCTTAAAAAAGAGCATTTTTTGAAAAAATCACCAAAATTCACATAAACAAGAAAAAAATAAAAAAAGAACTCATACCAGTAGGTACTCAATGTATCCATTTTCAATATTTAAATAAGAAAAATTATAAAAGCAAAATATATTTCTCACACGAGCTAAACTTGTTCGCACAAAATTTCAACCTTTAATTACACTGCAGCTTAAATTACCTCAATTGCTAACGAAAGTCCCGCTAATCCACGAAGAAGAGAAAAACAAAAAACAAAACAAAAACAAATTAAAGTACTCTAAGATGTTCCAGAACAGGTTTAGAGCTTAAAACAAAGAAATTGCGTTTTTATTTTTTTTATTTTTGTCCACTA
Source organism: Dasysyrphus tricinctus (assembly GCA_963921185.1). Taxonomy (NCBI): domain Eukaryota; kingdom Metazoa; phylum Arthropoda; class Insecta; order Diptera; family Syrphidae; genus Dasysyrphus; species Dasysyrphus tricinctus. The sequence goes on along the minus strand of OY992530.1, from coordinate 201,536,054 downwards.
TTCGACGCACTGTGCGACGCGCTGTCATGCGACTTCTTCAACATCATTCTTGAAAGAATAGTGCAAAACTCTCACGTCAACACTAGAGGCACAATCTTTCATAAGTCCGTCCAATTACTCGCTTACGCGGACGACATTGACATAATCGGACGAACCAAGCGTGATGTCAGTGGTGCTTTTGTGAGTATTGAGAAGGAAGCCAAGAAGATGGGTTTAACGGTGAATGAAAGCAAAACGAAATATATGCTGTCAACGAGAAAGGACACCCAACACCGACGTTTAGGACAGAACGTCACTATAGACAGCTATAATTTTGAGGTGGTCAGAGACTTTGTCTACCTAGGATCCGCTATAAACTCAGCGAACGATACCAGTGCTGAGATCAAACGAAGAATAACTCTTGCCAATCGCTGTTTCTTTGGGCTAAGAAGGCAATTGAGAAGCAAAGCCCTCTCTCGAGCAACTAAACTGTCCCTGTATAAGACGCTTATCATCCCGGTCCTGATGTATGGTGCAGAGGCATGGACACTGTTAACGGTGGATCAGAACGCGTTAGGCTGTTTTGAGAGGAAAATTCTCCGGGTGATTTTTGGTCCCGTCTGCATAGATGGGGAATGGAGAAGAAGATACAACCACGAACTGTATGGGCTGTACAGCGACACCGACCTACCCATAAAAGTGAAAAGCCAACGACTAAGATGGCTGGGTCACCTAGAGCGCATGGACACCAATGCTCCGGGCCGGAAAGTCTTTGAATCCAACCCCGTGGGACAACGCAGTAGAGGTGGACAGCGTAAAAGGTGGCGCACGCAAGTGGAAGAGGACCTCAACCAACTTGGCGTGCGAAACTGGAGACAGCTAGCTAGAAACCGAGCCGGCTGGAAGAAGCTTGTTGGTTGAGGCCCTGGTCCACCCCGGACTGTAGCGCCACCTTAAGTAAGTATGCAATTCGTACCATTTGTAATGAATGATATCATAAGTTTACAAATATCTGTCATCTTTGGGTCACAACAAGTCTTGAATGTTTCAAGGCATACTTTTTGTCCCTGAGCTCAAATCCGTCATCCATTTTCCGCCATAAGCTCAGGCTTTCAAGATAAAAATTTAAAATAACAGTTAACTTTTCAGCTTTTTTATTCAATTAGCAACGATTCTTCGAATCTTTTTCCTCAAAATTTGGTCCAAATCTTTTCAATATCTTTGTTACTCTCTGAGATATCCATAGTTGGATGTTAGTCATCACATTCTTTTGCTTTTCCTGATCGTGGGTACTATCATCCTTATTTTAAATCTGTCCGATATATTTGTTCCTCTCTGACAGATTGATGAAATGTATGTGTTTAGCATATTATACCTCGTTTTAGCCTTTTTATTTATTAACGTAGGGACAGGTGAATACTTACTTAATTTTTTAAAGATAAAAACTATATGAAACTATTGAATTTACGGGGTTGCTTCTCAGGTTTGTGGGCTGCAAATGGTTTACTAATGACAATAAGCCTAGTCGTGAACATGCAACTGCTATTGTCAATAGGATTCATTTCTGCATCCAAACAGTTTCAAAATTGATTGCCCGAAATCGGGTTTTCAATTTGTGTCCTATAGAATAATATGTAACGTTTTACCTATGTATCGTTGAATTTTGTACTTTCCAAAGTGACTTATGTTCTCTGTGAGTGAGAGAACAAATGTATCTGATCTTAATTTTTCTGAGCAAAAGAATAGGACGAAGTCAATACTCTTTTTCTGTGAATATATGAGATAGAAAAATTGAATAAATATTATCGTTGGTTTAGTTTGGCACGATTACTTGTGGAGTTTCTCATGTGCGCGCTCATCGATTTGATGCAGTAGCTGTTGCATGCCTAATAGTTTTTCGAGGCACTAATTGGAAACTATGAAACAATTGGCCAGTTTATATTTCTTGAGCGCTCAGTAATTTTCCTCCGTTTTTTGACAGAGCTAGAGAATAAAATATAAACACGATTCCTCAAATAGAAATCAAAACAACTCTCTTTCTCCTTTCTTCTTATGTAATTTATGATGACACATAATAGGTCTGTTCCTTTACTTTGAATTTCTGTGATTTTCTGTGCATTTCTGCGCATTTTAGTCCAAAGTTGTGTCAAAGTTCATATAAAAAAAATATTTTGACACAAGTTTGGACTAAAAATCACAGAAACCCAAAGTAAAGGATCAGACCTAATAATTGAGCAAGCGAATCCAAAAAATTTCAGTCTCTGTTTTTAAGGGGAAAAGTGAGGAATTTTTGTGAGGAATCGTGTTTATATTTCTGAGTCCTCTGAGCCCTCTGAGATCTCTGAAATATAAACTGACTAAATTAGCCAGTTTATATTTCTTGAGCGCTCAGTAATTTTTCTCTTTTCTTTGACAGAGCCGGAGGATAAAATATAAACAGGATTCCTCAAATAGAAGTCAATACATCTCTCTTTTTCTTTTCTTCTTATGTAATTAACTGCGACAAAATATAATTGAGCAAGCGAATCCAAAAAATTTCAGTCTCAGCTTTAAAGGGGAAATGTGAGGAATTTTTGTGAGGAATCGTGTTTATATTTCAGAGTCCTCTGAGCCCTCTGAGATCTCAGAAATATAAACTGGCCAAATATTTTAAAGCGGCTTCATCGAATTCAGAAAATGGATTTCTGTAGAACTGACTCTTGGACGTATCGCGATATTTTGGTTCAGTTCGTTATCAGATGAATGAAAGATGACCAGTCTATAATTAGGGAATTATTTATTTATTTAAATAGTAAATCATAAATAAGAAATAAAATGCCTTCGTCTGTTGTTTTCGTTTTTTAATTTGAAATAAAAAATTTTCCGTCAAATAAAATTGAAAGATTTTTGTATGTAGGTAGGTAGATTCCTTCGTTTAAACTTGCTTTTATTTAAATTTATCTGAAGGATAAAGCAAATTTTATTTATTGGTGAGTTAATTGGTCTATTAGATTTATTAGTGGTTGGTGCATTTTATAAATGTCATTTTAAAATTAAAGGATGCAATACAAATTTAAAAGAGGTTGGTGCAACTGGCCGTAAGCTATGTTTAAATATTCTTTATTTAATAAATGCCTTTTGTTTCTTTTTTTAATTTTTAGATCAACAAAGTCCTTTCCCTGGTCATTAGTATCAAAATATTACAGTTAGGTTAAAGGCTTAACTACATTGGCCACTTTCTGCAAAATTACAAAAGTAAAAATATTTTTTTCCCGCTATAGCAGTTGTTTTGTGAAAATGAATATACAAATTGTTTTTTTTAAGCTTTCTTCATCATTTTAATAAGTTTTCCAGTGAGAAATATTATCCAGAAATGAGTTTGAAAATTTTCACTTTTTTGGGTAATGTAGTTAAGGCATAAGGATTTTTATTTTCAAATAACGAAACTATTTTTGACAATGGTTCTTTTAAGCAAAAGACATTAATTTTATCGTTTATAAAAATACAAATGGACATAATTTCAATAAATACCTTATTAAATAAGTTTCGAACTGAGATTGAGTAGGTACACAATATGCAGTCACAGTTTAATAAAAATTGGTATAACGTTATTATTAAAAAAAAAAAATGCAAAAGACAATAGTAAAATGTATAGACTACAGATCAATTTTTTATTTTGTTCTTCCTCAAACAGGAACTTTTGAAGTAACACAATTCACTAGCTCGTCTACACGTTCACTCATTCCTGCAAACATTTTTGGATGTGGTCCAATCATTTGAATAAAGGAACCAACGTCATTTGAAACCTATAAATAGTTTTTAAATATTTAATTAAATTAAATTGAATTGAAATTAATTTGTAAAATGTATATAGTAAAATAATAATGTCATTAAATAAAAAATTACAGCAAATGGGTGAAACTTTGTTATAAATCTTTACCAGGGGTGCCGTGACAAAGGGCCAAGTGACATAAGGCCAAATTTTAAAAGTTGGCCCTATGTCGCTTTATTAAGACGGCACTTTCAGCGTTGGTCTTGGATGTGGTTTCAAACAAGTTTTAATTATACATTTTTCGCACGAAAATTATGTAGATTTTTTCATAATACATTCACGTGGTAGGTATCTATTTTTTCTTTTTAAGTAGATTTAAGGGTTGAATAAAGTAAAATAACTTGTAAACTTTTGGTACTATTTTATTTTAAGTACAAACATTTTAGGGTTGAATAAAGTAAATGTAAATAAGGTTAAGTTTAAGATAGAAACAAAAACTTTAATGGAAAATTTTATTCTACTTTATTATTATATAACGTCTGGAAAGCAAAATCAGTGATTATTTTGATGCCAAAATAAAGCTCTTGTCTTAGTTATTATTTCTTAGTCAAAACTAATTTTTATTTTGTCCCAGCCTCTCACATAAAATAAGTTTTATTATTTCAAGGATTGAACTACCTTACCAATGATCATCAAAATAATCAAAGTATTTTTTTTTCGGAAGATTGGACATATTTGAAATTTTTTGTCTAGAAAATAATAAATTATCCCCTTTTAAATGCCTTAAATATCGAATAGATAATTACTCAAGATATGCTGGACTATTTTGAAATCTCATTTGCGATTGCCGGAGATATGAAAATTGAATTTGCTCATGATATTTTCAGTTTTGTGTCCGAACCCTCTTTCGCAGTAACTGGAGTTTTAGGGAATGATTCGTTACGAATTTACATGAATTGCTTGCGCATTTTTCTAAATTGAACCCATATATAATTCAAATAAATTGATAATATTTGTGTCAGTGCATACATAAGGCGTTTTTTTTAGCTCTGAGCAGAGCATGGAGTAGAGCTCGAGCTATCGGAGTAAGTTCTGAGCAGAGTATGATCAGAGCGCTACGATATAGTTTTGAAACATTGAATTGAATTGAATTTTTATTGAGACTTTAAGACAATAGTACAATTCACAAATTTACTTAGCGAAGCTATGTTTACTGCGGCTATCAAGTATTGCCTGCCTTATCTTGTTACATTAGATTGCCTCGTGGCTGTCGATTAATTTAATTTGCCCATGCTCAGGAGCAGAGAATATGAAATAAAGAAGCCAATCCTTCGTACGTTTCACCCCCCAAAACCCATTTGTTTACATTGTTGTATTTGTAATTTCATTTCGTGTCGAAGAAATAGATATGAAATTGCAACAACAACAAGACCTTTGCTGAATGATGTGCTGAATGACTAGTTGATTCTATGTGTGCGTTTTGCACTGCTTTTCACTAATACTTTGCAAATCTAATACATCAGCTGTTCGCTTCCAGCTTATAGGCAAATCAAATTGACAGCTGAGGATTGACTTCTTTATTTCATATTCTCTGCTCAGGAGCAATATATACATTGAGTTTTTAAACACACTTGAGCTCTGAAATGTCATACGATTGCGATGCGTTCAATCACCAGTGATAACTTAATTTTTATCGGCCAGCTGGCCAATCAAAAACTCGAAAAATTCAAAATTATGAACTGAAATTGATGTGTCGAACGCGTCCACTTTTAAAGTTAATAGCCGCGTTTTATTATCGCTCATAACCCATATGGTTCACCTCGTGAAAATAAAACGATGTGGGTTAGTGCAAAAGCAGTGCTGTATATCAGTCTCTTTTTTTCTTATGTTTATTTGTTTTTCATGTAAGCACTTGTCTCTTTTCCTCTCTATTCCTAATACTGCTGACAAATCGCTGACATCCATTCACAATGGTAAATAGCCCTCTGCCGGTCAGAGTGAAAACCTCTATTTGGGTTATTGAAATTAACCTCGATAGAAACCTAGATCCCATGTTGTTTTTGTAATGCATGTTAAAAGATAACCTAGACCCAGACCCTGAGATAATAAAACGCAGCTAATATATTGCACATGTTTCCAAAAATCGGTTGTCAGATACTGAATAAAAAAAAAAACATTAAAGGCCTGTGGTCCGTTCTTTTTCTAACCAAAGTTAACTAAAGTTAACTTTCATCGTTCCTTTAATTCAAAAAAGTTACTTTATTTAACTTTATGACGTCATTGGGTCGTTCCTAAATTCAAAGTTAAAGTGTCAAAAAGTAACTTTGAGTAACTTTTTCCAACTCATCTCCTTGATATGAGTTGAAAGGGTTAATCTGTCAAAAGCAGCTGAAATCACAATGTTTTCATTTTGATTTATTTTTTGTTTGCTTCTCGATCGTTCGGTTTGGAATTGATTTCATTTTTGTAATAAATATTTTTAATTTAATTGATTTAATCGTCAATAGTGAGTTTTGAAATTGTTTTTTACGTTTTGCGACATTTTTATCCGATTTGATCGATTTATAATAAAGAATTTTGTGCTAGTAGTGAATGAAAAACAAAAGATTGCAAATAATTGCAAATATTTTGCTTAAACATTCCATTTTATGCTTGAATGAAGTAAAATGAAATTTAATTTGAAAAAAATATGTATTTTCCAAGTGCTAATAAAAGTTCCTTTGAATAAATCTCATTGAATCACAATTTGTTCTTGATTTTTAATTCCAAATCTATTTCGATTTTTTTGTTCATCATTAAACATAGTTAACTAGAGTAACATAAAAGAACGCACCACTGGTCAAACAGAACGCGATCCGGCGATACGATCAATACTTCACTGGGTAAAAAGATCGCAGCGATAAATTTTGTTTGTAATTTTTCACAAAGATCGCCGGATCGCGTTCTGTTTGACCAGCCCTTAATTCTCAGAGACCTTGTCAAATTGACAATGGGTACATTCAATGCCTCAGTTTCAGAACTGAATCTTGAGATTTCTGAATTCTGGCCAATCAGAGGCTTGGAAAATTGAGAAAACTGAAAATCTAATAGCCCTATTCTCCCCATCGTCACTGATACCTCACAAGTCACAAGAAGTGGTGAAACTGATTTTGTGACTTTTTCGTATTCTCCCCCTAAAGTCACAACTTGTGAGAGTCATAAAAACAAGCGAAATTGTGATCTCCTCCAGAGCAGGTCACAATTCAAAATTTACTTGAGTTTCTACAAATCTTTGAATTATATTCTTGCATTATGTTCTCTGTGCGAAAGAGAACAAAATGTATGTATTCTTTCATTTCTTTACCAAAGAATAAGACAAAGGTGCGATATTATTTTGCTTTGTATTAATGAGACAGAGAAACATGAATACATATTGTGGGTGTGTTGGTTTAGTTCGTTGCAATTACTTGTAGAGTTGTTGATGTGTGCGCTTATCGGTCAAAAAGCTACCAACAAAATGCTGTGGTGAGTTTCGTTGTGAGTTTTCTTATGAATATTAGGGGGAGAATACCAAAATGTTATCGAATCACAACAATCCTCACAAGGAGTAGTCACAGGAGCTTGTGACTTGTGATTCCTCACAAGGGGGAGAATCGCTATAGCTATAAATGTAAAATTTCGAAAGTGTTGAACATGCCACAGTACACACACAATGAACTGACAGAGGTTTCTGAGATATTGACACATGCGCGTACTTGAACGAAAATGAAAAGTGATTTTAAAGCATTTGGGTTACACTTGTATCAAAATATACTTTTCTGTCAAAATATAGTTCACCCCCTATATTTCAAGCCATCAATTGTCAAATTCCATTGACGGATGGAACGATGCCGATGGATTGAAAAACCCTCTAAAAAATCTGAAATTTTTGAACAATTTTTACTGCTTGGGAAAAATGTGATTTAAGGGCAATTGGGTGGTATTTGGATCGAAATACATCTTTTCTGTCAAAGTATAGTTAATCTCATATCTTTCAAGTCATCAACTGTCAAATTCCATTGACAGATGGCTACGATGTCAATGGATTAAGAAACCTGTACAAAATCTGAATTTTTTGATGTATTTTTACTGCTCTAGAAAAAAGTGATTTAAGGGCAAATGGGTGACATTTTGATCAAAATATAATTTTGCTGTCAAAGAATAGTTTGTCTCCTATATTTTAAGCCATCAACTGTCAAATTCAATTGACGGATGGCTACGATGTCGATGGGTAAAACCCCCCAAAAATGTGAAATTTTTGATAAAAAATGTACTGCTCCAGAAAAGGGCAGTTTTAGGGCAATTGAGTGACATTTAGATCAAAATACACCTTTTTTGTCAAAATATAGTTCATCCACTATCTTTCAAGCTATCAACTGTCAAATTGCATTGGCAGATGGCTACGTTGTCGATGGATAAAAAAACTACAAATAATTCGAAAATTTTTGATGAAAATTTACTGCTCCGGAAAAAGGTAATTTTAGGGCAATTGGGTGATATTTGGATCGAAATACACTTTTTCTGTCAAAATACAGTTCATCCACTCTTTCAAGCCATTAACTGTCAAATTCCATGGACGGATGGCTACGATGTCAATGACTGTGTTCATATCAGCATTACGTGAAGCAACTCATTTTGACTTCTCTTATTTGTATCTCACTCTCATCTCTTGGAAAGAGATGGCCAAGTGAGGCAGAAGTTTTTAATTTTTTTTGAAAATTTCCACCTCACCTTGCCATCTTTTTCTTTCCAATGAATAGGAATGAGATACAAAAGTGAGACGTCAAATTGAGTCGCCTCACGTGAAGCTGGTATAAACACCGTCAATGGATTAAAAAATCTCTATAAGAAATCTGAAATTTTTGATGAATTTTTAGTGCTCCAGAAAAAATTGATTTTAAGGAAAATGGGTGATATTTGTATCAAAATATACTTTTCTGTAGTTCTCCCCCAACATTTCATGCCATCAACTGTCAAATTCCATTGACGGATGGCTACGATGTAGATGGATTAAAAAGCCTCTAAAAATTCTGAAATTCTTGATGAATTTTTACTGCTCCAGAAAAAGATGATTTTTAGGCAACTGGCGGCGTGTTGAGCTAAATGCATACATTTCTCGGCACATAACTTAAAAGCGGATAAAAACTATTTTATCGGCGTGTAGTAGACACTAACAGCAGTATTAATAAAAAACTGGTATCCGCTCCCTAACACACGTGTTATCTGGCACACGGATAGACAACTTGACCGCTTGATAACTTTTTTTATTAAAAAAGATATGATATCTTTCCAGTATTTATCACTTCACCAAATTCACCACTTCATGAAATTATGGTGATTTTCTAATACATGTGTCACATGCATGCACTGCCTTACGAAGTGTATACTGGAAGTAGTTAACGGTGCTATCATACGCGTGCGTGTATGTGTTAAGAAGTTATCCGTTCATTATACGTGGAATCTGGCTAGTTATGTCGTTTTCAATTGGACGTTCGGAGTACTCCTTTTCCACTCCATTTTAACTCCTTATACTCCAAAAGCCTTCGATTGGCGGTTCCGAGTAATGTTTTCGGAGTCTCTTTCTGTTCCCGATTTCAAGATGGAGTAGAGCATACATATACATCTCATGTAAAAACAGAAATGTTTTATTCGAGATACTGCCTCTTGCGAGGAACTGACAAATCCTCCAAGAGTATACTTGTCATGAAAAAGTGCTTCTCATTTAGCCGTTCGGACTCGGCAAAAACTGTAGGTCCCCTCCATTCCTGCCAACAAACACGCACACAGGAATGGTTGAGAGTTGTAAGTCACTAGGCCCTGGTTCTCCACGAGCTGTTGCGCCACCCAATTTATTTATTTTATTTATACAATTTCATGTTGGACTACTTGTCAAAAGTGATAAATGCTTGAAGAAACCATTTTATAAAATGGCGTCATTCAGTAGTGTGTGTGTAAATTTGACAACACCATGTTTTCATATTCGATTGGAATCAAAAAGGAGTGGAACAGGCACAAAATCCAATCGAAAACGACATTAAAGTTATCCGTACGTTAACACACGTCACAGACTATTACGCATTTGTTAATAAGAATTACTAGTTAACAGATGTATAAACGCTATCATGTTGTTCAGTGGCGATTTCTGGTCTTGATTTCTGGGTTGGCTACGAATAATCCTTTGATCAAATCTGAATGTAATAAAAGCAAACATTTTTTAATTTTTTTCCTCTAGGTATAATGAGTTTTAATTCAACTCATTTATCTATACCTACATAAAATCCAGTCTTCACTCTTTTTTCAAAAAAATTTCGAGAACCGGTTCCTAAAAATTTTCACTTTTTCTTATCTTCGATAACATTTCTTTCTCTATTTACACATTAGACCAAATTATTATACATATATATTTAAACACTTTGAAAAATAAGGATGAAATTATTGTAAATATAGTAAAAAACATGCTTTTAAGCCTTTCGAAGCCTCTCAGCTACTCAAATTTTATGAAAATGTAACCTGTAAACTGTAACGCTCTAAAAAATTGAGGATTAAGCTCTTTATAAAACACCTTATTTTTAAAAATCAAAGCAGTATTTCTCGACTTATAGCAAATTTAATGCAGTTGGGTCGACAATTTTTGATTTTATTTGGTTTCTACGGCTAATGTGAATTTTCTTATAATTAATTAATAAATTGAAAATCAATACTCAAGCTTTTGAGCAACGTAAAGCAATGTTTCATATATCAATTTTTTTATTAGGATTGGTGAAATTGAATTTTGAAAAATTAAATCCATTTTGTGGACTTGGTTGATAAATATAAGCCATATAGTTTGCCAAAAGGGGGATTAATTTAGTAGTTTTTAATGTGAGACTTTTTTAAAAACACATTTTTGATATTTTACTTCCAATTGAGCTTTATAATTTAGATATTTCTGATTTCTTAAGACAAATACTAAATCATAAATAAGGTGTATTTTAGTTCCTTAATATTCAAGTTATGTATTTTTCAGGTAAATGTGCTCGAAAAGCATATATTTATATAGATGCCCTAAGTTTGTTTCCCCCTAAAATTTCTTGTGAAGTTTTTTATAATTTTGTTTGGCTGAAAATAATTTAAATTATTATAATCCTTTATTTGACACCTCATTTTGGAATATTAAAAAATTACCAATGTTGATAAGTTACATTTATACTGAATTCTTTCAATTACTTTCATATGCAAAAATTAAAGGTATTGTGTACATTTTTTCTTAGGTTTTTCGTGGTTTACAATGATGTATGATAAATTAAAATAAAAGTATTTTTAATTGTTAATCGAAAAAAATCTGATTCATTAAAATCCGTTGGTAATTAAAAAAGTTATTAACGTTTTAGTGAGGCCGGAACAATGTACAACAAAGCATGTTTTAAATGTTTTAAATTCAAATAATATTTAATTCCGGCTCTGGTGTTGGATATACAACTTTGTGATTACCTACATATATTTAGTCTTTATACTAAATTTAAATACTTGATTACATTTTTTTTTCTATGTTTAATATTTATATGAAATTTTTAGATATTAATGCCATTAAGTAGGTGTAAAAAAACATTACTTCAAATAATTGTTTTTACATTTTTTTCATAGTTACCATGTAAAAAATAATAATTTCGGGGTGTTTCAGGCGGCTATCTTTGGTAGGTTTCAGTTTTTTTTTTTTTCTTGTTGTATGACTTCAAAGCAAAATGTTTAAGTATTAACATCTCTACTTCTACAACCCTGATATATTACCCGAAGTGTGTTCACTTACATAAAACAATTACTAGACGACACGAAACAATTTCCAGTTGCCCCTACTGTCGGAGTCGTAACTCCTCGTCGCGATTGAATAGGCAAGCGATCCTGACCAAGACTTACGATTTGCTCCAACTCCGCCAGCAGGGCCAACTGGAACAGGACAAGAACTAGCTACCTTCACCGTCGAATCTGGGGTATTCTGCAGCAATTCAGTCGTTACGTTCGTAAACCTTACGTCTGAAGACATACCGAGCCCCAGAGCCGAGTGTGACCGCAGCTATGGACAACACAACAGATGTACTGACCGTCTCCGGTGACACCGTCGCGTCGGTGCGCTTCGTCGCAATCAATCAGGCATGCTAAAGAGCTATCCTGATTGAGACTTACGATTCGTCCCGACGCCGTCCACGAAGACAGGCAGGACATTTGGGAAAAACTAGGGCAAACACGGATGGCACCATTTGAAACGAGGCAATAGGGGTGGAGAGGAGGGATTTTGGATAGGAAGAGTAGAGTAAAGTAATCTGAGGAGCTGACCGGAATCCTATGTTTCAAGTCAGGAAAGCGTAGGGAGATTCTGAATGTCGGAATAGAGCCTGAAAATTCGATTGAAAAATAAAAAGGTAAGGGGCTGATGGAGTTGTGGGAAGGGGAATGGTAGGGAAGGAATGTCCGCTGCGGGGGCTGTGGCATGCTCGCGTGGCTCGACTCAGCTCGCCGGATAAGGGGGGGATCTTACCCCCGCAGCAAGACCTCACCTGTCTCAAAAACATAAAACATGCCTAACTTCAACAATTACCACCACTTACAACGGTCCACACTTCGGGTCACTGCAGCTGGATTTGCAGTACGGCTGTTCCCCACCCTACCTGGAATTCGGTTGGCCTGATGTACGAATTCCCCTGTAGCAAAGTCTGAAAATCTCACGAATTGCTTTCAAGTCGTACTTACTGTCTACCACAGGGCCTCAGCCAACCTTACCGCACCCCCTTAGATATCGATCTACCAACCCATCGAGCTTTCGTGAAGCTCAGAAAAATTCATTTTGTTCATTCACAGAGGCGTGATTTACAAACATTTATTGAGCCTAATTATACGTACAAATGTGCATTTGAAATCTTAGACTTAATTAAACGAAATTTACATACGGGTGTATTAGAGAAGATACAAAAAAAAAACAACGAAAGCAAAAACTAAATTTATACGTTAAAAAGAACTCGAATGTAGGTTTATAAATGTTATTAAATTACTTATATGTATTGATTTTAAATTTTAAATTACTTAACCTAAAGCTACTAAATGCCGAATTTAATAATGATTATAAGAAAAAAAACTCCCGAATTGAAAATCTTAATCTTAACCGTTAAGTTAACTAATGTTATTTGCTAAAACCTAAAAAAAAACAACAATTTATATTCTATTATATTAGATAGATCAACCGATCAACCCTGTTAGGCAAGTCACCGTTAACGCAAAAGCTAATTTGAGGTTCCCAAAAAAAAACTCTAACTTCGTCCGCTCCGATTCCTCAGACAACCTGTGTATAGTCCAATTGGCTTGCAATAGTCACCCACATAGAATAGTAACAAATACCCTTGAATCCTGCCTACGCATAGAGCTCTGTGCATGGGGGTGGTCGAAGGGGCAAAAGTTTGCGATGAGAAAGGAGTCGGGGGAACCTTCACCGGAAAAAGAGAACAAATCGTGGATCATAACCACTCAAATTTGCCTTCACGGTACGTTAGACTGCTTTTCAAAACAAGATATTACCAAAGTAGAAAATTATGCACTCAAAAATAACAATAAAACTATCACGCCAATATTATAAATTAAATTTGGATCGGTGGTCCAGCGCTGCTTCTTCGGTAAAAATCTGGTCTCCTGATTCGCTCCCAGGTGGGTAATGAGATAACCCCCCCCCGGAGGTAACAAGCCGAACAAGTCAAGTGTCCGCTTCGTATCTGGCGTCTTTATATTTGCAGGTGCAATAATGTAGAAGATTCGGTGCTTCTTGAACCGAAAGAAGAAGTTCTTTGATTTCTCAGGGGTGAATTGACGTACTGCGAATTGACGGTGGGCATATACATATATATAGAGAGGTCCTTTTATACTCGAGAGACTTCAGGTAGGTAGTGCCCCCGCCCAAATCGTCGAGCTTCGGTATTGAGGAGCCCTATTGGGGTTGAATGACCCACTGGCGACCTCCTTTCCGGAAATCAATTTAAATATAATAAAAGAAAAATATTACTTGATAGTCTGCCTGGTAAATCTACAGTCTATCCACCAACGGTTTCCAAAACTTAGCTCTTTCACACCGCTATTTCGGTCCCGGGATCACTACCATTGTCCAGAATACGACGGACCGCTACGAAACCGCTTCTCGTTGATGGGTTCTTCGTATACGGTAAAGGGAACTGTCTGCTTCTTGTTGATTCTCTTCCTTTGCTACGTCATTCCGCCCTGCATTCCGCTGTACCCAAGTTTAGAAACGATGGGCAGCCCCGACCTTTGTACTCGTCGGTGACCGCCAATTCACCCTGACCAAAATTAACACCGTTTATTTAGAATTTCCTGAAACCTTACTTTCTATAACTCACCTTTTATATCAAAAACAATGGATAGTTCGTTGTTCAAGCACCAGAAAACTATAATTCCCTCGGGAATACTTTCTAAAAATGTTTGTTAATCGAAAATTACACTCTATACGATTGAATTTTATTTAAAACTTATTACCACAAGGATTTTCACTATAGACTATACAATGTGAGGCGAACTGTAAGTACGTATATATATACCGATATAACATAACAATGTTGACCGGGATTTGAATTTGGCGACGATAAAATTGTTCAAAAAACTGTCTTTTGTCCAATCTGCCGGTCCGGTGGCCTACACGAATGATCGACTAATAACCTTCAATTTAACCTACTCATCTTCAGAGCCCAACCATCACAACGAACCTCGCACGACCAAGGAATTAGCCGTTCGATAGCTTCCAACTGGTACTAACGACTCTTTTGTTTCATGTCGTAGTCTATCTTGAATTTTGAATCAAACCTACCGCCACCAATTTCCGGTTACCTACTTTGAGGTGAAACCACTCTCATCTCATATCCAAACCTTCTTCCTTCCACTGTTTGGAATGCATTTCCACATCCCTTTCCAGTATGCCTTCCACAATCTGTCAAATTTCTTCGTCCACAATTTGTCATTCGTGCCGCGCTTTCACTCGAAATTAATTCTATTTACGCGTTATTCCATCAGTTTTCTAATTTTTCTGCTCCCTGCCTATTTATAAAGTTATTTCACGTTGCTTATCGCAAAATAAAGAACTCGGTCCTTATTTCGGTATGTTCTTACCCCTTAGTTCCTCCTGTGCCTCATTTCCGACCATTCTCGAAGTCATCGACAGATTCAACCCTCAAGACGGAACAAATTTGTGTTACTCTCGTCCTGATCAGATGGAATGACCCTTTCCAGATGCGAGATTGGCCAAAACCGACGAACGTATCATCGTGGATACACCAATGTTCCACGGTCAGGAAAATCTGCACGCGGATCATCTCCCATCCGAAAAACCACCTTGCCTTTACCCACGGATATCCAATCTGATGGATGCTTTGGTAAGATTCGGTTCAGACCTAATTGTATCCCCTCTCTCTATTCCTTAATCTTATTTAAGGAATCCCAACTCCTTTCGATGGTACGAGGGACTTGTGAGCGGCGCGCGAGCTCACACTATTTCCATCGCCGAAGCCTTTGTTCGAATGGAAGGAACTCAATGCCGCACCCTACCACACCTACTCAAACTGATCCGAACTCTGATAAAGAACGCCCAGTACTCCTACGGTGCTCAGTTGCCTCCTTAGAGTCGTCCATCAAAATTGGTGGTTCCAAAAAATGCTCTTGGGTCTCCCGATTTTACTATCTTCCCTACGCTACAATGGATTTATTTTCTTGGTGGGTAGTCGTAACAAAACTCCGAATCTGTGGTTTTTTTTTTGTGTACTGAAGAAAAAAAAAAACAACAACACAGAGACGGTGGAAAAAAGGCTACCCCAAGAATCCATCATCCGCGTTGGGGAGCAACCCACGTTACCACAGCCAGGCCATTTCATGCTAGACGTTGTTGGTAAGGGTTTATACTACACCACGTCTCGACTCTACCTGCTTACGGACTACTGCCGCGATCCAGTTGAGCTCGTGACGAATCAGGAGCTCTCCATCTATGCCTTCAAGCCACTTTGCGTTCTATAGAAATAAGAACGGCGTTATTTGTGAGTATAAAGCCATATGAGTTTTTAGATTTAAGTAATTTTTCGAGGCGTGAACTTATTGTAATAAAATGGACCTACTTTGGTTGGTATATGGAATTTGTTCGCAATTTTTTTTTTGTTCGCTTCGTGGTGAAGTTTCTGAGACAGGGATTGACGTTTCGGTCAATATCGGCTTAAGTACCACAGCTTCGAAGAAAAAGTAACTCATCTCTAGCGACGTGGTTTCCTTGAAACATTTTTTTTTTTTTATCTAGTCTGGACCTTTGGTAGTTTTCTATTTGTTTCTGAGTTCAAGGCATGTACCCAAGTAACCGCCGCGCCGTGGCCACCGAAAAGGTTTTTAAAGGTTTTCTTGTAATTTATTCCTAAAAGGTGAAACATTTTGCTTGTTACGAAGCACCGGGTAACGAGGTTACCTGAATGGTGGCTTTGACTATCACAGTTGAAAGGATTTTTGTTTTTTTTTCTTTAAATAAATAAATAAATTACAATAGGGTAAATATCACAGATTTTCTTGTTTAAAACTAGCATTCTTAAAATATATCACAGATTTTCTTGCCTACGACTAGCATGTCTTAACGTATATCACAGAATCTCTTGTACCTACTAGTATTTCTTAAAAGTATATCACAGGGAGGTGTTCAGGTACTAGTGTTTTCTCATTCTGCATTTTAATACAACTTTTAAGTTTTCAGTACGGAACTTCGAAGAATTTTTTTTCCCAGGGAAACCTCACCATCCTCGGGAGTGTTGGGATTATTTACGGTTAGGTTCCTACTCGAAATGCGGAGGTGTCTTGTCGTCCTTGTTGGATGGTACTGAAACTTAATCCTGTTTTGTTTCGAATGCCAGTTGTTTTATTATCTGTGAGAGACTTTATTTACCAGGCTTTACTTCTTATGGGAGGGTTTTCACTGTTTCAAATCCTTTGCATGGAAAATCCCGATTGGTTTTCCTGAAAGGTTCTTAACTTCATACATATTTTTACCGACTGGTTTAACGACACGACATTTAATATACTTTGGACAAAGTTTTGAGGCTAGCTGTTTTGAAGAGTCACTAAGGACGAAATTCCTTTTGTATACCTCTTGGCCGGGTACGAATCGAACGTTTCGAGTTCGCATGTTGTATGTCTTCGCACTTTTTTCATTGGCCTTTTCTATATTATCTTTAATTTTGGAGCGAATTACTTGAAGACGGTTTTGCCTCGGTAGGGTCAGTAGCTCGCCATCCTCTATAACGTTCAACCTCTGCGCTAGATCATAATGACTTCCATGAGTCACCATATTTGTCCCGAAGAGTGTGAAATATGGCGTCACGCCGATAGAAGTGTGCACTGAGCTCCTCAGCGCACAGGCTATATCACTTAGGTGCACATCCCAGTCACGCTGGTCTTCTTTCAGGTACGAACGTACAGCAGCTAGTAACGTTCTATTGACCCTTTCCGAGGCGTTGGATTGGGGAGAGTAATTTGCGGTTCGAAAGTGTCGAACCCCATAATTTTGCAAACAATTTTGGAACTCTTTGGACAGAAACTGTTTCCCGTTATCCGAATGGATAATTTGGGGTACACCGAACATGTTAAAAACATCGTTACGTAGGAACCGGACAACACTACTGGCATTTGCCGCTCGCAACGGCTTCAATAAGACATATTTGGACATGTGATCTAACACCACAAACACATAAACGTTTCCCGTTTTAGACCTAGGGTACGGACCAATAAAATCTACATAGGTGGACGAAGAACTTGGTTTGAGGATTTCGATTGCTTACATACTGAATATCTAGATACGTATTCTCTAACCTGCACTGTCATATTCAGCCAGTAGAAATACTGGCGAATCCGATACAGGGTTTTTGCTACTCCTCCGTGAGCGGCCTGGGGTGGATCATGGGCTTTAGCAATCAAACCTTCGGTTAACGCTGATGGTATCCACAGTCGCCAGGTGTGCTCTAAGCAAACCTCATCTCCGCTGAGTGGTAACGAGCGTTTGTAGACGAAATTGTCTTCGATTTTAAGATCGGGCAGTTCCTCTTGGTTATTTCGAATTGTACTCAGGAGGTCCCGGTATTCATCCAAATTGAACTCCTCGGACTCCAAGTCGACCAAAGGAGCAACTTGTTCCAACTCTAAGCCGTCCAAGTGTGCCCGAGAAAGTGTGTCCAGCACGACATTGAGTGAACCTTTCCGGTGCTCTATGTCGAAGGTATAGGCCTGCAGCTCCAGACTCCATCTGGCCAATCGGCCGCTTAAATCCTTCATGGTCATGAGCCATTTTAAAAAGGAATGGTCCGTTATGACTGTAAAATCCATTCTTTCGACATAGGGCCGGAACTTCTTCACTGCCATTACCGCCGCCATACACTCTTTCTCGGTCACACTATAGTTTCTTTGGCAGGAGTTCAATTTTTGAGAGAAGTACGAGATCGGTAATTCTCCCTCTTCTTCGTTCTTCACCGCACCGATTCCCGAGTCGGACGCGTCCCATTGAATGAAAAAACGTTTACTAAAATCGGGATGCGTCAGCACCGGCGCGGTCGTCAACGCTGTTTTTAGAGTTTCAAAGGCTACTATTGCTTCTTCCGACATGACAAACTTTGCATTTTTTTTCTTAAGCGTATCCGTCAGGGGGGCCGTCAAGCTAGAAAAATCTTTAATAAATCTTCTATACCACCCTGCCAGACCAAGAAACCTTCGGACTTGCCTAGGATTTTTCGGCATAGGAAAGTCCACTACGGCTTCTACCTTAGCCGGATCGGCCTTCAGTTTCCCACCAGCAACGATGAAACCCAGATATTTCAGTTCTTTAAAACAAAATCTGGATTTCTTGACGTTGATGGTGAGATTCATTTCCTTAGACATTCCGCCACTTCGTCTAGCAGAGTGATATGGGTCTCAAAATCAGGCGCTATAATAAGCAAGTCATCCAAATACACGAAAACCCGATCCCTGAGTCGTGCAGGAATAACCTTGTCCATTAAACGGCATAACCTTTGGGCCGCATTACACAGACCAAAGGGCATCACCGTAAACTGATACAAGGGTCTTCCCGGTACCACAAACGCAGTTTTCTCTCTACTCTGCTTCTCCAGCGGTATCTGCCAGAATGTATCCTTCAGATCAACACTACTTATATAGTATGTGTCTGGTAGACGACTGAGAAGCCCGTCGATATGAGGAAGTGGGTTGGCGTCCTTTTTGCTCCACGCATTAACCTTGCGCGAATCCAGGCAAAAACGATATTTTGTGGTACCGTTTTCACCTGGTTTCTTGATAAGGCGAGCACCAAGGACTCTCACTTTCCTCTATAACGCCGAGCTTTAACATTCTATCTAATTCCTGATACAAAAGGGCTTGTACCGCTGGGGAAACGGGGTAGTGACGCTGCTTTACAGGGGTCGCATCCCCGGTATCAGTCACATGCTCCATAAGCGCCGTCTTCCCGAGACCGTGCCGATCAAAGTCCAGGAATTTCTCGAGAATCGATACGGAACTGACCACGTTTGGTGCGATCTGGAAAGTCCTCCAAAAATCGACTCCTAAGTACAATTCTTGATCAAGGTTGGGAACTAGGTAGAGTGTAAGGTTGTGTTCTAACTCTTTATACTTTACGAGTGTTTGGATTTTTCCAACTACGGCTTGACTTTTACTATCGGCTGTTCGAACCCCTGATTTATATGGTTGAACTTGGAACCCCGCAGTCTTAATGAATTGCATACAATCTTTCCCTAGAATACTAACGCTGGCCCCACTATCCAACAAACCTAGAATCTCCTTATCGGCAATTTTAACCTTAGCATAAGGTCTGGGGTCAGCGTTCGTATCTACAACTTACTGTTGACGAAATGTTTTTTCTGACTTGTTTCCTAAGCTTGAATCTTTCTTTTGTTTTTAAAATTCTCTTTGAGATTTCACCCACTCGCCCACTAAAAATTCTATCTCTGGTCTTATAATATTCTCTTATCCTTTCATGTAATGGCTTTATCTTACATCGCATTTGGTTTTGATGCTTTATTTGATCTGTACCCGTCTCTCTAATGAATATCCGAACTTTATCACCATCTTGGCAGGTCTGGGTCCCTAGGCTGTTTTTGACGACTCGTGGGGGGTCTGCGTCGAACGCGACTCCCCCAAAGACTTCGCGTTCCTGGATTGGTTTTCCGGGTTACAATAGGGGCATTTGGGAGTGATAACACCCTCCCGTCCACATCGATAACAAGAAATGTTCCGGTGGGACGAGGGACAATCCATAAACGAATGACCCGCCGTCCGACAGTTCCAGCATGCGATCGGCCTGGCATCCGGAGCTCGATGACTATTTTTCGGCCTGGCCCCATTATGCTGGAACGCTTCTAAGTGCTCATCTTGAAAAGCCCTGACTTCTGGCTCAAAATCTAGCTCATGGGCTGCATAGCGGGGTTGCGGACGGGGCGGCTTTGGCCCATCTCTTTCTTTGTTAGGGAACGCACGCTCTGCCTCTTTACAAGCTCTCTTTAACTGGTCCATCGTATATATCAACTGAGGATACACTAGCCTCTTAACGTGCAAGTCCAAATTCTTCTTCAATATTTGCACTAACTCAATTTCCGGTATTTGTACCCTGAGCTGAGATCTTAGCTTATTTACTGATGCGAAGTAGTCGTCACTGGACTCCCAGGAGCATTGGTTCCGATTCATGAATTTCGGTATTCGAGCATTAAGGATTCCTTCAAAACTGGCCAATCGGGACAAAATATCGTTCGTTGGAACTGCCAATACCACTCGCTGGCTGCTCCTGAGAGCAGGAGATGGAAATCTCTTAAGATCTCAGCCCACGTACATTGGTATTGGTTTTGCAGCATCTCAACTCGAAATATGAAGTCTTCCACGGTCAAGACTTCGGGTTTCCCATTGAAAGATAGCCCCCATTTATCAATTCTTATGGGCGGTCTCATATTCCCATATGGATAACTGTGTGGAGAGAAGTATGGCGGGTTGTGTCGACCGGTCGGATTCCTTGATCCTCCGTACGTTTCTTGGTGGTTCAGCGGCGGTGGATGCGATCCAACCTCTACCCTAAAATCGTTTTCTCTGAACCTCCTTGGGTTTGAGTCTTCCCTTTGACTTCCTGGCGGATGAAACTGCCGAAGAATAGGATCTACTTGGATCGGCCTCGGTTGCGTAGGTTGCATCACTTGTCTTGGATTTGTTTGACTGTTCGCCGCCCTTCTCATCCTGTCGTCGACTGGCGGCGTCAACCGATTGACGTTGGTCACGTCTTTTATAAGTCCCAAGATCCCTCGCTCAACCTCCGCCCGAACTGATTCACAAATGCTTTCTCTCAACGAGTGACTGTACGAGTCATGTGCATTTATAACGGCTAAGTTAATTTCTCTTCTTAATTCAGCAGAGATGGAACCGCCTTTTCCCTCACGGTCGTTGCTGTTAGAGGTATTTATCATCATATTTGTACTTAGATTATTGGCTAAGCTGTTAATTGGCCTCGGGCTATCCACATCTAATTCAATTAAGGAATTTTCAGGAGGTGTTTCTTGTGCTCCTATCTCGGCTTCACTGATACCACTGAAAGAAGGAGCTGTAATGGAGTCGGTCGATATTCCTGACCTACTTTCCTCCGCTGGCTGCGGATGATTCGTAAACGGTGGTTGCTTTGCTGACTGGGTAGCCAAGGTTTTACCTTTCTCTGAAGTTGATGGGATTACAACCTGTTGTGGATGTGGAATTGGAAAAGATACCTTACTCCCTGATTGTCCACTTGCTAGGTTCATCTCTTCACTTTGTAGTCATATTGGGATTCAAACTTAAATTTCGAAGAAGAGTTCGGGTAAGAATCCGACCCTCTACTGTTCCTTTCACCTTGATAACGTTGTCTTCTTCTATGCTCATAGGGAATTTCCCTGCGTATAGAAATATCTACTTGGAGTTTTTTGTTCTTCGATGTCTCCTATGTGACCTCTCAGATAAAATCAGTTCTTATATATTTACTCTACTAAAATTTTGTCTTGATTTTTTTTTTTCTAAAAAACACAAAATGTATACCACTTGGAGTTTTTTGTTCTTCGATGTCTCCGATGTGACCTCTCAGATAAAGTTTTTCTTATATTTACTCTACTAAAGTTTATTTTTCTTTATTTTTTTCTAATAAACCCAAAATGTATACTACTTAACTCCTATATTTAAACCTAACTATTACCAAATTCCTACAAAAAACTAAATGTAAATGTAATTGTATCCTATTGTTTTGTATTATTTTTTTTTCCTATTTTCTGAATTCGGGGGTGTTTCAGGCGGCTATCTTTGGTAGGTTTCAGTTTTTTTTTTTCTTGTTGTATGACTTCACAGCAAAATGTTTAAGTATTAACATCTCTACTTCTACAACCCTGATATATTACCCGAAGTGTGTTCACTTACATAAAACAATTACTAGACGACACGAAACAATTTCCAGTTGCCCCTACTGTTGGAGTCGTAACTCCTCGTCGCGATTGAATAGGCATTCTAATAAGCGATCCTGACCAAGACTTACGATTTGCTTCAACTCCGCCAGCAGGGCCAACTGGAACAGGACAAGAACTAGCTACCTTCACCGTCGAATCTGGGGTATTCTGCAGCAATTCAGTCGTTACGTTCGTAAACCTTACGTCTAAAGACATACCGAGCCCCAGAGCCGAGTGTGACCGCCGCTATGGACAACACAACAGATGTACTAACCGTCTCCGGTGACACCGTCGCGTCGGTGCGCTTCGTCGCAATCAATCAGGCATGCTAAAGAGCTATCCTGATTGAGACTTACGATTCGTCCCGACGCCGTCCACGAAGACAGGCAGGACATTTGGGAAAAACTAGGGCAAACACGGATGGCACCATTTGAAACGAGGCAATAGGGGTGGAGAGGAGGGATTTTGGATAGGAAGAGTAGAGTAAAGTAATCTGAGGAGCTGACCGGAATCCTATGTTTCAAGTCAGGAAAGCGTAGGGAGATTCTGAATGTCGGAATAGAGCCTGAAAATTCGATTGAAAAATAAAAAGGTAAGGGGCTGATGGAGTTGTGGGAAGGGGAATGGTAGGGAAGGAATGTCCGCTGCGGGGGCTGTGGCATGCTCGCGTGGCTCGACTCAGCTCGCCGGATAAGGGGGGGATCTTACCCCCGCAGCAAGACCTCACCTGTCTCAAAAACATAAAACATGCCTAACTTCAACAATTACCACCACTTACAACGGTCCACACTTCGGGTCACTGCAGCTGGATTTGCAGTACGGCTGTTCCCCACCCTACCTGGAATTCGGTTGGCCTGATGTACGAATTCCCCTGTAGCAAAGTCTGAAAATCTCACGAATTGCTGTCAAGGCATACTGTCTACCACAGGGCCTCAGCCAACCTTACCGCACCCCCTTAGATATCGATCTACCAACCCATCGAGCTTTCGTGAAGCTCAGAAAAATTCATTTTGTTCATTCACAGAGGCGTGATTTACAAACATTTATTGAGCCTAATTATACGTACAAATGTGCATTTGAAATCTTAGACTTAATTAAACGAAATTTACATACGGGTGTATTAGAGAAGATACAAAAAAAAACGACGAAAGCAAAAACTAAATTTATACGTTAAAAAGAACTCGAATGTAGGTTTATAAATGTTATTAAATTACTTATATGTATTGATTTTAAATTTTAAATTACTTAACCTAAAGCTACTAAATGCCGAATTTAATAATGATTATAAAAAAAAACTCCCGAATTGAAAATCTTAATCTTAACCGTTAAGTTAACTAATGTTATTTGCTAAAACCTAAAAAAAAACAACAATTTATATTCTATTATATTAGATAGATCAACCATAACCACTCAAATTTGCCTTCACGGTACGTTAGACTGCTTTTCAAAACAAGATATTACCAAAGTAGAAAATTATGCACTCAAAAATAACAATAAAACTATCACGCCAATATTATAAATTAAATTTGGATCGGTGGTCCAGCGCTGCTTCTTCGGTAAAAATCTGGTCTCCTGATTCGCTCCCAGGTGGGTAATGAGATAACCCCCCCCCCGGAGGTAACAAGCCGAACAAGTCAAGTGTCCGCTTCGTATCTGGCGTCTTTATATTTGCAGGTGCAATAATGTAGAAGATTCGGTGCTTCTTGAACCGAAAGAAGAAGTTCTTTGATTTCTCAGGGGTGAATTGACGTACTGCGAATTGACGGAGGGCATATACATATATATAGAGAGGTCCTTTTATACTCGAGAGACTTCAGGTAGGTAGTGCCCCCGCCCAAATCGTCGAGCTTCGGTATTGAGGAGCCCTATTGGGGTTGAATGACCCACTGGCGACCTCCTTTCCGGAAATCAATTTAAATATAATAAAAGAAAAATATTACTTGATAGTCTGCCTGGTAAATCTACAGGCTATCCACCAACGGTTTCCACAACTTAGCTCTTTCACACCGCTATTTCGGTCCCGGGATCACTACCGTTGTCCAGAATACGACGGACCGCTACGAAACCACTTCTCGTTGATGGGTTCTTCGTATACGGTAAAGGGAACTGTCTGCTTCTTGTTGATTCTCTTCCTTTGCTACGTCATTCCGCCCTGCATTCCGCTGTACCCAAGTTTCGAAACGATGGGCAGCCCCGACCTTTGTACTCGTCGGTGACCGCCAATTCACCCTGACCAAAATTAACACCGTTTATTTAGAATTTCCTGAAACCTTACTTTCTATAACTCACCTTTTATATCAAAAACAATGGATAGTTCGTTGTTCAAGCACCAGAAAACTATAATTCCCTCGGGAATACTTTCTAAAAATGTTTGTTAATCGAAAATTACACTCTATACGATTGAATTTTATTTAAAACTTATTACCACAAGGATTTTCACTATAGACTATACAATGTGAGGCGAACTGTAAGTACGTATATATATACCGATATAACATAACAATGTTGACCGGGATTTGAATTTGGCGACGATAAAATTGTTCAAAAAACTGTCTTTTGTCCAATCTGCCGGTCCGGTGGCCTACACGAATGATCGACTAATAACCTTCAATTTAACCTACTCATCTTCAGAGCCCAACCATCACAACGAACCTCGCACGACCAAGGAATTAGCCGTTCGATAGCTTCCAACTGGTACTAACGACTCTTTTGTTTCATGTCGTAGTCTATCTTGAATTTTGAATCAAACCTACCGCCACCAATTTCCGGTTACCTACTTTGAGGTGAAACCACTCTCATCTCATATCCAAACCTTCTTCCTTCCACTGTTTGGAATGCATTTCCACATTCCTTTCCAGTATGCCTTCCACAATCTGTCAAATTTCTTCGTCCACAATTTGTCATTCGTGCCGCGCTTTCACTCGAAATTAATTCTATTTACGCGTTATTCCATCAGTTTTCTAATTTTCCTGCTTTCTGCCTATTTATAAAGTTATTTCACGTTGCTTATCGTAAAATAAAGAACTCGGTCCTTATTTCGGTATGTTCTTACCCCTTAGTTCCTCCTGTGCCTCATTTCCGACCATTCTCGAAGTCGTCGACAGATTCAACCTTCAGCACGGAACAAATTTGTGTTACTCTCGTCCTGATCAGATGGAATGACCCTTTCCAGATGCGAGATTGGCCAAAACCGACGAACGTATCATCGTGGATACACCAATGTTCCACGGTCAGGAACATCTGCACGCGGATCATCTCCCATCCGAAAAACCACCTTGCCTTTACCCACGGATATCCAATCTGATGGATGCTTTGGTAAGATTCGGTTCAGACCTAATTGTATCCCCTCTCTCTATTCCTTAATCTTATTTAAGGAATCCCAACTCCTTTCGATGGTACGAGGGACTTGTGAGCGGCGCGCGAGCTCACACTATTTCCATCGCCGAAGCCTTTGTTCGAATGGAAGGAACTCAATGCCGCACCCTACCACACCTACTCAAACTGATCCGAACTCTGATAAAGAACGCCCAGTACTCCTACGGTGCTCAGTTGCCTCCTTAGAGTCGTCCATCAAAATTGGTGGTTCCAAAAAATGCTCTTGGGTCTCCCGATTTTACTATCTTCCCTACGCTACAATGGATTTATTTTCTTGGTGGGTAGTCGTAACAAAACAGATGATAAAATACAGGGGTGGTTCACGAACTGCATTTTAGCTAAATAATGAGTGAAAGAGATTGGTGCAACCCAAATAAATTTATCAGTCCGATAAATTTTAACTCGATTTTAGCAAAAACCGCTTTTAGTGAATTTTGGTGCAACTGGACATTAGTTAATTTTTTTTTTCTTGGTAAAAGTGTTTTTTTATTCTATCTGTTCATTTTCTTGTATTTAATATAAATTTTTAAATCAGAAAATGTGACTAAATTGTGAATTGCTTGCTCTTGTTTATTGTGAAGTGCTTTTTTGTAAAAAAAAAAACCGATCTTTCATAATAAAACCACTATTTTTTCATAATAAATAAATTAAATTTTTAAGTGCATTTAATTTTTTTATTTCTGGAATACAGTTTATGATTAATAAATTAATACAAAAAATACCAATTTTTTTAAAAGATTATAAAGTGAAAATTGAAATTCTAATGCTGTGGGTTTGTTTTCTTGATTTCTTAGGAGGTTTTTTGTTTACTTTTTGTTGACGTTTAAAAAGTGGTAGAAATTTTGGTTCTATGCGTTCGTGTACTTTTGCACAATTTTACTTCTCTCTGAGGGGATTGCATGTCCACTCCTCAAAATTTGACAGGCTGCCCAATTTAGCCAAAAAATCTCCTCAAATCCTCGACGGGGGGATTCTGTTCGCACTTCTTTCCTCCTGCCCTTCTCACCTAGGAACTAAAAGTTGCTGGCAACTCAGTTTCCTCGTGTGAAAGGGCACTATGGGAAAAAGTGAAAAAGCATTATGAATGAGGAGACAATTATTCTGATCAGCTGTTGTTGACTGGAATAGCGTTACAAAAGGGACTTTTAAAATTTAATGAGGCAAAACCGAGCTTTTAGTTTAGGAGGGCATTTAAAATCTTCTTAAACTTAAAAGTATTTGGTGAAGCACATAAACATCATTTAAAGGCTTAATAAAATTTAAATAATTAAAAGCCATTCGTACAAATGTTCGCAAAATTCTTTGCAAATATTGCTAAATATATTATTCATTTTTTGTAGTTCAAGCGGTGAAGATTGTTTGTCTGGGATAATAAAAATTTATCTCAGAAAAAAACTTTTTGCTTAAATCTGACAGCCCAATTCCGCAAGGATAAATGATTTTATGTGTACACATTCTATTCACACCCAAAACAAATGTAAATAAATATGACTTATTGTGCATTCGTTATCTATCAAAATCTTAAAACTCACTCTTGCCGAATCGCAAAAATCGATGTGTACACAGAAAAAAACGCACTCTTGTGGAATTTAGCCCCTGATGTAGTTTTTCATAATTTAACACAGCAAATATAAACCAACGTTTGATGTCTATCTCCCCTTCAAGCGAACGAGTCCATTTTGGATCCGCAAACGTAGTAGGCAATGTACGAACGAAATAATTAGCGAAACTAAAAAGTAAAGTAAGAACATTTCCCTATATAAAACAAACTTAAACGTGCAATGATCTTTACCCCGAGACAAAACTAAGAAAATAAGTGGAAAGAAATTAAAATTACTGTAGTCACTAAGAATTTATTTATGTGCATGCAACATTCATTTTATTAAGGATCCAAGAAGTACCGACAAAGTGCGGTCAGCGCATTTACATTGCATTTTTTAAAAATTGTTTGATTTCACAGTTTGGGGGAACCTGGGGAAGAGAGAGTTGTTCTCATTTTCGAACTTCGAAAAAGAGCTATGAGTGGTTGGTGAATAGGGAGGTTTACATGGACCAACATGCTCGACAACATGGTTGGTTGTCGAGCCATGCTCGATCATTAAAGCGCAAAACCAACTGCTGGACCAACATGCTCGACGGTTTTCAAAATGTTTTGAAAACTTACTGGCTCGTCCAACCCGCCAACTTGTGTAAGCAGATACTTGATAACATCGGTGTTTTTTTTTTTTGCATTATTTAGCCACGGCGACAGGAAAAAATGGCAACAGTAACAAGTAATGAGTTCTGGAGATAGTTTTTCGGATTGTTAGGGCGAAATTCATCAAGCACTCATAAACGGCATTTTAGTTTGTGAGGCTCTTAACTGAAATAATATTTGTGCTGTTCACCAACCACTCATAGCTCTTTTTCGTAGTCCGAAAATGAGAACCACTCTCTCTCTTCACCAGACACTCACCAACTGGGAAATCAAACTGTTTTAGAAAATAACCCTACTTTGTCGGTAGTTTTTGGATCCTTAAAAAAGAGTGTTACATTCCCATACCATTGTATATAAACTCGTGGCCATCTAGTGTCCAAATGTAATCCTAATTTTTATTAAGAGATCTCGGTAAGGCGATCACAGCGAACCTATCGACCAAATGTCAACCTACAAAATCGTGTTGCATGAGAATACTATAGAGTGTATATTAGGGTGGTCCTTTTATTTGTTTTTTTTTTGAAACTCCAACTTGGATAGGCATCAAATGACTCTAAACAGAGAAAAAAAAATTACCTAGTTTTTTTAGATTTTTATTTCACCCCCCTGGTCTCCCTTTTTCCACTTCACGGTACAAATAATGGAGTTAGGGTAATTCTTATAACACGCGAAAAAAAATCAGAGCTTTTAGACTAGACTGAGACAAAAAAAAATCGTATTGGAGGGGGGTCTATTTCCTCCCGTTCAGGCGGGAGGGGTCATTTTCTAAAAATTTGACTCAAAATAGAAACAAATTATTAAAAAACAGCGGGACCACTTACAATGGCTTGCTATAGCATTTTTTAAGTCATGAATCCAGTCTCTAATATGTTTTTTTAAATCAAGTTTTTATTGTAAATAGTTTTTGAAAAAATAATTTTCAAACTTATAAATACAAACAAAAATAATAATGTTGTACGTTTGAAATTTTTTTTTTTCAGAAACTATTAACAATAACAACTTGATTTAAAAAAAATATTAGTGACTGGATTCATGGCTATAGCATGCCATTGTAAGTGGTCCCGTTGTTTTTAAATAATTTTTTTTTATTTTGGGTCAAATTTTTAGAAAATGACCCCTCACGCCTGAACGGGGGGAAATAGACCCCCTCCGATACATTTTTTTTTTTAAATCTTATCCATAAGTTCTGATCTTTTTTCTAGTGTTATAAGAATTACCCCTTAATCCATTATTTGTACCTTGAAGTGAAAAAAGGGAGACCAGGGGGGTGAAATAAAAATCTGAAAAAACTAGGGAATTTGTTTTCAATATTTTGAATCGAATGAAGGCTATCCAAGACAATGTCCAATTTAAGGACCACCCTAGTGTATATAAATAATGCCCATACATACATTCTTTGTGATTACAGTGATTTTATTTTATTTTCACTTATTTTCTTCAAGTTTAGTTTTTTATTCATTAGATCATTTTTATTTATTAGATCATTGCACGTTTTATTTTGTTTTGTATAAAGAAATCTTCTTACTTTACTTTTTAGATTCGCTAATTATTACGTTCAAACGTTGTTTACTACGCTTGCGGATCCAAAATGGACTCCTTTCCTTGAAGGGGAGATAGACGCCAAACATTGCAATGCGTTGGTTTGTATTGGCTGTGTTAAATGAAGAAAAGGTAGATTATAACAGAACAGCAGAAATGTATGAAAATTGTCAAAACAAGAAAGAACAGAAAAGTGCAGCTTTGTGTTGACGGGACTGGCAGTTGCCTATCGGCTGAGCTATTTCAAATTTAAAAATGTCTCATTTGTAGTTTGTGTACATTAATTTTCAATTCAACATTATTATGAATACACACTTCTTATATTCTTTTATGTCTTAAGTCTTTTTCTTCACATGTTAAGTTCAAAATCATTATTTCGCATTTTGTACTTTGATATTGCTCACTCA
The DNA here is from genome assembly GCA_963921185.1 of Dasysyrphus tricinctus. Taxonomy (NCBI): domain Eukaryota; kingdom Metazoa; phylum Arthropoda; class Insecta; order Diptera; family Syrphidae; genus Dasysyrphus; species Dasysyrphus tricinctus. Next base: position 201,506,297 of record OY992530.1, on the reverse strand, counting down.
CTTGCTCCACCTCAAAAGGAGGTGCAGGAAATATTGTTCTAAGCTATTCTGAAAAACTTTATGGAACACAATAAAGTGATAGAATGTAGAACAGTTTGGGGCAAGGTTTTTACTCATGGAACATAGCATCCTGTACTTTTCTGCTCTTTCTGGAATTTTTTGTTTGCCATAGATTCATTAAACGTACCTTATTAACCAATTTTGTTGAGTTTTAACAACAAAACGGACTAAAATAAGCACCTTCACCGCTTGACTTACAAAATTTAATTAAAAAAAGAATAAAAAAAAAAATAATAAAATCCCTGAAAACAAAAGGAAATAGCATGTGTGCGTGCGTGGCTCATTTTTGAAAGGATCCAAGAAGTACCGACAAAATGAGTCAGTGAATTTGCTTGAAGGTTTACTTCGAAGGTTTTCGAATGAATTTTCGGAGAGAGCGCTCATAACTTTATGAGTGGTCGGGACCACTCATAACTTTTATGAGCGCTCTTAAATATTCGCTATTATTGCTTGGTGAATAGGTTTATGAAGATCTTAAGTTATGATCGTCCGGTGAATACCGCCCTAAGAGACTTTGCCAGAGGTTTGAGAAATTAAAGTATATGAAAAAATTTTGCAAGTCATACTGCGTGCGTTTGTTTCGAAAAAAAATGATGCTCGACAACATCAGTATCCATGTAAACGCAAAGTTGGGTGTACAGTTATTTTTCCATCGAGCCATGTTGTCAAGCATGTTGGTTCATGTAAACCTCCCTAATAGCACAAATATTATTTGAGTTACCCTGAGGCCACACGAGCCAGTTTTTTACTAATACATACAAACCTGAGCAACTGGCTCGCCAACTGGCTTGCCTTTTTTGAAGCCAGTTGGGAAGCCAGTAGAGCAGTCAGTAACAGGGTTCGGTAGTACTATTTCGTAGCATATTTGGAAAAATAGGACTAAAACTTAAGTTTACTCACATTTTCTTTTACAAAATATTAATAAAATAAAAATCGGGAGTCCTTGCCCATTCCCTAAGAAGTCAAAGTTTTATAAATTTGATAAGCGATCTAAAAAATGTTTCAAGATGAATAAAGAAGAACCACACTTGTCTCGTCTGTTGTGCTTTGTAGAGTCTTATTTCCGTTCGACAAGAAAGCCAAAAAAATGGCGAATGAATTGATTAAAGGCTCTCCCAAGCAGACCCGAAACGTTCCCCGACGACAGTTTTTTGTTGTTGTTTACCATTTTTTGTATCTTTCGTATTTTGTATCGCCGCACACGAAAAATAAAATAAGAATTTTTACGATCAATATTATTTTGTGATAGAAATAAGTTGCGGCTCTCCAAAACCAACGCGAAGCCAGGCACGGATACAAGGGGGGGGGGGGGGGCGATGGGTACAATTGCAATTACAATTACAATTGCAATCTTCAATTAAAAAATAAATGTCCGGCTATATTACTATATAACATTTTATGAGAAAAGTCAGTTTAGAAAGCAGATTGAGTCTCAAATCGATTTGATTTTCACTTTTCAAAATGCTGTGAATGAAAAATTTCACAATTTGACAAATAATGACTTAAAAAGTTATTGCTTCACCTCCAACCCTACTTTACAAATTTGTTAGTGGTTTTGTATAGTTAAATGTAACGGAAGAGGCGGCACCGATCAAAATTTTCAACCTTAAAGTTGATTTTAATTTAAAAATACAAATTAAACTTTAAATTACGTCAGTTTAATAAGCTTCCAAAATTTCTAACTTTGCTTCAAATGCTTTTATCTACAGAACATAGACATCTAATTAAATTTAAAATAATAAACTACATTTGTTTATTAAAGTTACTGAAAAATACCAAATACTTCATACTAAAAGGGTGATCGAGTTCTGTTTATGATAAATATTTAAAAGTGCGTTTCCATTGAGAGAGTACTTTCACTAGAAAACTCTCGGTAGTGACTCTCGGATGTCTGTCTTGCCCTCTGGTGAGCTTATTTTATGATTGTGTCTGTGTGCAATTTCGAGTTTTACGCTCGAGAACTTCTTCAGAGCTGCTCACCGTCTTTTTACTCTGAAATGGATACGCGCACCTTTAGAGTATGCATACATGTGGTGCGAGTTCAGCGCTGTACGCAGTGATGCGTGCAGACGTGCTACACATCTGTTTTAGCCATAAGATACGTTTTTGATGTATATAAGTTTTCGTGAGGATTTTGTCAATTTCGTGGATGCGTTTTAGGAACTTCCGTGTTCCATATTATTAAACTGGCGAAGGGTACGAATCCAACGAAGAAGATTGGAGAGAAACCAGGGAAACGACTACAGCAGTCACTACTCAAGAGAAGTTGGATGGAACTTTTACACCTAAGGATAGTTGTTTTTGGCCGTTTTTGAAAACGTCAAGTCAGCGCCAATTCGACTGTCGTAGTTTTTCGACGCGAATATTTCTATTGCATCGATCTGCATGAGTGTGGCAACTCTGCAAACGATGTTTTGAGCTAATATGAAACATTTGTATTAAAACTTAACGAAGGCTAAATATGTTGTTAGTATAATGTATAACGAAAGTTAAGGTAGAACTATAATAGGCGGAAGCTGTCGGAAGCTTATGTCAAAACCGACCGAAATGTAGCTTTCCGAAACGTCAGTTTCATAAGTCACCCATAAAGCACTTAAGTGGTTGAAAGTAAAAAAAAATATAAATATGTAATTGTTTGTTGAATGTTAATTTTTGTATATTTATTCACAACACAGAGTGATAGGCTTTTAATTATTTACTTTGCGAAACCACAAAAATTCGATGTGATATAAATTAATTTAAAGATTTTACTTCACATTCATCAAACAGAAGAAAAAAGTTGAAAACTATGCACCATACAAATTTTGTTTTTGATTGCTTCCAACATTTAGATTTTTGCATTCGCCCACTTACGAAAGAGCGGTCGGTGAGCGCTCTTCACGTCCGACGCCAAAAGTTAACGAAGACTAGACGAACAGTACCAAATCGCAATTATGGGTACAACATATGAATTTCCTGAACCGGATTTGAACAACCCGAGATGAATCAACCTCATAGTATTAAATAGTATAATCATCAATCACAATCTTTTAAATAATTTTTATAAAAATAAAACAATGTATAAAATTAGGCCCCTTATGTGCCAAAACAAATTAAAATGTCAATGTAATAATAATATAAGAATAGAATTAAGAACCAATTGTAAATATTAATTTCCGTTCAATAAAAACTAATGTAAAATGTATGAATTTCCTGTATTCGCTCGGTTTCGTATGACCACTTAAGTGGCCTTCCGACTATTATAGTTCTACCTTTAGTCACAATCGAAGGCTGAACCGAGAAGGACGGACGGAAAAGTTTAATTAAAATTGTTTTTTTCTTTGTATTATCCACTACAATCAATGTGTTTTATTTCAATGTCGGAAAGTTTGGTTTTGTATCGATGGACGAAGGCATCTGAGCAAACGATACGGTTCATCTCGGTTTTGATCTGTAATTTTACTTTTGCTAAAATACTGCTTTTGTCAAATTAATGCAATGGTTTTGTTTGTCTTTTCTATCAACGTCCTTCAATTTTCTTGAAAACGCATTTGAAGTTTATGAACACGTTCTCCGGCTTCTCAATATTTTTGTTTCCAACTCGATGTTTGTACTGCAGAACTGCCCCACACATGATGTTTTCGAACATGTGAATTTAACAAACTGCATTATCGAACACAATGCTTATCCAGTAAAACTTGTATTTGACTTTTTGAACAGAAGACTTTTGCAGTTTGCGTTTGTGTACATTCCGCAAAATGTGTTTTTGACGCTGATGACGTTCTCGAAAACGGCCTTTTACTGCAAAGTTAGGTTAGGTTCCAATCTAAAAAAAAGGCTGGACATTTCACTTGAACTCGAACGTCATGGGTCTGGATAGGAACATACCACTGTGCCATTATGTTTTCCGAGTTACACACACCCAGAGGGAACTCAAAAACGCTCTAAAGACACCATGCTAAAGCCACAAACAGCAAAACTTCATTTCACAAAGATGAAAGTACTCGCTGTTCGAGACACTGTGGCAGTCAGTTATGAAAGACTTAATTGCTTTCTTCAAATTTAGAACTCATCAATTCATATTGCTTTGTGTGACCAGGCGTGTAGAGCGGTATGAGGTGAACTCAATTTTTCTGTAGACCAAATCAAGATTTTGGAAACTCACGAAAATTGCCCCCCCCTGAACGAAATCCTGGATTCGCGCCTGCGCGAAGCACTTGTAATGACAACGGCTTTTGTTGTTTTTTGCTAGTGATGTTGCATGTCGTCAGTGCGTGGGTTTTAAGTGCTTTTTTATCTTCACAAAAAAAGAAATAGCATGTTAAATACAACAACAAACCTGTGTAATTCCGTATTTTTGTTGTATTTTGCATGCTTCTTTTTTTTTAAGCGAAGATAAAAATGTTGTAGGTATGTGAGAAATTTTTATTTTCTTCTTCGGCTGTTTGGTCGTAATAATTAATTAATGAAACAAAAATTCCATTTATTTCCCGCCGTTTCGACGGTGGTTGCCATCTTCTTCAGGGGATCTTTTATTTACAAAAAAAAAAATTGAACATTTTAACATGATAAAACATTTGAGGCGGAACATGATGACAACAAACTTACATTGAGTGGGAGTTTTTTTTATGTAAATTGTTATAAAAATAAATACATGAGAATGTAATTGTTGTTACACTGTAACTAATAAAATTTTTTAAATTAAAATTCTGAACAAGTTTTTAAAGAAAAAACAATTAAAATTACTTTAAAATTTCCAAAAAGATTTTTTGTTTAATTTTAAAAAAATTAAAAACACTTCGAATGAAGTTTAGTCAGCTTGAAACGGTTATAATTTATGTCCAGTCACCAAAGAGCAATAGACCGATGAGATGTTCTGGGTGTCTTGTTTGCGGTTCATATTATTTTTGTTGTTAATGATATAAAGAGTTTCCAAAGTATACATGTTTCTCCGTTTCCAGGATCTCCACACCATCAAAATCTGGCTTATGTCCACACTCTACGCTGTGTAAGGCCAGTGCTGTCTTCCCGGTGCTCTTTTGATTGATGTCGGATCGGTGGTTGGAAATTTGTTGACGAAGAAGCTGTTTCGTAGTTCCGATATAGCAAAGGTTGGACTCCTTTTCTGTTTTGCCATGACAGTTTATTTTATAGACGACGTCATTGCGCTTATCTTTCCCCATTTTGGTTTTCATGTTGGTGAAGAAAGGTGCTAGCGTCTTGCTTGACTTGAACGCTAGATTGACATCGATGCTTTTGTTTTTTATCGTCTCCTTGAAATTTTCCGATAGTTTGGGGACATAAACTATACTCTTATAAATACCTCTCTCTTCTTGAAGTGGTTTTTCAACAGGAGTTTTGTATTTTTGGCCTTCTATTAAGCTCCGTGTGATGCCGATTGGATAACCATTGTCTAGGAGAATCTTTGTGACTTTTTTCTCATTTGCGGAGTGGAATTCCCGGTCACTCAACGCAAAGACTTTATTCACTTGATTAGAGGCTGTATTTATAAGAATATGTTTTGCCTGGTTAGATCTTAAATTGACAAGTCTAGCTGACGCAGTTTCTTTCTGATACCAGTCGAATGAGAGTCGGTCATTAATATGATGAATCTTGCAATCTAAAAACGCAATCGCTCTATTTTGCTCTCTCTCAACGGTGAACTTTATTTTTTCATGATTAGCATTAAGGCATCTTAAAACATTGTCAACTTCCCCATTATTCACAACTGCGAAAATATCGTCCACATAGTTTGTTGCCATCATGTTCCGCCTCAAATGTTTTATCATGTTAAAATGTTCAATTTATTTTTTTTGTAAATAAAAGATCCCCTGAAGAAGATGGCAACCACCGTCGAAACGTCGGGAAATAAAATGGAATCTTTGTTTCATTAATTAATTATTACGACCAAACAGCTGAAGAAGAAAATTAAAATTTCTCACATACCTACAACATATTTTGAAATTGGCCACATAACTTTTCAATCAAGAAGATAAAAATGTACTGAAAAACAAGGCTAACAACAATACGGAATTATACCAAATTGTTGTTGCATTTAACATGCTACATTTTAAGGGAAGATAAAAATGCACTGAATACAACGTCTAATGACAGTTTGCAACATGGCAGGCCTGATAAGTGAGCACAGAGTATTTAAAGTGCCACTCCACAAGACACAGACGATAGATTTAAGTGGTTCCATCTTCAGTCTTGAAAAAGTGGCAAATTGTAGTAGTTAAATTTTTTTCCTTAAAGTCGGAGTAGATTTACTCCATTTGGAGTAAGATCCGAACGCTTGCCAGTAGAGAAGCCAGTGTGGCAAGCCGCCTACGTCACAGCATATACACGAATAGGAATTTGACAGTTTATGTGTGTAGCCAACTGGTTAGCCAGTACTGGCTCGTGTGGCCTCAGGATTAGGAGCCTCATAAGCTTAAGAGCCGTATATGAGTGGTCGGTGAATACCGCCCTTAGTCTTGTGTTATTGTTTTAGCTTATGCCGGATTTACACGAATGGAAAGCTGCCAGTGTAATGACAAAAAGAATGAAACTGTCCATTCTTTTATTGTTGATTTTGTCATTATACTGGCAGTGTTCCAATCGTGTAAATCCAGCATTACGCAGTGGCTCCATGGGCAATATTTGAGGCGATGGAAATTGGAATGGAAATGGCAATATATTGTTGGGTGGGCATTTTCATTGCCAGACAATTTCAGTTATAAAATGTATGTGAATAAATAGTTGATTGCAGATGCTCTTGTGCTGTTTAAAACCGCTGTTTTTGATTATGTGGAATTTGTATTCACCATATTTTGTCATGTGAGTTCTCATATTCTACCTAATTTCTAATTGAAAAAAAATCGATGAAGAAGCCACTCAAAATCATGGGGAACCCCATTCGGCCTCAATTTATTGCCTTGACAGACTACATATATTGCCTTTGCCATTGACAAATTGTACTGGTCCGCACCAAATCTGGCGTTCTGAAACTGTTTGGGACTAACCAAGGAACAGGGTTAATGTAACTTTGAAGAGGTACAGGTACACACAAATGAAATGTTTGAGGCTTGTAATCAGCTTAATTATATATAAATTAATTGAAAATAAATAAAAAGAGTTAAAATTAAGTAAAATTTGGTGGTGGCCACTACAATCGTTATATTCTCGTTTTATTAAAATTACTTACCTCTATAAATCGAACCAAGGCTCTGAGTGCTCGGTAGACTTGCTCTTCGTTGGGGCTACTGTTGAAAAATTGTAAAATAGCCATTGCCAGCTCTACTGCAACGTCATCGAATACCTAAAAAATTTGCCTTGTTGATTATATTCTTAATAAATTCAAATCAGATTGAAGTCAATGGTTTTGACAAAAGCAGACTTATTTTACTTTGCTTAAAAATCTAGTTCAGTGAAATCGAAATAGAAAGAACAGTGTGATTTGTTTTTGCAAAATAAATAATAATTCTTGGCTTCAAGAAGACGGATTTTTTTTTGTGCGAGTAAGAGATTTATGGACCTTAATTGCGTGAAATAAGGAAGGGTATATTGAATACTGAAAAGATTTTTTTGCATAATGTAGACACGCTGTTCATCAAAACAACTTTCAATAAGAAGACAATATAGACAGGCACTTTCTTTTTAATATTTTACCAAACAATATCCCAAACAAAAATATGGACACACCAAACTTCAAAACAAAATCATTCCACCTACCTACCAGTAAAATTTAAAAAAAATTAGCGCACCAAGGCAAAGCAATTTCACACACAAAAAAGTCTAAAACAAAACCAAAACGAAGTTTTTTCTCCTAACCTATCCATATTAATCTATATGGCTTGGCCTTGGTGTTCAACTTCATCAAGCGCACCATACGTTCTTCATTTGGCAACTCGACGATTATTCATTTCCTCTCAAAGAAACGAAAAAATTCACATGTTAAAGTAAATCCACATACAAACATTAAAAAAAACAACACAAAGTTCATTCTTCTTAATAGCAATTCAGATAGCAAGGTGTTCAACTTCATCGAGCGCACCACGGTCCTTCATTTTTCACTTCGCTACTTTCAGTTCTGGGGGAACATGACAAAAATTTATTTGCTTGGGTATTTTTAACAAAATTTGAAAAAAAGGGAAGTCTACTGATTTTTTGAAGTAAAACATTTTTGTATAAAAAAGGTGAATACACACTTTTTTTTAATTACAAAAAAAAAGGTAAATATAGCGAAAAATATCATAATTCCTTTAAAAAGATGTTGAAATTTATTTTGACTTTTAGCACTTTTGATTTTTCGCTTATTTTAAGGTTCATACCTTCACAAATGAATGTATTAAGTTTTCGTTTTCAATAAATTACATTAACCGAAATTTTCAAACTTAATAGGTATAATATTTCCGGCAATTACATTTTACAGCCCAAAATCTTAAGAATTTTTTTTTAAACAAAATACAACTGACAAACAATATTAAAGATGGTTAAAATAACTTCAAATATTATTTTGTTTCTTTGATTTTATTGAGAGAGCAAATAAAAAAGGTTTATGAAAATTAAATGTTATGTAGATTAAATATTTTAAGCAGAGATATTCTTACTGCCGAAGAATTAATAAAAAATAGTATTACAATTAAAAACTAAATGTTTATAAAAAGTTCAGTTTTACTATATAAAACTACAATTATATTTGTAATAAGGGGACATCTCTATCTCAGAAGAAATTCTCTTCATAACCTACGTATTAATGCAAATAATTTGGTCAATATCCTTTCTCATAATAAAGTTCATTTCAAAAAATTCTTTACAGTAGTTGCCCCTACAGTTTACAACAAATTACCTCACGCCATCCGAAGTTTAAGAAAGCTACCCATATTCCTCAATAAAATAAAATCTTGGCTACTTGATTTCAATATTCATCAAATAGAAGATCTATAGTTAAAAAAAAATAACCCCACACACATATATTTTAGTTTTAGTTTGTTTGTTCTATGGTTACTTTACTTTACTTTACTTTACTTTACTTTACTTTACTTTACTTTACTTTACTTTACTTTACTTTACTTTACTTTACTTTACTTTACTTTACTTTACTCTACTTTACTCTACTTTACTTTACTTTACTTTACTTTACTTTACTTTACTTTACTTTACTTTACTTTACTTTACTTTACTTTACTTTACTTTACTTTACTTTACTTTACTTTACTTTACTTTACTTTACTTTACTTTACTTTACTTTACTTTACTTTACTTTACTTTACTTTACTTTACTTTACTTTACTTTACTTTACTTTACTTTACTTTACTTTACTTTACTTTACTTTACTTTACTTTACTTTACTTTACTTTACTTTACTTTACTTTACTTTACTTTACTTTACTTTACTTTACTTTACTTTACTTTACTTTACTTTACTTTACTTTACTTTACTTTACTTTACTTTACTTTACTTTACTTTACTTTACTTTACTTTACTTTACTTTACTTTACTTTACTTTACTTTACTTTACTTTACTTTACTTTACTTTACTTTACTTTACTTTACTTTACTTTACTTTACTTTACTTTACTTTACTTTACTTTACTTTACTTTACTTTACTTTACTTTACTTTACTTTACTTTACTTTACTTTACTTTACTTTACTTTACTTTACTTTACTTTACTTTACTTTACTTTACTTTACTTTACTTTACTTTACTTTACTTTACTTTACTTTACTTTACTTTACTTTACTTTACTTTACTTTACTTTACTTTACTTTACTTTACTTTACTTTACTTTACTTTACTTTACTTTACTTTACTTTACTTTACTTTACTTTACTTTACTTTACTTTACTTTACTTTACTTTACTTTACTTTACTTTACTTTACTTTACTTTACTTTACTTTACTTTACTTTACTTTACTTTACTTTACTTTACTTTACTTTACTTTACTTTACTTTACTTTACTTTACTTTACTTTACTTTACTTTACTTTACTTTACTTTACTTTACTTTACTTTACTTTACTTTACTTTACTTTACTTTACTTTACTTTACTTTACTTTACTTTACTTTACTTTACTTTACTTTACTTTACTTTACTTTACTTTACTTTACTTTACTTTACTTTACTTTACTTTACTTTACTTTACTTTACTTTACTTTACTTTACTTTACTTTACTTTACTTTACTTTACTTTACTTTACTTTACTTTACTTTACTTTACTTTACTTTACTTTACTTTACTTTACTTTACTTTACTTTACTTTACTTTACTTTACTTTACTTTACTTTACTTTACTTTACTTTACTTTACTTTACTTTACTTTACTTTACTTTACTTTACTTTACTTTACTTTACTTTACTTTACTTTACTTTACTTTACTTTACTTTACTTTACTTACTTTACTTTACTTTACTTTACTTTACTTTACTTTACTTTACTTTACTTTACTTTACTTTACTTTACTTTACTTTACTTTACTTTACTTTACTTTACTTTACTTTACTTTACTTTACTTTACTTTACTTTACTTTACTTTACTTTACTTTACTTTACTTTACTTTACTTTACTTTACTTTACTTTACTTTACTTTACTTTACTTTACTTTACTTTACTTTACTTTACTTTACTTTACTTTACTTTACTTTACTTTACTTTACTTTACTTTACTTTACTTTACTTTACTTTACTTTACTTTACTTTACTTTACTTTACTTTACTTTACTTTACTTTACTTTACTTTACTTTACTTTACTTTACTTTACTTTACTTTACTTTACTTTACTTTACTTTACTTTACTTTACTTTACTTTACTTTACTTTACTTTACTTTACTTTACTTTACTTTACTTTACTTTACTTTACTTTACTTTACTTTACTTTACTTTACTTTACTTTACTTTACTTTACTTTACTTTACTTTACTTTACTTTACTTTACTTTACTTTACTTTACTTTACTTTACTTTACTTTACTTTACTTTACTTTACTTTACTTTACTTTACTTTACTTTACTTTACTTTACTTTACTTTACTTTACTTTACTTTACTTTACTTTACTTTACTTTACTTTACTTTACTTTACTTTACTTTACTTTACTTTACTTTACTTTACTTTACTTTACTTTACTTTACTTTACTTTACTTTACTTTACTTTACTTTACTTTACTTTACTTTACTTTACTTTACTTTACTTTACTTTACTTTACTTTACTTTACTTTACTTTACTTTACTTTACTTTACTTTACTTTACTTTACTTTACTTTACTTTACTTTACTTTACTTTACTTTACTTTACTTTACTTTACTTTACTTTACTTTACTTTACTTTACTTTACTTTACTTTACTTTACTTTACTTTACTTTACTTTACTTTACTTTACTTTACTTTACTTTACTTTACTTTACTTTACTTTACTTTACTTTACTTTACTTTACTTTACTTTACTTTACTTTACTTTACTTTACTTTACTTTACTTTACTTTACTTTACTTTACTTTACTTTACTTTACTTTACTTTACTTTACTTTACTTTACTTTACTTTACTTTACTTTACTTTACTTTACTTTACTTTACTTTACTTTACTTTACTTTACTTTACTTTACTTTACTTTACTTTACTTTACTTTACTTTACTTTACTTTACTTTACTTTACTTTACTTTACTTTACTTTACTTTACTTTACTTTACTTTACTTTACTTTACTTTACTTTACTTTACTTTACTTTACTTTACTTTACTTTACTTTACTTTACTTTACTTTACTTTACTTTACTTTACTTTACTTTACTTTACTTTACTTTACTTTACTTTACTTTACTTTACTTTACTTTACTTTACTTTACTTTACTTTACTTTACTTTACTTTACTTTACTTTACTTTACTTTACTTTACTTTACTTTACTTTACTTTACTTTACTTTACTTTACTTTACTTTACTTTACTTTACTTTACTTTACTTTACTTTACTTTACTTTACTTTACTTTACTTTACTTTACTTTACTTTACTTTACTTTACTTTACTTTACTTTACTTTACTTTACTTTACTTTACTTTACTTTACTTTACTTTACTTTACTTTACTTTACTTTACTTTACTTTACTTTACTTTACTTTACTTTACTTTACTTTACTTTACTTTACTTTACTTTACTTTACTTTACTTTACTTTACTTTACTTTACTTTACTTTACTTTACTTTACTTTACTTTACTTTACTTTACTTTACTTTACTTTACTTTACTTTACTTTACTTTACTTTTCTTTATTTTACTTTACTTTAATTTTCCTTACATTACTTTACTTAAGATGGCGCTTACAGTCCAGGGTGGACTACGGCCTCAACCAACAAGCATCTCCAGCCAGCTCGTTCCCTAGCTAGCTGCCTCCAGTTACGCACTCCAAGTTGGTTGAGGTCGTTCTCCACTTGTGTGTTCCACATAAGGTGTGGTCTTTCTCTGCTGCGTAGACCATCAGGGGTAGGTTCGAAGACTCGGTGGTGCGTCGGTGTCCATTCGCTCCACGTGTCCCAGCCATCTCAGCCACTGTATTTTCATCCGTTTTTGACAGGGTCCATGCTTCTTCCCCATCCCATATAAGGTCTCCTTGGTTCTTTGAGAGAGGGCTTTACTACTCAAATGCCTTCTTAGCCCGAAGAAACAGCGTCTGATGTCATACTGGAGCCCAGGTAAGCAAATTCCTTGACGACTTCGAAGTTGTACCTATCCATCGTAACGTTTTGCCCGAGTCGACGATGTTGAAATTCCTTTCTCGATGATAGCATATACTTCGTCTCGTCTTGTCCTCATTAACAGCCAAACCCAATTTGCCATTTCCGATTCAATTAGTCAGTTTATATTTCTTGAGCGCTCAGTTATTTTTCTCTGTTCTTTAACAGAGCCGGAGAATAAAATTAGCCAGTTTATATTTCTTGAGCGCTCAGTAATTTTTCTCCGGTTTTTGACAGAGCAGGAGGATAAAATATAAACAAAATTCTTCACATAGAAATCAAAACAACTCTCTTTTTCTTTTCTTCCTATGTAATTTACTGCGACAAAAAATATCTGAGCAAGCGAATCCAAAAAATTTCAGTCTCAGTTTTTAAGGGGAAAAGTGAGAAATTTTTGTGAGGAATCGTGTTTATATTACCGAGTCCTCTGAGCCCTCTGAGAGCTCAGAAATATAAACTGGCTAAATATAAACGGGATTGCTCAAATAGAAGTCAAAACAACTATCTTTTTCTTTTTTCTTATTCAATTTACTGCGACAAAATATAATTGAGCAAGCGAATCCAAAAAATTTCAGTCTCAGTTTTTAAGGGGAAAAGTGAGGAATTTTTGTGAGGAATCGTGTTTATATTGCAGAGTCATCTAAGCCCTCTGAAATCTCAGAAATATAAACTGGCTAAATACTTGCAAACGCACCGGTAACAGCTCGCTTCGTGCTCCCAATGATGTCAATATCATCTGAAGGCAAGTAGTTGAACTGATTTTTGATAAATTGTACTTGTGTTGTTGACTTGCGAGTTGCGTACAATTGCTTCAAGTACGTTGTTAAAGAGGTTGCATGATAACGCATCGCCTTGCCTCAAACCTTTCTTGACATCAAATGGTTCAGTGGTGTTCTTGGCGATTTTGACGGAGCAGTGAGATTTCTCCATCGCCATCCTGCACAAGCGGATGAGTTTGGCAGGGATGCCGAGATGCCACATGGCTCTGTATAGCTCATCTCTGTCTACGCTATCATACGTGACTTTAAAATCGATTAAGAGATGGTGTGTATCGATTTGAAACTCCTGGGCTCTCATCGCGTAAGACGAAGATCGTCTAACGACGTCGTTTTGACGATTGTTTTGATTCATATAATTCAAAAATACATGAATCGTTTGAACGACGTCGCTTAGACGATTCAATTTTGCTTCGTTTAGCTTGTGAAATTGTCAAATAGGATCGATTAAACGATTGCGATTGAACGATTGATATTTTACAATCGTTTCATACTCCTTGGTTGGATTTTCATAGTGTAAATTCAAAAACTTCAAAGCAAGGCAGTTAACCTGATACAAATGCAACGGCAAAAAAGCATCAAAAATTTTCTTGGCTCTATTTTGTTTGAAGTTTGTGCATCCATGATGCACGTTTGCAATTGTTAATCGTTACACGAAAAGTGGTGCATGTTTGAAACAAAACATATGTTTGATTGAATTGATGGTGCATCATTTCTGCAACGATGAGTTTATGAATTAAACCATAGATGCCGTTCTAAGAAAAAGAAGCCTCTAAAGCGAGTAGACACCTAGTACTTTCTCTGCCTACCCTATGTGATTCTTGAAAAGCAATAAATAAACAAATGAACAAGAAAGCATATCTTTGGTAAAAAATATATTTATTCAAATTATTGAAACCCAATGCATACATTCACAACTTTTAAGCTCTATACTAATATTTTTTTTCGATTACACGCGGTCACGCGGAACCATCAAAACAATGTTCTTAACCAAAAGGTTGAGGTTTGATCGGGTGCCCTGGGAACTAGACTGCTATTTTGAGGATTTGTCTCAACCTTGCTGTAGAATTTGCGGACCTCTTGTGATACGGATTCTTCTTTTTATTCCATTAGGGAAATGTTTGTCATATCTTTTCAAAACTTGCCCACGTAGGCTAAATGGAGGGTGAACCACTTTGACTGCCAGACCGTTAATCTGTCCCATCGCTATGTAAGTAAGTACGTTTTAAGTAATTTCGACTCGAATGAGAACTGCAACGGTTCATATTGAATTTAAAATTTAAAATAATGTGACATTTTAATTTAAAACGACATCAAATAATTAATTTTCGACATATTTTTTGATGTTTATAGTTATTCTCAAACTGTAAACAGAACGACACGACTGAACGACACGATTGTGATGTTTTACGAAGTAAAATTTTGACGACGTCGTTTACTACAATCGTTTGAGCGACGATCGTTTTCAGATTTACGTGATGAGAGCCCTGGGTTTTTTCCAGAATCTGTCGGAGTGTGAACATTTGATCGACGGCTGATTTGCCGGGCCTAAAACCACATTGATAAAATTTTGGAGATAAGTTGGTGTATACTCCCTACCAAGTCATCTCCGCCTGCTTTGAATAGTTTGGCTGGAAGGCCAACTGCATACCAGCAGCCTTGTAACCGCACTTCATTAAGGTCCGGTGGACGGAAATTTTGACTATCATCGTCCAGGTTGAATGGATTATTCTGTCTAACAGCGGAATCTTGGTCATCTTCGCCGTTTAGCAGTCTAGAAAAGTGTTGTTTCCAGATCATCAGCACCGAATGTGTGTCTACTACCATATTCCCACTCTCCTCTCGGCAGGCTTCCTTTCTGGCCTTGTAGCCCTGGGTAGATTGCCTCACCCTTCAGTAGAACTTTCGAACATCCCCCCTACCACAACAGTCCTCAAAAGACTCGACCGCCCGCTTCACATGCTCTCTCTTTTTCCTCCTGAGAAGTCGGCGCTCCTCCCTTCGTTTTTGCCCGTAGAGCTCCCTGGCTGCTCTCTCAGCAGCTTTGGTTCTTTCTTGCAGCATTGAATGGTAGGTCTCGTTCTTGGCTGCATGCGCCAACCAGCATTCTTCAACGAACTTAATATACTTGAAGCATTTCTGACGTCTATCGCAACATGATCGATCTGGTTAACGGTTCGTTGATCAGGAGACCGCCAGGTCCCTTCGTGTATATTGAGGTGCGTGAATCGAGTGCTGGCTATAATGATGTTACGTTATGTTATGTTTATTATTTCTTTTCATTTAACATTCCTCCTATAAAAACCGATATGTGGAGAGCAGTTAATAATTGGCGCTCGAGTTGAAAAGAACATATTAAATAAAGCTTCTAAAAATAAATTCATTATTTTTTTATTTCGAAAAGGAACGGACAATTTTAAGGTCTCGTGACAAATTTCAGAAGTGACATAGAAGAATCCATATTTAAAATGCCAAATTTTAAAGACTTAAGTGTGTCTGCTTTGCGTACAAAATGTGACGCCTTAAAAGTTTCGACTGTGGGGTCGAAATCGGAGTTAATAAAACGCTTAGTGAAATATCAACTCAATGAAACGGAAAAGTGAAAAGATAGCTAATCTAGAAACAGAAATCGAAAACTTAAAAATGCAACTACGCGTTGAGAAATTAAATTGTGTGGTGCCGGTTTCAATTTCGCCGGGGATAACGGCCTCAGTAGAAACGGAAAATACACGCATACAGAATGATATACGTGACTCGGTTTATGTGAGTAAACGTACAAGCAACATTATATACACAGCCAATTATTACGCCTGCACACGCATACAGACAGGGAAATTCTACTTGGTAAAACAACAATCAGAGCCAACCAAATGTAAAAGATATTGTTGAGATGTTGCCCGAATTTAATCCGATCTGTGAAACATTTTTGGCTGCGGAACAATTCGTGCGCCGCCGCCGCCGTGTTAATATCCTTAAACAGGCTTACAATTGGGATGAAAGAATCTTGTTGTATGTTGTGCAAGCGAAGTTGAAGGGCCCAGCAAAAATGTGGATGGATGGTCTGCAGGTTGTACATGGTACATGGGGTGTGTTTGTGTGTGATTTGCTGGAAGCTTTCCCAGTTGCTGAGAGTGAAGCTGATATTCACATGCGACTTATAAAAACAAATCCAGCAAACGCTGAATCACTGAAGAGTTTTTTTTCGTGTTTGTGCGGTCGCGTGAAGAGGTAATTTGTCCGATGACTCAATAGTGCAGTACACATTGCGCGGATTAAATATGAACAGATTACAACAATCATTGGCAGCCGGGTTGCATAAAACTGCAAATGATTTATTATTTGCGATTCGTCGGTATATGTCAAACGATGTGCAAATGTGCTAAAGTGCTACAAATGTTCCGAAAAAGGGCACATTTCATGAAATTATCCAAAGCCTGCAAATACAGTGCGATGTGGAAATTGTCAAAATGTGGGGTATACTGTGGAAAATTGTACCCCAAATCGCATTAATGCAGTACAAACAACGACAGCAAAAATGTATAACAAAAGATATACAGATAAATGGCGTGACCTTTAATGCTTTGATCAACTCCGGTAGTGACGTTTCGTTAATAAAAAAATTGTGCGGTGCGTTTCCAAGATTCAGAACGGTATTCGAGAAAAATGCTCTCCGGAATTTTTGGTGGTAAATTCAATTGTTCAAGCCAGCTAGATGTTGTTGTGACTGTTGTGATCTGGAGCTACGGATGGTATTATTAGTTGTTGACGATGATTCACTTAATCAACCGGTGTTAATTGGAAATAATGTTTTGTGCGACTCTAATGCGAAAATTATAATCGAAAATGGTGTATGTCAAATCAGTGCGGTAAAAAAGGAAGTTTCGGATTTTCCAAACGATTTAGAACAGATACTTTTAGATTTTGATGACTGTTTTACGAATTCGACGTCTCAGATCGGGAGAAACACTGGGAAGAAAATGAGTATCAAGTTAAATTCCGATAAGGTAATACATCGCCGAGCTTATAATATTCCATTTGCGAAAAAGGAAAAGGTACATACAATTATTGACGATTTATTACAACATAATATTATTAGGCATAGTAATTCGAATTCGCATCACCAAACGTATTGGTAAAGAAAAAGAATGGCGAGGATCGCATGTGTGTTGATTTTCGTGAACTCAACAACATTACTGTCAAAGAAGTCTTTCAAATGCCACTGGTGGAGGAACAATTGGCTTGACTCACCGGAAACAAATATTTTTCGTCTCTTGACTTGTTTTCCGGTTATCACCAAATCGAGCTGGACGAACAAACTAAACATCTAACTGCTGTCATGACCGGAGACGGTCATTACGAATATTATGTGATGCCGTTTGTTCTGGTTAATGCCCCTGCCGTTTTCCAGTGTATTATGAACAAAATCGCAAGTGAAATGAAACAAGGAGAAATTATTGTATATCTTGATGATGTAATAATTCCAAGTCCGAATACTGAAGAAGGAATCAACCGCCTTCAAAAATGTCTAAACATCCTTAGTTGTAAATATGGACTGATATTTCGTCGAGACAAATGCAGGTTTCTGCAGCAGGAAATCGACTTCCTTGGCCATGCCATCAATTAAAACGGAATGCGTCTTGGGGTGGACAAAACCAATGCCATTGAACAATTTCCTGCTCCCGTAACAGTAACTGAGGTCCGGCGTTTCCTTGGGCTTACCGGTTTTTTCCGGAAATTTGTTAAGAACTATTCCCTCATTTCCAAACCTTTGACGAATCTCCTGTGGAAGGATTCTCACTTCTTGTGGGGTAAAAATGAAGATGAAGCTTTCCGTAGGCTTAAGGACAGTCTTATTAAACCTCCGAATTTAACATTATACGAGTTTACATGAGGTCCACACCGATGCTAGCTCAGTGGGTCTCGCTGGTTTGCTGCTCCAAAAGGGTGAAAACTGCAGTGAAGCAGAGATGAACTTTCACAGCTATGAATTGGAAATGTTGACTGTCGTGGAGACTTTAGAGCGCTTCCGCGTATACCTGCTTGGTAAGCCTTTTTGTGTAGTGATCGATTGCGCAGCCTTATCGTCAATGAAAACATGTACTAACAATGCACGAGCAGCCAGGTGGTGGCTGAGGCTAATGTAGTATGATTTCCAAACCGTTCACCGAGCAGGATCGCATATGTCACATATTGATGCGTTGAGCCGGATGCCAGCTGAATCTGCAAAGGAGGCAGCTACAGTGGCCGATAAGATTTTCCGTGTCGACATTTCTACCGAAGACTGGTTTGGGGCTATGTAACGACAAGTTGATAAGCTCAAATTTATCATCGAAGTTCTTCAAGGGCAAGCCGAGTCTGACCAAAAACAACAATGGAAAAATGAATTTGAGCTGAAAAATTCCCGACTTTTTTGTCTTGTAGGATGAGAAGAGCTTTGGGTCGTACCTAAAAGAGCCCGCTGGAGAATTGTTAAGTCCTGTCATGATGATGCTGGTCATTTTGCTCTGGAAAAACCACTTAGTCGAAACACTGCAACTTATTGGTTTCCTCGAATGAGGAATTTTGTAAGGGGTTACATATCGAATTGTGTTGAATGCTGCCATCACCGAAAGCCTGGTGGAAAACAGGCAGGTGAACTTCATATCGAAGAGAGTGAAGATTTTGTCCCTTTCAAAATCTTGCATGCTGATCATCTCGGACCCTTTATCAAGAGCAAAAGGGGTCATACCCGTGTCGTTGCGTTCGTTGACCGATTCACGAAATTCACCATACTAAAAGCGGTACGGAACACTAAAACTGAGCCAGTAATTAACGTGCTAAATGATATCACTACGATTTTTGGATTGCTAGAAAATATGATTACTGATCGAGGAACTTCATACACCTCAAAAACTTTCGCGAACTATTGCCGTGTAAACAGCTGTTCGTACTCCAAACGCCAATGGCCAGGTAGAACGTATCAACCAGAGCATTTTATCTTTCCTTCGTACGAGTGAAGCAGATTCGAAAGAATGGGACCAGGAATTACGTAGACTGCAGTGAACTAAATATAAACAGCCAAGTCAACACAACAACCGGATACTCTCCGAATGATCTCATTTTTGATTTCCAACTCCGTGATATAACTGCCAATAAATAACATCCCGCTCTTCAAGAACCATGGAAAGAAATTAACATGACTTGTCGTCGAGAAGAAGCAATTCAGCGAATAAATGAAGAACGAGCGAAATGGAAGCTGAGGTTTGACCGTAAGCATAAGAAACCAAAAACGTATGCCGTCGGTGAACTGGTTGTAAGCGAAAATGTTCCAACAGCAAGTGGCGAGTCTCTTAAATTGGAGGCGAAATACAGAGGTCCGCATATAATACAAAAAGTTATCGGTAACGACCGGTTGAAGATTCGAACGGCGGTTCCTCATCAAAGCGAAATACAAGGCAATTTTACCATCTGACAAGTTAAAGCCATGGTGCCGTTTATTCCCAGATGCGGATGACGTCGAAGAAGCAAAAGAAAACAACATTTTGGAACTCGAGGCTAACCATCCCTTCTCTTTCTCTGGTGTCTATAATTCTTTCCTTGTCATCAGACTTTCCCTACTCCTTCCTTTTAATTATTTCTTTTCATTTTTACATTCTTCCTATAAAAACCAATATGTGGAGAGCAGTTAATAATTGGCGTTCGAGTCGAAAAGAACATATTAAATAAAGCTTCTAAAAATAAATTCGTTATTTTTATTTCGAAAAGGAACGGACAATTTTAAGGTCTCCTGACAATTGTAATAGCTTTTGTTCTGACGGTTAGATCAAGATCATAATGGTCATGGTCAATGCTTAAAAACAAAGGTAAAATGGTTGGCTATCGAATTACATCACAAAGGGACTGATACGGGAAAATTGGCTTGTATTTTTATAAAAAAAAAAACAAGTAGGAACATGGTGTAATTATTTCATTCTCTTCACACAAATTAAGTGCTACAAAATATTATTATTATTTCAACTGACACAAGTCAACAAAATATCAAAAACAATACTCCCCAACACATCCTTAGTTTTTTTTTTTTTTAAATCCCATCAGAAGTTAACTTCAAACAAGTCTACAAAATACTCTAAAACCAAAATTGAAAACAGCATTTGAAATTAGGGCACGAGAACGATTACTATGGCGCCAAAAATTGATAATGATTTTGTAAAGGGGTTCAAAATAAGCGTTTTTTACTATCACGCCCCGTTTAGGAGGTAGGGGCTATTTTAGAAAAAATGACTTAAAATGAGAAAAAATTCCATTGAAGTATTATAACGTTCTTGAAAGCAACAAATCTGTTCTTTAATCTTAAATTTAAATCACGTTATTTAGGCCAAAAGTTTTTTAAAAATTCTCATGCAAACTCAAAACAGTTTAGACCAATTTTTTGATTTTTTATGATTTTTGTTTTTTTGGTTGCTTACATTCATAAATACAGTGCTAGCGCCTAGCATTACGGCCTAAAAATAGTGAGATATATGCAACACCCCTGCTTGGACACACTATAGGATTTGGGGTTGCTGCGAAGGTGGATAATGGGTGTTTCTTTTGCATTTAAAGAATCTGGATTTAAAGGAATTTTGAATTCATCCTATATATCCAATGTCAACAGCTGTTTTCTAAATATATATATACGTGGCCCAAAGTGACATATTTGAAATTTTCAGACACGAAAATGTAATGCATTATAAAGAATTCACATACCTGGGTACTACTGTATGATTGCAGCAAATTTAAACAATTTCTTAATATGTATTTTTATGTCTTATACTACGTTTTCATTAGGCCAAATGAGGTAATTTCGTTGAAAATTTGCAAATTAGATCCGAGATTATCTCATTTCCCATACAAATTCACATTTCTAAATGAGGTAATTTCAACCAAATTTGCACGAAATTAGCTTGGAAATTAAGTAAAATTAAATCAAACACATCTTATTAAAATGCTATTATGAATCACTCTCGAGTCTCGACATCAAAATGTCAAATTTTGTAGTTAAACAAACAAAGTAAAAAATGCAAATATTTTTTAAAGGAAAATGAATACAAATACAAAACAATCAGGTAAATATGTAAGTACGTACATATGTACATAATAGTTATTATTAATTATTTTTTCAGAAGAACTAGCTGGCTCTGATTCCCTGCCTGATGTTTACAAAAGGGCTGTATTTTAGAAGTCATTGGAGCTATTTATGGTCCAGGTGAATGACGAATCTTTTTCGAGTGTTCTCCATTGTGCCCAGTAGCACTGGCCAAACGCTTTGAAGTCATCACACAACACTTTTCTTGAGTTCGACTATTGATCAAAAAGGTACACAACAAAGGAAAATGCTTTTTGTTCTGGAAAATATCGAAAAAAATATATTTCAGACTGCCCATTTGATGCCAGTGTGAGAGAGTGCTTCCTTCAGTAAAATCAAGATCTTGAGATCAAATATATTTAATTTGACTCCAGTGATTCTTCATTCCTGCTATAAGTGTATGTATTTTTAATAAATAAAATGGATAGAAAGAATTGAGCTGTGAATTTATTTTCAAACTGTATGGAAATGATATGTTGAAGAAGATTCAATGCCTAATAGAAGCTTAGTTGGAAGATGAAACGGTAGCTTTTGACGTGTTGTATAACATTGCAAACAATTCCAATTGTTCTAAACTCTATAGAATCCCAAACATTATTGAAGTTTAAACCTAGATCTTTCGATAGAGTTGATCATGGTACATAGATGTGGTTAAATGACACTATCATTGTTTTTTTTTGGTGCTGCAAGTTGTATAAAAAATGTTAGATATGAATTTTATTGAAAGTTTTTTCTAATCATTACCTTCGTTATTTGTTAATTTTGCCATACATTTATATATTTGATTTTTATTCTTTAAATTTTGTCTGATTGTTTACTTTTTTGTTAACTAAATGCCAAATTCACAATACTGATCAGGGCTGTCAAACGAAATGACAAAATTTAGATGTAAACACTTTTCGACTATTGATCAAAAAGGTACACAACAAAGGAAAATGCTTTTTGTTCTGGAAAATATCGAAAAAAATATATTTCAGACTGCCCATTTGATGCCAGTGTGAGAGAGTGCTTCCTTCAGTAAAATCAAGATCTTGAGATCAAATATATTTAATTTGACTCCAGTGATTCTTTATTCCTGCTATAAGTGTATGTATTTTTGTAGAATGCTCTTTCCAAGAAAATAAAAAAATAGACTTGACTTTGTAATATAAGAATTTAATTCAAATACAAAAGTAAGTAAAAATAATTAGAATAATGAAAAATGATCAATGTATACGCAATGCCGGTCGTCGCTTAACTCAATCGTCTCTCCTCATCTTTTCGCTTTCGACAGCTTCGGCAGCTTTTGTAGTATTTGCACCAGTGTTGCCACCCACACGGCCATCCTGAAATTCGACTGTCCCAGTCGAAGGAATAACATCTTCAGCATAATCATCTTCTTCAGACTCGGAATCAATCTGGAACGTGCGCCATCGCTTCATATAGTCTGCTGCCGTAGAGGTTTGGTTAGGGCCCTCGTGATCTCCGACTTTTTTAACCAAGTATCGATCATTTCGTAAGACCTTAACTATTTCGTAGGGCCCAAGATACATGGGGAAAAGCTTTTGGCCTGTAGCAAACTGCGTTTTTTTGATTGCAACCAGCTCACCTATGTTATACGTAGGTGCTATTCTTCTTTTTTGATTGTAGGTTTTTCTGTTTTCTTCTTGTATTTCATAAATTTGTTTTTTTGCTTCTGCCCTTAACTGTTGACGATCAACTTCAAACGAGGCCATAATCTCATCTTCAAGTACCTGTCTCAAATTTACATTGTCTTCCATAGCCATCTTTACGCCAAACATCAACTCGAAAGGAGTTCTACCAGTACTTCGTGAAACTGTAGAATTAATGACACACTGCACTTTGGGAATGAATTGGTACCATTTTAAAGGGTCTTCAATTGTAAGACGCGTTAGAACTTGAATGATGGTTTTGTTCATCCTTTCTGCCTGTCCATTGCCTCTAGGAACGCCGGTTGTCACGAGGTGATGTTCGATATTTCTCTCCAAACAATACGCCTCAAAGTCGTTTGAAGTGAACGCAGATCCTTTGTCTGAAACAATTCGCTGCGGGTGACCAAAAACTTGTGATTGTATGTTCAAGCGGTTGATGACTTCGCTGGATGTCGTACTTTTAACTGAATACATCCAAATGAACTTGCAAAAGGCATCAACGATTAGCAAAATATATCGATAATTTTTCGCTGTGGATGGGAGCGGACCAAGGTGATCAAGATGGAAGGTGTGTAAAGGCTGATCCACCTTGGTGATGGGATGAAGAAGCGACTCTTTCTTGCCATTCTTTTTTGCAGCAAGAATGCAGGGGATGCAATTACTGATGACGTCAGCTATTTTGCGGTCCACCTGGGGAATAAAAAAATCATCTTTAATTAGTTTAGAAACCTTACCGAGACCAAAATGTCCCTTCTCGTGAAACATGCGAATTATTTGGTTCTGAAGAGACTTTGGAACCACCAAAACATATGCACCGTCTATAAATTTGTACAGCATGTCACCTCTAAGATGAAAGTCTTCATAAGAATCAGACTTAGTAAGAATTTCTCGGATGGCACGACAAAATTCGTCCTTTTGTTGTGCATTCTTGACAGCTTTAACAGATCCGTCCTCTATTGTGTAAACACATAATGGGTGGCGGCTCAGTGCGTCCACGTGGCGCATGGAAGTCCCGGATCGATGATGAACTTCGCAATTGAACTCCTCTAATTGTAGTGCCCAATGCGCAACACGACTATTCAAACTCTTTTTGGCCATAGTATCCTTAAATGCCTTGCAGTCAGTGAAAATGTCAAATCTTAGCCCAAGCAAGTAAATTCGGAGTCGTTTGAGAGCTTTGACTATAGCGAGTACTTCCAGATCGTAGCTTGAGAATTTTTTCTCTGAGTCTGTAGTTTTAAAACTTAGAAAAAACACTGGATGATACAAACCGTCATCGTGTTTTTGAACGAGCACAGCCCCGTATCCATCCTTAGAGGCGTCGGTATGCAGCTGGCTTGGCAAATGAGGGTTGAAAAGCTTCAGCACCGGCTCCATGCAAAGCAGTTCCTTCAATTTTATGTAGGCTTCTTCTTGAGGAGGTCCCCATATAAACGTGGCATCTCGTTTTGTTAGGTCGGATAGTGGCTTTGCAATAATGGCGTACCCTGGTATAAATTTTCGAAAATATCCCGTAAGTCCGAGAAACTGCATTACTGACTTAACGTTTTTCAGTACAGGAAAATGTTTAACTGCTGCTGTTTTCTCTTCCGATGGTCTTATGCATCCGTTCCTGATAACATGGCCAAGGAACTTTACTTGAGTTTGGAGAAAGGCACATTTTCCCCAGTTTATTATAAGCCCGTTCTCCTCAGATACCTTCAGAACTTCCATAAGCTTTTCAATTCCTTCGTATTTGGATGTGGCAGGTATAATCAAATCGTCAATGTAGGCCAAAACAACTCCTCGGCGTTTGAGATCTTGAAGAACAACGTTAACATACCTCTGGAACACGGCAGGAGAATTACACAACCCGAATGGGACCTTATTAAATTCATAATGGCCGTCCGGAGTCACAAAGGCCGTGTATTTTTTACTGCTCTCTTCTATGTCGACATGCAAAAATCCATTTTTCAAGTCCAGGATAGAGAAAACCTTGGCATCGTACAATTGCTCGAGCACCTCCTCTATAATCGGCAAAGGATAACGATCTTTCAGAACATGTCGATTAAGTTGACGGAAATCAACGCAAAGTCGCATAGAGCCATCTTTTTTGCGTGCCAATACTATGGGACTGGCAAAGTCTGAATTACTGTTGCGAATGATCCCGTCTTTCATCCACTCGGAGATTTGCTTTTCGACGACTTTCTTCTCAAGGGGAGCCAAACGTCTTGCTCTCTGGTAAATCGGCTTTTCTTCGTCCAGGATGATTTTCATTTGCACCCTGGTTCTTTCAGGGCGCGTTGGAGAGTACTCTGCAATCCTCTTTTCTACCTGACATCTGAGTTCTGGCTCTTCAATACTTTTAAGAGTCTCTGTTAGTTGCGACTCGCAACAAGAAATCAAATTTATTCGAAACATTGGATTATCTGTCTCGGCTTTCTTTTTACAAATGATAGGCTGTCCATCTTCGATAACTAAACATACTTCTGGCAGTAGATCTTTACCTAGCAAAAACTCATAAGCCAACCAATTATCTGGTACAAAATGACATATCAAATCATAATACTCGCCTGAAATCTCGATGTTGATTTTTGAAGCACCCAACGTTTTAGCTGGCTGGCTTCCAAATGCAATGGTGTCGACTCCAGGATACTGAATATCACAGAAACTCAACTTCTGCATCAGACTCTGTTTGGCAAGAGTAAGATCGCTTCCTGTATCAATGAGTGCTCGAAAGTCTTGACCTTGGACTTTGATTGGAATGGTGATATCTGGAACCATCAATCTGTTTACCTTAGCACTTGTCGATGGCTTATTCTCTGGACAATTCCTGGCAATGTGCCCAAACTGATTGCATTTAAAACAACGACAACCTTTCTCCTTATTCGGACACGATTGAGAATTATGAGATAACGCACCGCAATAATGGCATCGAGAATGCTGAACTGCTTCTTCTTTTCTGGTAATAATCTTGGGAACTGGCTTTGACAACGTGGCATTTCTGGAACGGATTTGATCAGCTTTCATTCGTTCGTACGGCTTAAGTTCTGCCTTTAGCTCCTCTAAGGTCTTCGCGTGATAAAGGATACCCTTGCTTAAAACATCATCTGGTATACCCCCTATAATATACGCTAAGAGATGTACTTCGTCTATGGTTCCCCTAGATGCAATCTTTTTCATCCTATAGAAATATTCAAGAAAGGATTCGTTTTCACCTTTTGTTGCTTTCTCGAGTATTTTATGGACGTTTTCATGCTCCTGTTTGCCGAACTCCTTTAATAAAAATGCATTCAAAGTATCCCAACTGTTTATCGCCTTTTGTGATTCTAGTGCGAGCTTGGCTGCACCGAATAACAATCGCCTGCAGTACAGAAATTTCTGGACTTCTCCCCATCCGCAAACCAAGGACACACTCTCAAAGTCTGAAATCCATGCTTCAATGCTTTTGCCCTCTTCGCCATTATATTTTTCTAGAGCTTCCTCAACATCTTTAAATTGGAAAGCATTGTGAACACTTGACCCTTCAGCTTTTGGAGAGCTCATCTTTCCGTGGTTAGCAGCTTCTTCGTTGAAACTTTTATTTAAAAAAATTACTTCGCTATCTTCGCCTTCTCCTTCGCTTGTTGGTGTGCTCTGTCCACTTTCAAGCTTCCTCTCGCTTTGCTCTTTACTGCTTTCTTCTCCTTTTCTGCTTTTCCGTACTGAAAGATTCTTAACACGCGCGACTAATTCCGTTTTTTTATTATAACGGATCGACAAACCGTATTGTTTCAAGATTTCTTGCAGTTCTTTTACAGTATGACTTTCTAAATCCCGTCCGATAGGCATGAGAAAAGAAAAATGCAATGTAGAAAAAACTATCGTATGACTTATCGTCAGGCCACAATTTTACAAGGCAAATCACTGTTCAAGCTATATCGATAAATGTAGATGAGGGAGCTTCTGACACCATGTAGAATGCTCTTTCCAAGAAAATAAAAAAATAGACTTGACTTTGTAATATAAGAATTTAATTCAAATACAAAAGTAAGTAAAAATAATTAGAATAATGAAAAATGATCAATGTATACGCAATGCCGGTCGTCGCTTAACTCAATCGTCTCTCCTCATCTTTTCGCTTTCGACAGCTTCGGCAGCTTTTGTAGTATTTGCACCAGTGTTGCCACCCACATTTTTAATAAATAAAATGGATAGAAAGAATTGAGCTGTGAATTTATTTTCAAACTGTATGGAAATGATATGTTGAAGAAGATTCAATGCCTAATAGAAGCTTAGTTGGAAGATGAAACGGTAGCTTTTGACGTGTTGTATAACATTGCAAACAATTCCAATTGTTCTAAACTCTATAGAATCCCAAACATTATTGAAGTTTAAACCTAGATCTTTCGATAGAGTTGATCATGGTACATAGATGTGGTTAAATGACACTATCATTGTTTTTTTTTTGGTGCTGCAAGTTGTATAAAAAATGTTAGATATGAATTTTATTGAAAGTTTTTTTCTAATCATTACCTTCGTTATTTGTTAATTTTGCCATACATTTATATATTTGATTTTTATTCTTTAAATTTTGTCTGATTGTTTACTTTTTTGTTAACTAAATGCCAAATTCACAATACTGATCAGGGCTGTCAAACGAAATGACAAAATTTAGATGTAAACACTTTTTTTTATAATTTGCGAAATTACCTCATTTCGGCTCTAATGAAAACGTAGTATTGCATACCTATATAATGCAATAGTAATGTTGAAAGTGTGCATACCTACTTACAGAAATGATTAAAAAGGGAACAAACATTCGAGTTTTTTACCGTAATAGTTTTCAATTTTCTCAAAAACTAGATGACATACAATCAACTAGTTTTCAGTTTTTGATAAAGAATAAATTGGAGCAACTGATTTCAAAAAAAAATAATGATATACCTATAGTTTTACACTTTTGAAAAATTACACTTTAAGCTTTTTATCTTTTTTTCCAAATTTTGGGCTTAAGACCCGTTTTCTTTCAAAAACTATGCATAGATTTCACTTTATTTAAAAACTAGCTAATAAAACAGAGTATTGGTATTAAAAAAGGTATAATACTTAGTTGTAAGATTAAATATTTTTTTTTGAATTTTAGTACTTTTTTTATGAATTGCCCCTCCCGCCCAAACGGTAGTACAAATGTTTGTATTAAACTATTCTTCAAAAAACAGTTATCATTTATTGGCGCCAAAGTTATCGTACTCTCCCCGAAATTGGGTTATTAAATTCGTCAAAAACTGTTTAACGTCGTATTTATATAAATTATTTTAACTTTACTTTATTTTTAATGTGAGCTGGAAGACATGGTAGCCAAAGCTCACAAATATATTGACATTGTATAATTCACTTAGGTACCTACCTGTTAATAAAGATATAAATAATTTAATAAATCAATTAAGTAAAATGTATCATGATATAAACATTGACACATTTCAAAATAAATAATATTTACTCCTTCAAAGAATTTAAAGTCCATACCTAATCAATAAGGAAATAATTCTTATCACTAGGTATATTATATATGTACCTAGATGTTATTACACTTCGTCACGTGAATTCTTATTTGTCCTACAGACCCAGCTCTTAACTTTTCAGGAGAGCGTTTTTTAACTTCAAAGTAGTACTTTGCTTATTTTTTTTGAATGCAATCACATGTTTTTATTTTTGAAAGTTTGGATATTTGTCCATCCACTCAAATCACAGTTTTCATTTTGAGTTGTTTGAGCATTGATTAAATTGAGTTTGAAAAAAAAGTAGTAAAAAGGATATAGGATACCCTGTCTATACTTTTGCAAAACTTGAAAAAGTGAATTCAAGATTCTTGTCCTATCTCCCAATTCTATTAGAATTCGTATTGGATATAGGACACAATAAAACACAAAAATTAAAAAAAAAACGGAAGGAAGTTAAATTCACCTTTCAAGTTCAGCTTGTAAATAGGTGGTGGAGAGAACGACATACATAATTTTATTGTGAAAATTTGTTTGCTGCTATTTAAAACTAAAAACTTAAATGCCATTAAATTTTAAACCAGAATATTTTTACTACGTAGCTTAGTTATAGGTTGAAATGGTGCGATGGAACGGTTTTAATACCATAACTCTTGTTACCTATGCACAAAATTGGGTTATAGTTTTGGTATGGTACATACATATATTCGAAGAATCTTTAGGAGATGGATCTAAGCACTCACTCAGTTGAATTGCAATTAATTAAAACCATCTACGCTTTACCAAACCAAACAGCTTGCATATTACTGGTAGAATGGTATGGAACGCAGCCAACTGTATTTTCATCCGTTCACTGTTCAGTTCACCACGAACTGAACTAGTCTGCTTGTTCGGGGTCTAAGGAAATTGACGAAGAGCACGATTCTGAAACAACTAATGTTCGTTAAGAGAGATAAATTCTTTGATCTTCAGTTCGTAACATTGGTAAAAGTTCGCAAAAAAAGCATTTTCAAGAAATAGTGCTTTAATTTTAATTATGGACATAGTAGGACTTTTACAAAGGAGAATTATGACTGATCTCTTTTTTTGCTAATCCCCATACCTACGACATTTAGTGTTTGTGAGGAATACCCAACTTTACCTCATGTTCTCCTACTGGCCAATGTTCAGTACAAGTTGCAATGACCCTGATGGCTATGTCTTACCTGGGTCTCCATATCATATCAATTTCTCGGCATATTATAGGTGGCCCAAATTTTCCTGGATAGGGGGAGTTGGGGCACCTTGATACGATTTTCATTTTCTTTCAAAAAACGGGCTTCATATTGACGTCAATAACAAAGTAAAATATTTTATATGTTCATTGTCTTTCTAACTAGCTTTTATGATAAGAAGTAAATCTAAGACTCATTCAGAAAAAATATAAGGACCAATATATTAAGTAACGGAATTTGTATCAAACTGCCCCATTCACGGGGAACATTGATACATGTCAGGAAACTTTGATTTATAGCAAACTTATCAATATTTATTGTCAAACAAGTTTTTATTATTTTCTATAACGTGCATTTATAAAATAAATTCAACCAGTAGGAACTTTAATATATATATTTAATACATAAAAGGAGCCACAGCAACCTTACCGATGAAGTAAGGAAAGATCCGTTCTTCGTTTGTACGTTCCCACCATTTTTTCGATTAAGGATGTAAAAACGTTTTAGCTACTTATATATCAGACAGAGAGGGCATGTTGATAGTATTAAATGACCAAGAGGTGGTTTGCATCAATGTGCCCCAACATCCCTTCAGGGAAGATAAATATGAATAAAAATTAAAACACACTTTAATAATGAAACTTTTAGTAATTATTACAATAAGAAGGACTTATACTCACCAAATCCTTTCATGAAAAATTGCTAACACAAAATACACTAACCAAAAATCGATCATTAAAGGAATGACAAAAATTTACTTGTGGGCTTGAAAAACATGTTTTTGGTTGTCAGGCGTAAAGCGATGACCGAAACTGCATGACGGGCATATATGACTAAGCGTTGATAGATTCGTTATTTTGTGTGTTTAGTTGATTGGTCTACTGCGTCTAGTTTTCGAATAATGTCGACTGTATCTATGTGCCCCATGTATCAATGACCCCCATCTCCCCCTATAGGTACTCAAGTTGGTGAAAATGTTCCGTAGAAAAAACATGCCCTTCACAACTTTAAACGGAATGGTGACTCTTTCTGAATGAAAGTAAGTTATGAATGGCTGATTCTTGCCTGACCAGTTCGTCCTACCTTTCATTTCCCTCAATGGCACTTTGATCTGATACCCAG
This sequence comes from Dasysyrphus tricinctus, assembly GCA_963921185.1. NCBI lineage: Eukaryota > Metazoa > Arthropoda > Insecta > Diptera > Syrphidae > Dasysyrphus > Dasysyrphus tricinctus. The sequence goes on along the minus strand of OY992530.1, from coordinate 201,475,207 downwards.
ATAAGTATGAGTTTATTGTGATACACATTCAGATTTGCGAGCTTATCTCGGCATTGCTGGATGAATTCCGAGGATGTCTGATAAGATAGCTGTATTTGGATTCTGATCGTGTTGGTTTTGTTTTACATGCTTCTCCAACTGTCAGTAATTCATCTTTGAAAACACTAGGAAAGTTGAGTAGCTTAAAAGACCTAGACTCAGAAAAGATTAATTCCTGAACCAATATCACACACTATCTTTAAACCATCGGTAAAAATAGTTGTCTCAAATCTTTCTTCACAGCGTTGGTGTTCAATTCTCCAAGAGTATACTTGTCGTGAAAAAGTGCTTCTCATCTAGCCGTTCGGACTCGGAAAAAACTGTAGGTCCCTTCCATTCCTGCCAACAATACACGCACTCAGGAATGGTTGAGAGTTGTAAGTCACTAGGCCCTGGTTCTCAACGAGCTGTTGCGCCACCCAATTCATAATGTTATTTTCACTGTACCTACTCATCAAAAAATTTATTGGCTAGCCTCTAAAGCACGTCGTCACAGCGATTGTTGTTGTTTTGTATGCAAAATAAGCTTCTGCCCCTTGATATAGAACAAACAAGCAAAAACTTTCTGATCTTAAAATTTCCCTATATATTTTGTCCTATATCCGATTTCATTGGATATAGGACATTTCAGCACAAATCTTTAATAAATTCGAAAGCCAGTATAGAAATTGTCCTACACCATACTAAAAGTGTTTATAGGACAAATAAGCATAAAAATCATCGAAAAAATAGTGGTCTGTAGGCCAAAAGTGCAATTTCTATCTCGATAAATAAAAGAGAAAGAACAATTTGGATTGCACCAATCGAATATATAACTCATTTTCAGTCAAAATGGTCTGTAGGACAAATAAAAATTCACGTGACGATTTCATTCTCTTCCCGCAAATAAAGTATGCTACAGAATGACACAATTATTTTAATTCTGTTCCAAATTGTAATTCTAAAAACTTTTTTTTTAAATAAATAAACTCTGTCATTTACTTATGTATGTTTCTTGTCATTTTTGTATCTAGGTACTGTAGGTATAAATAAATAAATAAAACAAACAAACTATATTCCTTCCCACCACTAGAAGTCAAATTAGAGCAATTTATAAAATAACAAACAAGAAAAACTCTTGCCATTATTACAAGATCGAAACGAACAAAGCAAATGTTCCTGCAATTGCATAAGCACGCACCCAAAAGAAAGCAGGCATATTGACAGCAATAAAAAAGTGGCTTGACGAGTTTGTAGTTTAAATGTCATTTTTTCATAATAACTTTAGTTGTTTGCAATACGTATTATATGGGCTTCACAACTTCTTTTAAAAACTGCCCCATTTTTTTGAAATTATGGGATGATGCCTCTTCTAAAGCTGGCCATACACGACGGAGCCATCCGATCCATTTGGCTCGGTTGGATTTCAGATTGGCTGAAAATCCAAATGGATCGGTGGATCCACCCCACACACCACCGATTTTGGATCGGCGCGGGGCCATTTGGCTCTGTCGTGTATGGCCAGCTTAAGGAAAACTGAAAAGGGATAAGCATACATACACAGGCCACAAAGTAATACAAAAAAAAACAGACACCCCCATGCACCTCTTCTCTTTATCATACCACTCCATGGTTAGATGCTATTTGTTTCGCTTCAATTATTTGGCAATCAATGCATTCCACAACATTTTAAAATCTCAATTTTGTGTATGTGGCGACACCTAGAATGGGTTAACGCAAGATTTCGTGATTCCTCTATGTATATGAACTCAATTCTAGTACTTTCAAGAATCGTTGCAAGTTTTGTTGAAAAAAACAGCTCACTTTTTAACATAAATCTTCAAAAGCAACAAAAACACTGCAATTTTGAATTTATCTAATGAAACTAATTCGAAACCCCGAGCTGATGGAGTGATGCCGGAAAACAGATAACGGATTCTGTGTTGTTGTAATGAATGTATTTCGATAATATATATATTGATCTTATGGGGCTTTTCATTGGTAAAATAAATAGATATATTTTTGATTTGGATCTGCCAAAATCAGCATTTTGACATCCAAATCAATTTTTGCGTTCCATTGGGCAGAAACATTAATTTATTTTTTGATTTAAAATCAATTTTGCAGATCTTAATTTATCGGCAGATTTACTCCTCCCTGTACTAATACCAAAACAAAATTGAGCTCAAAAACACGAAGAAAATAATTTTTAATAGAAAAAGGAATCGGAAAATTCATGAAGGTAATAATACTCTACGAAAAGTGGATGCAATCAATTTTTTTATTGAAATCTGAATTAATCAATGGAAAACCCCATCAATGACTCATTCGTATACATTAGGGTGTCCGTTAGTTCCCAAAATCGTTTTTAAATATCAGACACCCGCTAAATGAAAAGTTTATGCCCTAAAAAAAATTGTTTAGCAAAAATTTTGTCCGAGGCCATTTACACGTGGCTCTAAGCCCATACTTTTCCCATACAAATTTGTACGGGACTTTCACTCTTTTAAAGTTTTATTTTTTTCTCTCGAATTGCTGAAGCTATTCTAAAATTTTTGTTGATTTTTCTTCTTTAATCATCCCTTTAAAAGATCTCACTCAAAATTCATCAAAAAAATTTAAAATTAAATACTAAGACTTTCAGTTTTATGATGTTTTTATATGGCAATTCCCATGGTAATAATCGAGCCAAAAAATTCATGTAAATTTGTTACGTATTTATTAGAAAATCTTAACTCGGTTTACAGTAGTGTTCCGAGAGCCGACATCATAGTCGTTATGGGAGACCTCAATGCCCAAGTCGGTTCAGACAATTACGGACTGGAACGCGTGATGGGAAGAAATGGCTTGGGGTCACGGAATGAAAATGGTGACTTGCTTGTCGACTTTTGTAACGCGAATCGTCTTGTGATAGGTGGGACTGTATCTAAGCATAAGACGTGCAACAAAATTACCTGGGTGCATCCGGATGGTCAAACCGAAAACCAAATTGATCATATCATGATTCAGCAGCGATGGAGGAAGTCTATGTGTGATGTCCGGAGTATAAGAAATGCCGATGTGGGAAGCGACCACCATTTGGTTCTGATGAGTCTCAAACTACGAACCGCTGCCGTACAAAAACCAGCGCAGGATGCAGCAAGGAGCTCAAAATTCATTACGAATGCTTTAAATGACCCCAACATATGTCGAAACTATGTCACCACCCTTAACGACAGAGCCTCGTCATTAAACGGAATCCAGAATTCAACAATTGATGAGATGTGGGGTGAAATTAAAAGTGTTTTTATGGAGGCTGGATCCGAAACTGTACCCAAGCGAACGAGACGTAGAGACTCTTGGATATCCCAAGACACCTGGGATAAGATCGAACTTCGCAAATCGTTGAAAATCCAAATAAATGCTGAAGCAGATGTTCAACGAAAGGCTGACTTGCGAAGAGAGTACCGCATTGCACATAAGATGGTCTATTGCTGTGTGAGACGTGACAAGAGGGTGAAGGTAGATGGACTCGCAGATAATGCGGAAATCGCTGCCAGAAGAGGAGATATCCGGGAATTGTACCAAATAGCGAAAGATGTTATCGGGAAAAAAAGCAACACCAATCATCCTGTAATGGATGTGGATGGCACACTTTTGGTATCAATTGAGGATCAGCTTCGTAGATGGAAGGACCATTTTTGTGCCCTGCTAAATGAGGATTCAGTTGAGCAGAGTGCTGAAGTGCCCCAACTAAACGAGATGCGCAGGTCCTATAGGGGTATTGACATCGAACCCCCGTCAGAATCGGAAATCCAGACATCAATAAATCTCCTCAAAAACAACAAGGCAGCTGGACTGGACGGAATTCCAGCTGAATTCCTGAAAGCCGATCCCGTAACAGCGGCTAGTATTTTACATCCGTTGATAAAAAACATTTGGGAAAACGAAAGCTATCCCAGGGATTGGAAGGATGGTGTGATTGTTAAGTTGCCAAAGAAAGGTGACTTAAAGAATTGCAACAATTGGCGTGGTATCACCGTTTTGTCCGTTTTCCCAAAACTAATGGCAACCATCATTCTCGAGCGAATAAAGGATAGAATCGAGTCTACACTCAAGAGGCATCAAGCTGGCTTCCGCAGTGGTCGATCGTGTGTCGACCATATCAACACCCTGCGTATCGTCCTCGAGCAGTCGATGGAATTTCAATCACCGCTTTACCTCATGTTCGTGGATTTTGAGAAAGCCTTTGATCGAGTTAACCGAGAATGTATATGGAGATCGTTGCTTGGTAGAGGAATTCCACCAAAAATAGTTGCCATTATTAAAGAGTCCTACAACAACGCAAGGTGTTTTGTTTTGCACAATGGGCAGCTATCCGACTCCTTTGTAGTGCAACAGGGTGTGAGACAAGGGGATGTTCTATCGCCAATTCTCTTCCTGCTGGCGATGGACGACGTATTGACGGCCAGTGTTGGTACAGCAGAGCGACAGGGCATTCAATGGAGACCGTTCGAAAGGCTCAGTCATTTAGACTATGCCGATGACATATGTCTACTGGCAAATAACATCAGTGGGCTGAACGGGATGTGCCAAACACTGCAAGTGAAGGGAGAGTCGAGTGGTCTAAGAATAAACAGCAAAAAGACAAAAATAATGCTCACAGGCCGCTCGACACAGCAGCGTATTATTCTACAGGAGACGCCAGTTGAAGTAGTGGAACAGTTCAACTACCTTGGCAGTATTGTCTCTGCAAACGGTGGTACGGATCTGGACGTTAAAAGTAGAATAAATAAAGCTCGTGCTGCCTTCGGTACTCTGTCCCCAATCTGGAAATCAAGTCAAATCTCCTTACGCACTAAGTTGAGATTCTTCGAATCCAATGTCAAATCCGTGCTGTTATATGCTTGTGAAACCTGGAAAGTCACGTCTATCATTTCGAAGAAATTGCAGGCTTTTGTGAATCGCTGTCTTCGCCACATCCTAAAGATTCGCTGGCCACAAATAATATCAAATGAGGAATTGTGGCGCAGGACAAGTCAAGAGCGGCTGGACGTCGACATAAGAAAGCGTAAATGGCGTTGGATTGGTCACACACTGAGGAAACCAAACAATGAAATTGCAAAGCAGTCCTTTGAATGGAGTCCTCAGCGTGCACGGCGGGTTGGAAGACCAAGAACAACATGGAAATCAACTGTCTTAGCGGAAGCAGAATCCCAGAGAAAGACGTGGCCACAGCTAAAGTACCTTGCAGCAGACCGTGAAGGATGGAGACGTTTTGTTGACGCCCTATGCCCCAGCCGGGGTTACAGGACACGATGATGATGATTTATTAGAAAATACAATTGTTTCAAGCTTTTTAGTGTTTATTAACATTATTTTATCATGCAAACAATATTCCTTCCTGGTTTTAGTATTATTTGAATTATCCTTTTATGTTTGTTTTCTTCGTTGTTGTTGTCATACAGCGGATGGGGTCACGTAAAGCTGCCATCTTGAATTTCTTCTGATAGTTCTCATTTCTGACAACCTGCGCAAGAAAAGGTATGTTTTTTTCCTTGCCCGAATGGGCTTGGACGAAAAAAACGACGTCGGGGCTAAGCAGTTTACATGTTAAAAGCAACAACTAAGCCCCTTCGGGCTTAGCTAAGAACAGAGAATTTTCGGGGCTTAACTTTAGCCCAGATAAAATCTATGTTACTGACATGAATTTCATACATGTTATCGATAGTTTGTATGGAATCTCCATTTTTTTCTGTAATGGCGTCGCTAAGCCCCGATGTCGTTTTTTTCGTCCGATTCCCCCGGGCTTGCAAAAAAAAAACACACCTATAATACCTTAGATATGTGTACTGTGCTAGAGGTCTGCATGAATATATTTATTTGCTCTCTCTTTACTTGTTTACACTATTCATTGCAATTTTTCAACACAGTATACAGTGAATAAGAGTACCCACCTTGCGTCTTCCCTTTTAAAATGTCCACCAAACAACAATCAAACTAAAAGAATTCACATTGCATTTTTGAACATTAATGTAGCCTATTATTTTTGATTTCAAGGTTTTGATATTGAAGATCCGACCATTTTAAACTCAAGTTATAAGCATTTTAGTGGAACCATCTCACTTTTTTCCCGAAACATTATGAACAAATTCAATTAAAATTTTCAAATGAATCTCTTCATATTTACGATCGTTTTAAATAAATTCACTCTAAATAACACGAGAATTACCGTCTTCTTTTGTCTAATGAATGGTGTGCGTAGAACAAGGAAAGATAAAATCAATACTATCCTAGAGAAAAAAAGGAATGCAAAACAAATAAAATAAGATGTGAACGATCGTCTTATTATTTTGCATGAGAGCCAGAGTGATTTGTGTGAATGACGATGGCGATGTAGAATGATGGACGATGGAATGGAAACGTATACAGAAATTTTATTGCATGGCTTTTACGTGTGCGCGTTCATTTATCATATCGTAAGCAAGAAGCAAGGTCATTTGTAAGGATATTACGTGTATTTGTATTTTTTTGTTTGTATTTTATGAGAGGAATAACACGACTGTTCTCGTCATAGATTAGATTTAGATTAGAGAGATTTTATTTTCCATCTTTAAATTATTTACATACATACAAATTACAAAAATCTATAAAGCATGGCTTTGCCGTCTGCCTGATTGACAAGTCTTTAATAAAATCGAATAATTGATAATATATTAAGTTATAATATGTATAGACTAAACAATTATTAAAAGTCACCATTAATTATTTTGTTTCTATAAGATAGTGCAATTTTGCAGAATTCGAAAAGTTTAATTACATCCATTTCGTTCAGTAGCATTTTGACTTCTTCTTCTGATAGCATAATGTTTCCAAAAATATGTTTTCTAAATTCACTCAAGATCGGGCACCGACCAAGCAAATGAAAAATATCTTCCCGTTCTTCCCGATTACACAAACTGCATATAATTGGTAGGTCTTCTCTGTGAGGTATGTAATTAAGGTTCAGTTGCTCTCCCCGCAGGCGAAACATCATAGCTATTTCCTCTACCTTATATTCATCTCTGAAGTAGTTTCGTTGATTAAGGGAGTACTCCAGTTGACTATAAATTGCCCTGTGAAGGGAACCAGCAGCTTCCTCCATGAATTTTGATCTTGTTTGCGTATCTACACGTTCAATGAGCTCATATAATTTAGGTTTCCAGTTTTTTGTATCTTCTAGATTTATATTGAGGTCCATTCCACATTCTCCAGCCAACTTCAACCAATCCTTAAAAATTCCTGTCTTACTCTGGACCATTTGGATTGCCGCCTTTTTTGGTAGTCGGTGGTTGGGCATTTGCATCACCTTGAGTACGTAATCGATTTGAAGTTTCAGTGTTTTTATAAACAATGGTGACAGTCCAGTCTCAATCATAACCATATAGTTAGGAGAGTTAGGTGGAAGGTGAAAATATCTCTTTACGTAGAATCTGAGTAGTTTCTCCACAGAATCATATTTTCTTCCTCCCCAAACTTGAGCAGCGTAAAAAAGTACAGATTCTGCAACTGCCTCGAAAACACGATATTTGCTGCTGTGTGCTATGTGTTTATTCATTTATTGTTCATGCACGTTCTCCATGCAACGTTTATTGCATTTTTGGCTTTTGAAAGCTTTTCATTCAAATGCTTCTCCATACTCATACTTTTGGTAAGAAAAACTCCAAGATACTTGTATTCTTTGACAACCTCGATTACATCTCCGTTGTAATACCACTTTTCATTAGCACTGACTCTACTTCCATTTTTTTTAACTATCATCACCTTCGATTTTTGCAGATTGACCACAAGACTCCATAAGATACAGTATTCGTAGAGCTTATTTATCATGAGTTGCAGAGTTTCAGGTGAGTATGCCATCAGGACAACGTCATCCGCAAATAAAAGGGCTTTAATTTGGATTCCTCCGTATTCAATACCTCCTGGCAAAAAGTCGATTAGATCATCCAAAAAAAGCGCAAATAAACTAGGACTGAGAGCACAACCCTGTCTTACTCCTGCTTTGGTTTGAAACCACTCCGATCTATGATTACCGTTCCAAACAGCTGCTTTTGTATCTGCATAAAGGTTTTGGATTAACTGGCCAAATTAATATGATACGCCCAGCCCATAAAGCTTGTCCATTAATGCACTGCGGTCCACCGTATCGAATGCTGCCTTGAAATCTACAAAGAAAAAGTAGAGTTTCTTACTTCGAGCGAGGAATGAATCTGCAATACTTTTGAGCACAAAAATGTGATCGATCGTAGAGTATCCGGCTCTGAAGCCTGCCTGAAACTCCTTTAAAAGATTATTTTCTGAAATCCACACTTTGAGTCTGCTTTGTAACAGCGCTGTGAAAATTTTATAGGATGCATTCAAAAAAGAGATGCCTCTGTAGTTAGCAGGATCTGCTGTACAACCTTTTTTATGGATGGGGAATATTAGGGCTTCCTTGAATTGATCAGGTATAACTCCGTAATCGAGAATGTTATTTAGCAAGCGCGTAAGTGTTTCAATAAGGCTACTGGTCCCATACTTATAGAATTCAGATGGTATCCTATCCGAACCTGCCGCTTTCCCATCCTTAAGCCCTTCTATAGCTGATGCAACATCACGTTTCGTAAACGGGGAGTCCAGAATAACATTATAAAAACTAGGCGCAGCATAATGGAATTGAACTGTATATAATGTCGTTGGATTTAAGAGTATTTCAAAATAATTCTGAAGCACTTCTGGACTTAGATTCGAGTTTATAACAAAAGTTCCTCCATTAAGCTTACGAGCTAAGTTCCAGAACTCAGAGCTGTTCTTGCTTAGGGCCATTTTACGTGCCTCGTTCTCATAAAATTCTTTTTTCTTAAGGCTGACAAGGATTTTGTACTTTTTATTGGCTTCAAGATATAAATTCCTCGCAGTCATATCATTGAATTTTCGAAACCTTTTAAGCCAGGCGTTCGATATGTCCCTTGCTTTTTTACAGCTTTCATCAAACCATGGTTCTTTAAATGTATACGATTTCGCATTGAAGCCGCTGGATACAGGATAGGATGATTTTATTATTTCCTCTAACTGCCCCAAGCTTAAGATTTCTTGGTTATACAGTTGTGATTCCAGAGCCCCTCTATATATGCTTGCTTTGGAGCTATTCCATACAATTTTGGGTAGTAGCTCCATTCTTACGTTTTCCTCGTTTTCAACTTTTTTAAGCCTGAAACTAACGACTACCGGCATGTGATCCGAAAAAGAAACCTGCTTCACTTCAAAGTCAGTGATATAGTTGGTCCATCCACCTCCCATAAAACTATAGTCGATGACTGAACTTCCCTGTCGTCCAACGAAAGTTAACTCGCCTGCTTGGTCTCCCTCACTGGTTCCATTTTGTAGACGTAATCCAACAGAGTCACACAAATCTAAAAGTTTATTTCCTCTTGCATTCACCGTTTGATCTTTTGAATTGCGCTTAATTCCCGCTAAATCGTTTTCTACACCTCCTTTACTACCAACTCTTGCATTAAGGTCACCAATAAGAAGTGTGTAAAAATTGTCACCAACACCGCATAACATACTTTCTTTAAGTTTTTCGAAGTCACTATCCCATTGATTGCAATTTAGATACGCAGGAATTATGCGAAATTTTTTCCCATCCATATGTATGACAATGCAGATCGTATCACCACAGTTCTCATTAATACACTTGCAGCTCCCAAGATCATTCCTCAGTCCAAATAGAAGTCCTCCACTAGCCCTTCCTTTAACGTGTGTTCGCACTGCTGGAACTGTCCGTATTTGGAATTTAGAAAAAATATTTTCGTAATGTGTTGCACTGATATCAATAACAAAGGTTTCATAAAGAATAATTATGTCAAACTGATTGATAAAATTATAAAAATCATTCAAATTAGATTTATTGCCCAAGCCGGAAACATTATATGATAAGATTTTAAATGTTTTTGAACTAAAATTACTACTAATGCAAAATTTCTTAATACTATTGTGGCAGACGGCATTACAATTAAAAATTTGGATTATCCTCCGTAACGTAACGTGAAGTACTGCTTCTTGGGTCATTTTGGTGCACACCAGGAACGCATCCCAATGATCTGTCATCCAACAGCTGTTGAAGTAATGTCATTCCGCACTCGTCGCCACATCGTAGAGAATTATTGTTGTCGAAGAAAAATGCTTTATCACCCACCATTAATGCTTGGCCTCGGATTTCAGTTTTAATCGTTTTATTTTTCTTGTGAATATCTGCTTTGAGATTCTGCAAACGTCTCCTTCGCGCCCGTGATGCAGCTGGGTAGTCACGATGTATCGAAACCCCGGTGTTCCGCAGTTTCGAGTTCGCTGCCAAAATACGTGTTACATCCTCCCTTTTTTCCAGTGTCAGAATTATGTTTGACGTTTTGCTATTATTTGTGATTCTAATGACTCGCGTTGTTGCTATAACACTAGGATCCCTTGTTTGCAGAAGGTTCATGCAAATATCCTTGGCTTTTTCCGCTATGTTTGTCCCCTCTTCCGTTGGCAAATGCATCACAACATTTCTTTCATTGGACTTCAGTTCCAGAAACTCCACTTGCCGTTCTAAGGAGTTGCAACGTGCCTCTACTTCCTTCAGTTGCGATTGAAGTGCTAGATTACTGCTTTTCAGTTCATGAAGCTCAGTACAAATGCCCTGTATATCAGCCTTTGAAGGTAGATCTTTCATTTTGCAGTCCAGTACAGATGCCAGTATGCCAGCTACCAAATTTTGAAGATCACCCACTTCCATAGTTCCTACAGATGCTTTTTGACTAGAAGGTGACATACCATTTAAAAAGAGCTCCGGCGATTGTGATACCTCATAGTGAAACCGTTTATTCCGCTGTGCACTGTCATCGTTACCGTTGATGTTGTTGGTTCTTGTCGGTGTTCTTTGCATTTTGCAACTAGGTTTTTTCTCTTCTTAAATTGGAGTGCAAAAAATATTCGACTCACCTAGATTTCAATTCCCAACGAAAGAATGTTGTATAAAGTGGAGTTTTGCACTATTTTATATAATTAATTAAGTAAATTAATGAAGATATTTAATAATTTAAAGGAGCGTAAATCAAACTTGTATATCTAATCACAACACCAGAGTTGCCAAATTCGTCATATTAATAGTGCGACTATGTTCAAATTGTCAATGTTGCTCCAGTAATAAGCTCATAGCACAAATAATGATGATATGATATTCGACTGGTACCAAAAAAAATAAAGCTTCGGGCAGATTAGTCAACTTTCGGTCTAACCAAGCCAGACACATCATAATGAATACTGCCTCTAACCTCCTAAATAAAGCTTTTACACTTAGTGATGAAAGATTCCGCTATGCAGACGAGAAAAAAGTTAAGAAAATCCTAAGTGACAATGGTTATCCATCAGCGGAACTTTTAAAGCACAAACCCAAAACTCTCCGTGAGCCGAATAACGGCGTGAACATTGGTTACTTTAAAAGTATAGTTTACGTTCGAAGGCTAGCTGAGAACTTCAAAGAAGTCATAGGTAAAACATTAACGGACGTTCGCTAGGCCTCCAAATAGAACAAAACATTAAGCCACCTCTTTACAAAACTCAAAACAAAACCGGATAAAGACAAAAAAACCGATGTCATCTACAAAATTTATTGTAATGGTAAGCCAAATGAGCTAGCAACCTGTGCTACATCGGCACCACAAAGCAACTTCTTCGCTAACGCATCTCAAATCATAGATCGGATATATAATCAAACAACCCTGCAAAGACAGCCCTGGCAAGCCATTCTCCAGATTTTGAAGGTGTCAAAATTTTACAGTCGGAGAAACATGTATCAAAACGTCACACTCTTGAAATATTACATAATAATAAATAACAACAACAACAACAACAACAACAACAACAACAACAACAACAACAACAACAACAACAACAACAACAACAACAACAATAACAACATGAATAGAAAACAAGACACACAAAACATCTCTGCTGTATATTGCTCTCTCTTCTCATCTACGTAAATGTCATTAATTTCAAATATTTCTTTGTTCATCTTTAATAGGCTCAACTTCATACGAAGTGTTATTTTTTCTTTTTTAATGATTTAATAATCATTAATAATATTAAATCTTAAAGCTTAATAACTTTTAAATTGTGAGTGTATTTCTAATTGTTTTAATTGCTATTACACATTAAATTGAAACAAATGTATTTTTTGTCTTAATAAAGTTCCCCTGAGGAAGGCAGCAACTCCTGCCGAGACGTGTCGGGAAAGCAAATGTAACTTTAGCCGCATTTTATTATCCACATGATCTGATCCGTATCAATTTCTAATGCTATGTTTCCACCAAAGGTTTATCTCAGATTAGATTAAATAAATCTTTTTGGTGTTTCCACCGCACAAAAAGATTTAAAAAAGATTAAATTTGACAGCACCTTCAAAAATGCAAAAATGGCGTTTCAATGTTTCTTATGAAGTGCGAATGAGACAGAATGTTTGATTCTTGAAAACAATGAAGAACTGAATGCGAGTCTCGAATGAATCGTTCAGCAACATGTAAGAATAGGTTAGTTCGATTTGTAAAATTATTTGTCCTAGGAAGATTTAACAAGATTAATTTCTAATCTTCAAGATTTACGAAATATATTTGTATGGTAAATATCCGCGATTTGAAGGAGATTTGAGGTAAATCTTATTAAATCTCAGATTAGCGTTAGGCGGAAATGTAGCATAACGTGTGATTACAAAAACAACATGGAATCCTGCTTTTTATCTGGATCTATTTCAATGATCCAAAAATGACAATTGTGAATGTGTCTCAATAGTTTCAAAAAAAAGAGGCATTTATTTATCATGATCAGATCCGGATTAGATCATGACGATAATAAAATGCGGCTTTTGTTTCATTGCCAAAAACACAGTGACCAAAATAGCCGAAGGAAAGATTTCATCAATCACTTCCACCACACTAATTATATTCCGAATTGGTCAGTACATCATCTTAAGTTCATTTTTTTTACCAAAAAGTTTCATTAACTTAATGTGCAAAAGAGAAGAAGAGAGAGTGAGATAAGGTTCTTAGACAAGTTTTTACGTAATTAATAACGAAATCTGAAAGATGAGGAGGTGTATTGCTTGCTGTTCGCTCATCGTTCTCATGCGTTGAATTATTTTTACCTTCTTCTGTTTCCTCTTGTCCTTATGACATTGACCAAATCATAGTTAAAATTAACATTGAAGAAAAAAAATCGTTAATTGTTGTTGTAAGCTACATTCCACCTAGAAGCTCATTAGATATCTACAAAATTCATGTTAATAATTGTCATTATCATTTATCTAAACTTAATCTGAATGATCATGTTATATTTTTGGGGATTTTAATTTAGCTAATGTTGATTGGATTCTTGATCCCGAAGAGCTTCAACTTTTTTCTTATAATGTAAATACGGATTTTGAAATTGAATTGCTTGATTCATTCGTTAGTTACGACTTGATTCAAATTAATTATTGCAAGAATAATTTAAATCGTTTACTCGATCTTGTTTTTGTTGATAGAGATTTAACTATTACACTTGATAAATCATTATATCCAATTTTTCCACACTCTATTCACCATAATGCTTTAGATATTTGTTTTTCTTTTTAAGACTACATAAGATCTTCGCAAAATTGTAAATTTAAGCTTAATTATACAAAGGCTAACTTCGAAGGCATTGCGAGTTATATGTCGCGCATTCCGTGGCGTTAAAATTTTTGTAATTTAACTTTATTGCAATTTTATAATTTATTCAAAGATAATCTGAAAAGGGCAATTGATATACATGTACCTAAAGTTAAATTAAAAAATAATTCAAAACCTCCGTGGTTTAACAAGAGGCTTTGTAATTTAAGCAACAAAAAAAACAAAGCATACAAACGGCTTCACAATTCCGTTAACGATATTACTTTAAAGAATATTTACATTCAATTGAAGCGCGAGTTCGAAGTTCTAAATAAATTTCTGTATACAAGCATTGTATATCCAATCTATAGTATTCTCATGAAACACGATTTTGTAGGTAGACATTTGGTCGATAGGTTCGCTGTGATCGCCTTACCGAGATCCCTTAACAAAAATTAGTATGACATTTGGACGCATAGATGGCCACGAGCTTTTTTTCTCCATGAGAATACTATAGAATTTATATACAATGATACAAGTTATATTTTGTCAATTGAGTCTAATTTAAAAAAAAATAGTAAATATTTTTGGGCGTTTATCAAAAGTAAAAAACAATCCAATGGTATTCCTAGTAGTATGCAATACCTTGGTTCAACTGTTTCTGATACCCCGTCTATTTGTAATGTGTTTGCGGACTTTTTTAGTTCCAACTACTCTAAGATTGATAGTGTGCAGTCAATTAACCGAACCGCATTATATAGTCATGATTGCACGGTTCATATCGGTCAACTTGAAATAAATCTTTTTGAAATCCAAGACGGTTTGTTGAAATTAAATAGCGATACCAAACCTGGTCCTGATGAAATTCCACCAATTGTTCTTAAAAACTATGCAGTAGCTCTTTCTGAACCTCTTCTTTATATTTTTAATAGCTCTCTTAGGAGTGGGGAATTTATTCCAGAGTGGAAAAAATCATTTGTAACTCCAATTCATAAAAATGGTCCTAAACAGGATATTTCCAACTATCGCCCGATTTGTAAACTTTCGAGCATACCTAAGATCTTCGAAAAAATTGTGTATGATAAATTGACTTTTCTACTAAAAGAGCACATTTCGCCGTTTCAACATGGCTTTGTCGCAGGAAGATCAACAACCACTAACCTTGCACTCTTTTCAAATTTTATCCTTAATATCTCGAAGAATGAAACCAAATTGATGTTGTTAATACTGATTTTGCGAAAGCTTTCGATAGAGTTAGTCACTCTATTTTGCTTAATAAACTTGCATTGTTTGGTTTTCATTCAAATATGTTGAATTGGTTGATGTCTTACCTTAAAGGTCGTGTACAATTTGTATCTATTGATCAAGTGCTATCAAGGCCAGTTATGGTAACATCCGGTGTCCCCCAAGGTAGCCATCTTGGCCCCCTTCTATTTCTGATATTTATAAATGACATGCCTAATATATTCTTAAATTCCGAACGTCTATTATTCGCTGACGATTTAAAATTTTTCAGATGCATTAAATCGATTGATGATTGTTTTCTTTTACAAAAGGATCTAAAAAATCTTGCGGAATGGTGCACTGTTAACCAATTATCGTTAAACGTTTCTAAATGTCAATGTTTTTCTTTTTCCGTAACTTCTCACCAATTTTCTTTGATTACAATATTGATAACCAAGTGCTTGAAAGAGTTTTTGAGAAAAAGGATCTTGGTGTTATTTTTGATCCTAAACTGAACTTTGTTAAACACATCGAATTTACGGTATCAAAAGCCAATTCAATGTTAGGTTTTATTAAACGAAATTCAAAGGACTTCAAGGATCCATTTACGCTTAAATCGCTGTATAGTTCCTTTGTTAGATCAATTTTAGAGTATTGTTGTGTAATATGGAACCCGTTTTACAACATTCATTCTAATAGACTTGAAATGGTCCAGAGGAAGTTTTCAAGGTATGCAATTCAGAAGTTGGGTTGGAACATCGAAACTCCAACCTATTCTACGAGATGCCAACTACTTGGAATTCAATCTCTTGAAAACAGACGAAAAATTTTCTCCGCAATGTTCATTTGTGATATTTTGACTTATCATATCAAGTGTCCTTCTCTTCTATCTTTGATAGATTTGTATGCTCCACCTCGTCAATTGCGAATACGTCGCTTATTCCATGAAAGAGAACATAGGGTTAATTATGCGCTTAATGAACCAATAACTCGCTGTGTCAGAGAAACTATTCTCATTTCTAATTATATTAACTTCAATTTTCATTTAAGTAGATTTTCATTAAAAAATCAATTGTTATTGCACTTTTTAAATTAGCTTATCTTATTATGTATTTTATTATTGTAAATATTTTTTTTTTTTTTTAATTTTAATGGTATAATTTTCGGTAGTCTAATTGTAGATTAAAATGATCTCTTATTGATGTAAATAAATATATAATAATATAATATAATAAGACATTCATTGCATACATACATACAAGCAGTTTCGTGACAAAAAGTATTTTTTTATTTCGTTTGGCCTAAAACTCATCAAACAAATCACCAATATCACTAGGCGTCATGGAACCCCTAAAACCAGCGACCTCTCCTAATTGTAAAACCTTAAATCTGTGTTTCTAAAACACGCTTAGATATTTTGCTAAACTATTTAGGCATTGACTAGCTGGACAACTGTCCAAGCGTGTCCTAGAAAAATCTAATAAATACGACTGTAAACATACCACTGTTTTTACTTCTTTGATGGCTAAGTTAAATAGTATTGATGTCCCAATATTCTTAAGCGTAGGACAGTTCGAAAGAACGCAATGAACCGTCACTTTTGTTGTAACTCTTATATTTGAAATTGTCTGGTTATTGTACTGCCATTCAGATATGTATAAAAGCCATTCAGATGGACTAGAGTTCTCAAACAAGTTACATATCTGAAAGATAAAAAGTTATTTAATTAACATCTTTAAATATAAAATGAAAATCCTACAAATATTCCCCAAGCTTGTTGCTCATCAGGACTTTGTTTGTCAAAATCGTTTGCAAAGTTCATCAACGTGTGATCCTTTCTATCTTGGTGCAACAAAATAATTACATCATCCTTAAGAGCTGCACATGCTAGAACTCTTATCAAATGAACTCTAGTGTCTGGAGAAAATGAAGGTTCTTTCAGGATGCGACCTAAAATAATTTAGATAATTTGTATTGCTTTTTTATTAAAATATCTGTTTATATATGTATGTATGTGTTGTTACCAACGAAAGTTAAAAAGTTATCACTCAGCGACCAGCAACCATCGTCTTCAATTAAATATTGATGCAGTTCTTCCATGGCGATTTCTTCTTCTTTGTATATTTTTCCATCTAGAAGTTTAACAAGACATTCCAATTCTGTTTTAACCTATAACAAAATATTATGTTTTATTAGAGTCCCAATTATTGTTTATTGTTTTTTTTAAAACTAGAATAATTATTTTTTCTAACTTTTCTATATCAAATTAAGCATTTAAGTTATACGGATTCTTAATTTTTTTTAGGATTAAAGGACGAATTATGTAGGTAACAGTGACGTGCGCCAATCGAACAAACTGGGTAGACAGTGAAAATTTTGCATTCATTACTTTGCATTATACCCCTTCATAAATAAAAACTCTTTTAAAAGTAACACTGTCCTCAATAAAGATTTGCTTTGAAATCAAACTTGTTTACAAAAGTGACTCTTTGAACATGAATAAATCGGAACTTACTGTTTAGATTCAATATAAAAGTTCAAATAAGCTCAACTCCATAATGCGTTTCACGCAGGTTCAATAGTTAGCCTCATCAGTTAAATCACACTATTACCATTGTATATAAATCTAATAGTAGTATTACTTGAGGAAAAAGATACTAGCGCTACAGACGACTGAAGCAAGAAGTGTATTATTCCCTCATCATTGCTTCACACCCAACTCACAGCAGACGAAAGATCAAAAAATACATTATTTCCTCACTACATGAGAGAAGGCAATTATCTTCTTTCGCCTCACGTCACAGCAGTGCCAATATACGAGATTGAGAAGGGAACAAAAAAAGAGAACCAAAACAAATTGCCGAAAAAGAATAAAGAATGAATTGGTTTGTATGTATGTACATACATTACATACATACGTTGGTACAGACATTGAGGAGAAGAAGAAACAAAAAAAGAGGATCAAAAAAGTTTTTATCGTTACATAAAGGTTCAATAC